>OY982569.1:18718542-19918542 GCA_963859945.1 Euplagia quadripunctaria | reverse complement strand
ACCCGTGCGAAGCCGGGGCGGGTTGCTAGTAACCTATAAATTACATTTTTAAATACCAACATAAAAAAAATTATGTAGTTAAAAATATTAAAAAGGGACCAAGACACCGGTGGTTAGGGCTCCAAAGACAGGAACCTTCTCACTATTCCGTGTCGGTGAGAACTGCCTTCTGCAGTCCCTTGATCCGGTCGTCTGACGCGAGCCTCTTAAGTTATTGATGGAGGCTTTCGTCAATCAATCCACGAGCAGACATGACAATCGAAACATTTATCGCCGAATCGACATTCCACATATCGGCAATCTCGTGAGAATTATTATTATTAAATATGATTTTCGACTCGAAGTACCAACATATACTTATACAAAAAGCCACGATTATAGAGTACTACTAGTGAATGATGTTTTTTTTCTGTCAATGATTAGGGTCAAAAGTGCTCCTTGGGACTGAGATAGAGTGCACATCGCACAAGTGCCATCACTTTAGTTGCGAGCCTCTATAGTATTCTCTTAATAGATAATCGTTTACCATCAAAGGTCCCGTGTCAAGACCATGGTAATTGTGATGATTGCATACTTTGCGAAGTTATCTAAAAAAATGCGTTATATGTGGAGGATAAAACAAAACAAAATACGTGTTAACTATAAATTTGATTTGAAATACAAGAAACAATCGACTATGAAACAAAGCCCCTGGGTTATTCGCCGTTTAAGGCTCAATACAATACGGAAGAGTGCTTCACGAAACAAACATTTTTGAAGCAATACACCCAAACGAATTTCCTCAAGCGAACCAACCGATCGAAGATGAAATATGAGGGTAATATGCCGTCAAAGACGAGAGCAATCCTACAATTGTACTTCAGGGTTTACAACATTTTGCCAATTTCGACACGTTGCCGAAAAAAATTTGGCGAAAAAGTTTGTGGAGCTTCCAATGACGGGATGTAATTTTTGTAACTTTTTCAATTTGACGCGAGTTTGGGATATTTGATTATGATGGTAGGCGAAATTTTTCCGTAACATTAATGAAAAGTTTCAATCTTTACATTTATTTTTAGTTACGAAACATAACTAAATATAACTGTATAAAAGGTAGCTATAATTTATAATAAACGCCCTTCATTAGAGTTAGTAACCAAAAACCTAATTTTGAAGGCAATTTTACAAGTTGATTTGATTTTTAAAAAACAAACAAGTTACAATGTAATCAAGTCACATTTTCACTATACACAATTACTTATCTGATAATTTCTTATATATATCATCAAGGCTTTATATGCAAAGTTTAGAAACTCAATTAGAAAATAAACATTTAATTGTTATGTGAAACTACTGCAACCAGTACAAAATAAAACAAACATAAAACTGAAAAAACACTACAAAAAATGTTAAATATGTTAGACCAAAACATAATATACAACTAATTAAACCAAAGCTACCCATTTATTTACAGCAAACATCTTACCCCTTTTACATTCTTTACAAAAACCAACACGAAAATTACCCGGCTCGCTGTATAGGAGTTTTCAAAGGCTCTATTTCTGTCGACTTTGTGGTTGACCCAAATTCAGTGTTCACAAAGCGTCGGATGCCATCTTTCTCAGTGCATAATGTATCGCCACGTGGCTCGTTAATTGCTCACCGGTACGGAACAAATAGGCCTTGGCCCTCCCTTTCACAGAACCACTCTAATTGGGCCCACTGAGGGCCCACGTGACCGCTTCGCGTGACACGTTGGTAATTTTTATGGTTTTTTACCGCTCGCTGTTTACCCTAATTTGTTTTGATTTAGATTGTTTTCCTTATATTGTTCTGGATTTGCCAATGATCTGGTTACAAATTACATAGATAGAATAGGTAATATATACACGTCATTAGCTTACTTCGTCTAATATATGTAACGAGTATAAAACGTTTTCATTGTTCATTTTTGATGAGTGTTACCCTTTATTGTAATGTAGATAAATGTGATTAAAGCAAATACTCATACTATCGGAATCCTTTTCGTGCTATGCTTGTGGATAACTTAAAGTTGGAAGCTTAACTTTTATAGTTTACCAAATGAATTTTTTCAAAAAACTTACGGATAGCAATCGTCACATGAATTTTATTGAAAAAAGGTGGTGTATGGATAAAATGAGGGGTTTCTCTATTTGCAGGAAAGTAGAAAGTATCTTTAAGTACAAGTATTGGTAAGAAGAATGAAATTTATTAAATTACTGCAAATAAAAATATCAATGTATATTACATTGGTTTATGAACATTACAACACAACGGTTTCCATTGATTGAAAGATTATGAAGATTCTTGATGAAAATAATATTCTAATGCACTGATAACAAAGGTCATAATAACATCTGACGACTTCAGATGTCAGTAGGTAACAAATATTTCATCATAATTGTGCATCTCTTTCATTGTTAGATGGGTTCAACCTTATCGCTATTGTGATTACAGAGAAACTTTTGGTCAAAACTGATAGACCGTACAAACAACCACAAAATTTACTAAATCTATTCTGTAAATTTTGTGGATTATTGTTTTGCTTACATCATGTTTCATATGTATAAAATTATTCATTAACTTTTTTATGATTCACTACAGCTAGATTCATTATGGCTGGATGCATTATAGCAGCGTTAATGTTCTCTTTATGGTAATGTATCTTTTTTTATTTTAAATTGAAATGGTTGGGGCCCCGTTAGTGTACACGTATATAATAAAGAAGTATCTAGTAGAGCACTTAGTTTCCAACTTTCAGTGTCCCGATTAACCTACTTTATAAGGTTTTCGCTCTGTAAAACTTGTTTGGTGAACTTTCAACTTACTGCGAGTTGTATTATACTTAATATACTATTATTTAGTCTGTCTCACTTAAGTTTATTGTTAAGCACCTTTAAAAAAGCTATACTTTGAATAACTGACGACTTTTAATGTTACAATTGTATAACTTACGGTTATGCCCGCATGGATGTCAATTATTATAGCAAACATGACGGCTAGTGTTTGTCCCTACAGGAAAAGAGTTTATTTGGTAAGGAAAAAATCATCGCATAATATCAGAGATTTAGTATGTACGTAATAAATGATACGGTTGCTTTCATATTCTTAAAAATGATTTGATACAGTTGGATAATAAAATAAATTTTCAGTGCAAATGTAGGCAAGTAGATGAGTTTAAGTTAGTTGTTAATACTTCTCATACCTATATACTACTAACACTAAAAAAATAACAATGTTAGCCTCTGCACCAGGAACATACGAGGTCAGAGCGGTGAGCGAGGTTAAAGCTAAACTATAAAACTACGTTTTGATTACCATTGAAGCTATGTATTTAATGTAGCGGAAAGAGTGAGTGTGAACGTGGGAGAGCCATGCTTCGGCACGTATGGGCCGGCTCGACCTTCAGTGAAGCAACGCTTGCATTTCATTTCGCCGCGTGAGTGAGGTTACCGGAGGCCCTAACCCTTCCCTGTCCCTTATTCCCGTACTTCCCCTCTTCCCCCTCTTCCCCCCATCCCCCTCTTCTTCTACTTCCACCTTAAAGGGCGGCAACGCACTTGTGCCTCTCGAGTTACAGGTGCCCATAGGCGGCGGTAGTCATTTACCATCAGGTGACCCGTCTGCTCGTTTGCCACCTATACCATAAAAAAAGAAGAGGTATGAGGTAGCTTATGTGCAGTACCTACACCAACTATATTGTTATCTTTTTACTTCAAATAGCTATATCTTTAATAAGCTCCCTTAGCTGGCATATTTAACGTGCATGTTTAGAAGGCATCCTTGAGTAAAAGTGTAACTAGAGTAGAATTTCTGTTGCTGAGGAGCGTAGTAATAATAACTTGAGACACATCTCACACGGCCATTTAATCCCAAAATAGGCAGAGCCTGTACTATGGTAACCAGACTACTGATGAACATACTTATATATTACTAAATACATAAAAGTTATAGATAAATTACACCCAGACACAGAACTAATGATCGTGCTCATCACACAATTAGTTGTCCTGGGTAGGAATCGAACACCTTACAAAAACCTCTTTCTGTTTATATTTATCACAATACAAAAGCCATACTAACTTTTAAACTTTCGCGTGCCCTGATATAATTATGTATTTCCAGTGCAACATGGTCGAAACGTCAGGCAATTCAGAGGTATGTAATACTTTTTCGTGATCGCGTTAATTCCCGTTTAAATACATAATTATACCAAAGTCATTTCATCATAAAAATGCGAGATTAAGGATTTATAGTCATTAGTTTAATTTGGCGCTACGCAATGTGCGCGGTATTCTTTTTGTGCAGTACAGTGAATGACCTTAAGCATTCGGCGCCGTCGAAGCAGCTGATTGCATAAATGTTGTTTAATTGATTACATTGCAGTTTTTGGCCGAATGGGGTATTTTTTTTTCGGTAAAATGTTCTGTTTACTTATTGTGATATCACTTTTAACCAAACAAAAATGATGATCTGAATACACTATTTGAGTATTCGGTACGGTGTTTCTTACATCCTGTATTATCAATCAATAATGTTAATCACGTTAATTTTATTCTGGAAATCGTTTTCATTTTGGTGGATTTTTTGATTCATACTTTATCTTTTTTCAAATTCAAGAAACATAACTACGTAGGTACATAAACCTACATATTAATATGACATTTTTCCTCAGATATAGGCTGTGTTCTTCCAAAAGACCTTTCTTTTTCTTTCATTCTGACAGACATATTTTAAATTTTTCTATTAAAACAACACTATGTAAAGGGATCTTTGTTGTTATAGAGGCATGCTAGTGTTCTAGGATTGTTGTTAATGCGGACGGTACACGGGGCTTCTGGCGAAGTTTCAGCTTAAACTATGTTTATTGCACCGCATAACATGAACGTATAGTGTTCCCGAATAAGATTTTTAAACTTCTACTACAATACTGTATGACCAGTAGCTAAAGTTTTGTTGTTCTTTTAACTAAACGACTGCACAGTATAGGTTTTTTTTTTATGCAACAAAAATATTTAATAGTTTTCTTAAATATGGTATATATAATGTACAATATGTAACCGATATTGACTGGCTTTATTTGGTATTTTATTAACACGCTTCTTCAGCTTCACTTGTAATTATGTAAACAAATCTTGCAAGACAGTTTTAAACTATGTTCAAAATTGACTTGTTCGGATGACAATACTATAATTTCGCATCTTAGAGCTGATCTGATGATGGAGCTCTCTGAGGTGGATATACAGCGTGTAAATTTGAGCTACGCGAAAAACTTACAAAACCGTCTTTCTGTAGATACTTATCATAAGGACTACCTATAGTCCTTAGTTCCTATAGTCATTAGTTTCATTTGGCGCTACGCAATGTAAGTTTAACTAACTAACTGTAGGTATTATATTTGTGCAATACGGTGACCTTAAACGTTCGACGCCGTCAAGACTTGCTGATTGCATAAAATGTTTAAATGTTGTTTGATTGATTACATTGCAGTTTTTGTGCCGTATGTGGTATTTCTGGATTTTTTTTTTTCAGTAAAATGTTCTGTTTACTTATTGTGATATAACTTTTAACCAAAAAAATATAAAATTATAAAAAAAGTTATGAATTTTCCGGTAGAAAATTCCAATGATTTTCGACTCGGAATGATGATCTAAACACACTTATTTCAGTACGCGTACTTCCACCCTGTATAGGTTAATGGTTCCTTTTTTACTTCTTAATTTTGTTCGTTATTAAAGCGTGTTTTTTAATTTTTTCTATGCTATATAATTTATTGTAAGATTTTTCATAAATTAGAATAGAAAATTTGGGCTGAACACTGTGAAATCCTTTCCTGTAAACGACTTCCCTCAATTTCGACCAGATTAGACAAATATAAGATTACAGCTTTAAAATAATACATACTATGTAGGCAAAGTCGACTTAAAATATCACTTAGTTGAAAAGGCATTAATAATTTTCCAAAATAATTTGATGTTACGAAAAAAATGAGCGAACAGAGCAAGAATTTGAAGTATTAATCTATAAAAGATATATATTACCTCTACATAAACCATAGAAATTACTATAAATAACACCTGACATAATAGATTATATCAAGTGCTTCTTGCTGCAATAAAATTATTCAGGAATAAATTCGCTAATGTGAAATATAATCATGCTTCTAAAGCGAAATGTATGTGATAAAGTTAAAACAAGCGAACTGAGACTTGACGTACCTAAATCAGTGAGCTGAGGCAAATAAAATATTGTAACACTTCCCTTTAAAGTTACACAGCTCTTCGAGGAATACCCATTGATAGAAATATATAAAAGGCTAGGAGACGTTTGCAAAATGGGCTCTCATTTGTCCATCTCAGCTTGGTGTAAATGTAAAACTGCGATTCTACTGGCGTAGTAATAAAATCCGAGGTACAGGTATCAATTTCTGGTTCAGTTTATTCTAGTGTTTTTTTTCAATGTGTAAACACTTGATCTAATCTTTTTTATGTACAGATACATCACTCACACAGATACTAGATACACAGATCCGGTCCTATTATACATAATTGTTTGTTAATACAGTTAGATTTCCAATTTAAGGGGTGAATATTCTTTTTTTTTAATTCTTAATTTTTCTGCGTCACTGTTCTCCAGGAGAAATATAATTCATCGATGGTAATTGTCCTAAAATACTATATTATTTCTATCAAGCACGTGACATAATGATAAGAGTGCAAATATGCGAACTTATTCAGAAGGAAATCGTACGAAGAATAATCCTTATCCATTGATATTGATTGATACTACTGGTGTTGCAAATGTTGTCAATCACCCGTGTTATGTCACTTGTGCTTATTGATCAGCTTAATTTTATGAAATTCGCTGATATTATTGTTTTTTTTTTTAATTATCGGTGACGAACATGAATAATATTCCCATAACTTATACACATATACTGATTACATTAAAAATATATAACCTAACGCTTTGTTTAATAAAATTAAATGTATACCATCTCAGAAACGCTTCATAAGGATTTATCTTACTTCGTCTGACGCGACGAGGGAATCACGTCTGCGCCCTTGTGAATTAAAATATTTATTTTTATTTTAGTACCTCCACCTGTGTTTATGGCTATCGTAAACACGTGACTTGCGCTATCTTGTACAATAATGGAGGATATATGGAGGTGGTATATTTTCTATTGTTTGTTAATACAGACGAAATAAGTAAGAACCTGAAAAGCGAGAAATAATGTTAAAATATAAATTTTTAGCTTAACTAAACTCTTAAGCTAATGTAAATACCTAAATAATTTTGAGTCGGCGTCAAATTTACAAACAAGCGTATTAATTATTACGTAAAATTAAATGATGTCAGCGGAATGCGGGGCAGTGGTAACACCACATGTTCCTCTGCCGCAATGTTTTTGAATTTCATTTTGTTTGAACTTTGTAGTAAATCCTATAAATAAAAAGTTTTGCGTGGTAATATATACTAATATTATAAAGTTGACAGTTTGGATGGATGGATGTTTGTTACTCTTTCACGCCAAAACTAATGAACCGATTGCTATGAAACTTAGTATGTAGTTAGCTGGACACCTATATTAACATATAGGCTACTTTTTAACCCGATATTCCTTCGGGATCGTGACTAACGCGGCTGAAACCGCGGGACGCTGCTAGTACACAATAAAAAAATAATGAGGGTTGACTTGAGAACCTCCTTCCTTTTTTGCTGACCCTTAAAAAGACAACTAAGGCATTCAAGAAGTACGTATATAATTTAAAATGGTAGCTCACGAGAAGATGACCTAAACCACGGTGGCATCCATTCAATGAACGTCCAGTCAGTGAAGTTTTTAGATAGTTTCACATGTGAAAAGATTAGGCAATTAATTGCTTTATAAAAGACTAGCAGCGTTCCACGGTTGCATCCGCGTAAGTCCCGATCCCGTGGGAATATCGAGATAAAAAGTAGCTTATGCGTTAATCCAGGTCTCCAGCTATCTACATACCAAGTTTCATCACAATCGTTTCAGTTTTTTTTTTTGCGTGAAAGAGTAACAAACATCCATCCATCTATCCTTCCCAACTTTCACATTTATTATATTAGTGGGATGGTTGCAGCAAAGTAGAAGAAAAGAACTTAACTTAAATTTTAATCACCAGTTTTCCTTTTATCAAATGGGACACAAGGAACTAAGACTATTAATCGGTACATCATCGAAAGGTTGTCTGATGTCTACATTAAAAAAACGGCAAAGAATAAGTTACATCATTTTATGTGCAAATGCAGTATCAAATAAATAAATAATACCACAGAATACATAATAGTACATTCAAACCTTGCATCAAAATTAAAACTACGCTATACCAGAGAGTATGGTGTAGTAGGTGTTATTTATTTATTTATTAGGTCAGCCAACAATTATTACACTAAACATTACCATTATTAATGTTATATAAATTAAGCATGTGTGACAACAAATGTAACATGCACAATAAATTACGGTAATATATGTTCTCAAAATTAATTACCTACATATATTAACAACATTAAATACATATATAACAAGTTAATAACATTTAAAATAGAAATAAATTAGTTTACTTGCTATTTATACTTTTGGAATTCACCACATAATATATTTGTGATCCTCAGACTTATGACATAGACGGAAAGTATAACGATACCTACAAGGAAGATATACCCTTAAGTGCAGAAGTGTCACGGGAATATGTATAAGTTTTAGTTTTAATTCATTTCGAAATTTTGTTTCATTTATCACTACATATTATAAAACAAAGTCCCCCGCCGCGTCTGTCTGTCTGTTCGCGATAAACTGAAAAACTACTGAACGGATTTTCATGCGGTTTTCACTAATAGATAGAGTGATTAATGAGGAAGGTTTAGGTATATAATTTGTACCCGTGCAAAGCTGGGGCGGGTTGCTAGTACTAATACGAGTATATAAAACTGAAGAGTTTGTTTGGTTGTTTGAACGTGCTAATCTAAGGAACTACTGGTCTGATTTAAAAAATTCTTTCAGTGTTAGATAGCCCATTTATCGAGGAAGGCTATAGGCTATATATCATCACGCTACAACCAATAGGAGCGCAGCAGTGACCATAAACGCAAATGAAACTGCAGGGATGGCTAGTATTTTATATGTCGTTTCTATAGTATTAACAGCAAACACATTTACAAACGCACAAGACTTTAAAAGGATTGCTTTTTTGATTTAGGAAGCCTAAAATGCGAATATAATCAACCACCGTAATCAGAAACAATCACCTCATAAAAATACATATGTGGTTTGTGTATAATAATATCTCTACCTGTCTTCGTTTTTTTTTATAGCCGGCATGTTTCTTTTTATAGCATTTTGCTGGGTTTCTTGGGGTATTCCGCAACAATTTTCTTGTACCGCTGAGAATTAAACTCAGCACTTCAGGGTAAAATAAAAGACTTCACTTTAACAACTTCAAGAAAAATAGAAAGTTGCTTGATTTTAACTACCCATAGTTTAAGAATATTTCTCTTTCGAAAACTATGTTCAAGATAAAAACTTTTTTTTATTAAAGTAACATAAATTGTTTAGCTTTCGTACGTTCATGTCTTCCTCCCGAAAGCATTACATTAGAAATTCACCCTCAAACACTGGGTTACTATGAAATTAGGAAGCATTTGTGCACGAGATTGTTCTTCTGAATTTTACACAAGACAGGGTAATCAGCTAAGTGCAGCGCATAGTGAGTTCAAACTTACAAACTATAATTCAAAGTGGTCCAAAGCTTTCACTTGAAAAGTTTCTAGAAAAGTCAAAGTTTCTATAAGTCTTTTTTTTTAAGAATACTAGTAACGTGGGCCACACATTACTAGTATTCTTGTTAACCCCTCCAGCTAAGCTAAGTGCTTGTTAGGAGTGGGTTCACGTCGGTAGTGCAATGAGTGGGGCCCGAACCCGAAACCACTTGATCGCAAGTCCGACGCGCCATTACGCTACCGCCGCTTGTTCTGTCATTATTAGTAATTAATGGTACCGTTTAGCAGTAAAATATATCTAATAAGCAGTGGTGGAACACAATCGGTCCATTACTTATACATACATGTAATCCATCAAAAGTTTGTCAGTGAGAGACCGTAGCCTCCATGTTACATTGTACAGACTGGCCTGACTGTCTAGGGGTCAGTGATCTTGACAGCTGAGCCAGAAGTCGAAATTGTTGTGTGATGATCACGACCATTTGTTCTGTGTCTGGGTTTAATTTATCTATAATATGTATATATGTAGAAATGTATATGTATTTTTATCGGCAGTCTGGTTACCATAGTACAGGCTCTGCCTAATTTGGGATCAGACAGCCGTGTGTGACGTGTGTCAAGTTATTATAATTATTATTATTATTGTATCCTATCAATCGTTATGCATTATGTAACGTTTGGTGTACAAAATACTTATCTATCCAATGACATATTAACTACATACACTTTAGTATCTATCTATGTACTGTGTATGTCTCTATACAAATTAAAAGTTTTTTTTTAAATACCTGGTAATTAACAAAACGTGAGTAATTCATTCGTATTATACATCATAGCCCTTTTGCATTTTGGTCTTACCTATTTCATCTTTTTGCCACATGCACATTTACACTTTAAAATATTCTCTCCGAATCTATCACATCAACGTCAAGTACTAAAGCCATTATTGACGAACAAGAATAAAATATCTTTTAACTTTTACTGCTCTCTCTTTATCATTTTTTGTTCGACCCAAAATTGTAATGAAGAGGCGGTAAGATCAATTTAAAAGATCAAAGATCCTTTGTCATAATTAATACTGGATTTCTTGGTATCGTTAAAATAGATTACACAGTTTGTCAGTTTTTTTCGTTCCATGATTTATGAAACGTCTTTTTATTCTTCTCAAATGTAGACACAGTTATTTTGCAGGACATTTTCAATACTGAATAAAAGTTTTGAAAAATAACGAATTTCACTCAAACAATCTGAAATTACAAAACATTATATACAAATCTAAAATGAATTAGATTATTTAAATATGTATTTTAAAGAAAACAAACCGTAATGGTGAATAACTTACACATATCGGTTCTAAAGGCTCTTTAATATTACACAAAACAATTTCTATACAAAATCTCATTATAATTTTTGACTAGATAGTCGCTCAGTCAGTTGGTCAGCTATTCAGTCACTCAATTAGCTAGTCTACCAACTCAGTCAGTCAATTAGCCGTCTGTCAATCGAGCGTCTCTCAGACAGAGTCAGTGAGTCAGACGAACATGCATACCGATAGATGGAAGGCTCTCTCTGAATGACTCTGGTGACCACCAATATCCGTATAACATCAAGCCATGTGCCTGACTATAAAAAAAAAGCTGTTGACTCTGATAATATTGTTTGTTAGAAAATCTCCTGTAAACTAAGCCAAATGTTTAAAGCATAACAACATATAATCATAAATTTAAAACACCCCGGACTTGAAAATCCCTTCAACGATTACAAAATGCCTTACATCATTTTGGAAAAGAGCTGATACTCTTACACTGCTGGACCGATATTAACCAAACATAGCTAAGAACCACCGCAACGAAACTGGCTTTCAAATGAAAAAAACCGAATTGAAATCGGTTCATTCATTTGAGAGGTACGATGCCACAGACAGACACACACACACACACACACACACACACACACACACACACACACACACACACACACACACACACACACACAAGCATCGACGTCAAACTTATATCACTCCTCTTTTTGCTTCGGGGGTTAAAAACCTACTCAAATAAACCACGATTTTTTATAAAGGCAGCTTAAATGCTCCACAAATCATGCCCAGACTTTGAGGATTATAATTCATGGATAAACATCAGTTGAAGGTTTAAGCTCTTTATTTTCCAGAGCACTTTTATCTATAAATGTACGTTATTTATGTGAATCTTGTTTTATCAGTTTTCTAAGTACCTAGTAAGCTGCTTATATGTATTTTTTTAAAAGATAATTATATGAAAATTCCTTTTGTTTTGTGATGAATGTGATTATAAAAGATGAAGTTAATTTTTTTTAGATTACTATTTCGTATTTGTAAAGCAGAACATTCAAGTTTCATTTAAAACATTAGCTCACATGGGAATTAAACATGCTTTTTTTGGCTTTTGTTCTAATTGTAAGGGTGTTTTTGTTTTATTCGGATGTTGCTACAATACCATAATCCAAAACACATAAACGTCGTAGTGCTAAAAGTCATTACCTGCATTTTTAAATAGATTTAGGGCAGTGGCTTCCATGTTGAAAATAATTCTGAGCTGTTATTTTTACTACAGCAAGAATGTAAAGAGTAACTGTTTAATAAATGAGAATATTTCAAGAAATCCAGTGACATACTATACAAATAATATGATTAGGTAGATACGTAACACAATGCGTACCGTACAAATCCCAGAATTTGACTGATTAAATCAAGAGAGTAACTCATAGGGAAGGCGACATCTTCACACTCTTAATGCGCAGGGTTCCCACGCGTTTCTTATGAAAGTATTTAAAAATATTAAAATAGTAGTTTTTGTTGCAAATTCTCTTTTTTGCCTAAAAACTGAAAAGTACTAAAATTATCGCTTTCATTTATGATAAGTATTTTATTTAAATTGATAATTGTATTATTTCAAATGGCTGCTTACTTAATGTGGCACTAAGCAAACCGTACGTTTTCTTTTTTCATTACTTTATACACAACTTTTACATTCTCGTTTAGTAACCAAATTATACAAAATACATGTAACATAAAATCTGCGTATGGTACTTACAAGTGAACAATAAACAAATATCGTTTTACTTATAATTTAGCAATAATTACCAGGAATATAGTGAGTTTACTTTTTAAAACTGTAATTGTCAGACACAAAATAGTTTTTAAAATATTATTTTATTTAACGGTACTTATAATTGCAAGTCCAAGACGGACTGCAAACCGCAAACTGCTAACCCTATTGGTTTCTATGAATTTCTATTAAAACGATTCCGAGCTATGCGACATTGCAGCGCGCGACAGACTGCAGTAGTTGCATACTTGGACCGCAGAGCGCTCGAAGGAGTCGTGCCATCTAAAAAAAATATTTAAATGATAATACTTTCAAACTTTTCCTCGCGACTTATATGATTTTAATCAATACAGAATAACATCGTTCTTTGGATCTTAAATAATATTTTAAACAAAATATCAGTTGGTTTTTTTTTTCTTTTTAGCATGTACCTAGTAACAACACGTCATCATCATTTTCCTCTTCTAACAAAAGACACATTAATAAAGCATCAGTAGCATTGTAAGCCATTTTGTCTTGCACGATGGTATGGAAACAACTGAGGTCTTCAGTCGCAGCATGTGCACATGCTGCGACTGAAGAACACAGTCCGTTTCGGAATAGAAACGCCCGCGACCGCAGGCAACAATGCGGTCGACTGCAACTGCAGGCTGCAATGCCTCTAAGGCTAAAATAATTTATCTAACATAGAACTAAAAAGAAAGTGACAGTAATAAAGTATGTGCCATCTCCCTTATTTCAAATACGTTTTAAAGAAACTTGTTTCGATGGTTAATAAATATCTCGATTTCGATGCTATGATTACATAAAATGTTTGAAGAATAAGAAGAATGGTGAATTAAGAAAAAGTCAAGGAAATTCTTACTCATGAGTGCTGCTAACCCTAGCTGCAAAAAGTAATTACATTTGCCTACGTATTTAAGCACGCTTCAGGAAAACGTGCAAACGTCTCTTCTAATTTCGACCCAGTCCTCAGGGAGGACTATTTAAATAACCTAAAATTGGATTCCAAATCAACCGGGACCCACTGAATAAATTCATTGGTTGAATATTAATTTGTTGATCTTTGTAACGTGACGTCGTATTGATCGGATCGCTATGTTGACGCAGCAGGAAATTCTTTTTGAGACAATTTTCTACAGACGTCTGGCTGTCTGGAATAAATTGATGTATGTATTAGTTCAAACGGGAATAGATTGATTTAAACACTCGAGTTTCATGTCTAAAATCAAGAACACGTTGTTATTATAATTCTATATTTTTGCATCGTTTTGGATGATAGAAACGTATTTCATTGATACGTTTCTGAAAATAGTGTCACCACTAGTACAACTACCTATATAGGTACACGGCATATCATAAAAAATCTTAATATAAAACCTCTTACTCGCGTGTGTTGCTAATGGTAGCACCTAAGTTGATGAAGTTATCGGGGTTCATGAGGGTTAGGGCAGCTGTTGTGTGGAGTGAGTTAGAGCAATCCACTACCATGAGTTTAGGTTTGGAATGATTAAAATTAACTACTAACGAATAAACAATGAGGCCTATGTCCAGCAATGGACTAGAATAGGCTAATTGATTGATTGATTGATTGAATAAACAATTCGGTAGAGCGCCTGAAGTCAACGCGACAGGTCGTTTTAACCCTCGATAAAAGGCTTGATTTTTTCCAGTAAGAGCACTTTGCATCTATAACGAATAGTACATCCCAAATCTAAACAATTAAATTTTTTGATGGTAATTTTCGTCCAAAATACCTTTATAAACATTCAAGCAAGGTCATATTAGCAACAAACACTGCACACTAAACAAACATATGTTCAACCTAAAGTTGTGCGAGAACACAATATGCAGATTCCGTAGAGAGGCAGAAGAAATTGTAATGCATATTCTATGATTTGGTGACCCACTAACGCGGCACTATTAACCTAGGGTTTCACATACAATACAAAAAATCATTACTGAAAGGATCTGGAGGTTTCTCGAAGCTATAAGTCTGAGCAGTAAACTTTGAAAAGACCAGAAATGGTCGAGGTAGCACTAGGTACTTAAAATAATAATAAAATAATAATAATATCACCGAACAGAATACATCTTTATTAAAATATATAATATTAATAAAACATTTCATTTTCAATACTAATCATGATTTTATGAAGAGTTATTACCAATATTATTACAGAAGCGACAATTTAATAATCTTTTGAGTACTACTTTTTGATATGGTTTCTTGGTAATGGTATATTATTATACTAGTTGTCGTTCGCATGGAAATACTCTACGGGAACCGTACATATTCGGAGATAAAATGTAGCATATGTACTATTCCAGACTATAATCTATCTCTGCGATTCATTCAGGTCCGTTTAGCCTTTCTGGTGTGATTGAGTAACAAACATCCATCCATCCAATGTAATTTGATTACTATAATAGTTAACATACATATATATGATATGATAGTTGAAATATGTTTATTTGCATAGAATACAGGTAGCGCCAGGTATTACATAGGTGGTTTTGTATCAATGCCATATTCATATATTTGGATTCATATAGTTGAAGTAAGCAAGTGGACCACAGGCCACATCGCCGGAAATACTTGTGTTCCTGCGAGGGCTGCCACTAAGAAAACACACTCCACACATTATAGAGTGCTCTGCGTAGGCGCAGGAGCTTGCTGATCTCGTGGAGTTCGCAGAGATTTGCTTTCAACGTCACAACTGAAGCCCGTGTGTGGTAAGACCCCGTGCCTGTGCGGTTTTAGTCGGTTGTGTTTTAGCTCCTGTGTGGTGATGACTCGTGGGCACGCGCGTTGGAACACAGGCCCATAACGCGAACTCTCTTATAAAGGATGACCCTGCCGGGTGCAAGCCGCCGAACCCGAGGCTCGACTGAGTTCGCGGGTAACTCGGGCATTGCTCGTACTTGCCACGGCTCGCGCCCGGTACGTCCTAATGTGGATCGTCCTTAACACTGCTGTCCAGTGAGTCCATCCGCCTTATAACAGAAAATTTAGCAAACGATAATTACTAATGTGATGCCTCGGTATCAACCTAGAATCTGCAAGTCATCAAATAACACCTCAACACGATCCTAAAAAGTAAAACATAAAAGAAACGGCTTTCTAAACGAGCATTGACTTCTTTCATGATAAGCTAAGTACATAATTTTCTTTATTTATATAAATACTAGCAGCGCCGAGTTTCATCGCAATCGGTTTAGTGGTTTTTACGTGAAAGAGTAACAAATATCCATCCATCCATCCAAACTTTCACATTTATAATGTTAGTGGGATATAAACCTGCTTATTAATTTGTATCCAATTGAAATAGTAATGAACAAATTAAGCTTTCGTAAATTTATTAATTTATTTATAGTTGTAATGGATCGTTCATTTCAATCAAGTAAATTAGGCGTGAGCTTCTGTATAATTGAAACACCCCCTGTCTTTTCCCATGTGTATTTCAGAAAGCAATTTATGTGAATATTATTTAGGGACTTACTTACGGTAAAGGTACAAATATTTTATGTTACATATCTGATATCTGGTAATGTCATATTGTAAAATTATTGAACAGTAGGGGAGTGGAAGATTTTGCATGAAGGTTAATGTGAAGATTGAGTGCACAAAGTTAAAATAAATACGTTTTATTAAAGAAAACAAGCATTGTTAACCTTCACTGCCAATCAATTTGTTTATGATTGATATATTTGTACACGTTCGCAGCTCACATCATAGAACAATCTATAAAAAAGAAATTCGTGTTCAAACTTGGACAGTGTTCATTTCACAGTCACAATTAACATATAGGTACATCCTTTTTTTTACATGGAAACTCTCCTCCACCACCTCACCGGGCCAAACGGTAATGGTATGTCGGATACGAACCGACTTAAACCACACAGTGTTTCATCACTGGGTCTTCTTGCCGGGGCTTCAGGTGTACCCTAGAAGGGAAATTCCTGTGAACCACGGCAACCAACATACACGTACTTTAGAAAAAGCGGTAAGATTACAACTATTGTAACTTAAGAGCCTAGACATTACTTCTTCTTTTAAATAAAATAAAGACAATTTTCTTTCTCAAAACCTCGGCAGGCCTCATTCCACAGCCGGAGCTTTCGCGTTAGAAAATTCCTCTGTTACTGTACCGTGGGTGACCATTTAAATTCTTACGTATGAGGATAAAGGGGTAGAATGCGGCCGTGGGCATCATATCTAAACAGTCTGGCACCTGCAACCGGCGCGACAGGACGCCTCACCCCTTGATAAAGGGCCCCCGTCGGGTCCGAAACTAGTTGGGCATCCCCGAAATCTACATGTGAGTAAAACCGTATATCTTAACTAATGTGAAACAGTTCCTCGAAACACAAACCATTATACAAGCGGTAGAACACGTACAGGCAGGCAAAATCTTCCTGAAGCTTAAGTGTTCAATACCGCTTGTTAGTTTGCGATCGTTGACGATTCTCACAGAACGTCTTTGGACCGAACTTAATGTACCCGTTTATATTGTTTATATCTGTTAACTTTGTACACTTCCTTTCAATTTAAACTTTAAGAATACCAAACGTTATGTTTCTTCTTTTAATATCTCCTCCTACCTTTTAATATATAAGAAAATTTTAAGACTGGAGTCTTAAAAGTTTGTAGTAAACGACGGCCTCATTACTCCCGTATTTACACTGCACTTACGTTTGCATGCTGGTAAGATCTTGTGTTGGATTCCCGAGTCTGGCAAATTGTGGTTAGCTTTATCTGTTAGGATTTTCAGGTACTGCAGTGTTTATAGACACCGCTTACAATATGGCGCGCTGAGTCTCAACGTTCGTTTGACATCTTCACTACATATTATAAAACAAAGTCCCCCACCGCGTCTGGCTGTCTGTTCGCAATAAACTAAAAAACTACTAAACAGATGTTTATGCGGTTTTCACCAATAGGTAGAGCGATGCATGAGGAAGGTTTATATAATTTATTAAGGTTTTGTGTAAGTTGGTTGACATATGATGATGATTGTTGAAGATCTCTGCTACCCGTGCGAAGCCGGGGCGGGTTGCTAGTAGTTACATAAAAAAAGGAGAATAGAAATGGATATAATGCAATAACTAACTATAAAATAGATGCTAGTTTTCCTGCTACCACACCTCAAGTAAAAACATTCTTGAACTACAATGGAGACTTCAAGAATAGGTTTCCACCTCCTTCCAGACAAAATTTTGTATATATATATAGATATAAGTTTACTGCTTACAGTTTCCTGTAAGCCATAAACTTATATCTATACATATAAAAATTTCGTGTCACGTTGTATGTAACTAATAAAATAATTTTAATGAAAATTTGCACACTGTGAAGTTTGATCCCACTTGAGAGATAGGATAGTTTTTATTTCAATTTAAAGACACAATAGTTTTTATTTGAAATTACTAAAGCAACTATTTACAGTCCTTTTCGAATTGTTCAGTTTTTGCCGATGGCAAAAGTTTTCAAAGGAGATGAGTCAGCAATGTGCGAGGCACATCGCTGCCGTTATCCACTTACTCTTGCTCTACCTTGACATTAGAAAAAGTCAAAATAAAAAAGATAAAAGTACTTATTCAAAGATAAAATTCAATATATTACAAAGTCAGTGGTCCATAATCTCCTATCTATAAATTCATCTTGCTTAATAAAAAGGGCCGCTTCAAAAACCCTTATCCGATAATGATTCTTTATAGTCAAACCCTGAAAAATCGCAGAGAATTTCATAAACGATCAAACATCAACCTTTTCCTTAAATGTCTTTAGAGATGTCCTACGCAAACATCAAAGGGCTCTGTTCAAATATTGACCCCAAGTCAAGCATCTAATGAACAAATGTTTTTTGGATCACAATCAATGTATAAGCAAAAGGACAATGGTCATTTTTCATCATAAAAATCTACGGAAGCAAACCCTCAGGGGGTGCTTTTCATTGTGTCCCACCAAGCGGATGACAGACAAAGTTTTGGCCCTTATAGTTGGGCTTCAAGCTTTATGCTGTACTGCAGAACCGAAAATATGACATTTTAGTTTCTTTTTTATTTGGGGTTAAGTAGAATACAGTATGGACAATGTAAACGATATGAATGTAATAGAGAGAGAAAGAGAGAGAGAAAAGAGAGAGAGAAAGAGAGAGAGAGAGTCAAGATAGTAAAAGCTTTTTATAATTATTTAGATTATTATTTTAGATTATTTTTAAAGAACTGAAAAAAACTCACTACAACGTAAATTATAACTTAATGATTCCCAAATAATTTGTTTAAAAGGTGTATAAACTTTACTCGCATTACAACCCATCAACTAAATAATGTTAGAGCGAACGAACATAAAGAGTGTAATTTTGTCATCAAGAAACCATTTACATTAAAATACACTACATTACATTACGCACCATCATTTATTTAGACACTTCTTTACACAAGCTATTTCGCTTCATCTTTACTCGTATATGTATTGTGGCTCTTACCTTCACAAGGTCAGCCTTGAACTATGCCTAGTACAATGAAAGGTTTAGGTTGTAAGGTTGACGAAAATTCATTTTCAGTAGAAACTTGATAGCACCTATCGAATGTCAAGTAAAAACTATTTGCTCACAATCGCAAACTCTATGGTTATATTAAAAATAAAAAAAACTAATTGGTTGAAAATTTAAATTTAAATTTCGAATAATCGAAAGCCTAGCACACATTTCTGCGGTGAAATTAAAGGAGTTATCGTGTAAATTATTGTCGGTTACCAATTCTCGGGTCACAACAGTCGTACCCTCATCTTTCGTAGGCCCCATTTTATTTAAAGAAGCGAACAAAGTTCGGAAGCGAGCGCGGCCACGCGTAAACATTTACTTGAAAGGTTTATTGATGTTGGTGACCGTAGTTTGGTTTTACAGCCAAAGAAAAGACTCCCCCTTTATTGTAGAGAATTTGTGAATTTCAACCCGGATTATTTTGATAGCGTCCCAAAATGCCCCTGTCAATAATTCGATTTATAAAGAAACGACAAGAAAACCTCCGCAAGAAATAATAATAATATTCTTGGATATTTTACACATTGCTATCTAGACCCAACCAAGCAGTTTGTGCTGTGGATTCTAGAACACGTATAAACATACATACATACATTTTTAAATATAGATAGATAAACTTTATATATACCGTGTGTAAGTATCACCGTATAACTAACAAAAACGTCTTTCTTTGGATACTTATCACAATGCAAAAGTCAGTTCATCATAAAAATGCGAGATTAAGGATTTAAAGTAAAAAGAAAACTGTCAGTCGTAGAACTACACGTCAGAGGTGAAAACGTAACTAACACATCTGTCATCTGAGCGTAACGGTCACGCGAGTTCAGTGCTTTTTCGACGTACCAAAAGTGTCCAATGTGCCTAAAGAAGTTTTCACTTCAAAAATAAACTAAAAATAGTAGTAAAGAAGTAAAATACGCCATGACGTAAAGTAGTCAGCTATTTTTATAATTAAGATAAATTATAATTATCGTAGGTTAAAGAAAGTAAAAATCATGTCGTAGGACCACATCTTCATATTTTCTTTTGGATTTCCAGATTCTTCTCTTTCTTCTAGATCGATTTCATGCTATAATTATGTACTTATACGGGAATTAACGCGATCACGAAAAGGTATTACATACCTCTGAATTGCCTGACGTTTCGACCAGGTTGCACTGGCCGTAGTCACTTTCATGCTATTGCGTAAGTTATTTTTTTTAAATAAGGCTGTCAGTAATGATAGCCTTATTTAAAAAAAAGAGAAGAAAGAATCATGAATATGATTCGCTTATGCCGCGTTCCAATAAACAAGAAACGATTCGTTTTGCTAACGGACGGTAAAATTTCGTTGAATTTTCAATGAAAATTTTACCGTCCGTTAGCAAAACGAATCGTTTCTTGTTTATTGGAACGCGGCATTAGTGAGTTTTTGGTGTAATATAATCATCAATCTAAACCCTGGTCTGCTGTTCCTGAAAATTTCCAACCTGTTCTGTCAAAAAATCTTTTAATTGTATTTATCTGTTAACATTACTTTTAACCTGTAAGTGTACTTGTTGACCATAACATGGGTTTTGTATGTTTTTTCTTAATTTTGTAATTAATTTCCAATTAATGTAATCGAAAAATTTACTTGTTAGGTCAAATTAACATTAAAAGTAAATGATCTGAACACTGTCAATAGTGAAGTCATAATTTGTTGTTTCATACAAAATTGTACCTAACTTACTGTTTTGACGGATAGTAATAAGATACAGATTTGACTTAACAGTCAAGTGACTATTAAGTGTCTATTATAGTAATGTCGTATGTCTAGTAGTTCCTACCAATTGAGCTAAATCGTTAGAGAAATGTAATCAGTATTGTCGTTTATTATGCAAATAATAATTTTCGGCTTTGTAAGAGCGTGTTTCCTTTGAGACAGCATGCAGACATTTGCATTCATTGCGCGGTGTTGGACGGGTTCCCGTGTGAGTCTCAATTTACATGCATACCGGTTCAACTCTGCATCACAGAATAGGAAATCAACAAGTGTATTAATATTGTATTTTTTAATCAAAACTATTCACGACTACTGCAGAATTTTTAAAATTTGCATCTTTTGTTTTTAAAATAAAAATTTAAATGTTTACAGTGTTGAACTTTCGATGAAACTTACAAATAGTTAAAGGTTTGTGAGAAGTTTAAGTAAAAAAGGTATGTGTCCGACACACGACTGAAGTTTACAATTTAAAAATTTACTGAACGTTTCTTTCTCCCTCTCCCTTTCTCTCTCTCCTGTCTCTCTCTCTCCCTCTCTCCCTCTCTCTCTCTCACTCACTCACTCTACTCCCGCCCTTTCTCTGTCTCCCTCTCTCTCTATCTCCCTCTGTCCCTCTCCCTCTCTATTTTAATTTTCATATTTTTTTCATACCGGGCGAGTAAATTCCAAAATGTATTTTATCTTTTCCATTTGATAACCAATTTATATAGGTGTCATGTAGCGGTAATTCAGTTTTTAAAAAAGTAAGTAAGTTCTACACCGTTCGTATTTTTATCAACCCCAACAATGAGAACAACTTAGGTAGAACTTACAAAGAGTCTACTTGCCAAGCACGGCTAATACCAAAGGCATCTACAATATTTTCCTATCACGGAAAAATACTTCGACACATGTTTCACCTCTGCACGAGGCATCCTCGCGAGGGAATCGACAGCAAATGGCTTTTTTACAAATTAGACTTTTACCTATTGTATCTTACCTATTGTTAGACTTAATGAGCCAAAGGTGATGTATTATATTCCGGCTCAATCACTATTTAGACAATCTTGTGTCAAATTTATTTAAACAGAAACATAGAAAAAAAGAGAAATAACAATACAGTAGCCGGTCTTAAAGCGGTAATCCTATCCCATATTACTATGTGATATGCCTATGCTTTAACAGGCTATAGACTTAAGCCTAAAAAAACTCGGAATGTAATAAAAATAAACCGAAAAACAAATTAATTAAACCCACCGTAAATTCGGGGCAAAATAAAAGAAAAGCAGAAAACCATTTACAGCCTCAAATTTCCGCGACACATGAATTTTGTTGAGGGAAAAGCATACGGACCCGAGCCCTAATTTTGTACGGTAGAGCAGGCTTCATTTAGGAGGCATTGTGTTCCGGGGATTATATCCCCCGTTCACAATAGTCGATCCTTCTTCGTAATGAGTGGAATTATGACTTTTTTGTGTCCGAATCATTCTTGAGCCTTGTTTAGGGGGACTTTTGAGCCGTAGCGGGAGGTGAAATGTGGAATTACAAGGTGGATTTTCAAGTGGAAGCTGAAGTGAAGTGGAGCTATATGTATGTATACCTATGTATTGTATTATCTTGACTTGGACGATGTAAAATATTCCGTGTTACTCTTGAACAATAATATAAATATAAATTATACTAACTATTAAACTTTCGCGTTCCATGATAACGTAATTATGACATCATAAATTAACGCGTTAATGTATTTAAAAGGTTATAGGTAGGATACCTTTGATTTGCCTGACGTTTCGACCACTGGGTGCAGTCACAGGCGGACCGGCTCAGCGGAGCGCGCCCTCCTTCCACTCCCGATTTGTTTAAATATATACGAGTATGTAAGTTTTGCATTGATCTATATATTATATTATATTGATCTATATAGTGTATCTAATACATAAAAATCTCTTGTCACGGTGTTTGTGGTCGAACTCCTCCGAAACGGCTTGACCGAATGAAATGATTTTTGTTTTGTATATTTGGTAGGTATAAGAATAGGTCGTAAAGTATTTTTCACACTCCTGCCCACTATTTTTAATCGTTAAAAAAGGCATTGCAACGCATGCCGGGTGCAGCTAGTGTATGTATGAAAAATAAAGTTTGTTGATCGACGTTGTGGAAATCCAAGTACCTGAAATACACACTTTGCTTAGTCTAGATAGCGCTCTATGCTATGTCTTAGAATATAATTATAATAATAAATAAGAAACATTAATAAATAAATACATAAATTATCATTAAGAAACTGTTTTGAAATAATGCTGTAAATTTAAGGACTGTGGCAGATGGTCTTGGTGTGTGTATGGAGTTATATTTACATTCGATAGAGAACTTTTGTTCGGTTTTGTACTAAACCAAATTGTTATTAAGTTTTTATTAGTAAATTGTCAGGCATAGCACGGATTTTGCAAACATGCCCGCGGCTGAAGACTCGCTCTTTGTTATGTGGGAGTAAAAATACAGTTGGCAAAATGGAGAGGGGTGTAAACAAGCGTTAGTATTTAGATAAGTAATAACATTTATTTCAATCACTTATATTTGAATACGCATTTGTAGATGTTAATATTCTAAATAAAATGGTTACAGTAGTACTATTAAGTAAGGATTAAGAATATCATACTGTCATGTGAGAAGCTGTACAGCATTGCTTTTGTCTTCTTTGAATTCTAAAAGAAGTATACAAAAGAAGACAGTCAAGAACTGGAAGTTCTGACATTAACCAAGCTGGTGGATTTTCAGCTTATCGGAAGTTATAAAATATAAAAACTTACTGTAGCAGTTAGAAGTAAAATTTAAACAATGATTATCGTCAGATACCACAGTATCATGTATCTTTCCCGGGACACAAGAGAGACAAGAGAGTGCTACAGTTATCTTTATTGTAAACTAAAAAAAATACAGAAACAGATATTGGTGTCAATTCTGTTGTATAACTCTCTTGACTATAATTGACTAAATTTTCTTCATACAAAATAAAACCTTGTACACTTTGAAACAAAGTCTTATTTCAAATTTAAACAAGTAGGTAACATATGTCGCTATCGAAATAAGCAATTTATTTGTCGACTAAAGTCTGACACGCTTAAATAAACTTTAATACCACGTAGCGAGAGCCGCTATCCGTTGAATGCCATCTCTTTTGCTCTGTGTTTTTAGTAAGCGTCTTCATAGGTGTCGATTAAAATAACGTCATCTTAGTTCGTTTTGAACAAGTTTTTATACGGCAATTATACAGCATTTGAATAAATAGGGACTCTCGCTGCGTGGAAATAAAGTTGAGTATATGTTGACAGGTTTTAGTGAAATTTAATGGCACTGAGAAATAGATGCCAGTAACAAATAGACCTTGTTACGAAGAAGACAAGGTTGATTTCATATGAAGAAATTAAGTCAGGTTTTAGTTTAGTCGAGTGTACAATAGAATCGGGACCATTGTATACATTAAATTCACAAGACCCATTGTGTATTTTAATTGTATAATTAAATTTTATTGTGCATTTAATGCAATATCTGTATTTAATCACAAAAAAGCAAAATCTTCCAGGAAACCTAAGATGGGTCACATAGTACTAGTATTCTTGTCAACCCCTCTAGCAAGGTAAATGCTGCTATAATTGTATTAGAAGTAGGTTTAAGTCAGTGGTGTAATGGGTGGGGCTCGAATTCACAACCACTGGACCGCAAGTCCTACGCTATTAATTCTATTGGATTAAAACCCTTTTTAGTCCAATAATTAATTAGGCTAACTAATTAATTATTGGACTAAAAAAGGTTTAACTAACTGTTACGTAAGTTTATCGACTAGGTCTACAAATTAGTGAGCAAATGTTGCGAGACCTTTCTGACTTCCTAATACAGTTTCTCGCGAAACCGTAGAACTAAGTTTACTGAACTTGTAGAAAGAACTTTACTTAGACTGTTTTGTTCGAGAAATGTGGTTTGTGTTCCTTACAAAACATTTAACTGGCACCAATGTGTAGTGTTGTATTTCTGTTTATGAGTAGGGTTACCAGAGCCAGGAGAGAGTGTACCTGCACCGATAATTACGTTTAAAAATATTTCAGAAGATAAAAGGAAAAAGTGCAAATCGCGAACACAAAAATAAACCTATTAAAACGGAATAAAAACTCATCAAAGACTGCCTCCTTTTAATCGTAACAGAGAGATTGAAAGATGTCCACTAACTTGGCGGAACTTTGTCATTTCTTTCATGCAGAATTACATTTGGGAAGCCCTCAACGAATAGAAAATTTTTAGGGGCGAGATCAAACTGAGCGTTGAGAATATTAAAAAAGTTTCGACGTCAAACTTGGATTGTCTTTTTTCAAAGGCTGTTTACTCCTTGAGTTGAGAGACTTTATTTACTTAGTTTTTGTTGAGGATGAGTTTGGTTTTGGACTAGCTTTTGGCCTTATTGTATTTGTGTTTTGCCAGTTTGTGCCATTGAAAGTGAAACTTTAAGCATCGAAGTCGCTGTATCACCGAAGTTGTCTTCTAAGGAGATAAGTCCTTGCTGTAATTCAAAGTTTATAAGAAAGATCCTATCAAACTTAATCTTAATATATTGTTTAAGTAAAAACATAGTCAGCACATAATTATTAAACCTATTGTTTAACTTCATTTTGAGACCTTAAACATGTATAACATGTTTAAGGACCGATACTTCAAACCTTCAAGATAAGAGCGTACTCCCACCTTAAACGCCGGCAACGCACTTGTTACTCTTGAGTTACAGGTGTCCACTTACTATCAGGTGACCCGTCTGCTCGTTTGCCCCCTATACCATAAAAAAAAAATATCATGTTTGAAAATCTCTTGGTAGTTAATATTTTAAATAGTTTGTTTTGAAAAAGTTTTTAAAAATAGAATAGAAAAAAAATAGAAAAGAAAAATAGTAAGATTTAATGTTAGATGTATTACCTAATTATTATTAACCAATTAACATGGTTTTAAAACCAAAAGATTTGTATTCAGAACGTTAATACATTTTAAATGTAATGTACACTTTGCTAAATGACATTAAACTTTCGCAATATGAACTCATATTAAAATGAAATCAATCGTGTTCAACTGCATATCGGTTGAAAACCGTACATAATTACCTCAAATAGTACAGGTCATTAAAACCCGTTCATTGCATTTCATTTTAATATACATACGATTACATACTTACAAGCGGTAGAGAATTACTCCACTACTAAAGAATAATGAACTGCGATTTTTCGTGTTCATTGTTTTCAGCAATAATAGCATTTGGGTTTTAATTTTTTTAACTATAATTTATAAACAGGCACGAAATAAACACAAACAAATAAATAATGTTACGTTTTTGTACAGATTCTGACTATACATATTGCCAAGAATAAGTACAGATACCTTTTTACTTTTAACGAGTAATTCTTGTATGTACTCGTATGTATTTATTTATGTATGGATTTATATTTCGGGTATCTCGGAAACGGCTCTAACGATTTTGATGAAATTTTCTATACAGATACAGTTTTGCATTTTAAGTTCAACTGCATTTTTCTTGTAAAAACGCATTATTACAAAAAATAATAAAAAAATAGATAATGAAAGAATAGGTTTTACAAAAAGATTCCGAGCGAAGCTCGGTCTCCCAGGTACTAGATATATTATACTTCCAAATAAAGTGTTAGAGTGTATAAACGTGAAATTAACTTATGGATCGTCATTGGTGTATTTCGGAAGCTTGACTATTGAAGACATATCACGTGTCCTTAATCAAGGAGCTAAAGTTGAGTATAACTTTCATATTCCTGTCAAACCATGAAATCTGACTCTGACGTCATCAAACTTGATTTATAGAATACACTTGTTTTATTTTAACCGTTGCAAATCTCAAAACAGAAAGTCCCATTTATGATAAAGGACAATCACGTCTGTACACAAATTTTAGAGATTAATTAAATGCATAATTTTTTTTTTGGTAAATTGTACTGTACGGTGCCTTTGAGCGCATATATCAGCAGAGAAATATGTCAAGTATTTTGAATATTCACAGTAGCGACTGATTTGACTTTAAAATTCAGAAACTTGAGTTTGCTCTAAGTCCCTCCTTAAGCTTTTGCGGTCTTTAGGTGATGTATTATTTATAACATTTCAGGAGACAGATACATTTATATTTAAATTTTAACTACTCCACAAATTGCACACATAATACTTAAGAATCTAGGTAGATGAAGTTGAGATTCAACACAGCAACTGCATCGCGCATGTACTATTTTTGGTCAAATTATGTAGATTATATTATGTTGCAACACTTACACCGTGTGGGAACTAGAGTTCGGACACTTTAGTATTTAAAGAGGTCATTGACAGGTTTGAGTGCAAAACTAAAGTATGCAGCACTATATCAAGCACTATTTTTCAGACACACCTAGTCACTCATTTCTTGTTCACGTCTCATCTCAACGAGTTTCGGAATCAACAGAGATTGCACACCGTGTCACTGCACTCTGCTGTTTAATTTGCCAAGCAACCAATGACGTGGATGAGTGTTGGTGAAAAAGTTAGTCAACCTAGTCTGTATAACTCTCTCTCTATCTATCTAAACAGCTTTATGACTCTCTTTAACTTTGAGGAAATATTACAAAAGTATTCTCAAGTTGTAAAAAAAGCAAAATAAAAAATTAATGCTCCGCTTGAAAATGATGTACCTATAATGTTGTTCGGGCTTTACTCCTTGTTAACGACAGATTCAGAGTACGTTACTATTGAGCCACAAAATTACTGTTGCCAGCTAGTCATAGCTAGCCAACAATTCTGAAATAACACCTGCTCGTTTCAAACATGACAAGCATACCAAAACACAGAACATGCATATTTACCTTTGCCTTTGAGCATGTATTCACCCAAAATGAGAAGACCGGCCGCAAAACCTCATTCAGCTAGTCCGCATATTAGCTAAACGGGCCCTAACGTTGATTCAGTGGCTAATGATTGCCTATTTAAAATTAGAACCGCTTGTTTCAAAACTGCTTCTACATCGTATACATTTAGGTTTTTTGTGACTCTAGAGGGATTAGCTGTAATTATGTTACCCTATTATGTGAATTTTGGATCTACTATTTACTTTGTGGCTTGTTTGGTAGTTCTGTGGAAATAGAAACGTGGAACAGAACTGCTTTGTTTAGAGATGTTTTGTGTATTAAGGTTATTTGTGTGCCTACGTGAATAATAAAGATATGAAGATATGATTAAAGTTAATTCGGCTCCAGGTAATAAAAGTTGTATATATCGAAAATAAGCGTATGCTGTTGTGAAAAAAAAAATAATTACATACAAATATTATACTGGTATCAAACATTGCATTATGTATAATGCCCGGGCCATATGAATAATGACAAGTGATATTAGGCTCTATGATTATTACTTATAAAAACTTCGTTATTTATCACTTTGTCTGACCATCATGAATATTGCTACACAACTGTTGGGCAAGTAGATAATTAAGCTACATAAAGCAGGGCGCTAGGACCAAGAACATACATGAAAAGACCATGATCAGATGCTGGATAGAAAACAACTGTGCTTTATGGAACAGTTGTTTTCAGTTTCAAATTTCTGATTTTACGAAATCGGACAAATCATTTTCATACAAATGCTGATACCATTTGAATGAGTCAATTTAAAAAAATACACGCTGCCCTTACAAAGTAGAATAGGTAGAATTCGGTTCGTTGTGGTCAACCTAACCTAAACCTAGCCATTTCTGTTCAATTGACCTTCCCTACTAATTATTGATGATCTCGTAATACGTTTTGTCAAACGTTATTTATACTTTGCGTTGTTTTATCAATTAACATGATTATAAAAATACTAGCTGCGCCCCGCGGTTTCACCCGCGTAAGTCCCGATCCCGTGGGAATATCGGGATAAAAAGTAACCTATGTGTTAATCCAGATCTCAAGTTTCATCGCAATCAGTACAGTAGTTTTTGCGTGTAAGAGTAACAAACATTCATCCATCCATACTCACAAACTTTCACCTTTATAATATTAGTAAGATTAGTTTTGTTAATTAATGATATTTTGATGTGATGAAATGTCGTCTTCCAATTATTTGTCAAATGAGTTATTTAAAGAAAGAACAGTTGATAATGTTATAACATGATCAAGATTAAATTTAAATAACGATATTTTTTAAATGAAAATTTGTCATTCGTTGTTTGTCAAATGACAGGACACAACACACACCACATCACCAGTTTTTAACAGAGTGCAGTAGTTAAAGCGTGAAACCGTTATAAACAAACAAACTCATATTCGCATTTATAACATTAGTTTGGATTACAAAACATGTCAAACTGTAGGTACCTAGCGAAAGGAATGTTTTTCACTGAAATACCCAAGTGTTAATTACTCTGAAACCTGAATAAGGAGAGTGGAAATCCACTCCACGCAATTTGAATTGAAAACGGCACGCCAAAGTACGAATACCAAACTTTTGGATGTAAAGACATTGGAAAAACCACACCAATAAAACTGGCTTTTTACTGTTCGTAGTAACCACATTACAATATGCATTAAGACCTATTTTTGTTTATTTTTCTGTGTCAAGAGAATTCTTTGTACGCAGTTTTAAGAACATTTTGCGAACGCAGGAACATGATATTTGAAAAGTTGATAGAAGAAGTACCGAAAGCTAAAATTTTGCTATAACGTCTAGTATATGCTGACCTGTCATGTATGACCCGTTAGTCTTAGCACAATGACAGTTCATATTATACCGGCTAAAGAAATAAACCAAAAATGAATTTAGGTCGAAATTAGATCACTTTATGTAGTAACAATTATCTTATCTGTGATTAGGTAATCTCTAGTTACCATAAATAGTCTTATTTCTATAATTTACTTCATGTTTTTCTTTCTGTCCCCTACATAAAATCTTTCAAACAGATTACGTTGCGGCGGAAATCTGGGAAATATTCAAATTCTGCCTATTAATTTATTACCAAGAATTCCACAGCTTACGCAAACATTCACGATTTATCCAAAATTGCCTGCTGTGTCGTAGAGATGTAAATGACGTGTGTTTATAATAATCAACTGGATTATACCGCTTGTCGTGTGTATGTATTTTAGAATAGCCCACACTACCTCTACATGCATATTCAAGTTTCTACCTTACGTTCGTTCACTTAGAAGGGAATTACTTCATCGCATTGATTGAAAATTCTATAAATAAAACATGTAGATGGTACGTTTCTATCGTCCCTAGGTCCGTGTTCCCACCGTTGTGATCGATGTCCGCAAATTAGCCGCGACACCCGGCCGCGCTGAGACCGCCGATTTTTCATGCTCAACTTTTAAAAGGTTTCGCCTTGCTTAGCATTTATCATCGTGTTATGTGTTTCTGTCCAAATGATACGTATTAACGTTTTATATAGGCTGAAAAGTTCGTTTGACAACCAATTTATTTTTTGCATTTTTTATTAACTTCATAACACGACAACTTAACTTAACTTTTTTACTTAGCGACTGGCTTACACATGCGTAGCTGGATTGTAAAGTAATGGATTCTAATTGCCCGTTATACGTTGTAGTAGAAGCATCTGCTTACAAAAAAGTGAAGGCAGAATGTGATAGTTTCTTTTTTTTTTCTTTTTTTAAAAGACAACTCCCGCATTAGGAATTACTCCTGTGTCGCAATGGATTTTACAAACATAGAAACAACGGGCACAAAGAACACCCAGACTCAGGTGGGAATCGAACCCACGACCTAGAAGCATGGCGGTCAGGGTCACTAACCACTAGACCAACAGGCCAGTCAGGTTGTTGAATAACTGTTATATTATTTGCTATAAATAATCACTGGCTTTAACTGACCTGTTGCTCTAGTGGTTAGTGACCCTAACTGCTGAGCCAGAGGTCGTGGGTTCGATTCCCACCCAGGACAAATAATTATGTGATGAGCATAATCATATGTTGTGTTTCTGGGTGTAATTTATCTATAATATGTATGTATTGAGAAATAGTACAGGCTCTGCCTATTTGGGATCAGACGGCCGTGTGTGAGATGTGTGAAGTTATTATTACTAAGTATCTTATTAAACAAGTAATACATAGTTGGATACAGCTATCAAGAAAAATAAAACATTGGATTTTCGGCTTGGGTGATTTTTATTTATCATTGAAGAAATCCGCATTCGGGATATGATGAGAAAGATTGAATTTGTTAATACTCAGTAGGTAGGCAGAGCCGTTCTAAACCCCTACGTTTTGCTAACGATAATTTAGTAACAATCAACCGGGTACTTTCTGAATTAAAGATGGGAAAATAGGAAGTATATTGAAAGGGAAAGTTAGGTTAGATGGAGGGATGGAAAGGGGGCTTATACGGATGAATTAGGGAATGGAAGCAGTAATTCGAACAGGTCAGGTGCGCATAGCTGTCCTTCGAACTGGCTGTTGCAAGAAATCTAAACCCTCTAACCGAAGTTAACTACTACTGTGTACTACATTTTCCTTATTTCTTGTGTTTTATATTTATTAGGATCTCCAACAAAAGATATACACAATTAATGACAATAACTGACAACAAGGGGTTTTGAGTTGGTGTACTCCTTCACTTACAGGAGACCACAGCAAGCACAATGAAAAAAAATCAAAATCAACTAAGCGAACAAAGTTACACGTAATAGAGGAAGTTTATAAATATAAAAATAAATAAATAAATAAAAATAAAAATATAATATAAAATTTACAAAATTTAAAAATAAATAACATTGAGGCTTACATTACATTAAAGCTTTTAAGCATTTCTTATAATTAGACATACGTAGAGTGTTTACTGAATATACATATATATCATCGTTTTCTTTCTTCTTTGCTAATGAAATTATGAGAAAGTTAAATGAGAGTTAGCAAGTCTCATAATCATAATAATAAAATAACAAAAAAATAAATATATAAATCAAACATACATAATAATATTAATTATAATAATAATTAATACACACATAACACACGGCCGTCTGAACCCAGACACAACAAATGATCGTGCTCATCACATAATTATTGGTCATGGGTGGGAATCAAACCCACTACCTCTGGCTTAGCAGTCAAGATCACTAACCACTGGACCAACAGGCCCGTCAAACATAAATGGTTACTGCATACGCAAAATAATGTATTATAACTACATATTATAAAACAAATTCCCCCGCCTCGTCTGTCTGTCTGTCTGTTCGTGATAATCTGTAAAACTACTGAACGGATTTTCATGCCGTGTGCACTAATAGACAGAGTGATTTATGAAGAAGGTTTAGATGTGTAATTTGTTAAGATTTTGTGTAAATTGATTGAAATATGTTGATAATTGTTGAAGATGTCTCTGCTACCCGTGCGAAGCCGGGGTGGGTTGCAATACAATATATTCTTACCATACCAACATAGTTTAAGTTACAAAATGTTCCATTATGATCGCAGAGAAAGAGACAAATCACATAATAATAATAATAAAATCCTTTTATTTCTCAACAACATGGTACATAGTATCTTTTCGTAATCGTGACCTTCTATTAAGTGAAATACACCACATATATAATATGACCCCTTCTTGAAGTAAATTCACAGACAAGCCATTATCCCTTACATGTAAACCTTAATACAAGCCATCGTGCATAAAGTGTCTAACACTTTAAGGGACGAATATATCATCAGTCATAGCTGTCTTGTGACATGTCTGAACAAGAATAAAAACGAGCTCGCTACGAAGGGACTATCGTTGAAACAATTTCAAAGTTTGAAATGTGGTTGCAGAAACGAACTCGTGACAAGCATGTTCTTTCGTCCTTGCGTGATACATTTACTTTTTTTTATAGATTTTTACCAATTAATACTTTTTGCTGAGTTATCCCACTAATATTATAAATGTGAAAGTTTGGATGGATGGATGTTTGTTACTCTTTCACGCAAAAATCACCGAACCGATTGCGATGAAACTTGGTATGTAGATAGCTGAAGACCTGGATTAACACATAGGCTACTTTTTATCCCGATATTCAAACGAGATCGGGACTTACGCCTTATTTAAAATAATAATAAAATAACATGGATCACGGTCATGCGTATTAGTCAGTTTAACTAAAATGACTTTACTCATGTTTAGTGATGAAAATCGTTAAAGATTTCAAACACAAAAATTGGTTTTTGATGTTATTGCGTGTTGGTTTTCGTTCTCATCGTGGCCAATAGGTTTACGAGGCCATACCGTTACAGATTCTAAGTCAGTAAGTTATGACGCTAAGATATTTTTTTTTATTTACACCTTTTCCGAATTCCTGTTACCTTATTTTAATATTTTCTGCTTGTCACAATTTGAACCGTAACGTATTTATCTAATAATAATAATTGTTAGCTCTGTGTGAAAACTTTCTCCCTGCTAAATATGGACCCCGTCCCATTAAGCTCGCCTAGTGCGGCTTCGCAGACAGGTTGCCAGACTTCATTTGGCAAAACGATGAAAATATCAATTTGATGAATTTTAACAAATTTATTACACAACTAGTTGCGCCCCGCGGTTTCACCCGCATAAGTCCCGGTGCCGTGGGAATATCGGGATAAAAAGTAGCCTATGTGTTATTCGAGGTCTCCAGCTATCTACATACCAAGTTTCTTCGCAATGAGGTCAGTAGTTTTTGCGTGAAAGAGTAACAAACATCCATACATCCTCACAAACTTTCACGTTTATAATATTAGTAAGAGTACGATTACAAAATACGTGGAGGATTTGCGGAATTTTCATCAGAGAATCAATTGAGCTAAAAACTAAAATAGCCCAGATAGAACTATTGGATCTAGTATCCTAGTTTGGGAGAGTTACACGTAGTTAGCGGCATGTCCGTCCGAAACGGTTGGGCGGACTGCTTCAATTTCTTGTAGCCCCCGTCAGCTAGTAACCGTTTTAAGATACAAGCTGCAAGCGGATTATACATTTTAATTTATTTACAAAATTAAATATCTAATGAAAGTTATGATTTGGTTATCAATTACGATCTAAGTTTAAACAAAGAAAAAACCAGCTAAGTGCGAGTCGGACTCACGCATGAAGGGTTCGGCACCATCGTTCAAGAAAAATCGAGCAAACAAAAACACGTTTTAGCAGGGGAGCCCCTTTTAATACGTTTTTATTTTTATTATTAATTGTTGTTATAGCGGCAACAGAAATGCACATTCTCTAAAAATTTCAACTGTATACCTATTACGGATTATGAGATATAGCCCGCTGACAGGCAGGCGGACGGACGGACAGCGCAGGCTCAGTAATAGGGTCCCGTTCATTACAGTAAGATAATGGTGTCAATTCTGTTGTATTACTCTCTTGACTATAATTGACTAAATTTTCTTCATACAAAATGTAAACCTTGTACACTTTGAAACAGGGTCTTATTTCAAATTTAAACAAGTAGGTAACATATGTCGCTATCGCAATAAGCAATTTGTTTGTTGACTAAAGTCTGACACGCTTAAATAAACTTTAATGCCACGTAGCGAGAGCCGCTATCCGTTGAATGCCATCTCTTTTGCTCTGTGTTTTTGGTAAGCGTCTTCGTAGGTGTTGATTAAAATAACGTCATCTTAGTTCGTTTTGAACAAGTTTTTATACGGCAATTATACGGCATTTGAATAAATGGGGACTCTCGCTGCGTGGAAATAAAATTGAGTATATGTTGACAGGTTTTAGTGAAATTTAATGGCGCTGAGTAATAGATGCCAGTAACAAATAGACCTTGTTACGAAGAAGACAAGGTTGATTTCATATGAAGAAATTAAGTCAAGTTGTAGTTTAGTCGAGTGTACAATAGAATCGGGACCATTGACAGTATTTTATTTACTTAGTCTAAACGGCAAGATTTAAATACAAAAATTCTTGTAGTTTTATTCAACTTTAAACTTTAAATAGGGATTAAAAACGAACCACCTAACAAAACATATCACGCTGTTGCGTTTGCACTTAGTTTACCTACTGGATACAGTGATATCACCATCACTTTGTTTTTTAAACAATTAGTGATTATTGGTAGATGTTTTTTTATTATTTCTTTCTATATTTTCAATAGGCATGATCACTAAGATCAATTGTGTATTTATAGCTAAGGTATCAATGCGCTTGCCACTTAACACTTGTTCACTACGCATCATCGTGCACCAAGGAAGTGAAGCGACGGGCCTCGGAAATTGGCCGACTTGGCGAATTAAAGCGATACACGAAGACGAAGGTATTTTACAATTACCTTACTTTTGTACTGAAGAAAGGTGACTCTAACATGAGTTAAAATAATCTTCCTGCAACATTTACACTGCTAGATGCTTGTACTTGATCTTGATGTTATAATAGTACAGCTTAACATGTCGTTTGAAGCCTACCAATATCTACTGACAAACGATACAGAAAAAACTGAAAATCAAATTTGAGATTAAATCCGTGATCTTATATGATCATCAATTGCTAGACTAAAATTTAACAAAACAAATCCCACTAATATTATAAATATAAAAATTTGGATGGATGAATAGATGTTTGTTACTTTTGCACGCAAAAACCACTGAACCGATGGCGATGAAACTTGGTATGTAGATAGCTGGAGACCTAGATTAACGCATAGGCTACTTTTTATCCCGATATTCCCACGAGCTTAGTTACGCGGGTGAAACGGCGGGGCGCTGCTAGCGATGAAATAAAATTATAATTTGGTAGGAAAGTATGGTGCAGTTGGTGATATCATTAACATTATGTGGCTCCTGCTTTAACGTTATGTGGCTGTGTGTGTAGAGGCTAGGGATTCAAATAACTGTCATCATATCCTTATCCCAATTTTATTTTGGGCTCAGTTTAATATGTTTCGTTCTTCCATTATACTCTATCATTCGTACCCATATCTTCTTTCACATTGTCCATCCATCTTTTCTTCTCTTCTCTTATACCCGTCAACATCCATACATAAAACTCTTTTCACCACATTTTGCTCATCCCTCCGCATCGCATGTCCATACTACGATAACCTATTGCTCCTCAGCTTTTTATCCACTGGTGCTACTTTCAGCCTCTAATATATTCATTTTTCAAACTGTATGACAAACAAATCTCAATAAAGATATTCATTCATTCATTGAGATATTCATTCAATCATTCATTCTTTCAGATATTCATTCATTCATTCATTATCGCGTAAGTAAGGTAAATGTTTATAAAAATCAACGAACTAGTCTGCAAACGGACTGAAATTACCTATTGACTCCCCGTTCACAGCCTGTATTGAATTTTTAAATCGACACTCAGGCACGTACAAAAGAAATAAAGATTTCTGGATTGCAACGAATCTAGAAACTCGATAAGTGATTTTTGTTTTTAATTTACAAATCGCTATCGTTTACAGTGAATGGCTTTTCTGTTGTGTAATGTCCAAATTGAAATCTGAAAGTGTTAGTTTTTTAATTTGAATTCAAATAACTTTAACACTATTGCGTGGCTTATAAGCCTAAACGAATATCCCTGTCAAATTTATTTCATATGTGTAAGTTATTGCCTAGTTAGTGAATTAATATTCACATACAATTTGAACGATTTTGGTGGAGTTTAATGTATGCTTATCTATATTTTTAATTACTATCATCCTTTTACATCAGGCATGATAAAAACTCCGTAAGAGTACAATATGATGAGACATAAAGACACAAACTCAAGAGAAAATGATATACCACTCCTAACTACTGCCAGTAACAAAACTAACCAGAGGCACCTTACACCTATAAACTCTTAAAAAAGTAAATAACAGTGATGTTAACATTGTATATGGCATTCAGCCAACAACTAACTATGATACTCTGCAGACAACGGTATTTATGGTTCATTGTTGTCTCACCGTAGAGGTAGTCATTTTTTATCCTTTCAGCGAGGTTCTCCGAGTATTAAATTTATTTATTACTTGCTTCTGCCCGCAACATCGTCTGCGTGAACTTCAAAATTAAATTCAGAGAGAAATGGGAAATGGAGGAGCAAGTAAAATAAAAAATAGGGAGTCATGTGACTGCCGACAGAAGTGAAAACTTAAACGATACGACGAACTTAAAACGTCAAATAAGCAGGTTGGTGACATTAATTAATAAGGAGCTGACAGAACTCAATGTTTAGATTAGATCTATATATGTATTTATAGCGTGACGGTCACGAGTTCAGTGCTTTTTCCCCATGCCAAAAGTGCCCAACGTGCCTAAAGAAGTTTTCACTTCAAAAATAATGGGATAAAAACACCCGTAATATCGATTGACAGTGCCATCTAGTGACAAAGTTCAGTACAAAATAAGAAATTTAAACAGGAATTGACAACAGTAGATAAATTGAAGAAATAAAAAGTATAATAGTATAAAGCAACATAACTCTCTATTACACACTAGCAAATTGTACAGAGTAAATAGTGGAAACCTAATAAGTCAATTTATTTCTAAGTTCAAATACTTTTCAAGGTACTATGATTCTATATTGAATTTGCAACAGTCATAAGCAAGAGAAATTAATTATTTAGCTTTCAAATTAATTAGTTTTTCTCCACAAGTATTTTCTTAAACAAAACAAAGTAACTCAAAGGATTTTCTGACACCTTTTAAAAAACTGTTGGGTTCATTTAATCGTGGCAATACAACGACAGGTAGACTGATATTAATTGAATTCAGGTTGTGTTTGTATTAGTGCAATGATTGTATTACAAAACTGATCTTTTAGTAGATTGAACTGTACTCAAATAATGGAGACCGATAAGTTTAATTACATGTTTTATTACTGTGAAATATTGTTATTCTTAAAACTAACCTTTGATTTATAGCTTGATTACAATAGCTTTAAAATTTAACTTAAGTTGTTTCAGTCATTAGATTATTATGTATATTGAATAATTTATTTTTTAAGTTTCAATATTTCTAAACACAAATTGGTTGCATATTTATTTATTTACTTATTCACACCTATATCCCGGAAGGGGTTGCCAGAGATCTATTAAACACCCTCATTTTGCCAACTATAATTTGACCCCACTCACGTAACAGAGAGCAAGCGTATTGCCGTCCATAGGGCACTTTGGGTGTTAAAGATGGGAAAATTGGAGGTATGTTGAAAGCCAAAGGCAAGGTAATGGACGGATGGGTATATTGCTTAAATGCTTATACGGATTGATTGAGGGGGGAACAATTACTCGAACTAGCTGTTCCTGGGAAGTCCTATCCCTCTAACAAGTTGACTATTTGCTTTTTAAAATTATTTGTTTATTGTATAAAAATGGCATTGACGTCATATTTTCATATAAATATTTATAGGCACTACCAGCTTATGTAACGCGGAACACTGTTCCCCGTAACACAGGATTTCCTACCACGGGGACCACTGTTTAATAAGCATAATTAATTTTTATTATTATTCTTATGTGATGTATATATGTAACTGTAATGTGTTCTTGATGCCAATAAATTATCATTATTATTATTATTATTTATGGTCAATACTACTTTACCTTAAACTCGAACAACAAAAATTCAACATGTAGGTATATAATTACCAGCTGACCCACGCAATTTCGTCTGCGTTTGTAAATTTTCCCCGTTTTGCAACATTTTTCATTGATGCTCCGCTCCTATTGGTCGTAGCGTAATGTTATATAGCCTATAGTTTTCCTCGATAAATGGGCTATAAAACACTAAAAGAATTTTCAAAATCGGATCAGTAGTACCGGAGATTACCCCGAACATCCAAACTCACAAACTTTACCTTTTTATGATATTAGTATAGATAAAATGCATTTTTTGTTCTCGTCACAAAATTTGAAGCAAATAATCTACACTCTAAGGGCTATCTAACCGAATTGTTTCGAGCGCCATATTAGGCTCTCGTGAAACGAAGTGAAATCTTGAACCGAGAACCCTCATTCCCATGTACGCTGGACCTAGCATGGGAAAATTTATAAGAAGGCTTGCGATTTACAGTCACTCGGATTTATCATTAGGGGTCAAAGTAAAACTGTTCGAAATATCACAGATTCGTGAAAATGCTAAGATCTCATATTTATTTAATAAGAAATCAACCAAAAGAAATATAACTACTAAATTATCACCATTCAATTCTATTATCACTCCTAAATTAAATGATTTGAATAATTATATTAAACTAGCTGCGCCCTGCGGTTTCACCCGCATAAGTGCCTCGTTAAGTTTTTTTTAATTTTCTAATTTTCCGCGCAACTTTACTATTTTTTTCTTTCATAAGAACCTTCTCCTGACAATAACTAACACAAAAATATGAATTAGCGAAATCAGTCCAGCCGTTCACGCGTGATACCGTGACCAAGAGAAAAAGGGATTCATTTTTATATATATAAGATTAGTATACATTCGTCAAATTTCAAATGTCATACCAAATTATTCCAATAACCTTATTAATATTAATCTTATTCAAATAATATTGGTAAATTAATAGTTTCTAAATCAAAAATTTACTTTTTCTCTCTCCTAATTACTGCAAATTATTTCTTCATCGTCAGGTTGTCCTGCGCTAACGCCACAATATGACTAAGTATTAAATATTTTTTTTATCACATAATTATCATCCTGTTCGCCTTTTCCCAACTAAGTTGGGATCGGCTTTCAGTATAACTACGATACGGCCGACTTTCGATATTTTACGTGAAGCGACTGCCATCAGACCTCCACAACCCAAGTACTAGGCGATACCGAAGTTCTATAGTTAGACCAACTTGTCGGACTTTTTAGGGCTCCAACTGCCCGTAACGAATGCCACAGATGTTTGCATGGCAACCGGGACCGACGCTTTAACGTACTCTCCGAGGCACAGAGGGGTCTCAATGTGTTAAGAATGGTCACCCATCCTTAGACTGACCTGGTTACTTAACCTTGTATTGTGCTAACCTACTCGGTTATCTCTTAGCCACGAGCCCTTTTTTCATCACATAGTGTATTTTTTAAAGAAATAAAATTTAAAAAATATAACGAGAACGGATACGTAAGAACTTTAATCGAAAGCTTTACGAAAAAAGAAATACCTCCTTAATGATACGGCAAATGTGTGGTACCTATAGGAATAATTTATCTACACAACCCCGTGCTAGGCGCCAGAGCCCTCATTGTTATGTATCAGATAGGCGCTTCATATCCCTGATCCGCACGTATCTATCACTCACGAGCTCCGCTGAAGGGTCTGGATTGAAAATTCAAAGCATTTATCTTTTAATACATGTGCCACTCGAGCTGGAATGTTTGAAAGAGTTTTCAGATATTCGTGACTTCGTGACCAAATTAACCGAATGAATGGCACGGATTTATGAGAAATCAGGCGGGTAAATTACGCGAAGCATCTTTATATTGTTTTATATAGATAATATAAACGATATTTTCATAGAGGTAAGAATTTGTACAACCTCTCGTGCGGTTAAGTCTTACATAAATGATTACATGTGACATTTGTAAAAGTGGTGTGTTGAAATTATGTATTTTTATAAATCAATAAAATTTTTAAGCTATGTTTCATACCGCGTATTTTAATTTCTCTCAGAGAGTCATCAAATCATCAATCATTCAATCAATTCAATCATTTCGATTACCATTTTTATGTTTGAATAAATAGTAAAAAAATGCGCCGAGTAAGAATTTCGATACCCGCAGTCTGAACGAGTGGGGCGTTATTTTTTTCTCATAATTTAACAAAAAAAAATTGTTTTTACATTTCGTGTGATATTTCGTTTCCAGTACGTTTTTCGTCATATGTGCTTAAAGCTTTTTTGTTTTCCATTAAAGTACCTACAAAATGAGAATCCTACTACTGAATACCTACAAAATGAATTATTCTTTCGACGAAGAATATAAACTACCATTTTAATATGACCTCCAAACCTGTTTTCGCAAGCGTTATGCGTTCAATCTTACCTCAAACAAATATAGCTCTTCAGTACTGCGAAATAAAATAGTACACTATTTGTCTAGTCAATTCATTTTCTCTTGAGACAGGCTGTTCTACTTAGTATCTATTTATATTGAATCATTTATATTTTATGAATCACATTTGATTTGAACAGTATTAAAGACACTTTTTAACCGACTTAAAAAGAGCAGGAGGTTCTCAATTCGACTGTATTTTTTTTTTGTTACCTCAGAACTTTCGACTGGGTGAACCGATTTTGATGATTCTTTTTTTATTTGAAAGCTGGTGCTTTCCGCGTGGTCCCATTTCAATTTGGTCCAGTTCTCACAATTGCATTTATGAGAAAACCATGTAAGTCTTTTCTGGAATAGTTTTTTTTTTCAAATAATTATTTATATGTGAAACTCAGACACCTTGGAAGGTACTGCTGAACACATTCAAAAGGAGTTAGGTCACAGTAGATTTTCGCATAAAGTGGCGAGGCCTGACTGTCTAAAGTTATCAGTTACCACTTACCATCAACAAGGGTCATTTGCTTCTTTGTCTTTATATTTGTATAAATAACAAAAATTGAAGACGCCCATTTAAACACAAAGATTTAAGCATGACCTGTATGCGTCTGAGACAGCAAAATTTTTAAATGTCTGTATCGCAGGGTTTAAAACATTTTTTAATTACTAATATATGTAGTAGTACATTAAAAAAAAGGGTTGTTTACATTTTGTATTATTTAAAATGATTTAAATACCGCATGGGACCGTACGTACTGTACTTTCGAGTTCGACCCCAAAACATGGCGTTCTTGTTACAACACATTTTAAAATATCTAAAGTAAAATAAACTGTCGACTAATTTCTCTAGCGATAACTCTAAATAGACGGAAAAGCTAAGTTCAATGTTGAATATAAACCTGTCTGATCCGTTGAGAATTTAATCGTTGGCTTCTGTTGTCATATGTTCCCCCAAGTGTCGGTCTATATACGTATAAAGTAACTAAAATAAAATGGTAGACACTCAACCTGAATAGAATTTAACAAAGTTCTCGCAAAGTTGTTGAATAAAGTCTTATTCGAAAGTTCGCGGCGGAACAAACCACTACGGTCCGTTGCACCCACGTAAAATATTGACTAGTACCTAACAAGATTCAGGACTACGGCCTGACTGGTGAGCCGTGATAGTCTTGCTAATGGTTTAGGGTTATTCTTTTTCTCGATTTTGAATGTAATATGTATCAGAAAAATTGAGAATTGTCTTCAGGGACTAAATTCCATTTTGTTATATAACAGAACCAATATACCTCATCCGCAAACGGTACTTAGATGGAACTTTTTTGCTCTAAAACCTATCTTGTGCCATATTTCGTATCTAGAATTGGCCGCCGGCACTGCATCGCCATTTATACCGGGAACCACGATGAACTTTTAAAGATTTTCTCACTTAATGCACACACGAATGAACAACTACGCTGTTTGTTTTATGTAGGTACACGTTTACTTGCTTATTTAACTTGTGCATTGACGCTAGTTATTAAAGGCCATCACGAATATCTTTTTCGTTCTATTATCCTGTCTACCGGGAATCAAGAGATTATGGTTTAAAGACCTTAAAGAAAAAATAGAAAAAAAGTTAAATAAAATACTAAGAAAGGTGAATCTCCGTCAAAGACCGTTCTTTTTAATCTGTCTCGTTATACACAATACAAGTGACATCGTCTTGTCTTCAAGCACACAGCCTCTACAATTACTGTAAGGGTACGAGGTAGTGACCGCCCCGTCATTACCGTCGGTGTTAATATCTCGACCTTATCCCTCCGTTTCCAACGATGTCTTTTTCACTTTTTTTCTCTTGAACAACTTTTCTAGTTATCTCTCAAGCTTTTGCAAATTACATGAAGAAAATTTCCCTCTCTTGAATTTGTACTACAAGTTTGGATAACGTTGGCAATCTTGTGAAATCTGATTAGATTTATACACATGGCTAGACTTCTAAAAAAATACAATGTTTCATTAGAGTTAAAGAAGAAGAAGTAAAGTTTTTTATGTACATCGCACCATTAACGGTTCAGAAAAATGCTACAAAAATTAGCTGTTGCTAATATGAAATAAAAAATAAAAGAAAACAAAGATATATCGCAGTGTTTCACTTTGAAAATTTTCTAGTTCTTTTAATGTTTTTTTTTTTTGTTTAAACGATAGATAGATTCCAATTCCAAATGCAAAGGCGTAAAAGCGAAAGAAACATCTGAGTGTTGCCCTTTATTATTTCGTTTTTATTTACAAGGATGCTTTCCAAATACATACTATATGACTCATTATTTTGAATTTTGTTCATAGTTATTTATTATTACTTACTTACTATTATTTATAATCAATTCTTAAACATTATACGGAAACACTATTCCACATTAAAGCCATATAACTTATGATTAATATCTTTCTTAACCTTGAGCAGAGTAAACATATGTACATTGTAGATACAAATGTTTACTCTACTGCTACCTTTACCGTAAATAATTATTATTAATTATCAATGGTCATACAATTATAGTTATAACTAACTGTTAGAAACATAAAGAAGTTTTATGCCAATACATTATAATTCGCGCCCCTAATAAAGGGGGCTAACTCAAAAATTTCAATTTTTGAGTTGTGCACACCATCGAATTCCTTATCTCAATACCTACCGACCAGTAAACCAAATTTAAAAATATCACCACTACTCGACGCTAGACGCTAAATTCATCAACACGGGCTCAACTCAAAAACTTAACAAATATACAATACATTGTTAAGCAATAGGGAAATAACTACAAAAATACATTTTTCAGCCCCAAAACATGTTAAAAACAGAAGATTCCTACAATATATTTCTTCTAGCTGCATATAAAACTCCAAAACTCCCGCAGTGCACAGTTAGTTTTTCGCCTTTTCTGAAAAAAACTGCATTTTTTAGGTAGCTCCCTTTAGATCTAAGTGTGCGATATGTTGATCAGATTCTAAGTCAGTATTAAAAATAAATAAAGTTAATATTAAATTCAGGATTTATATTCAATCCTTTCAACAGATTACTTGAGGCATTTAGAAAATTTATAAACCAAAGATTACTTTCCGTTTCATCAACAACCCATTAACCAATTTTAAAAATTAAACCCATAGCGTCCATTTCCTCAGAATTATATAAGTTAATCTAATTAAGTAAAATTAAATTAAGTTAAAATTGTTTTCTTCGAACAACAGAAAGTGCTTTCAAAAACGGCCATTAGCAAAATTATTAAAGTTTTAGCAACAAATTAATATTTACAACTGACTTCAAAAGTGGCCTTAGTGTGTATTTAAAATGTACTATATATTCATATATACCACCCTGTTATGAGTCGTTTTTTAAATATTGCCTATTAGTATAATTTCCCACATTTTTTGGCTAGCGTTCTAAGTAATTACTTACTCCTAAGCCTCCTACCACAAGAATTTAGCTTAACAAGAATACTAGTAAAGTGTGAAACCGTTACTAGTATACTTTATTTAAAAAAATAGTTAACACCGCATTAATGTTATGAAGACTGTTCTATAAGACTCAAAGTGTCAATAAGGCTTCAATTTCGTCCAGAGAAAATAATCATGACAGCTTTTTACGAATAAAATTATTACGTCACGTTTTATATAATATTTATGAGATGCATAGACAGGAATTCATTCATTATATTCTTGTAACATATGATATAAGAACTCTAGGCATAAGAATTTTTATGGTCATAATCAGATGGACGGGCGTTGAAGGCGCATTGACGCGCGACAATGAGAAAACGCCTTTTGTTCAAGTCGGATCAAAACACGCATTAGCATGTGAAATTCTAATGCGCGTTTTGTTCCAACGCGTGATCGGATTGACGCGCGCTTTGAGAACATTGGTTTGCCGTATATTCGTTCACATCAGCGCGACGATACGTGATTTTATTATACCATTTTTCACATACCATAAGTTCGGTAACACTTCATTTCAAACATTTCATGTATTGAAATTTTTATATAAAATAAAATTTTAAAAACAAGAAATTAACCGGCATTGTTAGTGAAATATAAATCTGTTTTAATTTTCTATTTTTATTCCGATTTTTAACTAAACTGTGACAACGCGCGTTCAACGCTTACCATGTGAACGCTATACAAAAACACAAAGCGCGTTCGACGCGCGGCCGACGCCCATCATCTGAACGGTTTAGAGGTACATATATTACGGAGTTAAATACTATGCAGATCTTATATCAACCAAGATTTCCATTACTTAACGCGTTTTTGTCATGCATATAACTTCATACTTTCTCCCTTTTTTTCCTATGAACTAAACTGTAAATTATTTGCGTCCTTCAAAACAGTTCTGCAGTACTCCCAGAGAGAACATAATAGTTGTTTCTGAAGTATTATACGAGTATTACCCATATTAGCTATCAAGAATAAGCTGCGAAAACAGAAAGAAGGCCACCAGTCAATCACGTGTCGGATTATACGCAATGTGAAAATATATAATGTCACAAACATATGGCAATATATTTCAACCTAAGAAGATGAATAAATAGAAAATTGGGCAAGGAGATTCTCATGGGATACATTTGAATTTCCAAGCAAACGAAAGCGTATACAACGACTAGGACAAAATAAATAAGTTTCAAGCTTCAAATTGTTCATAACTAATTATCTTCGAACAGATTTTTCTACGTTGTTGTACTAAAGAATTTTCAATTTAAAACTTAACAGAAGAATTTGAATACACTTTTCATGCGGTTTTCACGGTTATAATTTGTTAAGGTTTTGTGTAAATTGGTTGAAATATGTTGATGATTGTTGAAGATGTCTCTGCTACCCGTGCAAAGCCGAGGCGGGTTGCTGGTAACCAATAAAGTCACACGTTTCGAAGGAATTTTATAAACAGAAGACTGAAAAGAAAGAACGTACCTGTGTTTTTTCTTTATGTATTCTTCTTAATCCATATGTTCTTGTAGTTCTTTAAGTAGTAAAAAAATAATGAGAGGAGATATTTTGAAAAAAAAAACTGTTGAGATAAATTCAATTTTTTTTCATTTAAATTCTAGTTACCTGGGTTACACATTGCTACTCGTAGTATTCTTGTTAACCCCTCCAGCTAAGCTTAACGTTTGTCTAAGGAGTGGGTTCACGACGGTAGTGCAATAAGTGGGGTTAGAACGCGCAACCTCTTGATCTCAAGTCCAACGACTTAGCCATTACGCTACCGCCGCTTATTTTGTTATTCCTTTGTAATTTCACGGGTTAATATAACCGGGTTAGTAAGTTGATGTGTTGACAAACTCACAGTATTTTTAAGCTTTTATCACCTACACTTATTGTTAACAATATTAACAGATAGTAGTCAATTTTAACCTACTTATAATTGTCCAATCGAAATAAAACTTCGTTGGTATATGTAGTTTGGATGACGATACTATAATTTGATATCTTGGAGCTGGTCTGATGATGGAGCCAGGAGGTGGATAGTGGAACTCTTCAGTGGCTACTAGTAAGCCAATCGAGATTGAGCTCATAATATGAGCTGAAACTCATAATATGACGTCAAAAGGATTGGGCTTTGGAGGTGGATGGTAGAACTCTGTTTTATAGCGTGTTTTACTAAATTATAATTAAAATGATGACGCTATTGTACATTTAAATCAATATTGAAACTAATCCTATCTGTGTGAGTTGTTTGTTATGGAATAGGTAGCAAACGGGTCACCTGATGGTAAGTGACTACCCCCGCCCATGGGCACCTGCAACTCGAGAGTAACAAGTGCGTTGCCGCCCTGTAAGGTGGAAGTAGCGGAAGGGAGAGAGGGGAATACGAAAGGGTTGGAGCCGCCGGTAGCCTCACTCATTCAGCGAAATATAATGCAAGCATACTACATACTACATTACTACCGGTTTTCTGTGAGGCCCTGGTATCACTCCGATCGAGCCGGCCCATACGTGCCGAAGCAGATATTATATCTCATAGATATCTTTGTTATTTTTGAATGACTGTAACTTTATTTTGACTAAGAAATTGCCACTGACTTTGATATTTTATATATGTACTTTAAATACTTCCAACATATCGAAATACCTGAATAATGTTGTTACCGGCATCAAGTTCCAGTTCCGTAACAAACCCGGGAGGCAACCAGTCAATTGCGTGTCAGATTATACGGATGCGGATGCCTGACGTCACTGGATACCTCTTGAATGTCAATATATTACGATTTGAAGTGATATTGTTATGTTGATTGACTCTTAAAGTTCCACATTAATAGAGGAAGTTTTGGGCGTATTTGTTGAGTTAGGGCTTTAGAATTTGCATCTTATCGATAGCACTTGTTTACATCTGTATGTTTCAATAATGTAATAATAACTTAACCTCTTAGTTACTTGATTAATTTTTCAGCTGCCGACTTATCTTCAAACCAAAACTCTATAGGAAACTAATTTCCGAAAATTTGGATAGGCTGTCACTACAAAAAGACTTGGACTCCCCTAGCACTAGTTTATTTTAGGAGTCAGGTAGTTGAGAGAAAAGAAAAGAAACTGTTTAACTCCATGACGTTTCGACGTTAAAAAACGAAAAAATTAGTTTTGTTTTTTTATAAAATCTTAGCAAAATGTATGCTTATTTGAAATAGTTAACAAATAAAAGATTTGGCGGTTAGGATATTTCATCAGCCTTTTTCTGTTTTTGGAATAAGTTGCAGCGAGTACATTGTTGTGATCTTTCTCCGTCTGGCTCCTCTCATTGTCATACGAGTACATAGGCTGCATTAAAAGTATCGGGAATGGAATATTTCCACTATTCCTATCATATTAAAATCTTTTTAATTGAAAACTCCTTGGTTTTAAAAATCGAATACCATTTATTTATTTAAAAAAAGATTTTCGGTCTTCTCACAAGGTCTTCTCAAACTTGTTTAGTCGTTGAGAAAATGGAATTGATTCGAGAAAATTCAAGGGCGATGATTTATTATGACTTTCGAAGCGGTTTAACACAAAAACAGTGTTTAACACAAAAACAGTGTGTTGACCGGATGCTTTCTGCATTTGGTGATGAAGCCCCATCCAAAACCACAATTTATCGCTGGTTTGTTGAATTTCAACGTGGACGTGTCAAGCTCAGTGATGATCCCCGTCAAGGTCGTCCAAAAACTGCAGTCACCCAAGAAAACGTTGATGCTGTGCGTAAGCTGATTGAGGAAGATCGACATGTGACATACCGCGAAATTCAGGCAAATTTAGACATTGGCATGAGTCAAATACAAATAATCTTGCATGAACAATTAGGTGTAAAAAGGTTGTTTTCCCGATGGATACCGCATTTGCTCTGTGAAGAGCAAAAAGCGGCTCGCGTTACTTGGTGCGTCAGAACTCTCGAAAGATTCCACGCAGGATCCTCAAATGCTGTATACAACATTGTATCAGGTGACGAATCCTGGATATACGCGTACGAACCCGAAACAAAAAACCAGTCACGAGTTTGGGTGTTCGGAAATGAGTTAAAGCCAAATAAAATTGTTCGTTCACGGAGTGTTGCAAAAAAAATGGTGGCCACGTTTGTCTCCAAAACCGGCCATGTTGCGACTATTCCTCTTGAGGAACAAAGAACGGTTAATGCAGAATGGTATGCTAGCATTTGTTTGCCACAGGTCGTTTCCGAACTCCGTAAAGAGAACTGCAACCGCCGCATCATCCTCCATCACGACAATGCGAGTTCTCACACCGCGCACAGAACAAAAAGTTTTTAGAGCAAGAAAACATAGAATTATTAGACCATCCGCCGTACAGTCCCGACCTAAACCCTAATGATTTCTATACTTTCCCTAAAATAAAGAATAAACCTACAAATACCTGCGAATACCTACAAAACGGCCATTTTGGAGACCCCAACTTCCGAATGGAATGGTTGCTTCAATGATTGGTTCCATCGTATGGAAAATGTGTCAAATTTCGCGTAGAATACTTCGAAAAGCAATAAATACATTTTTAAATAGTAATGTTGTGTCACTTCCTTGATTCCCGAAATTTTCAGCGTAGCCCTCGTAGGACGAAATACAACTTCTGACATGTGCCTTTTATATTAGTTCGCACTAAATTGTGTTGTGTTGTGAATGATGTATTGCGGCGAGTGAAGCTTCCTTCACCCACCACAGGTAGGAGGTTCAAACAAAAAAAAATTAGAATTGTAGAATATGATGTAGATAAACACTATAACAGCGAGGTGTTAGACAACCAGTCGTCACGAAGAATCAGGAGCGAAAGAGACCTACTCGCAGCGCGTTTTATAGAATGCGCGAGGGACGAACTACTAACACATCGCCCTAAACAGAGGTAGCCTAAAATGTCTAATCTATTTATTTTTTTGATACTTAAGGTACATAAATATTTTTGCCGTTCCTCCATGCGACTTGAAATACAACGTTACATTATACTCACATAAATCATCAATAATTCAAAGATATTCGGTAGCTTTAAGATTGGCTGAAAAATGCGAACTTAGGGCTAAAGGAATGTGAAAGTTTCATGGATTTCAAAAACACTCAACATAAAAACAAAATTATTCCATACGCACTGTGTTCTAGAATATGAACAAACTAACACACAAACTACAGAAGCTTTAAAAACATAGTACATTGTATTTGTTTTACTTATTTTTAAAAAAAAATATACACGAACATAAAATAAACCTTTATCTATAGAAAAAAATATATATTCAAGCTGATATCACATGTATTTACAAACGTATTTACTGAGACTGCATAGATGAAATGGGTAGAAAAAAGAAATATATCGCAACAGCGCGGGTAATGATGTGAAATATCAGTAGTTCACGCACCAGCTCCGTGGGGTTGTCGTCGATTTGAGAGTGTGATCGATTTATACCTATTTATGTTTATTTCATAAGTACTGTGAATAAATGAATACGATGTTCATGTTAAAAAATTGCCTTGTAGGTTCTCTTGGGCTTGCTCAAACACGCATTTGTATTTAAAACTAAACATCAATGTTTTTTTTTTTTTGAGATAGGAGCAGACGAGCATACGGCTCACCTGATGGTAAGTGACTACCGCTGCCCATGGGCATCTGCAACTCAAGAATCACAAGTGTGTGGCCGGCCTTTAAACTGGAGAGAGAAGGGAAGAAGGGGGGAGAGGAAAGGGTTAGGATCTCCGGTAAACTCACTCACGCGGCGAAAAGCAATGCAAGCATTGCTTCACGGCCAGTTTTCTGTGAGGCCGTAGTATCACTCCGGTCGAGACGGACCATACGTGCTGAAGCACCAAGTTTTGACCTATTCATATATAAGATAAACTCTAATAGACCTAATAAAGTTACATTCTAAATATCTCCAATAAATTATATTTCATTGAATTCAGTTCACAGACTATCGGAATGTTATCCTAAACAACTATTTTGTGAATAGTAGGTGTACTACTAGTAATGTTAGTGGGAATATATTGATCATCTTTCCTGCTATTTCTGTGTAAATGAGTTACGCTCGGCTAACTGATATAGAAAATGATGTGTTGTTGCCAGTTTTCCTCATGTTATCGTGTTAGCTGACGCTTCATTTACGGTACCTTAAAAGATTTCATTACATCATATAAAGAAAGAAACAAACAGGTTTTTTTATATAAATATCGACTATTTTTAGATCAATTTCTTCATTACGTGCTTTAGATCGTGCATAGATATATTTATAGAGAAAAATTGGACTTCATTGCAGCTAGTTCTTGCCTTATTTCCACTGGAGGGAATACGTGAGTTCCTCGTGGCACAAGGTTCTTAAAGAGTCGATGCTGTTGGCGAGAATTTCCGGGTTGTGTCGAGGAAAAACACATCAAAATCGCAAGGCTCACAAAATGCACTGCAATTCGCATATAAGATATCTTCTCTGTATAAAATATCCAGGTTGTAATAGTTTCCCGAAGTAAATGCAACATCTGAAGGTTGACTTGTAGAGAATGGATTAGGCATTGAGTCCGCGTTTGTAAAATATGTGCATGAAGTTTGAATAAATAAATAAATACGCTTCGGACTGTTACGCGGGCCGATTTTGAAGAGGTTTTAAAAAAAATACTTTTTAGAATAACAGCGATTTATTCTTGAGATACAGAGATGTAGATGTATGTATGTATTGGCACACGCAAAATATACTGACATGAGTACTCGCGACGGAAGATGGTTGCGGACTGACGAGCACGGAGATAGGACTGGTACATTGCAAAAAGCGCTGACAAGCCACCTTTGTGAAGTAGAGGGCTACTCCATCCATTCAGCAGGGATAGGGATGGCCTATGCACTTTTGGGAACATTGGGCATTCGTAACAGCCCCCCGATTTAGAGTAAACTACACATTTATATTTGGAGTTTACGGGAATTTAAGAAAATATTTTGAAGTTAACCAATTCGGAGAGCAGGAGGAGGAATAGGGACATTTTCATTTTCTGACTGAGGGTCTGAATTAGTTGTAGTGATTTTTCGTTTAAATATAATATTTTTCCGTATGCCAATTTTACAAACTTTGTATACAATAATAATAATAATTACAAACATGATTATAATAGTAAAACTAAAATAGTAATTTTGGTAAAGTCCAATATGCGGTTTTTCTATGATATTGTTCAAATCTTTTAGGACTGTAGGGTTATCATATGCTATTGAATCTAAATCTACATGTTTAAGGTTAACGACAGGTAAATTAGGAACATATTTATTATAAGCTAAAACATTACAGCATGAATCATTTAGAATATTAAATGTAGGGATAATTGGTTTTAATTGGATTACATAATGGTCCTGTGACGTTAAACGAGTGTCCTTACAATAAGCGATACAACTAGGAGGTAAGTATAATATTCCATTTCCACTTAAATCTATCTCATTCAATTGAGAGTTATTACATTCTAAACTTATTTTAGTTTTTTCAGATAGTATATATAGCCATCTATTGTTGCGGAGCGGCTGCCAGATATCTAAATGACCTTGGATAAACTTAGTTTCACACATCATGGGAACAGAGGTAAGTACTTTTGTAATGATTTCTGTTTCGCAAGTTGGTGTAGCTGAAGAAGAATATATTACAGAGGTTTTGCAAAGATAGTGATCCTTGTTAATTACTTTACAAAAGTCTATGTTATCTAGATTGCAGTAAGTTGATTTATCTTTACTGATACCAATATATTTAGAAGTTGGAACTATGGTTACATATGATACTGAATTTTCGTTGCTATGTGGAATTGGAATTGGTAAGTTATGATAGAAGTTTAAATTTGCAGTATCGACTAGAGGAATCTTGATAGTGAACACTATTTTTTCCTTGTTGAAATAACTAGATATCTCGGAAATATTTAGGATAGTATGCATATTATTTAAACTCAGAAGAATAGGTAATTGTTGAGAGTTTGATAAGAATCTATAGTTATTGGCCAATTCCACATAAAGTTCTTTAGGTGTGAGAATAGTGGGGTATAATATGTTAGATTTACTGAACATAATTGAGTTAATAATGTCTTCGACCTTAAAAGATAAAGTTAAGAGGCTATTTTCTACCATCGAAATTAATTCTAGTATACGAGACCTTATACCTAATTCTCTGGATATGTTAGTTAAATTTCTGATATCTTCAGAAAGAGCATCAATGGCGTCTTTTAAGTGTTTTTCATTGACTGCTATATTGAATAAGGTGCGATTAAAAGAATTAATAGTAGACGTCGTAATTAAAATGTTTTCGGCGTCATAATATTGTTTAGATCTTTCTTTGGATAATTGAATGTTATCTAGCGCTTTGTCTCGTGAAAGTTTTAATCGGTGGTTTAGGGCTTTTATGTATTCAGGATATGTGAGGTCTGATCGTAATTCATAAATGGAATCTGGAATAAAAGGTTTTTGACCGAAAAGAAGTTCATATGGTGTGAAATTTGTAGTAGAATGAACAGAAGTATTGTAAGCTAGCATTGCGGTGTAAACATACTTATGCCAATCGGAATGATTTTCGTTTACATACGATTTGAGGTACTCCTTGAGAGTAGAGTGGCTACGCTCAAGTGCACCTTGGGTTTGAGGATGGTATGGAGAAGACCAGATTTGTTTAATTTTCAGGAAATCGCATGTTCTTTTGAACAATTCTGCGGTGAAATTGGTGCCTTGGTCTGTTAAGATAGATCTCGGAGTTCCAAAAATAGAAATGAAATGTACTAGACACTCACATGTTTCCTCTGCAGTTGCATTAGAGACAGGGTAAGCAAAAGAAAATTTGGTAAGGTCATCTTGTAGAGTTAGTATGAATTTGAGTTTGGGTAGCCCTGCTTCTGGAAGGGGACCTACGAGATCGAGACTTAGACGCTCAAACGGTTTGGTAGATGTAGTTGTTATCTGCATTGGAGACTTATTAATTTGTCTTTGGGCTTTATTGCATTGACACTGAGAACAGTTTTTCACGTATGTTTCGATATCGCTGCGCATGTGTTTCCAATAATACCTCTCCTTAATTCTATTAGTCATACGCGTTGATCCTAGATGACCAGCAATAGGAATATCGTGATTTTCGCGGAGTATTTTAGGTATTTCCGAGGGGATAGGATATATTATAGTGTTGTGATATATGTGGATTGGAATTCGAGTATCATTAAATATGTATCCGAACATATTGTATATCTTATACCAAACGTGTTTATCGAAAGGGTTACGGAAGTCACTAATCGCTATGCTTATGTTAGAATTATCTGAATTTTGTAATACTGTAGACTTTAAGTTTAATAAGCATTTAAATAAATCTTCATGAGAACTGTTGTCGAAATGATAAACTTTAGTGAATAAGAAATGGACTTCTTTTCCTTTATGACTAAATGATAATAGAGAATGTAGTGTTCTCTCTTTATTGAGAAGTTCTTGGGAGTCGCTGACTTCACCTAAGATCGCTTCTACATATGGGTTAGAGTTATCGAGGTCTATTGAGGCTGGTATCACAATGTGTTTGGAATCGCTTTTAAGTATACTATCATTATGTTCTAGAATAACTGTATTGCTATTGAACTCCTTGTTAGTCATTGCTTTTAGGAATTTGCTGTAATTCTCGTCGGAGGATACGGGACTTGGAGTAGTTACAGGAAAGGTATCGGGAGACAGAGGAGTTTCTGTTGGAGGACTGGAAGAGTTACCAGGAAGCGCCGGCGAAACATCAAGCCCCGCGGGTAAGTCTTCATTTTCTAAAAGATCAACACATGGTAGGTCATCACTGTCAAGGTTTAAGGGTATATTAAGATCATCAAGCGTTAGGGGGCTAAATTGTGGTGATTGGTCATCACGAGCATTAGAGGTAGACGGTACCGGGTCAGATTCTAAAGGTTGAACGGGGTTTACCGGAAACCGAGATAAGGCATCAGCATTACTATTTATTCTACCCCTCTTATATTCAATATTGTAATCAAACTCCTCTAGCTTTAAACGCCACCTGATAAGGCGAGACCCAGGGTCTTTACAATTAAATAGCCATTTTAGTGGTCTGTGGTCTGTAACGATGGTAAATTGGTGTCCATAGAGATAAGGGCGAAACGTTTTGGTGCCAAACACGATAGCCAGACATTCTTTCTCAGTTGTAGAATAGTTTGATTCAGCTTTATTTAGGGTTCTGGATGCGTATGAAATCGGGTGGTCTTTACCAATTTCTCCTTGTGAGAGTATAGCGGATATCGCGTAGTTGGATGCATCACATGTTAAAATGAACGGTTTGGAAAAATCCGGGTATATTAATATGGGCGCAGAGATGAGTCTATTCTTTAGTTCTTCGAATGCAAGTTGTTCTTTGTTAGACCAGGCAAAAGGGGTGTCCTTTTTCAGAAGAGAAGTTAAGGGTTTAGCTATCTTGGAGAAGTCAGGGATAAATCTTCTATAATATGAGACAAGCCCTAGAAAAGATTTGGTGTCCTTTGGGCCTTTAGGCACGGGAAATTGAGAAACTGCTGTTACCTTGTCCGGGTTGGGCTTAACGCCTTTATCGGTTATGATGTGTCCAAGGTAACCCACTTCCTTCCGGAGAAACTCACATTTGTCAGGCTGAAGTTTTAGATTAAATTTACGGAGTCTATAGAAGATTTTGGAGAGATTTTCGATGTGACCTTGAAGCCCATGAGAGTATATGACAATGTCATCTAAATAAACATAACAGTGTAGGCCTTGGAGTCCTGCGAGAGCAGTATTTATCAAGCGCTGAAACGTAGATGGAGCATTTTTGAGGCCAAATGGCATTCTTTTGAACTCATAGTGGCCTTGAGGAACGGTGAATGCTGTTTTTGGGATGTCTTCTTCAGATATAGAGATCTGGTGAAATCCAGAACAGAGATCTAGCGTAGAGAAGTATTTACATTGGCCCAATTGGTCGAGAATCTCATTGATTTGAGGTATGGGATAGCTTTCTCCAATCGTAATATCATTAAGCTTCCTGTAATCAATTACGATGCGCCATTTTCTTTCGCCAGAAGAATCCATCTTCTTGGGAACGACCCAGATGGGAGAAGACCAGGGAGAAAGAGAAGGTTGAATAATGTCTTGGTCTAACATTTTTGTTATTTGGGACGCTACTTCTTGTTTGTGTATTTCAGGGAATCTATAGGACTTGACATTAATTGGTTCCGATGGGAGAGTTTTGATTTCGTGTTTAAGGAGATCAGTGGTTGTCAATCGGTCATTTGGTAAGTGAAATATATCAGAATATTGGGAACAGATATCATAGAGATTGGATTTCTCCTCGTCATTAAGGTGGTCGCTTCTGGGCATCTTCAGGACTTCATTTTTACGATCAGTATGTGATTCAGTGTCACTGAGGTGATAAGAACCCAGAGGAAGTTCGAAAGCTTGGTCATCAAGGGGTTCTATGTGTAATTTAATGTCAGAGTTTATTGTTATGGGTTCTTCGGAAGTATTTAATACGGAGATGTTGACTCTGTTGTTGTCTTTCACAGCGACTACACAATTAGCGACTAGAAGGCTATCCGAAATATGTTGGTCCATGATGAGCCCCACTTTACAATTAGGATCGGAAACGGTGCATTCCAAAATGGTTTCTGTACGAGGAGAGATTTGATATACCGGTTCACAGTATTTGAGTTTTGCGACTATGTCCCTAATTCGTAAAGTATTAGAATTATAATCGATTACAGCATCCAAGTCGTTCAAGAGGTTGTTACCTATTATACCATCATAGCATAGATTAATATCCTCGACTACATGGAAATCATAAGAAATGTCTGATTTCAAACTGTAAAACAGCATTAGTTTAAAGGAACTTAAAGTGCGCGTCGTTTTGTTCCCAGCATTAATTCCTACTAGTTGAATTATTTCATTTTTTAAGATAGGCATAAATCTCAGTGAGTTCTTCTTTATTAGGCTTACGCAGGCGCCTGTATCTACGAGAAACGTCAACCAACATTCATTAACTTGCGTTCTGAGGATGATGTGAGGTAAGTATCGATGATTAGAATTGGAAGTTATTTTAAATATTTTCTTATTTGCAGGTTCGGCGTTTGGCGAGGATGTAGCGGATCTGGAGGGTGTATTGGATGGATGATGATGATTGGATGCAGTTGATACGGTGGGTGCAGTGGATACAGTGAGTGCGGATCCGGTGGATGCAGTGGATACAGTGGGTGTAGTGGATACAGTGGGTGCGGATACAGTGGATACAGTGGGTGCAGTGGATACAGCGGATGCGGATACAGTGGATGCAGTGGATACAGTGGATGCAGTGGATACAGCGGATGCGGATACAGTGGATGCAGTGGATACGGTGGATACAGCGGATGCGGATACAGTGGATGCAGTGGATACGGTGGATACAGCGGATGCGGATACAGTGGATGCAGTGGATACGGTGGATACAGCGGGTGCGGATACAGTGAATGCAGTGGATGTATGGGTGTCCTTAGTATAATTAATGGCGTAGAAAGATTTGGGTCTCACGAGACACCGCCGTGAGCCCTTTATTCGTTTAAAGTCTCATTGGTTTCATCCGAGTATTCGTTCACGACATGGACACGGGCTTGTTGACGATAAGGTTGATTCTGTGGAAAATTTTGACGTGGTAGGTTGCTTCGCTGCTCTTTAAGTCTGTTATTATATTCCCGTTTCCTACATTCCTCAATAACATGCCCTAGATTTTTGCAATATTTACAGAATTTGGGTTGATTTTGGGACTGCACGTTATTGACATTTAGATTTCTAGGACTATCACTTTTACGACGTGGTTGTATCGGGTTTGATTGATTCGGTGAGTTACGCTTGTACATGAGTTTTTGTATCTTCTCTTCGGAGATTGCGAAGTTAATAGCTTCATTAAGGTTTTTAGGGGATTTACATCTAACTACGTTTGAAATTCGCGAATTTAATCCTATTAGGAAATGATGAAGGGCCAGGTCTTCCATGGCTGCGGTACGCCCTGGAGCTTCTTTAGCTTTAGTCAAAACGATCTCAGTCAGGAGTTGAGATAAAGTTTCTTCAATACGAAGCCCGAATTGGCTGACTGCTTCATTCTGCCCTTGTCTACTGTCTTGCAGCTCGGCTAAGAGGTGTGAATAATGTTTCGTGTCTGCGAATTGGGTTTTTAGGAACTCTTTTAATTGATCCCAGTGTGTGAATGATTTAATTGAGCAAGCAATTTCTGCTTTGCCTTGTAATTGGCTCAATATATATTTAAATAAAACTGGCTGCTGCTCAGCACTCGCGAGCTCATACGCGTTATTACAATTTGACAAAAATGAATTGAGGGTTTGCCTGTCACCATTGTATGGCTTAATAAATTTAAAGAGACTATTTAAATCTACAATTAAAGCACCAACTAAAGCACCTCCCTTTTCTGGTTTGGTCATTTTGAAATTTTTTCTATTACTCGTAAGTGTAATTAAACAATTGAACCAATTATTTTAGTTATTTAAGACACAAAACGAAGTTAGAATACGGCTCTGTACAATTGTCACCGGAACAGATAGCGAATGTTTAGTCTAGCAACGGCCGGGACAGATAAGACGTGTTGGAGAATTTATCCCTACTGAGAACCAGGTACATATACAATAGAACGAGATTATAATGTCTATAATGGAGTCTCGTCTTTATAGAAATATTCACTCGCGGAATGAAGTATTTTCGGCACAACACAACACTTCCACTGATTTAAATAGTACAGCTTTGACAATAAAGATGACTTACAGGATCACGAAGAAAGTAACCTTGAACATGTTGCTGGACTGATTCAGCAAGGACTGGCAGGATGCTCGATGACGTCACGGGAACACCACGTTTGCACTTTTGAGGATATGTTTGTTTACTTTTATTTCACAGGATTTAGATAGTTTATCAAAGACGAAATACAATGTTTTCTTGCAGGATTTTGTAGTTTGATTGTAGCGAGTTTGATTTGGCACTGTTCGTTAATTCGGTGAACAAACACTTTTCACTCGCGGAGGCGATTCCAAGATTTTCACAAGAAATCCCACCGCTGCCACCAATGTTACGCGGGCCGATTTTGAAGAGGTTTTAAAAAAAATACTTTTTAGAATGACAGCGATTTATTCTTGAGATACAGAGATGTAGATGTATGTATGTATTGGCACACGCAAAATATACTGACATGAGTACTCGCGACGGAAGATGGTTGCGGACTGACGAGCACGGAGATAGGACTGGTACATTGCAAAAAGCGCTGACAAGCCACCTTTGTGAAGTAGAGGGCTACTCCATCCATTCAGCAGGGATAGGGATGGCCTATGCACTTTTGGGAACATTGGGCATTCGTAACAGGACGCAAGAAGGTTCGGTGCCAGTTTCCCGGTCTTGGGGAGTAGCAGTATAGGCAAATTCTCCCGTAGGCAGGATCTCCGTCAGTATCACAATCTTGAAAAGGCAGACCAAGAAGGGTTTTTGTGCTTGACATTCGGCCCCACCTGCACCAGTTGTTTTGACTGCAGTGAATTCTGATTCCACTGTGGTCAACCCGAACATTAGACGTCTCATCACCCATCAAATGCAGTTTTCAGACCACACATGGTCTTTGTATTTAATTATGGACCCGAAAAGTTCTGGAATGGAGACCAAGGACCGAAAGGCGCAGCATGGGACGTCGATTGTCACGGTGGACAGACGACCTGGTAAAGATCGCAGGACGTCGGTGGATGCAGGCCGCTTCCAACCGGTCTTCTTGGAAGTCATTAAGGGAGGCCTATGTCCAACAGTGGACGTCCTATGGCTGAAATGATGATGGACTCTTATTACAGCGTCCTCCAGGAAAACCTCAACCTCTCCGCCGAAGAACAGAAGGTTCTACACTATCTTTCTGCCAACCATGTCCAAGTAGTCAACTGTCTCCCTGACCGCCCTAATTTTTGTTTCAGTTTTCCGGAATATACCGTGTGAGTATGAAACAAAACTGATACTCCAAGTAACAAGCACTCCTTCTGCACTTTTTCATCTTCTCTCTGCAATTTGGCAATTCACGTTATGAGACTGATTTGGACGTATTTGGTTTTTTACGAAATGTGCCATAAAGTATAAGTGTTTTATAAGTTTCTAGATTTACAAACAGCAGAAAACTTAATAATTCTCTAACAAAAACACGTTGCGTATTGTTAATATTTCTAAATGTTTGTCCTTTCAACTAAGGCTAGAGTAAACGCGGTTGTACCAACAAACAGCAAGTCACCAAGTTTAAAAGTCGTCACCTGAAAGTTTTTCACTAAAGTTTACGTATTTCGTCGGTGAAGTGAGCATTTTAAGAGAGCCGGATGCTCTTTACGGTTTCAGTTTACCGATACTGTGGTTTATTTATCAACCGGTGTATTTATGCAAGTTTTTCTGTTGTTTAAGTATCTTTTTAAATTATCTTAGTTTTGTGATTTGGATACTTATAGATATAGATACTCACATATTTTTAATCAAACTTCTTTTGCACGTGCAATTCTTTGCAGTCATGTTTCACAAATTCATTTTCTGTGATATAGCCTAGTATAGTCTGTGGCGACTTTCACATACAGCAAAAACATTTTTCAACTTAATGTAGCGAGGACAAGCCCTACTACGTAGTAACCGCTGATCGCGAAAGTTTTCGCGGCGATAAGTATCAACGTATCTACCGTTGGGACACGGTCTGCTAGGCATCATCATCTAACCTGGTCGGAGGAATCACAGGTCAAGGGATCCGAGTTTTTTTATTTGTACTGTAAACTCACTCACTCCCTTTCACGCATGCCGCCTTGGGTGTCTTGCATCGATGTAGCGCACTCACTGCATTAATATAGCAATTATACCTATTCGTCAAATGACATCCCAATATCTTGAGTAGAAGAAAATAAACTCTCGCGCTTAAAAATTCAACACATACCTTACGCAACGATTGGCGAACGAAGGTTTTCGAAAATGGAATTATTACTTTATTAGGAACCCAGGCTTGTTTTCAGCTTTTTGTGGATATTTTAGTAACTTTGTGGAAGTGTAAGATCACATAACACTTGTAACATCACACACACGCATACACGTATACAGTCACAATCGTTCGCCTGTACAATATCTGTGGAAATTATAATTAATTAATTAGAAAAAAAATAGTCGCTCGGAACTTTTATCTATTAATTGTAGTTGGTAGGATTATGAAAAGTCCATAATTATGATGGTAGCTTTGCGGCCAACAGCGTACAAAATATGAGTGAAGCCGGGGTCTCAACCACGATTTGTGTACAAACTGCTCTACTGCTCTTATCATGGGAAATCTGGCGACAAACAAGAAGGCGGCGAGTAAGCCAACACCTATATCATTATCATAGTAATGATATAAAGTAGGTGGATGTCACTCACAACCTTTACTAAGGGTCTTTACTCACACTACTTAGTAATAAAAACACAACACTGCTCGAAATGGCCTACCGTGGTCTTCTATTGAGGAATGGTTACGGTTGATGTTGTTCAGCACATAATCTCTTTTGGAGTCACGGAGACCCCTTTAAGGCAGGAACACGACCACCACTAATCTAAGCAGCGATTCACTTTTCCTACTTTTCAAATATTTGATTATATCAATATCACTTTACATTTCAAGCACAACATTTTAACTATGATGAATGATCAAGAAACCGATCGGGATAATGCTCTTCTTTAATTTGAATTAATGACTTCGAAAACAATTTAATTTTACACTTTCGTTTGTTTTATTTTGTATATCACTTCATCATATTATAAAGAAAGTCCCCCGCCGTGTCTGTCTGTCGGTCTGTTCGCGATAAACTGAAAAACTACTGAACGGATTGTCATGCGGTTTTCACTAATAGAGAGAGTGATACATGAGGAAAGTTCAAGTGTATAATTTGTACCCGTGCGAAGCCGGGGCGGGTTGCCAGTCTTTATATAATTTGTTATTTACTCGGGGCCTACATTCATCCAAAACCTATTCAGCACTCGCGTAATGCAACACATTACCACGGATAGTTGCAGTATAATAGTGCTTGATTTTTATAAAAATAAAAACTTCTTTGTACCTACCCATTCTCGCAAATAAAGAAATTGAGTTGAATGTTTACAAGAAACCAACTATCCCACTATCCCACTAATATTATAAATGTGAAAGTTAGGATGGATGGATGGATGGATATTTGTTACTCTTTCATGCAAAAACCACTGAACCGATTGCGATGAAACTTGGTGTGTAGATAGCTGGAGACCTGGATTAACGCATAGGCTACTTTTCATTTCGATATTCCCACGGGATCGGGACTTACGCGGGTGAAACCGCGGGGCGCTGCTAGTAATTTATAAAAACACATTTTGCGTGTATCATGGGCATACTACTAGGGTGAATGGACCCTTTTTAGACCTCCATAACATCTAATGCTAATATCATTAAGTACAAGTAATATACTGTTAATAACCTTTGTATGAGCTCTTGAGTTCTACACGGGAAATGAAGCAATTAGGTTCCATAAGACGTCTCATCAAAAACAGAAAATACGTTTCAAGCATATGCTCCATATTGGTACACACATGCTTCTGAGAAAAAAGTTTAAAAGCTTCGGGAAATGCCGACATGTTTCGGACTGAACAGAAATATCATGTGTTAACGTCACAGGCCTGACTATCGCTCAAAATTTGATAAAAAATTAGAACAATTACGTAGTTTTTTTTTTGTGTCTTTTTAGTTTACAATATTATGTTCTTCTTTTTATTTTTATTTCATTCTTTAGTTTTTTTTTTTTTTTATTTTTTGCATGTGAAAATTTAAGTGTTTGTGTGCCAAAATAAATATTTTTTCTTTCTTGTTCTTTCTTTCTGATTAAGAAAATATAATAAAATCTCCCATGATATCGTTTACAAAAAATTATCTAAATCTATTAAATGAATATACACTTTCGACGTAAATCCACTCCTAACACAAGCGTTTAGCTTACCTGGAATCAGCAAGAATAACCAATTTCTGGATTAACAAGAATACTACTTATTGGGGACCTATGTCACCGGTAGACTTAAAAAAAATTTTGGTATTGAATTGTCAATCATAAATATTAGTAACAATATTTTGGAAAAACAGCTAAACAGTATAAAAACATATATATATTAGAACAAACATCACAAAAATACAAATTTAATAAATACAATAAATCTGCAGAAATTAAAACACAAATAAATCAACAAGTGTCACTAGATAGATTTTCTTCATTGCACATCAAATATGACATAGTAGGAACTCGCCTCGGCTTCGTATGAGTAGCAAAGTAAATACTGATTTTTTCCGACATCTTCAAAATAATCATCGCCAGATTTCTGTCTGCGTTCCGTCCGTATCACTCCGTCTATTCGTGAAACCCGTATGAAAAGTTATTAAAGTTGTTGAGTTTATCGCGAACATACAAACAGACAGACAAGCAGACGCGGCCGGGGAATTTGTTTTATAATATGTAGTAATAGTGAAGCAGTCAGTGTGATACGATAAACTGTTATAATGTTACAATGGACGGTCTTATTACAGGCTGATGGAATTTATTATATAGGTAAACAACAACTCAAGAGACTACGGATAGTTTCCTTCTAAACAATGACATAATTTAAGGTGAAGAGCACCTCATTCCCAGGGTTTCTAGAATTAGCACCTAATGCCGAGGTATTTAGAAAAACAGCGTTTTCAAGAAAATTAAAAGCTCTTTTTAACTGCAAGTTGCCTTGCTAACTTTTAAACTTTCGCGTTATATAATATATAATTATTATATAGGAATTACCGCGACCAATAAGTATTACATACCTATTATGTTGTTATATACTTATTTCGTATGCTTTGGTATTATAAAATTTAACTCACAGCGCAAAATACGGAGACAACTAAGCTACCTTTCCCATTTCTCTAGCGAACAACCTACTAATTGAACTATTCCATTTTCTCACACTTTTATACTAGTTACTGAGGGCATCAATGTTATTATTTTTGCAAGTGTTTTAACAGGTGGCCTTTATAAATTATCTTTTAATAATAATGTGTATAATAATAATGTACGTAAATACATATAAATAAATTCTTTTACAGTGTTTACAATATATTTTCTGAAATTGAGTTTTTTATGAGTTTATCAATCTCATCTTTTGATTGTTATTTTTTGTTACTATAAATGACACAAAGGTGGGTAGACTTACTGTCTAAGCCAGAGGTTCATTCAAAAGCTTGCAAATTGCAATTAAGCTGCAATGATTATTGAATGTCCTATCATATATTATTAATTAATTTCAAATTTTATTAGTATTAATCTCTCTTTACATTACGTTAAATTTTCAGACAGTAAAACAATGACAGTAAAGTAATTTATTAATTGATAATTTATGAAAGGATTAATTATTATTTATTATTATGTGATAAAATTTAATAATTTAAACAATAGATATATACTAACCATAATTTAAGCGTCGTCGTTACTAACCATGTTAATTTGTACACCACGTTATGTGGTAGGACATAGTGCGTCAACATTTAGATATTAAGATCTTAGTAAAACCTATGTTCTACAAAAATGATAAATAAATAAGTATAGCTCTGTCTATCTTTCCTCGGTGTTCGTCAATATGAGCTAATATGAAATTACTATACCTACCAAAAAATTTAAAGATTTTTTTAAATTTTAAAGAACGTAACGTAACTAGTGGAGATGCTGCAATGATTTTCTACCGAATGTGGCAGTTGACTGTCAAATCAAATCAGTTACCTACTTTTCATTAAATGTGAAATTGGGAAATTGGTATGCTTTGAAAAATTGTATGAAATAATAATTTTGACGTCATAGTGAGCTAACGCCAAAACATTTAAAAATAAAAATACAACATAATATCAAATTTTTTTTTTTGAAATTCTCATAAAAGATTTAATTTCATGCAGACGGTTTTAAAATGTTTATTTTCTGGGTACAGGCCAGTGAAAGGCTGTGACTACTGAAAGGTCAGGCGGCCCTATTTATGTAAATTGGAATGTCTAGCCGTCCTTATTGTCTACAATAGACCTAAGTGTTGCGTGTAATAGATTGAAGACGCAAAATAAAATGAACTAAATAAATACATAATAATTGCAATTGATTGGTTAAATCGACTAATTGTTCTGTACAAAGTAACAGATTTTATCGTGGAATTCGTTCAGACGTGTCACTTGATTAGTTAGGTAACACTCTTAGCATTCTTGTTTTTTGTTGCACTTACTGCGTAGGTAATTATGTTAATTATGTCATCTGGCGACGAATACAGGTGATGCACTGCTTTTAAATCGATTTCGATCGATAATCCCACTAATATTATAAATGTGAAAGTTTGGATGGATGGATGGATGAATGGATGAATGGATGTTTGTTACTCTTTCACGCAAAAACCACTAAACCGATTGCGATGAAACTTGGTATGTAGATAGCTGGAGACCTAGATTAGCGCATAGGCTACTTTTTATCCCGATATTCCCACGGGATTGGGACTTACGCGGGTGCTGTTAATTTTAAAATAAAGTATAGGGATATTTTTATTAATCCAAAAAGTAATAAAACTATTCCGATGATTTTAAATCTGTGACTTTTCATATTATTACGTTGAGATACTTCAAGCTGTTTCTATTTCCGTGACTCTTAACACTATTTACGTTACTTTTGTAAACTAAGGTTTTTGAGTTATTTACTTCATAAAATTGTATTATGACCAAAAGAAATAAAATAACATAAACTTTTGTTACTTAAATACTAAACTCGCCAAACTACGACGTTTGATGGCGACATGCCCCCTTTTTTATACTAATTAACCCTAACTTACTTACTACTTACTTCTAAAATTATACAATATTAATTCTTATGTTATTTTATACAACATTATTGTGGATCTATCTCTCGCTGACAGTGGGTTCGACGGTCCCCTCGTCATTGAGAAGTGAGTCCCTCAATTTCGTTTTTAGCACATCTTTGTTTATTTTAGTATTTTGTCTTAGTAATCTTATTTCATTGAATATTTTAGGGACTTAAAATTTCTCTTGTTATCTTTAAAATAACTCTAACTAGTTAGTTCAACCGAAATATATCCCTGGGAGTGAAAACGGTCAGATATTTCACTAATATATTATATCTAAAATTAAAACCTAGCTCAAGGAATCAAAATTTCATTTGCATTAAATTTTGATTCCAAGTGAAAAAAATCTGGCTAATTAAGAAACAATCCTGAATCATAGCTTATTTCTTTACGGGTAATTGGATCTGTTCTTTCAAAATAAATGAAGACAAATAATTTTTTTACAGACCCCCAACTCAATCAATCAAACAGACTCCTTAAAAATTGCAACGACTTAGTTAAAAATTGGTATCAAATTCATCTATCCAGTTTCTTACCGCAACTACTTATTAAGCTGTTCCGGGAGGCGCTATCATTTTACTAGAAGCTTACTTTGTGAAGGGGAAGTGCAATTACTTACAGAGATTGCACGGTGCGTAACGTTTAGAGTTTCCGAGGGGTGGTTCTAGAAATTTGTTTATTCAAGGCTATTGTTCGTTATTCATGCGGTTGTATCGTGTAATGTTTGGTGGACTGTGTAAATGTTTGTTGGTTTATTTCGTCGAGTGCAATGACTTTCTGTTCCCTTGGTACTCCAAGAGATTTTTGATTCTTTACCGTTGAACCCGACTTTAGAGTTAGATCTAGTCTTGTTGTTGTGTCTGTATCTGGGTGTGATTTATTTATAATATGTATTTAGAAATATATAAGTATGTTTATCAGCAGTCTAGTTACCATAGTACAGGCTCTGCCTAGTTTGGGATCAGGCGGCCGTGTGTGAGATGTGTCAAGTTATTGTTATTGCCATTGATTTCTATATTAGAAATTGCAACTACTATACTATTATTTAAAAAAAAGTGTATATGAGTGAGGTTAAAAAATGAAATGTATTTTAGTTCTAAATCCAAACACTTCTTTTGTTATAAAATTATCGGTAGGAAAAAAGTAAGGTTTTTCAAATTACGCGAATTGACTTCTTATGAATATTAAGAAAAGTGTCAGAGCCTTAACTGAAATAACATCATCAAAAATAACATAGCAGAGTTAGGTAGTCCTGTTGATGAAAATACAAAAAAAAACTGCATACTTACAAAAAATTTATTTCAATATGTCTACCGATGAAAAGGTGGTATTTATATTAGCCAGCTAGACTTGGGCGACAAGTGGCGGAAAACACGAGGTTATTTTATGGCTGCATCAAACATTCCGGTCTGTGGATGTTTATTGACTTTTATGTAACATACGTAGGTACATTTTACTAAAACATTTCAGACATTAGCAAAATGAGCATACCCCACAGCCCTAAAATTCTAACTGAACAATAATTTGACGTAGCGTTTTATGTTTTGAAAAACAATCATAACTAACATGCAATCATACGTGGGTCACACTGAGTTTTTCAAAATAGGTCAGTAAGAAAAGCAGCCGATGAAAAATTTAGTTGTTTTAACAAATTGGCGGCAATTTAAAAAGTATCTGTCGTGCATCGAAATGGATTTGACTAGAGAAATTTTTGTTCAATGATTTATTTCGGATTTCGTTGCGACCTTACTCAACAACAATGTTACGATTGACTTCGATTTGCATTTCATTACGAAGCCCTATCTTGAGCCACTGTTTACAACTGGTTTAATAAGTGTAAACGTGGTCGAAGCAAACTCGCTGACGATTCTCGAGAAGGACGTCCTTCTACGGCGACTACTGAAGATAACGTGAGTGCTGTGCAGCTAATGATAGATGCTAATAGAAAAGTGACATATCAACAGATTCGGGCAGCTTTAGGCATTGGTATGAGTCAAGTACAAAAAGTCTTACATGAACATTTAGGCGTCAGAACGCCAAGATCAAAAACGCCGTCGTTTGGATTGGTGTCGCGCTCAATGCTTAAAAATTATGACGGAGGTGATTCGAAAGCTGTATATATTGTTATGAACCCGAAACCCAAAGGACAATCTGCGCAATAGATGTTTCCATTCCAAGATTTGCCGACAAAAATAAAGAAGGGCAGAAGTCAAGGGAAAAAGATGATTGCCTCATTCTTTGGACGGACGGGTCATTTCGCAACAATCATTCTAGAAGATAAAAGGACTGTTACTGCAGATTGGTATGTCAGTCATTGTCTACCAGTTGTCTTGAACAATGTTAGACAGTAGCGCAAAATCAGCAGGATCCTCCTCCATCACGACAACGCTCCAGCTCACTCCGCCATACGGACTATTGAATATTTTGTCTGTTGAAGGTGATGAGATAGTAAATCATTCTCTTTACTTAGTCCAGACCTGGCACCTTGTGACTTTTATTTATTTTCAAAAATAAAAGATAAACTTAGAGGAATTCGTTTTATGAACCCTGAAGATGCCGTGGCTGCGTTTGAAAAAGGCGTGAAAGAGATCCCTAAAGAAGACTAAGTTCACTGCTTCAGTCAGTTCTATCGAATGTGACGGTGCTTAGAAAGGAACGGAGACTACTTCGAAAATCAATATGAATATTAACAAGCATCTATATTATTCCGTTTTTTAACCGACTTCAAAAAAGGAGGAGGTTCTCAATTCGACTGTATGTTTTGTTTTTTTTTTATGTTTGTTACCTCAGAACTTTCGACTGGCTGAACCGATTTTGATAATTCTTTTTTTATTTGAAAGCTGATACTTTCCGTGTAGTCCCATTTCAATTTGGTCTAGTTCTGCAATGGCATCCATGAGAAAACCATGTATAAGTCTTTTATGGAATAGTTTTTTTCATTGAAGTCGGTTTTTTTTAAAGAATTATTATTTTCTAAATACTTTCAGTGTGACCCCATATGTACCATTCAAGGGTCTTTCCCAATGAGGCCTGGGCAAGTCTACCCCCCCGCGGAGAAACACTTCAGAGTCAGTAATAGTAGCGTCTTCAATTCAAGCAGAAATTTTGTGTTTTAAGTAATTAATTATATAATTAGTATCTTTTCCAGTCAAAAAAATCGCCACTTCACTTAGCCAGACCCAGAAATAGAAACTTCACGATCAAACGCAATTACAACAACAAATGTACTGTAGTATTCTAACCTCTTTAGAATAAATAACGGACCTGGCATGTGAAATATTATCTTTGTCGATTAACTTCACCTGGTCGAAACGTCAGGCAATTCAGAGGTATGTAAGTACGTAATTCGTGATCGCATTAATTCCTGTTTAAATACATAATTTATATCATGGAACGCAAAAGTTTGAAAGCTATACCTTTGTCATAATAATTATCACAGCTATGTTATAAATTGAAACTAATTCTACGCTGCTAGAAGCTAAATCGGCTGGAACGCTTTGAAGTCAGCGCGTACTCTCAACCTTGCTTTACCACGTTTATTAGTTAATAAGCATAGGAGCGCAACTACAATAAATTGCAACTTCGACCTTTCTTTTTCTGATTTTATTTTTACCTTGATATTGGTACGGAAAACCATTTATATACTGTCTCCATAGCTGCACAACACGTGTAAAACAGTATAATGTACTCTACGTATAATCTTAATCGCCTTACAGCAGTAGTTCTTACAAAATAGACTTTTTTTTCTTTTCCTTTTGGTCTAAGTGTTTTACTACTTATTTACTTACAAAAATTAAACCATTTCGTGATTGCGTTAATTCCCGTGTAAATACATAAACAATTAAAAATTTCTTTATCATTCAAATAAATTGGATAGGAATAGATGAAATGAATATAAATATGAAAACTAAGTAGTGAAATGCTGAATGCCGATATATCCATCTGTCAGAGACATTAGAACGTACAACGTAAAGAAAAGGATTGCAAAATCTTCGATATTTAAGTAGGGTACAGTAATATCCATAAAGTGTCAGAATAATGCGAAGTTCCGCAACCTTTGTCTCAACATAGGAGTGCGTAAAATGACCAAGCATAGCAATTTCTTAACTGAAATTATAATTATAAGTTATTAAAAAACTCGTGAGATCTCCTACACAGAAAAATACAATACAGATGCTTTTATTCCAGTGACTAGGAGGTGTGGAGTGAGGTAATTGACCTGCCATGACCCCAATCCAATCCATATTCTTGTAGTATACCTTTCTACCTTTGTTATTGGTCACTGCCACCTTTAATCAATAAGGCAGCGACCCTTTCAAGTTGACTCCACATAGCCCTCCTAATGACATGTGACGAGCATTGTTCGTATTAAACACTATCGAAATGTGTGTAGTGGCAGGAGCCTTATTTAATAAGGCTGAAGGTCCACGTAGAGGACAATACGTAATGTAATATAACGTGTTTATGTGTACAAGAAAACGTAATATATGAGACTTAATAACAAGATGCTTTGTATGAGTCTGATCAGAATAATAACCATTAGGCACCTCTAGCTGGCCTGTACTATGACCTTGCGGGGTCTCAGTTTAATAATTGTCTAGCTTGTAGACTACAGATTTTTTGATAAAAAGTAGCCATACATACTTTACGTAAATTATATTTCAATACTACTCATTTGAAAAAAGAATCAAATCAATTCGGTTTTTGAAGTGAAAACATCTTTAGCGGCGTTGTGTACTTTTTGGGATGGGTAAAAAATATTAGACTCGTGTCAGGACACGACCTGATCGAAAATTTGTAAGACGGAGCCGAGTATATATATATATAGTAGATATTTAAAAAAATATAACATTCACATACACATATAATTATATATATATACAGATGTGTGTGTGTATGTATGTATGTATATGCAAATACATCGTGAAGTTATGTTTTCACTTCTGACGTGCAGTCCTTCAAATGACTGTTATTTTTTTATCCAGCAGAAGCCTGGTGGTAGACATTGTATAAACCTCTTGATAGCTACATAATTTTGTATCGTGAAGCAAGTTTTCTGATGGAAATTTGATATTGATAAGTGCTTGATAGAAATACCAAAAGAGTAGAAATCATTAAAATAATTTGATTCCAACTACTATCGAATAAAAAGTAGCGACTACCTAACAGCCCACCCGTACATTCGCCCTAATAATGTTGTAAACAACGACGCGCAACAGCACAAACATAATGCTATTACATTTGCCTAATTAAGCAAATTTTCGCACGCAATGTGGATGGTTCGAATAGTAGAGTTATCTATGTATAAATATAAAAGTAGGCATTTAGTATATATTAGGTTTGTAATCGCGATAATATTTAAAAGGTACAATGCCTCTTGGTTACCCGACGTTTCGATCGAATCGCACCGATCGTGGTCACTCGTGACCAAGAGGTATTGTACCCTTTAACTATTATTGTGATTAAGTCCCGAATTACAAACCTAATATGTATCAAAGTCCCGAAAGTTTAAAAACGACATTTAGTATGTCAGAAAATCTAAAAAGTAATTTATATGTTACGATATGAATTTACATGTTACTGAAACTATTTATTGGGATAGCTAGTAAGAATTGCGCGTATTGTTAAAAGCGAAGCGCTAACAACTCCTAACTGACGGATCAAGATTTTACAGAAACTGGAGAAAACTTATTTAAGATATTAGACAAATATAAATGAATACCTAAGAAAACTTAGGTCTTAATTATGTTGCTGTATTAGATAGATAGATAGATAAACTCATTATGGCACAAAACATAGAAAATTATACAAAACTGTATATAGATATTCTTACAAACTAAAAGTAGAGACCTTGTACAATTGGCGGCCTTATCGCGCTCTGCGATCTCTTCCAGGCAACCATTGGATGGAACGAGACTTTATGTATGGCAAGAGGAGTTGCAGTATATAATTGATTGAAAATATTATCTGAGTCATAATAATAACATATATTTTCACATACATACACATAACAAAATAGGCAAATATATATATATATATATATATACATACATATAGGTGCACACATATAAATGCACGGGTATCATGAGCCTAACCACTTAGCAACTTAGGTAATGCTCCTTTATTAATTTTTTAAAATTGTGTAATGTTTTTGCGAGCCTGATGGTCAGTTGCAATGCATTCCACAGACGGATGGCCTGAACTGAAAAGGATTTATCCATGAAATTGGTAGAATGCATTGGCATTTTTAATGTCAAGTTCTCTGAAGACCTAAGGTCCCTTGAATGTGTGTTGTGTAAGAATTCAAATCATTCTTTAAGATAAAAAGGAGTGTTTGAATTGAAAAGTATACTATATTAATACATTAATGCATTTTATAATAATGTAGTAGTAATTCGGTTATATTGAAGTGTATTTAGAGAAATGACACGATAGTTTAGTTTTGAGTTATTTCCACATTTGTATTAAATGCTATTGCAACTAAAAATAGACGTGGGATTTCACTAAAACATGCGAACATTACTAAAGAAGAAATTTTCTCGAGATATCTCAGTTAGGAGTTCGAAATGTAACTTCTACAGTTCGACACCTCTGTCGAAAAATTGTTGTCTCTAACTCTAGTAGGGGTCTATTCAGGGCTTTGCGGGGCTTTTCTCATTATAGCTGTTTTGCTATGGGAATCTACTAAAAATTATAAATTTTTAGATGGAAACTGTACAAAGAGAAGAACGCTCTGTATACACTTTGGGTATGTTTGATTGGCACATTAGTTTAAAAAAAAAAACCTTAATATTCGCATTTAAAAAATAAAATATGCGAACGTCACAATCAATACAAAAAGTCCAAGTTAATAACTTAGAGCGTCTTAAAACCAGCTTCCGTCAATTACATGAATTACTTTAACGAGGCCTAGCATCGAGTAATTTATAACATAACCTAGTCGACATCACATCATCGTGTAAAAATATTAATCAAACGAGCAATCTCCTCCAATCATGTGTAGTATTACGTATATTTAAAGATAAGAGAAATATTTGAAGCATTCGGTGTGAGGGTGCCGCTGTCAGTGACGGACCAAGTTATGTGCTTTGATGAAGAAAGTATTTCCGACAAATGCCTTACCGGACGATGAACTGCGACACTATTCTGTAAGTAAGCGACATTTATCAGTGACTTTTCTTTACATATATTGTATATAAATTAATATCTGTTTATATTTCCTCAATAGAATCCTTACTTAATATTATAAATGCGAAAGTAACTCTGTCTGTCTGTCTGTCACCTTTCACGCCAAAACAACTGAACTGATTTAAATGAAATTTAGTACACAGATAGTCTAGAGCCTGAGAAAGGACATAGGCTACTTTTAATGCGAAAAAAGGAGTGTAAGGGGTTGAAAGGTGGGGATGAAAAATTGTATGGAAGTATCGTCATATTTAGAGCTAGAAGCTTGAAACTTATTTTTATGCTGTTGATTCGATATAAATACACTATTCCACGCAAACGAAGTCGCGGGCACAGCTAGTTTCATATAAGTCCATAATTGGCAAAGATGTTATGAATATGATGCATACCAAGCAAGTTTCTTAAAACACTACTCTTAGTTCAAAGATCTAAATTATAAAGTATTTAATTTAAAACATTTTTTTTTACTCTTTCCAATGTTTATTCGATTTTTTTAAATCAACTTAATAGTCATGGCTTAGCATTAGGAAAACAAAATGGGAATGGATATGCAATATACTGATATCGAATACAGTGGATTTAATAGTGGACGACGTCCTTTTAAATGGGGAAGTTATTTGTTGCTTTAATTATAATTAACATGATATGAGAAAACACAAAAAAACAGATAAATATTTAAATATTTAAAATTATTTCATCACAAACAAGGTTACTGAAGCAGCATTCTACGTATCTTACCAGAATTTTACTACAATTTATCAAAAAGGATTATTCTAGAATGTCACATCTATGTCAATGTCATTTAAAATTATACTCGTGATTAACCCCCGCACATAAGTTAACCGTGTGACTAACTAAACGGTTCATTGCGGCGATTAGACGAAAAATGTGTAGCAAATTACTGTGACTTTTTGCCATTGGAGCCAATTAGAGCATATGACGCAACGAGCGAGAATATTTTTAATGTCTCAGTCAAGAAATATGTAGGCTTGTGTACATAGTTAACGTTGCTTTGCGTTTGTTTTTGCATTTTAAACAAATCTAATGGTTTTATATATTACCGTCTGTGTTATAATTTATTTAATATTTATTCTTCTTTATTTAATTTGTTACTCGAAAAGTGAAATATAAACTTGAAAATACAAATAATATTTTCACCGTACCAGCGAAAATACTATCATAAAAGTCGTGCCACTTTATTTATAAACCTTACCTTTAGTTATTCCTAAGACATGTGCTATCCTAGCAAGCCCGCAATCAGGCCATTGATAGTTTATATTAGGGATGTTGCAAATATTCGCATCCGCATCCGCAATTGCGGAGCTTACGCGTCTATTTGAACATCTGCATCTGCATCCGCATCCGCAATAATCGATGCGGATATTCATGCGGATGCAGATGTACCACAAATCGTGACAAGAAAGAAAATAGGCGGAGCCGGCGACCTCCGCGAGCCCTATGCACGTGTGTATTGACCAATAATAACGAAGATTTCGTTCGGTGACAAGATTCGACGTGTTGGTTATTGTGTATGTATCATTTGTTTCTCGTAAATCAGTCATAACATGTTTAGCTAGTTGCGCTTATAATATTTGCTATCGTTTTGCGTATTATTGTGAAATTGTGAATTTACACTCATCATTTGAAAGTAGATCGAAAAACAGTGTAATGTCACCGCCAATTCAAAGTGACATTTGGAAGACCTAGGTTTCTGTGGGATCGTTAACGTGAGCGGAGTGGGGGCAGGTGCTAGTTCTTATAAAATATCCTAGGATCCGCATCCGCATCCGCGGATGTTAGCTTTCAAATATCCGCATCTGCATCCGCATCCGCGGATGTGAAAAAATATGTATCCGCAACATCTCTGGTCTATATCTATTAAAAAAGACAACTGCCGCAATAGGAATATTAGTATGTATTATATAAGTGTGGGATTTGAAACCATAACACTCGGCGCAGTGGCGAGTTAACCACTTAAACTATTGCGCCACTGGTGCAGTCATAGTAAGTCAAAAGTTTAAAGATCGTAAAGAAATATAATATACTAGCGGACCCGACAGACGTTGTGCTGCCTGAACTTAAAAAAAAATATTCCTGGAACCCTATCGCAGCGCCATCTACCGGATCCAATTGTATTTCTATACCATTGTCGAATCCACCTGAAGACACACAAAAAATTTCATTAAAATCGGTCCAGCCGTTTAGGAGGGATTCAGGAACATACACACGCACAGAAGAAATATATATATAAAGACTAGATATATAACTAGGTTTTTGGAACGACTGTCGCACTAGAGAAATATCCTGGAGTTCTGAAAGACTTTACGAACATACAATAATCTATACTATTATTATAAAGCTAAAGAGTTTCTTTGTTTGTTTGGTTGAACGCGCTAATCTCAGGAACTACTGGTTCGAATTAAAATATTCTTTTAGTGTTGGATGCCCATTTATCGAGGAAGGCTATAGGCTATATAACATCACGCTACAACCAATAGGAGCTGAGCATCAATTAAAAATGTTGCATAAACGGGGAAAATTAACAAACGCAAATGAAGTTGCGCGGGTCAGCTAGTTATAAATAAAATATCTGTAAATCACATGACAAGTTACTATGTGGCAATTTAACTCTCAACGCAGTTGGTGAAGTGACCATGTACACCACTATACATACGTGCAGTCAAGCGGCGGTAACGAAGTCCGACTTAGCCATTAGGCTAATTCGGACTTGAGATTAAGTGGTTGCGAGTTCGAACCCTACCCAGTGCACTACCGACGTGAACCCACTCCTAACGCAGGCATTTAGCTTATATTACTTTTAACATTTAAAAAAAAAATAAGTTTAAATTCAATTTCTTTTTTTTAACCATCTTACACACGGCTGTCTCTGGTCCCAAACTAGGCAGAGCCTAAACTATCGTAACCAGACTGCTGATAAACATGATACATATACTTATATATTTCTAAATACATAGATAAATTACACCGAAGAACAAATGATAATGCTCATCACACAATTATTTGTCCTGGGTGGGAATTAAACCCACGACCTCTAGCTCAGCAGTCAGGGTCACTAACCACTAGACCAACAGACCAGTCATATTCATTCTCTTTGATTAATGTCTAATTTTCTCGCGCGCCGATACCGGTCTTACACAGATCCAATGAAAATGCAACAAAGTTTATTTTTTTACACACTGTTTATCCTCTGAAAACACGTTGGATACCAATATAAAGTTATTTACATTTCCAAAAATTAACTTTTTGCGTTATCGGCGTAAAGTTATTGACGAATCATGAAAAATTAAAGTACATTATGTTTGTCGAATTGTCCACATTATTTTTCAAGTACCAATAATAAGAATAATCTATATGCATATAAAAAAAAACCTTTAACATTTTGCTTAGAACTAATAAACAATATTTTTACGGTTAAGGTCACACCGATAGAGTAACCCTAACTCCCAAACTAGGTGTTCCTGACTTGGGGGCTAGCATTCTGCCTTCACAATGGCACATCCATTAACGGTTATAAACCTAAAGAGAAACATATAAAGAGGGAAATAGTGTGTTTGCGTGTGCGTGTGCGTGTGCGTGTGTGTGTGCGTGTGTGTGTGTGTGTTTGGGTATGTGTGGGTGCGTGTGTGTAGGTACATGCTTACTACTGGAGCTAAAGTAGTGCTTCCATTTGTGTATACTCTACATTTTGTACTGTTACTAGATTAACTTAATCGGTTGGTAGACGCCAGCCATTTAAGTTAATCTAGAACTATTTGATAATTCTTGGAGTTCCGTTTTATTTTTATACGGCTTCAGCGGAAACTGTTGATTCTGTGGAATACAATCTTAGTAATACGATATTCAAAGGGAACTTTTTGCTGCCGGCTATGAAAGGGTTGCCCGTTTTTGCAATTTTTCTTTCTTACAAACTGAGCAGATTAAATGAAAAGTGTATTCTTTGGATTATTTCTTGAAATAACTTGATCTCTTTAACAATGTAATGAGACATTTTCTTTGTATTCGATTTTGTAGCTAATGATATTAAATGAGTATAAAACAAATGACGTTGTAGCAAAGAGCTGTATCATCGATTGCCAGGATATTTCAGATCGGCTTGACCCTTTGGCGTTGCGTAGAGACGTAGCTTCACTCTGCATTCTCTATCGCATGCATCATGGAGAGTGCTCCGAGGAATTGTTCGGACTTATAAAACTTTCATCCCCATCACCTGGATAACTGCAATCCACCACTGTGTGGTTCTCCAGATTTTTTTTGCCTCGCACAACCAATCTCTGGAACAAATTGTCGCCTGCGGTATTTCCGGACCGATACGACCTTCAAACCTACAAGAAAAGAGCGTACTCCTATCTCAAAGGCCGGCAACGCACTTGTGACTCTGAGTTGCAGGTGTCCATGGACGACGGTAGTCACTTACCATCAGGTGACCCGTTCGCTCGTTTGCCCCCTATTGTATATAAAAAAAAAGTACAGGCATATGCTGTTGTTCTCCAATGTTCCTCCAGACTTACACATGTTTCAAAACATTAGCGAACAACTATGTATTGTTTTTGCGAATATATTGTCTAGCAAATCGATTGTCCGAGTCGCGTACCCTCCCCCTTTATTGTAAACCCTCGGGCCTAACGTCGGCCAAGGGCACGATGGATCGGGTCTACCCACCTAAAAACAAACAGTGTCTCCAACATCAAACTTTATTATTAGCAGTCTAGTTACCATATTACAGGCTCTGCCTAATTTGGGATTAGACGGCCGTCTGTGAGTTGTGTCAAGTTATTATTATTATCATGCGAGATGCAATATATGAGTTGCTTGATTTTGAGTTGCAGTTGTTTTTACGAATAATGATGACGCATGAAATTGGGTCAATATAAATTTATTGTATGATAGTTATTAGGTCTTTTAATTGTACTTTGACTATGGAAACAACATAAATATACATATTTCTACAACCACACTAGGTTTCTCTAACAAACAACCTTTTCAATACATGAGAAGTGGACGAGGTTATCAGAGACGGTGGTTAAACCGTTTCTGACAACCGGACGAGGTTGGAGGCAAGAAAATCCTCTCTTCTCGAGGAGGGGAAGCAAGACGAGAGTATTCTACTGGTAATCAAGTGAGTGGCTGCTCTTTCTAACAACAAAGGGAAAATATATATTTTCTAAGAATTCTTTGAGGGTTCTTAAAAGATTTAAATACTATTTACTTATCTATAATAATTTATTTTAATACCATAACATTTCATATTTAAAAACAATCTAATATAATGCAAAGCACCTGATGATATGAAACCCTAACTGACTGAAGAATATTAGAGTTCCCCTTTGTAACTGAAGTTAAAACAACCCTTTGATACACGAAACTCGCGGGTAATCTCGGCTAATATGACGCCCCTATTGTTAGGGAGCTTTCTTGTGATGGTAACAAAACACGTTGGGTACTGTAGATATTTCGTTTTTCATCATAACTTTGATGTTGTGTGTTGGAGTTTTGTGTTTTCACTTGATTATGTTTTTATGAACATAGATTGAGGAGAACGTATGCAATGCCGTAAAGATGTTCATTGATTTATTTTTTAAATAATTAAATTCTATTCAGTAATGTTTGATACTTCGGTTGTTTTCTTTACAGTTTCGTTTGTTCTGTACCAAAAAGGGTTAGATTATCCAGTAACTGCTTGTGCTACCGTGACACAGATTACTAAGTAGATACTACGTAACAGATAAATCACTCCCTACAAAAATATCGATTACTACCGTTTTAATTGCCAACTCTTTCCGGGCTTGAAAATGTGTGTAGAATTACCCCTTCAATAATAAATATATTTTTATAAAAAAAAAAATGGTATGTAAATTAAGTACTTAACGCTTTTCATTTCCAAATTTTGGTGTACAAAAATCCTACATGTATTTTATGTTTATGTAAATATTAATAAATAAATTTCTGCCTTTTTCTAAAATCTCTATTATTAAACTGTATAGTGGAAAATATTCTTACAAAAAGTTTTAAACCATAATTTGAGGGAAACAAGGACAAATAGGGTTAACAGGATATTTTTTTTATAATTTATAAAAATAATTACACGAATGCAAGAAGCCTGCACTAAAAATCGAACTATCGATTTCTTGCCTCAAAATTTGTGTTTTTTTATATTACTTAGAGTTAATGGATATGACTTCAAATCACAATAATATTATGATATCTAGTTTGCATACGAGAACACTTATGTAGCGTCCTACGTAATTATTACGTAAATATTACATTATGAATTACCAATTAATAATGAACTATTGTAGTAGTATTTTATTCATACATTTTCCAGCACAGATTACAATGTATCATTATGTTTTATAAATTCAATAATAATTGTAACGTCAGACAACACATGGCCAACATAATGGTAAGCCGTATGCAATGTCCACATTTTTCAAAACACATTGAAGCAGAAATCTGCCGTGTACCAACTCCTTGTGTACCTGCTTTGACTGTTACCTCAGCCTATTTTTCAACTCTAATCATCTGTGGTGTGGTGTGGTTTTCAACTCTAATCATCAATCACCACATGGTGTGGTATGGTGAACACAACTCTAATCATCACAATCATCGCTTAATTCTCCATCACAATTAGTAGCCGTGACTGCTAAACCAGAGGTCGTGGGTTCGATTCCCACCCAGAATACATAATTCTGTTATGAGCAGGCTCATTTAAAATTTGGAAAGTAAACACTACTACTACTTTCACGCAAAAAACTACTGAACCTATTGTGATGAAACTTGGATATGGATAGCTAGAGACCTGGATTAACACATAGGCTACTTTTTGTCCCGATATTCCCACGGCACCGGGACCTACGCGGGTGAAACCGTTAACAATCCCTAAATTTAAAATCAAAGATATTATAAATCTGATAGAATATTTTTAGCACAAGATTCAAGTGTTCATAATAAAAACAGATACAACTCAAATAGACAAATATTATTACGCCACGGCCTCAGCACTGTTTGGTTCTCACACAAAGCGAACACGAGGAAAATATTAATAAAACCTCTATATATCAAATAAACGGACAGACAGAGAAAGGGGAATCAACATTAGGTCTAACAAACATCAAACAAAAATGTTTTCGTATTACGAGGTAATGCGATGTGATGAGATAGTGGTACACTGAGAGATATGTTTAACGCACCTGTTCTGATAGCAGGATGACGATTATTTAATAAATTGAACATACAAGCTAAAGACTCTAAAGCTGGAGTTTCGAATGTGAACCTCTGACATTTCAAAGTTTATGTGCATGAGAAAGAAAGACATTTATTATCACCTTTATACCTTCGAACACTCTTTAATATTCTGTAAGGTTTGTGACATCTGTCAAACTGCACTGCCGAAACTGAAAGGAGACCCGTGTCCAACAGTGGGACAGTTTATAAACGAGGTTCATATCGACCAATTGTGCTGACCACACACCAGTATTGACTCGAAGTAAAAATATACTGTGACGTTAAACCTTATATCCGTCGCTATATGAACTTTTTTTTTCTTTTAATAAAGACAACTCCCGCATTAGGAATTACTCCTGTGTCGCGGGGGACTTTACAAACATACAAACAACGGACACAAAGAACACCCAGACTCGGGTGGGAATCGAACTCACGACCTATGGCATAGCAGTCAGGGTCACTAACTACTAGGCCAACAGCCCAGTCAGTCATCAGAACTGAAGCTCCATCGTGGACCTGAGACTAGTTCGAATCAAACTCGACTGGGCGATTGGGTTTTGTGTTAAAACCTGTCAATAGGCAATAGATTAAATTTTGCATAATAAATGATATGAAATTATTTAAAAAATAATAACTTTGATCCTTCTGAATTAATAAAATATTGTTTTTTGTTTTTGAATTGAGAGAGGGTTGTATAAAAAACGTTGAAGTTAAAGAATTTGCCGTATATAAATAAATGTAAATTACAGATCAGACGGTCACGTACTGACTAGATACTGCGTAATAAATAAATAACAGTTTTTTATACAGTACACGCTAGTTAGTATTATCCGATCCACGTTTTCAGTTGCGCGGTTTTAAATTTTTTTGATTTGACCAAAAGTTCAGAATATCAAATCGGATCAATTATAAGGAAACAGAGACACACGGTCTAATTTCTGAAGTTCAAATGTTCATTGTCTTATGTCTAGCTAACCTCAGTATGTTACCGTATTTATTTTGTATGTTTAAGAGCATCCCATATCCTTGGTATTATTTAATAAACGAAAGATTATCGATAAATTAACTAAATGAAATATTTAATATTATATTTTGTCGAAATCAGTTTACTTCAGTTGACAAAGGAACCATTGGCAATATATTATTAAATTGCCGATGGTTAAATAATTATTGTGTTGATAAATAATTATTGTGTTCTGTTAAAAATAATTACTCTTTATAGGGTTCCGTGCCTCGAAAGGAAAAAACGGAACCCTTATAGGATCACTTTGTTGTCCGTCCGTCCGTCCGTCCGAACGTCTGTCTGTCTGTCAAGACCCTTTTCTCAGGAACACGTAGAGATATCAAGCTGTAATTTATATCAAATACTCAAGTCTACTGTCTCTTAGAGCTGTGAAAAAATCAAACTTCTAAGCCAACGCAATCAAAAGTTACAGCCGTTTATGTCGCAAATTTCCGCAAATTTTCGACACTCGCAAGGAAATCAAAACCTACAGGGTACTTCCCGTGAACTCAGAATCAGATTCAGAAATTGAAATTTGGTACGAAGCAACGTATAGCACAGATAAAGGGAAAATTGCGAAAACCTTAAATTTTTAGTTACATCATATAATAAAAATATTTTACGGAACCCTCGGTGCGCGAGTCCGACTCGCACTTGGCCGGTTTTTTTATTAAATTATTCACTCAACGAAAAGCGAGTACCAATGCGTATTTTATTTATGCGCACATATGTTTCATTGCAATTTGTTAATATTAATTATACTGCTTTTAAACAGCCTTTGAACCTGGCTTGATTAATCCATGCTAATATTATAAATGCGAAAGTAACTCTATTTGTTTGTTTGTTCCCTTTTCACGACTAAACGGCAGGAGATAAATTATATCCTGGGGAAGGACATGCTACTTTTTATATCGGAAAAATGTACGGTCCCCGTGGGATTAATTTAAATTTCTATGCGAACGAACTCGCAGGCAAAAGCTAATATTAGATTTCTTGGTTTTAACTTTGTGCGTGTTGTGGTATTAACTATCATTAACTCTCATTTACCACTTGCTGATACAGAAGAAAAAAACGAACGATACTGACTTGACGAGAGCATTCTTAAACAATAACTTAAGAACATCTGCTCAGCCGTTTGAAGAGTATCATCAGCTCTTTTCTAATCGTCGGGGGTATGTTAATTTTTTTTTAATTTATAGGTACTTATCTACGATTTCGATACAAATAATCTTAGGTATTATAATCTTATGCTTATGCTACCTATTTTTTTAAATCCCGAATCTACGGAATAGCGATGTTAGTCTTAGGTGTCCTACGCTAAAAATGTAATAATCTATTATATCCAATGTAAAATAAAATGACTTATCACGTTTTGGTTTCCTCATTATGGACGCATATCGGCTTTTAGAATTACAACATGTAATTGTTTTAAGAATTCAACTAATTGGAACACACGTTTAAATAAAATGACTATATGGTCAACTCAGATATAAATTGATACTTCAGATGTTAAGGATAAGGGTGCACAAAAAAAAAACACTGCACTATAATCCTATTTCCTAAGGCTCTATTTACGTTTACAACTGTTTTGACTACGAAAATAGTAAAATTATAATGGCAGCAAAAAAGAATTTTCTATGAATATGCAATAATAACACGAATTATGTATTTATAAGGGAATTAACGCGATCACGCGATGCAGTGCAACCTGGTCGAAACGTCAGGCAATTCAGAGGTATGTAATACCTTTTCGTGATCGCTTTAATTCCCGTATAAATACATAATTATATCATGGAACGCGAAAGTTTAAAAGTTAGTATAACAATAACACTGACCTATGTTTATCGGAATTTCAGAAAATCGGTATTTCGGTGCATTCTCCCGTGAATTTTGAAGAACTTAAACGAATATTCTACATGTAGACTATAATTAATCTGCAAAAAAGAAAAAAGTGTATTGTAGGGACACGATAGAATATAGATTTGGCGTAAACATAAATGTATGTATGTGTATGCATACGTAAACACTTTTCTTACCTACATACAAACCATTCCGTTATCAACGGACGAACAGACGGGTGTTGTCCCTTCAAGACAAAGGGGGGATCCTCTGACCAGGCTAGGTTGTCATGAGTGGTGGACCGTGGCCTACGGTTGATGTTGGGAAGTGGTATACATACTAATCGGCGGAGGAACTTTCATTTTGCGATACAGGATTAGTAGTTACTTCGTAGTTCAGTGTGTCTTCGTAAGATGACGTGAAGTATGTTTTTCGCGACATGAGGATGTCGCCACAAGTCTAAATCTTTATAATAAAAAAACCATTAATACATTTTTAAGGTAATTCAGCAAAAAATATGCAAGCACCCTGAGTACAACTAGCTTTATATTGCACCATAACAATGTTAATCTACCACAAACATTACGTCCATATAAAAATTCATTGACAATTAAAAAGCCCCCATTTAACCCTACAATGTCTATGTGCTGTCGCAATATACGAAAATTGTCATAACACGAAACGAGCCGCTGCTTCTGTTATTAAAAATTCCATCATAGAGAACTGCCTGTGGCGAAGTTAGAAGGTCACAAAAGCTCTTTTCAGCTATTATGACGTTGAAATGGTCATAGTACAATAATGAAAAGCCGAGGTTGATATGTAGTTGCATATTTTATGATCACTGTGCTGCTTTGTGACTAAAAACACTACCCTTTGTAAAAAGTTATTTTTACAAGCAACTCTAAATTAAAAATTTATGGCAATACCGTCCTGATGGAAGTGTTTATTGCTGACTGTTGTAGAAATTTTTTTTTTTTTGTTTTTGTTTTTCATAGTGACTTATCTAGCCTCTCATCTTTTTTTATGGTATAGGTGGCAAACGAACGAGTCACCTGATGGTAAATGACTACCACCGCCCATGAGCACCTGCAATTCAAAAGCCATAAGTGAAGAATAAGGGGCGAGGAAGGAAGAGAGGAAGAGGGAAGGGTTAGGGACTCCAGTAACCTCACTCACGAGGCGAAAAGCAATGCAAACATTGCTTCACTGCCGGTTTTCTGTGAGGCCGTAATGGTTTTTGCAAGATTTAATATTTTTTTATTTTTCATTCATTAATGTAATTTTTCTTTACTGCTTGTATTTAATAATCCTTTTTGTATATTTTCTCTCAAATTTGCAATGCCCGTAAAAGGCTTCTAAGTTGAGACAAATTGTTATAATAAGACCATTTATGTACACTTGGTTGGCAAATAAAGATTGATTTGATTTGATTTGATTTATCAATCCGGTCGAGCCGGCCTATACGTGCCGAAGCAAGGCTCTCCTACGAATAAAATTAGAGGTAGGTTAAAATTTACTTTCAATTTTTGTTTACTTACTTATTTACAAGTGATGCTAATAGAGTTGTGTTAATATGTCTTGGCTATATTATGAACTTATTACTAGAGTTTGTTTTTCTTCTGACTGAATGACTAGACGTTTCATCCATACATAATTTAATATTTGAATCTGATAAAGCATCATAATATTTCAAAATCAGTAGAATCACTACATATTATAAACAAAGTTCTCCGCCGCGTCTGTCTGTCTGTTCGCGATAAACGGAAAAACTAATGAACGGATTTTCATGCGGTTTTCACTAATAGACAGAGTGATTCACGAGGAAGGTTTAGGTATATAACTTATTACGATTTTGAGTAAATTGATTAAAATATGATGATGATTATTGAAGATGTCTCTGTTACCCGTGTGAAGCCAGGGCGGGTTGCTAGTCACTACATATTATAAAACAAAGTCCCCCGCCGCGTCTGTCTGTCTGTCTGTCTGTTCGCGATAAACGGAATAACTACTGAACGGATTTTCATGCGGTTTTCACTAATAGACAGAGTGATTCATCAGGAAGGCTTAGGTGTAAAATTTGTACCCGTACGAAGCCGGGGCGGGTTGCTAGTAAGTAATAAAATAAGACTTTCTTGCAAAGAGGAATACTGCGACAAACATGAATACTTTATTAAAGTGAACACTATGACAGAATATTCTGTTAGCGCAGACAATGACAAGTTATTTTTTAAAAGAAATTTCGTTTCGGCCTTTGTCAAACTTGGGAACAAAGTTAATTGAACATTCAAATCGTGTTACCCTTTGTAAGTAGGTATCCAAAACTTTACAGACCCAAACGATTGGGACCAGTTTAATTAGGGCAGACCTTGATTAAAGAGTATGACGGGTATTTTGTAATTAATTTAAGAAATTCTGAATATTGAAACTAAAATATGGCAAACAAGAAACTTAGTTACGGAGCACGACAGTTCGAAAGAATATCAAGTAAATTTATAGGTTTTCTATAATGAAATTTATTCAGCCAATATTATTTTTTTTTTTAATTTTACGACTAATTGTGTGAACAGTGGATGTATTACAAAACAGTACATTTTTTGGAATACAACGTAGATATGTCACTATATCATTCTCGACTTATATACAAAACTAAATAGATATATTTCCAGTGTATATTTTTGTGAAAACAACAACCCCTTATCGACAATCTGTCTTCAGTTTTAGTCATACCATGATTTTTCGATTGGGAAATAAAACACTGTGTTCTTAAATGATGAGTACACACTTAATCACTTCACAGGGACATAATGAATGGGAGACGATTATGTCAGTATGTCTGGTGTACTGCGAGAAGTCCTTGTGTTAGAGGAGTATTTTTGTTTCTTGTATATATAATAATGTTGTATAGTATAGTTTATTTTGTAATAACGTTTCTCTCTTAATTAGTGTAAGTGGCTAGGAGCTGTTCTGATTAAGATTAAATAAATAAATAATGAAACAGACGCGAACAGTGAAAAAGTTGGTTTATATATTAAAAAATAAATAATACCAGTATTATCATATTATAATGTGCTCTAAGTTGTTGTTGCTGTAAGCTGTCGGATGTTAGTAATGTAATATCTATGTTCTCAATTAAGTCTCATGAAATGATGGTTGTGTTAATGAGAAATTCACAAGTTTGCAATAAGAAAAGAACACATTTGGTTTAACCCACTTTACCACTTACCTTCATGTTAATATGTAATGCGAAACACGGAAAAATTTTAGCGTCAATAAATATCAAAACATTTTTTCAAACTTTCATACTTACATATACATTTCTCTGTTTCAGTGTGGCAATATATAAATCTTGACAACAATCTAGCAAAAGTCCTTTAAATCGTCTAACCTTTTCAGCGTTTACGTTTATCAAACACTCTATTAAGCTCCCAGAAATTATCGCAATTAAAATAAAATTTATGAAACGTACAGACAAGTAGAAGACAGCGATCCATTTTCAAACATACATAAAACTTTGAAACTGTCACCATAGTATGAAGGCTTCTTTGGAAGTCGCAACACGTGCCTTGTTCAGTGTGTAGCCTTGTTCGGATAATGTACGCTACCTGCAATATACATTGGGCTACAAATTGACTGGACACCGTTACACGATTGCGGACATGTACCTCGTGCTATTGAAATCAATTATAGAGTAGAAAATGGTGCAGAGACTTTAGAATTATGTGAAAGACGTTTTTAATATTTGCTAGATACAAAGCATTCTTGTTACGGATACAAAGTTAGATCGTTGTAAGATGAATGTAAAGAAACTATAATACATAACGACATTGTAAATATAGTGGTATCTTTAATCATCATCAGCATTACATATTATAAAACAAATCTGTTCGCGATAAACGGAATAACTACTGAACGGATTTTCATGCGGTTTTCACTAATAGACAGAGTGATTCATGATTAAAGTTTAAGTGTATAATTTGTTAAGATTTTGTGTAAATTGATTAAAATATGTTGATGATTGTTGAAGATGTCTCTGCTATGCTGCTGCGGGGCGGGTTGCTAGTGACCCGCCCCGATTTCGCACGGGTTTTATATAAATAAAAACCAATGTTTGTATGTTTGTCCTCTATGTGTTCTGAAACCATTGATCAGATTGTGATGAAATTTTGAAAAAAAAGTAAAAAAATGGCAACAAAAAATTGCAACGCTTGCCGGGTGCAGCTGGTTTAAGATATTTCAATATCCTAGTAATATCGTTTAATTATATTAGGTTAGTATAAGAACCTAAAAATATTTACAAGCGGCGGTAGCGTAATGGCTAAGGCGTCGGACGTGCGATCAAGTGGTTGCAGGTTCGAACCCCACCCAGTACTCTACCGTCGTGAACCCACTCCTAACACAAGCATTTAAGCTTATCTGGAGGGTTAAACAAGAATACCAGTAATGTGTGACCCACGTTGCTAGTATTCTTTAAAAAAAAATAGATTGAAAAAATGAGAAAACAATTGAAAATATACGTCGTTCTATAAACCAGTTATTACCATTTCTTTTAAAGAAGAAAAATACTCCCATTAAGGTAACATATGTAGTACTTATATGTAACACGCAATGCCCACTTGATGTTTAAGAGGGTTTATCCAAAAAAAATGGTGTCGTTTGTAAGTGAAACTCTGGTGGTTAATAACTAGCCATCCCCGAAGTTTCACCTGCATTTACAAAGAAAACAAAGCGTGCGATCGTGCGAAAACAAAGAGTTGTAAAAATAATAAATGGAACTAGAGCCAACGTAATTAACTGATTGATTGATATTTGACTTGATAAAAAATGACAATAATAATAATATAATATACTCACATTATCACATAAGTTATTTTAATAATTTATTCTATTTTGCATGCTAATGGCTAAATGGGCCTGTTCGACTTATATCAATCTTGTTATACTACACTATCTACTACTACGCCATTTAAGGCAAATAAATAATTTGAATTTGAATTATGGTCACACCTCTGCTCCTATTTGTCGCAGCCTGATGGTATATACCCTATAGTCTTCCTCGATAAATGGGCTATCCAACAATAAAAGATTTTTTCAATTCGAACCAGCAGTTCCTGAGATTAGCACGTTCAAACAAACAAACAAACAAACTTTTCAGCTTTATAATATTAGTATAGATACACTTTTATAACAATTCAGTTTCAAAACTTCGTCCAAGTCTCCTTTTTTCTTCTTTGCCTATATAATAATAATATGACAATGACATTTTCGACTCAACTCGCAAATCAATGAAGTCCGTATGCTATGGTATACAATCATAGGAGGAAAACTATATACGTACGTGGTTTCGTTTTATTTCATTGATAATCACAAAGCGCTTTGTTTATTTATTTATCGTTACTAGTGATCGCGTGGTAGTCGAATTTCGACCATGGTTTATTTCATTGGCCAATATTACTTGACCTGTTATTGTATAGACTTTTGTACCATGACAGGTCAAAATATATACTGGACACTCATAGCTGTATGTACCCGTTTTTGCATTTTTTTTAACTTTGTAGCAAATATTGTTCAAAAATTTTAGCATTCGTCACTTCTTCTCTGTATAAACTATAAGTGTGCGAAATTTCATACTCCCCCGTCGGCTCAATTTTCGTAAAAAGGGATCCAAAGTTTTTGCTTCACGTATTAATATATAGATTCTCTGTAGCTCTACTCCTCTAGACCGTATCGTGTTTGTAGGTGCTATGTAAGTCAATTTGTCGTAGTCACAACGCGGCCATCGCGGTAATCCAGTTCAAACGAGATCGATCCAGTTACGGGTTAGCTTGTTTACCGGATTAGACCGGTTCAGTCAGTTAACACCGCTCAGGTGTATCCTGAAGAACTTAAATAAGATCAATACGAGGTTCTTTAAAGATTTTAATGACTCTTTTGAATTCCTGAAATGTGTGTTACTGCCTTGAAGGTAAAAAAATACGTTGTCATTGTTTTTAACCCCTTAGATATATAATCCATGGTTCACCCACTTACTTTGCACCTGTGACCCGATTTTGTTGAAACTTAGCACACATTGTATGTTTGGCGCCGACTTATAAATATTTAGGTATTTACATTAGTGTAGGAGTTTAGTTAAACTAACAAGTTTATTCTTCGCTTTTCATTTCTTTTCTTCTTTCATTGCTTTTTTCTGTTAAAAAGAGTTTATAATATATTAGGAGCTACAAACTCATAGAACTTAGAACGACACGCAAGGGTGTGGCTACCTCCTGATTAAGAGGTGGCCAAGGTCTGCCGGGGTTCTCGGGGATTTCCTTCCTAGGGTATCCCCGAGTAATCCCCTGCAATAGACTCATTTGTGACGGAACACCGTGTGGTTTTAGTCAGTTCGATTCCGACATACCATTTCACCAGTAGCCTCGGTGATGACCCGGGGGGGTTTCCACACGATAAAAAATGCTTTTTTAACTTCACTCGTAACTAACTACGAGTAATTGTCGTGCCAATGAAAGTGCAAGATGATAATGATATAATTTGCCACCTTGGAGCTTATGTGATGATAGGGCCATGAGGTGGATAGTGGAACTCTTCAGTGGCTACTAGTAAACCCCTCGAGTTTGGGCTCATATGATTCGTTTTGACGAGTCCAACAGATTGGGCTTGCTAAAGATGGTCTGGTGGTTAAGCCAGGAGGTGAATAGTGAAACTTTATTTTTATTTTTAATTCAGTTCACTATTACAGCGTGTCTTTTTAGTTTTACTAAAGTAAAGTAATTTGAAAAGCTAGATTATCTTTCCTGATCCTCATTAAAACAAGACTTATTTTTTTATAGGGTAGGGGGCAAACGAGCAACTCAAGAGGCACAAGTACGTTGCCGGCCTTGAAGGTGGGGGTAGGGGAAGCAGTGTAGAGAGGGAGCGTGGAGAGGGGGAGAAGAGAGGAATAGGGAGGGGTTAGGGCTTCCGGTAATCTCACTCACTCGGCAAAACATAATGCAAGCATTGCTTAACTTACGGTTTCTGTGAGGCCGTGGTCTCCGATCAAGCCGGCCTATACGTGCCGATGCATGCCTCTCCCATAGTTATTACAAAAGTTCAATAGTTGATCCTAAACAACATCCTGACCCAAAATCACAATATCTTTACGGGTAGCAGTTGTGTTCCTTACTGTTAGACAAACAGAATTCACACAAATACACAACCATTAAAAACCGAATGCACAAAAGCCGTTTCGTAAGTTTTATTAAGACAACCAAGCATTATTTATAGGTAACTCTATAATGGTTTGAGCTATAAAAGTCAAAATCGTTTGGCATATTCCCAAGTAAATAGTTTGCGTAATAACAAAAATCCACTTTCAGTTATTTTTTATTCCAGTCGATAACAGTGCACAATATTTAGACCTGACCTCTTTACCACTTTTTGACCTGCTTCATTCAAACCAAACTATGTCAATTCTGATCTTTATGCTTATAAAAATAGGACTCACGTTGGGATCTGATTGAACCTTTGGATTGTAACTAAGATTGGCAGTAAAGGTGTAGCACATTACTTCCTCAAGCTCGGAAGGTAACTGTTGACTGGGCCTAGTTCTGAAACGGTATTCTTTATGATGTAAAGACCGTTTTCTTGTTATTTGTTGATATTAAAAACTGTAGCATCTATTAAGTTGGTGTTTTTATGCTTGTGATGTTTAAAATAAACTAGCGACCCGCCCCGGCTTCGCACGGGTAGCAGAGACATCTTCAACAATCATCAACATATTTCAATGAATTTACACAAAATCTTAACAAATTATACACTTAAACCTTCCTCATGAACCACTCTGTTTATTAAAAGACCACATGAAAATTCGTTCAGTGGTTTTTCAGTTTATCGCGAACAGACAGACAGACAGACACGGCGGGGGACTTTATTTTATAATATGTAGTGATAATATTAGTACCTACGTCCTGTTGACTGACCTGTTGGTCTAATGATTAATGACCCTGACTGCTACGCCATAGGCCGTGGTTTCGATTCCCACCCGAGTCTGGGTGTTCTTTGTGTCCGTTGTTGGTATGTTTGTAAAGTCCCCCGTGACACAGGAGTCATTCCTTATGCGGGAGTTTTCTTATAAAAAAATAGATGGATAAATGGATGTCCTACATGTTATAATTTAAAGTATCGTATGATGTTCTCTTAACATCTCATTTCTCTCTCTCTCTCTCTCTCTCTCTCATATTTGATAATATTTGACACCCCTGGTCAGTATACTCGTAAACAATTTCCCAACATCAAACGTAGCCTGGTCGGAGGATCCTCCCTTTGTATTACGAAGATAGGCCTGCCATCACTTAAATTGCCGACGCCGGACAATCACTTCAAACATCCTGGATACATGTGTGAAATCGAGATTCTTTCATGGACACCTTAAAATAAAACGGCGATTCCATTTTTTTATTAAATTAAACAGCTTGGTCATCTAATAATTATAAGTCACCCTGGCACAGAGTGTCCGGGTTTTACCCGGACGCTTTTTGAAAACCCCGCCCGGACGCTCCCCGGACGCCCTCTAAACTTGGACAAATCCGGGGAAACCCGGACGGATGGCAGCCCTACAGAGACATAACATCCGTTCCTCATCATCTACTTAAAATTTTAGAATATATTCAAGGAGAAGTATTATAATATATAAAATGTATTACTTAATCATAAAATATTTGTAAATTCATGGCTACATAATACTATACTAATGAAATGAATTCGATCAATCACCTTACAGTTCAACAAGTGATCAAAAAAAAAAATCTACTACAATGTTGACAGAGGACTGTATTGTAGAAATTTTATGGATTTATTGAAGTTTCTTGTTAAGGAGTGGTTTTTACAGCCTAATACGGAAATAGATTTCTGGAGGAACGTTTGTATATACTATATATTTCTGCTAAAATTGCACCAAGCCGAATAGCTGCGTTTATTATTTCGGTATATAATTTTTTTTTTTATACTGTTAACAGGTTTGCGGTTCTAAAAATACTCTCCCATACATCGATGTACGACAAAGTAAATTTTCCAACTGCAAAATATAAGTTTGTAATCACAAAAACAATGTTTTATGTGATATAATAAGAAATTAACGACTTTCGGTTTTTTTTCTTTCCTTGTGCAAATTTCATAGTTCTAAGTCAATGGGAGTCTTTTGATTTCGTTGATTTAGAAGCTTTTTTACAGCTTCAAGGGACCGTTGACATAATTTGAAAAATTTATTTTCAACTCGATGCCTCCACGGGTTCCTGAGGAAAAGGATCTTGATAGACACACAGACAGACAGACGGACCACATAGTGATCTTATAAGGGTTCCTTGTTTTCCTTTTGAGGAACGGAACCCTAAAACTATGCACACTTTGATTGAACTTTGATGGTTAGGTGCATCCGACCGGATGATACCTGAAACGGAAATAATCAGTATTACATCCAAGTTTTTATGCAGCTAATATGGGTACATTGACACATTATTATGATTATTTTATTTACATTCTTTTCTTTATTTATAATTTTTTTTTATTTAATAATATTACTTTTGAATACACTACAATAACACAATATTAATACTGGTATAAAAAAAAAACACAATTATATTTTATATTATTAAAGATTTACTTTTATTTCTATGATTCTTGGTTTACTTGAAGTTGTAGAAGCATGTCGGTGTAATAAGTATAATTTAAGTTTGCGAACTAACATTCCCAGGCATTCTTTGATACGAAACTTAGTTGCAAAATACGCATCCCGAGAGACAACCTCGTACGAAGTACCTAGTTAGTAAATACATAAGTTAACATTAACAAATTGAACTTGCTATGTTGCTATTTCCTATTCCATAACTTTTCAGTAGTGAAAAGTTATGGAATTGGAAATACAGAGAAGAAAAAAAGAAAAAAATAGAATCTGACGTCTTGATGCATTTCTCTACCAAGACGTTTGCTATGATTTGCTTCTCGTGTTTTTTTTTATTTCATTTAAAACTTAATTGAATTGAAATTATTACATGAAAATGATCAGAGAGTAATCACTAGAAGAGGTTATGACCTTGAATCCCATAGAGCGCATTGACCCAACGGAGAAATAAAACAAAAGATTTTTAGTTTGTACGAAAAATATTGTTGCTAAACACATACCTACATTTGCAAATGAATTACTACATATCGCACACCTAGAACTAAACAGGTATTAACTCGAAAAAGCACTTTTTCAGAAAAGGCGAAAAACTAATTACTGTGTCCGTATGTGCTGCAGGAGTCAAGTGCTAATGGCTGGCAAGTACAAAACGCTACCCTTTACTGATCAGCGTAAGAGTGTTGGCCTTTTTGATTCATATTTAAAAATCCTCTGTGACGAATTGGCGTAGAGTTCTGTATGTGTGTAAAATAATGATTATCGTCTAAGTGTGTGTAACTGGCGACACATGATTTGGAACAGAATACAGCCAATGGCATTTTTAAATACATATTCTCAGTGTTGTGTCCTTGGCCAAACCCAATAGAAGCGTGTACTTTCAGAGGTAAGTGGTCAAAAGATTACTAGAAAATGTATTACTATAGAATAGAATAATCTTTATTAAACACCAACGACATATTGCTTAAAAAAATACATAAAGTTGATATGTACAATAGGTGGTTTTATCGCTCAGAGCGATCTCTTACAGGCAACCTTTGGATGGACAAAAAATACTATATACTACCGGTGAGGTGCAAGCCCGCAGTCCGCGCGCCGCCCGCGAGGTGCAAGCTAATTTGATCGTCTTAATATGCGACACGACTCGAAGTTTTTTCGCTGGCGGCTTGCAGTCGGCGCGCTATAAGCACGCGGACCGCGCGCTGTAAGGGAGCTAACCACGCGCCAACTGCGAGTCAAGTTGTATAGTTGCAGCAAGCACGCTTACTGCCCGCCGGCGGCTTTTTCATTTTGACATTATGAAATGTATTAATACGACCACGTTTTAAAGTTCAGATTTGAATGACAACTTAATTGCTGGGGTGGAGCCGTACCGTTACCGCGACGGTATAGTGTGTGATGAGCTTTAGCCTAATTAAGCTTACACGTGCAGTGGATAATCGATCACCATAACCTATGGACACTTACTTAAAGAGTCCTGTAGTGGTATATAGTATATCTCTTATATTCATTTTGGCAAGGAGTTATTCCACGATTTGAGTATACGCGGAAGAAAATTCCTTCGAATCATAGTCCACAGACATAAAATATTCAAGCACCGCATGATTCAGGAACCCATAACAACACATTACAAGGAAATGTAACAACCTCAAACTCGAAAGCTGAGTGTCTTATCTCTGAATGACGGAAAAGCAGTGTGACTCGTAATCAAGTATCAACAAGAACATTAAGGAATTATGTTCAAAGTATAGTCGTAATACGATTACATAATTACTTGGACCATTTTCTATTAATCTTATTAAGTGCCTAAGAGTCCTACTTGGAAGTGGTCATTCACAGAAACGTCTAAAACAAGAATATAATGGCAGTTCTGTAAGTTTGGTGCAAGTACAAGCGGGTAACAGTAATGTAGCAAACAACATAGCTCAGGATAAAGTCTACCGTAGGTACCTTGTAAATATATAATTTTTAATAATGATTGTTACTAATTATAAAAACAATAAAATATAAGCCTATACCATTGCATCACGAGTTGTCACCAGTTTTAAAGTAGAAATAGTTGGAAAAATATAATCTATCAAGAAACCTAATTAACACTTTTTAAATATAAATTCATTACATATCAAGAAAATAGATAAATATCTATGCATATTTTTCCTAGGTCGAGCTTCATCAATATATCCGTAACATGCCATTTCAGGGTTGTCACAAAAACAATAGACAGATTAATCAGACGGCTGTGAACATTATTAGCGTGAACAGTCATAAACGAAAAATGTTAAGAGCAGTTGGTTTTTTAGTTGTCATCTTCCATATTTCAAAGTGAAAGTCATTGACTTCTTTTTTTTTGAATACACAAATTAATAAGTATGTTCCTAAACACAAAAAGGTTTGTAATTGTACAAGTATACCGCTCTACAATTCGCTAATACTGGAACCGCACCCATTACTGTTTCATAATAGGTTTTCTTTACGACTATCGTAAACTCTTAGGCGTATACTTCTTCTACAAATAATAATAATAGATAAAATATGAATTATTAAGGAATCACGCAAGTGCCGATAAGTTCGCCTTTTGTGTCAAATGGCTGTCGTAAAAATTCTGTACCTAGTAGATTTCATTTTCACGATGAAAGAAAATAAAAAATAAAATATTCCTGAGCCATCAATGTATATGTTTGTACTAACAATGTTTTATGTAAAATACAAGTGGTATTAGTTATCTATAGTCATACTGATGCGAAGAGTTTTTGTACGTGGGAGAGCCATGCTTCAGCACGTATGGGCCGGCTCGACGTTCGATACCACGGCCTCACAGAAAACCGGCAGTGAAGCAATGCTTGTATTGCATTTCGCCGAGTGAGTGCGGTTACCGGAGGCCCTTCCCTCTCCCCTATTTCTGTCCTTCCCCTCTCCCCTCTTCCGACTCTTCCCCCCCTCCCTGTCTTCTCCTACTCCCACCTTAAAGGGCGGCAACGCACTTGTGACTCTCGAGTTACAGGTGCCCTTGGGCGGCGGTAGTCATTTACCATCAGGTGACCCGTCTGCTCGTTTGCCCCCTATACCATAAAAAAAAACTTCGTTTGTTTGAATTTGGATATGATTCTAAAAGTGGAACTTGTAAAATTCTTTTGAATAAAATACCTTATAATAGGGTAAAACTATTCAGTGTATATTATGTATATAAATATCGGGGATACTATGATTAAGGTTAAGTTCACTTCAATCTGCAACTCGCTAAGTTCTACAAGACCTGCAAAGTATGTGATAAGACCTTCTGTAGCTACTTGCTCTTATACACATCCTTGCGATTAGAACATTTAAATTTTCTTAAATAATATATAATTTCTCTTTTCGTTGAAATTAAGTTAAAAAGCCTTTAAATTTGACAAACACTTTCATTTTGTCTTTTTCAAATTTTTATAAAAATATCAAGTTGAATTTAACAATAAATATTTATCTCTACGGTCCCTTAAAGCTGTATAAAAAATCATGCATCTAAGCCGACGCAATCAAAAGATACGGCTAATTAAGCGTTCGATTTTAACAAATTTGAAAATTGCCCAGGAAAATCAAAACCTGTAGAGTATATTATTATAGGATTGGCTGGAAAGGCAGCACGGCAGCCTCTCCGCGGGTGCAGGTGCTGGCCAGCCACAGCTCTTTCGGAAAGTACCTGTGCGCTTAGGCCGGGAGCCAACGTCTGCGTGCCATCACTGCGGCGGCTGTCACGAGGATACTGCACTCAACACTCTAGTGGAGTACGCAGCGTTAACGCAACAGCGCCGCGACCTCGCAGCGGCTATTGGCGTGGGAAGCTTTTCAATGGAGATAATGGTCCTGTCCATGGTTCGAAGTGAGAGTGCATGGGAATCCACCGCTTCTTTTAGTGAGGAAGTGATGTTCGCTAAAGAAGCGGCGGAAAGGGAACGGGAGAGGGCTAGGACTCTCCCGTTCCGAAGAATAGGCACCAGGCGCCGGAGAGCGCAAAATAATTTCCTGCCTCCATGAGCGCTGGCCTGAGGATAACGGGTGAGGCTGCCAATTACTCTATTAGAAGCAGGCCTGAGACGGTGGCGCGACGTGTTCAGCGCACGGCTCTCTAAACGGGAAGGAGGTAAGGCGGAGGGCACGGACAAGGTCTGCCGGGGATCTCGGGAACTCCCTTCCTAGGATATGTCCGAGCCCCGTGCAATAGACTCACTTGTGGTGGAACACCGTGTGGTTTTAGTCAGTTCGGTTCTGACATAGCACTTCACCAGTAACCCCGGTGATGTGATGACCCGTGGTATGGTATTGTGTGGAAACCCCCACGGGTTTCCACACAATACCATAATAAAAACCTATATTAATAGGTAAATTATGAAATTTGGCAAGAAGCAAGATCCCACAGCACAAATAAAGAAAAAAAATGAAAGGATATTTTGTTGTAACAGTTAAAAATATATTTTTTACAAACTTATATTTAACGGTTGGAAAATTGACTGTGACCTACATCGATATATGGGCGAGTATTTTAAAAATTGCAAAGTTAAGTATGTCTTTCGGAAACAACGGTCAAAAATCTTCGAAGATCCGAGATGGGCGCACTTCTATATTTAAGTTTGTTTTGCTTAAAGGTTTGTACTTGTCAGGTATTTTTATACCTACATATAAAAAATCAAAGACTGTCACAAAATCATTTTAGTCATCATTACTGGTAGATCGCCGAAGCATGAATTGAACTCAAGTTTTTTAAATTGTAATCAGAACTGCCTTCAATCAACTTCACCGTTCCAGTATAAATTACGACGCTGAAAACGGCCAGGTGCGAATTACAAATTTATTTTATTTTATTTCTGTGGTGTATTCTGATCTTTTTTTAGAGTTGGTGGGTTACCAGCTATTAGGTACTGTCGGCACGAACATGTATCATACGGTTACATTCATATGGAGTCAGTTCGCTTCATCCGTTGTTGAAAGGCCCGAAATTAGTAGGGATCCCTGAAATACACAATAAAACCCTACCTTTTTATTAAAAAATATAAAATGTAGCTCGAAATAATTTTAGCTGCAGCAAACTAAAGTCAACAATACTTTAGTGGCAGCGGGTGAAAATACGTTTACGAAAGCATGGTTTAGAGCCACGAACGCGGTACATTCTCGGCGTGTAAATGCGTAAATGTGTAAGAGAAATCAAATCAAATCAATTTATTGCACTCCAAATGTTTTAAAGATGTTGAAACAATAATTCCAGTACATTATGGACTCTGTAGGGTACAGTAACATAGAAGAGAGGAGGAAGCATTGATAATTTAGATTATTTTTATTTATTTAATTATATCACAGATGTATATTAAATATTGGTCATATGTATACTTATTTTATGTCCAAATATTATTTGTATTTGTAAGGAATTGTATTATTGTTTTATTGATTATATTATATTATTTAAGTCCTTTATCGTTCATGTATTCTTTGATATTGTAATAGGCTTTATTATTTGGCGTTCGTTTTAATTTATATAACAATGATTTATCACTATTTTCTATCTTTATAGATTCAGGAAGTACATTATAAATTTTTTCTTCGAAATTGTTTCTTCCTTCAATTCACTTGTTCAATTTCGCCGAATCTAAATCATATGTCCATTTTACCCAATTTTAAGTGGTACGTATTGAGAGTGACTTAAATAAAAAAAAAAATAACTTAATATTTAATAGAGTACGGATCATTCTCTCTTGTAACTTTTTATGTGGTAGAGCCATGCTTCGGCACGTATGGGCAGGCTCGACTCCGCTCGTTACCACCGCCTCACAGAAAACCGGCCGTGAAGCAATGCTTGCATTGCATTTCGCCGCGTGAGTGAGGTTACCGGAGGCCCTAACCCTTCCCTCTCCCTTATTCCCCCCCTCCCCATCTTCCCCCTCTTCCCACTCTTCCTCCCCTCCCCCTCTTCTCCTACTCCCACCTTAAAGGGCGGCAACGCACTTGTGACTCTCGAGTTGCAGATGCCCTTGGGCGGCGGTAGTCATTTAAATTTCAGGTGACCCGTCTGCTCGTTTGCCCCCTATACCATAAAAAGAAAAAAAAATACTATGCTAAAATACAAAACCACAACACATATATCTGAAACACTACACATATAATGCTCAAATTCATAAGACTTAGTAACTACTTAGCAATCTGTGACATTACTATTTTAAGCGATTTCATTTAGATTTTCCTGTTCGTTTTATAAAAGTTGTGTTTAATATAGAATGTATAGAGAAAGAGACACAAAAAATTACCATACCATAAAAAAAAACAAAATTCAGTTTCTTCGTGATTCGTGTGATTATGGAGACAAATAGAAAATATGACAATACTAGCTGCGCCCCGCGGTTTCACCCGCGTAAGTCCTGATCCCGTGGGAATATCGGGATAAAAAGTAGCCTATGTGTTAATCCAGGTCTTCACCTATCTACATACCAAGTTTCATCGCAATCGATTCATTAGATTTTGCGTGAAAGAGTAACAAACATCCAAACATCCATACATCCTCACAAACTTTCACATTTATAATATTAGTAGGATTATAAAAGGGGTCGTTTTTAACATTGATATGACAAATAAGTAGAGTATGAGTTCCACCTCATTGCTTGGACGTTTACATTGTTAGACGTATTACGTGGTTGTGGGAGAGCTATACTTCGGCAGGTAAGGGCAGGCGCGACCGGAGAGATACCACGGCCTCACAGAAAACCGGTGTGAAGCAATACTTTTGCTGTATTTTGCCGAGTGAGTGAGGTTACAGAAGGTCCTTATCCTCCTCCCCCCCTTCCCCTACCCCCACCTTAAAGGCCGGTAACGCACTTGCGACTCTTGAGTTACAGGTGCCCATGGGTGGCAGTAGTCACTTACCTTTAGGTGACCCGTATGCTCTTTTGCCCACTATACCATAAAAAAATGTCAGTCGTAGGACTGCACGTCAGAAGTGAAAACATATGTATCTGAGCGTGACGGTCACGCGAGTTCAGTGCTTTTTCTCCATACCAAAAGTGCCCAACGTGTGTTAAAAAATGTTCAGTTCAAAAAATAAAATAAATAATTATCTTTATTTCTTTATCTTTATTATTTCTAGTCTAAACTGCGTACGTTATACTTAAGCACAGCTGACTGCATGTAAGCAGAGTGCCGTAATATTAATCAATCAATGTTATATGGAGATCTTATTTTCTCCCCGCATATGGTCTGCTCGTTTGCCCCATATCCCATAAAAATAAGCATAATATTTAAATTAATCCATTCTTACAATAGCTTTCACCGCCTACGTTAATAAATTTCACAGGCGGAATACTGAAAAAGACGCTGTAAAATATCAAACGATATATTCTTAAAAATCTCTCTTGCCAGGGTTAAACTTAATTTGTGCCTCTGATCCAATTTCCGTCGGGAACGCTACCCCCTCCCTCGTGATTATTGGAAAGATATACATCACCATCTTTCTTCGGCTAGACATTTAGCCGACATTCTGAAAATGCCTTCTAAAATATTTTTTACTTGGCCGTAGAATTTATAAGAATTAAACGGATTAAAGGAATGGAACATTTTGATTGCTTTTTTTGATGTTTTTGCTGTTCTGGAATTTTGTCACTTGAATGTGCTTGGACAGTAATACTGTAATGGTTTTTCTTGGCTTTTTTGAGAGTATAGTTCGTGAAATGTGTTATTTTGAAGGTTAATCATTAATTAATATTTCATCATTAGTGATGAAATATTTGACATCACATCAATGATGAAATGTCATTCTGGATCATTATTGCCCTGTTTTTTTTAGTATTATGACTTATGACTATTTAGATTATATATTTACATTTTTATTTAACGGTTTTTCGACGAAAACGTCAGACAACTTCGATTTTCGATTCAAATCTATATTATTAATACAGCTGAAGAGTTATTTGTTCAATTGTTTGTTTGTTAAAACGCGTTGATCTCTGAAACTACCGTTCCGATTCGAAAACTTATTTTTGTATTAGATAGATTAGTCACTGAGCATGGTTATAGGCGAGTGATCATAAACGTGGGTTTTATTTGAATATGTCTCTTTGCATTGTTGGCCTATTATATCAGAGAAACCTCAGATATAATATGTATGTACTTAGTTCCAACCACAGATAACGTACAATTAGTACCACAAAGAAAGTCTTAAATGCACAGCCTCTGTGCAAACAAAAGAAAGCAATAGTATAAAAAAAAAAAATAAGCGACGCTTTTTTTTTCACAACTACTTTTGAAAGGGTTCTTGATCAATGGTGTGTAAATATTTGTTTGAAAGCTTCAGGAAACGAAATGGTTTTTTATGAAAATTTATAGTTTGTAGTTCCCCTTCGCCGGAGCGATGTAAAAGTTTATGTAAACAACAATTTTGGGGTGTATTACGATGTTAAAATTTGTTTACATACAGTTTGGTAGATAAAAAGTTTTGTGTTGATGCGAGGGACTACGTAACATGTTGTAGTGAAAAGATTGATGACTCAAGTTAAATTTAGGAGAGGATATTGAACGTGGAAACTGTTTTTTTAGTTAAGGAATTATGTTATTTTGTATTGATTAAAAACCATATAATAGGCACAGAGGAAAAGAAAATTAATAGTAGGTACAGCTGGTTATGCTCAAGCACTGTTATTAGGATTTTGTAGGTAACAGAAAATATCCTAAAGCGATTAAGTTTCAACAATATTAAATTTATTTATATAACGACTAATGTAAAACAATATACAATATATTATGTTATTCAAAATAGACACGTTGTAACTTTTGTTGCCAATGCCAATGAATCCATAGCCAATGAAATTGAGGAAAAGGTTTGACCTCTTCTAATGGCAATGTAGCATACTAAATGTAACAAATGTTCTAAACAAAACATTTTTAATAAAGTAAATTGCTTTGGCTACTCAAACAGAATACATTTCATGTCTATGATTTTTACCTATAACAGTATCACCAGCGATGTATACAAGTATTGTGTCTTATAGATTACAGTTACCCTACCTACCTATAATGTCAACAGGAACCGGTCAGAAACTTCTGACAAACTTAAAGCCTTACAAAAACTCGGTCACGAAAATAAGAAGCCGGTATAAACACGACAGCTTACACACTCGCAAAGAATTGGGGGAACATTGACAATGAAGAAAACTTATTCGATGTGACAGCACACCATGTATTTTGGGGCTCCTTAGAAAAGTTTTGTACATGAAATACAACTTTGAGTTGTCGTTCTCAACTCGTATGGGACTAAATTCCATGTAATTCGAGTAACCCGTGAGTTGAAAGAAGGAAAGATAGGGACCAAACAGAACATAGTTTATTAACAAGACCTTTTAGAATGTAAAATAACTTTGATTATGAATAAAAGATATGGCTATATACATCGTTGCGGTTAAGGAGGATGTCAGTTTTAAATTCAAAATTAAAAAGGGACATGAGAGAGATTTTCACACTTTTTTACGATTAGTCTTCATTCACAGACTGATTGGCATACATATTTCTTTATAAAGAAAAAGGTGAGTACGATCAAGCATCGTTATTACGTTTATTGATAGGACAGTCATACGGATTTTTAATTTGTATTACGAAGTAGTATTAAGAAGTAAATATCTTTGTAATGTGCACAAACAGAGCCTATTAAAGCGAATACAACACAGGATTTAAAATTAAACTTTTCTAGTGTTTAGATATATATGATAATCCTTGCAATTAGATTCATTCAGAGCAGCAAAATATATGCAAAATTCATAGATTCAAAATTTTATCTCTTATAATTTTATTACGATTCTATCTCTAAAAGAGGGAATACTGTATGGCATGCTGTATTTTAAATTCGTATCTAATCCTTCATTGATTGTAAAAATAGAGAAGAGTAGAATTATACACATTTCATGAAAGTTTAACTTGAAATGCAACAGATGCATGAGCAAGTAACGCGCAGCAACAACAATTCAAATTTGCTTATTTCTGTTCATATTTCTTTCAGTTCTTTAAATTCGTATACATTATTCATTGTTCACACATATTTATTACATGAATACAATTGATATTCATTTGTACAAGGATATGGCACTAAATTGGATATAACTGAAGGTTACAAACAGTATAGATTAGAATAGATACATAAATTGTTCAAGATGGAATTTAGAACTCGCGTTATATGTTTTTGCTTATAAATATAAGGCACGACAAATGTTTTGTAAGACTGAGGGGATTTATTTGAATTATTTTTAAAATATATGATATGGAAAGTCGATTTGTAAATTTTCGTTATTTAAAAGCTCTTCTATCGTAAGTAATTAATTGCCGGTTAAACAGTAATATTTATAGGCAATTATACCTTCTTTTTTCATTTACTTAAGGGTCGAATGTCAGCAAATTCTTCCGTAGTTTACTCCCAGATAAACTTCTTACAAATAAATGCCATAGTTAACTTGTTACACTATGCATTGTTTGGCAGGCAGTATCTGTCAGTATTTCTCATCATTATTTTAAGGTGAATTTTACCGTTAGAACAAGCCCAAAGTTTTTAAACACAGTGCAATTATAAGATGTGACACAGTGAAACGGCCGAACTTCGATATTTTACGTGATAGGACTACCGTCAGACCTCCACAACCCAAGTGATAGGCGAGTTAGACCAGGTTATCCGACTTTTTTTAGGGCTCCTACTACCCGTAACGAATGCCACAGATGTATAGCAACCGGTACCGACGGCTTAACGTGCTCTCCGAGGCACGGAGGGGTCCCAATGTGTTAAGAATGGTCACTCACTCTAAGACTGACCTAGGTAGTACTACTTAACCTACCAGTGAGTTAACCTACTCGGTTACCACTTAGCCACGAGCCCCCCAATTATAAGATGTTGTTAAACGCTTTTAATCGCGCAGCGTTTAAAAACAAACAAACAACATTTACCTAAAAAACAATATAAATGTAACTACGAAACAGATACCACTGGTAGGGGTTGCTTTTTCAAAAATGAAGGACTTACTACTCCGTACAATACAGCGTATTAAAAAGTTTGTCCTCGCTCCTTCGTTTGCTCAGCTCGTCTATTTACCTTTTCCTTGCCACATCTTGTTCAATGATTTATACAAATTGGGGTTAAAACTTGTCACTACAAAGGCTAAGAGAAAATAAAACTTTTCTACGATTTTTTTTTCATTTATTATGTGCATTTTATACCATAAGAAATATTTGTATAACCAATAAGTTATATTTAGATTTACTAACTTTTAAACTTTTGTGTTCCATGATATATAATTATGTTACTTGAATTATCACGATCACGTAGTAGGTAATTACATACCGTATATGTATTAGCTTTATAGGTAAATTTTGATGCCGGTAGTGTTAATTTTAAAATAAGATTTTTAATAACACAAAATTACAATTTTTATCGACTTATCAGAGTAGTGCTCGATGCTATTCACGTAGACTATTCTAAAACATGACTGCACCTTTCTGCGTATATATAACCTTATTAAACAAAAGTGAAACTTCAGAAAAGTAACCTACGAGAGAATGAGAAATAAAAAGTAAAATCAGCACAAATAATTTACTAATGTTAATAAATGTAACTTTAGATAATTTTTATAAAATGATTTGGTCAAATTAATACAGATGTGCTTAATAATTAATTTAAATTAATTAACAAACGAATTTTAATACGCAAATGCACAAAAATGACACCATGTTGACATTGACGCATTTTCTGAAGGCTTCGTAGTACGCAGGCGTAAAGACAAAGATTATAGGAAGCACTGTCTTTTTCTATCTCATTCTCTCGCAGGCTAAATCCTATTTATGGATATGTTTGTCTTTTTTAGTGTGAGTTTTTCGTTTCATCGAATTTCAAATCACAACGATTCTAAAGTAGTTTCACTTAAAAAAGTTGGCTTCTTAAAAACAGTCTATCGTTAAACCGCCTATTGTATTCCCATGAACTCATCACGCTCATTCCCTCTTAACTATAGAACATCGTTGGAGAAATTCTCCATAATATCCTCTCAATAAAGCTATCGTTGTAGTCTCCCCTAATTAATTGAACCTATCTAGACGATTCGTTGGGAAATCAACCTTTTTATTTGATCCTAAACTTACCTATCACACAAAATAGGACTTTAAACAAGTATCATAAGGTTTAAAGTTGGAGTGGATGTTGCTACTTTTAATTTGCAATTTTCCGTGTTACTATTTCTGTGGGATTAAGCTAGATACGGATAGAATCTTTAATTTCCTTAGGGCGTAGCCGTCTAGATGATATTCGAATTCTCAAAGGCGCATGATTGGATATTATATACATTTTTTATGTACGTCATTGTCCCGATGTGAAATATATTGGATCTTGGTATGTCCCATTACGTTCGACGTGCGATGAATCGTGTATGATATTTGTCATTAAGTTGAGCTCACATTATCATTTGGATTTATCATCACGTCCACTTGGTTTGTGAAATGAGGTCGATTTTCCAGAGCTGAATATATGATCAGGACTAAGCAATGAAAAAAGTTCTTTAATAAAGTGGGTTACTCGTTACAGAAGATGTGTAATCATTATTACGAGTATTATTACACGCTTACCTTGACCTGTATCTATCTATAAAAGTAACTCAATCTTTCAACATAATTTTCACAAATTTTAAGACGTCCGATACATTGAAAATTTGCACACGTGTCAACGACCAATGACAATATACAAGACTAAAAAATAAGAAAATAAATTTTAGTTGAATGTTTTCTAGAATATTTTTATGAAGTGAAAACTTCTTTAGCGGCGTTGTCCACTTTTTGGGATTGGTAAAAAATGATAAACTCGCGTCAAGACACGTGACCTGATCGAAAATTCGTAAAACGGAGCCTAGTTTCTTATAGTTAAAAAAAAAAATACGCCATCTGTGGATACTGCATAATACTACTGTAGTTTGATATATACTTATGTGTTATATGGTATAGATCCACTAGAGGGCGCTAATCTAAACATTGAGTTTTGTCAGCTCCTTATTAATTAATCTTTAAAAAATGTGTTTTCACTTCTGTCGGCAGTCCCATTACTGCCTACTTTTTATATTAAAAAAGCACGGGCTGCTTGACATCAATGCAATAGTAGCAGTTATTTTAAAAATATTTTAAAAAGTACCAAAGCCACGTTTTCTACCATAAAAAATAACTACTAGTTTTTTTTTATGGTAGAAAAGGTAGAAAAGTTTTAGTTTGGTTTACTATTAAACTGTTTTTGTTTGTCTAAACCATAAATTATTATTAAGTTAAATAGATTGGTGTTATTCGAACTTACTAATAAAATACACAATGCTGAAATACAGTCTTCTTCGGTCTGAAGTTCTTTTAAAGTGTGCAAAATAAGTTCATTTTAAAATTTTTATTTGTATGGTAACGGTAACTTTAACTTTAATATAAAAAAAATATCATTTTTGTTAAAAGAACGGGAATCACATGACACAAATAAAGACGGGTAAAAGATGACGATTAGTAGATATCTGTTTATGCATTTACTCTATTTAAGGATTTCAATCTCAAGAAATACGTTTGATTTATAACGTTACTTTCATAATATAAGAAATCTTTGCATCTGACGGACTCACTTATCTTTAGATTGCTAAGGTGCATTTGTTAAACATTTCTTATGAAAATAAACTTAGTTTCAGAACCTAAAACTAACCAAAAACAAAAGAATTTCTTTACGCTTATATTCGTAAATTCATAAACAGATATATTTGTATATGTAACATGTCGCATGAGGCTTCTTTATTCTATAACAGTACATGCATTGAACCAGTGGGTGCACACTGCTCATTCGTCCGTATGACGACTGACCGCATGCTCGGTCACTTCTCTCGAAGCCCGCAGGCCACAACCACATTTATTATAATGTGATTAAAATAAACGAGCTTAAGTACAGTCTATTGGGTTAATTGAATTGCTTTTAAACAGTAAGTAGCCCCCACTAAATGTTTTTATAATTTTGTAAAAAGGCAGTTCGACATTACTGGATACCATTATCGGAATTGAACCTACTAGAAGTATTAGATGTGTAAATCGGAACCTAATCGCGATAATAATTACAGTATACAATGCCTTTTCTGTTTGAAAACCATTACTATTAAAAGTACACAGTACGCCTACTGAGGAATGGGCCCGACTACGGCTGTTATTAATTCCTCAGCGTTCGCCCTCCTCTCGCCAACTCACGAAAGCGCAAACACTTTCTGAGGGTAACCTCCTAAGCCGCAAAGAGGTAACGTCCAGCCACACACGGAGGTCACCCCTTTACATCTAATCACTACAGCAGGTGGAGGAGAAACCCATCCTGTGGACCTTGGACACACTCAGAGTGGCATTAGATGCAGATAGGTGTGTTCTCCACCCAGGTCACCAACGGTAAATTAGATCCCAGTGGAGATCTTTTTCCGTACCCGTTCCACCGCTTCTCTCCGCGAGATGACATATGTAAAAGGACGCGGCCCTGAAAAAATATCTGTCGCTATCGTAGAAATAGAAGAATAACAGCTTCTTAATATTTCCGTACTCAAACTTCTTTGTGATTGTTTAGCTTCTCTTCTTCTAGCTTATTTTTCCGCAATCTTCTCCCGTGAAGCTTTGCTATTTTCGACTCTAAGTACTCTAGACCTCATCAAAGATGTGTCGCGGTGGATGGTGTAGTGGTTGTTGTGGCGGCTGCTGTTGCCCATGTATAACCATCTACACCTGTTGAACCAAGATCTGTATATCAAATTTGCTCTGGCCGCGGGCTCACCGTCTTTGGCAAGCTGTAAGCTTCAAGCGTTTGAAGATGAGCTACCGGCCTTGGTTTTCTACGTGGTCCTTTTTTGTGCCGTTTTGTGGAAATATACTCTTATAAATAAGCATAAGCGTATTGTTACAAGGTGTCAATATACTCGTAGGTTTGAAGTTTGTGTATTAAAAATTTAAGGAGATACAGTCATCCTATTTTTATCGACATCTTCAGTGATTAGAAATGTTCGTTAGCGTAAATAAATAATAGCCGTCATTTATTAACCTTCTTGATCATATAGTAGGGTCCATGATTTAAATTAATACAATGAAAAATGAATCACAATGCTGAAACTAAATGAATTTCAACCACCGGATTATAGAATTCATTATTAAATAAATAATTGAGTTGAAGAAACCTTTGAGGACAAATTTAAATTCGATTTGAATATTGAGATCGGAGAATTTTCTGAAGCATAAAAATAAAATAAGTCTTAAAAATAAAATAAGACTTGTAACTGTTACAGTTTTAGTAGTTTATTATTCGTCTAACGAATATTCAACAGGACAAGGGCTTCAAACATTCATATATTATTTAAATAAAATATTTTAAGTTAAAAATACTATTTATAGAATTATTTGTGTGACTTATTTAAAAGGAGAAGACCAATTAAATATTACTACCCTTCTTAGTGTATCTCAACACTAAAATATGTCACTTAAAATTTAAAATGACATGGTACCGTTAGAAAGGAATTACTTCATAAAATCAAAATTATTTATTTCAAGTAAACCCATTGTAGGTATTTTCGAATTGTCAGGAGGAGTCAGTCAGTATAAGTAGGTCGTGAAGCTAGTTGCCTGTTCCAAAACGAAGATCCTATGGAGAAGAACAGACAAGAAACTCCAAGGACACTCTTTTCCAACATGTTTTTTTTACAAAGTTATTTGTTACATTGCTTATAAGCGCAATTTAATGTGAGGACAAGTCATAAGTTATTTCATAAGTCATAAGTCTCATGAACCGATAATCACTCAGCTCACTCAGGTCCCTCATGACGAAGCCAGTTAGATATTTGTATTTTATCTACTGGATCTTTGGTGTAAGAAGAATATAACAAATGTAAAAAAATATTTTGTAGGTGCAACGTTTTGCTCTGCCCTGGTTAAAAAAGATACTCAACAAGGCGGTCGTAGATGATGTGGTCCACAAACTTATATTCCCTTCTGAAATTTCAGCAGCGTAGTCGGGCGTAATTTTTTACTGATGACGAAAGGTTTCTCATTTTTCCACTATTTAATACTTCCTTTCCTCCTCGTTTATTTTTATTTTTTATGGCATACTAGAGATCGCCCGGCGGTCGAATTTCGACCTCTTCGAATGTATTGTTTGATTTCATTGACTGACCATTATAACTTGAACTGTCATTGTATACACTTTTGTACCATGACAGGTCAAAATATATACTGGACTCCTATAGCTTTACCTAGATGTTTTTACATAATTTTTAACATTATAGCACATACTGTTTGAAAATTTGAGCTTTTTGCACTTCTTCTACATATTAAGTTTAAGTATTTCAAATTTAACATTGCTTCTCGCATATTAGTATATAGATGTAGCAAACGAGCAGACGGGTCACCTGATGGTAAGTGACTACCGCCGCCCATGGCCACCTGCAACTCAAGAGTCACAAGTGCGTTGCCTACCTTAGGGTGGGAGTAGGGGAAGGGAGGGAAAAGGGGGGAAAGGAAGGAACTCTTCCTTCCTTTCCTTGGAGAGAGAGAAAGGGTAGGGCCTCCGGTAACCTCACTCACTCGGCGAAACACAAGCTTTGCTATGAAGCCGATTTTCTGTGAGGCCGTGGTATCACTCCGGTCGAGCCGGCCGGTACGTGCCGATGCATGGTTCTACCACTCGAAGAATGCTCTAAAGTGTAACAACGTAACAACTAAGAGTAATATGTGACCTGGGATGTCATCTATCATCAGTCATCATGAAACAACTTCGCGCATGTCGCCGTTGTCGTAATCACTAAGTTCGAAGTCATTACCATTTTTTAAAGAAGCTATTCAGGCATAAAGGCAATACATACATATTAATTATACTAGTTGTTCATACGCTTACTAACGTAAAACCCTTAATTTTATAACACGTTTTAAAAGAAATTTAGATTTCTTTTGGAATTCTAAAGCCATTTGTAAATTGACAGCTAACTTGTAGAATATTTAAAGTTGTATTTTTTGTGAATTTGGCCCACTATTATATATATGTAACAGCAAAAAGTAAAAGCAGCATAAAAACCCCTATTTATTAATTTTACATTTTGAACCCGAATAATCCAACTTTATTGCTCTAGTACCAAAAACCAAGATCTTTCACATATAGTTGCGAAAACCCTTAAACTTCCTAAACTCAAAAATCCATTCTAAAAACCTATAAATTACCTCCCTGCCAAATGTCAAGCTCCTAATACAAAAACCCAGGATTGTCATGTAACCTAGTGAGAGCCCTTAGACCTCTTTAATCCGACACTGTCGTATAATATGATCTAAGTCCATATGTCCTACTTATAAACTATCTCTCTACCAAATTTCACACAAACCCAAGGGTTTTACTCTTGTACAAAAACCCAAGTGCTGTCTTATAAACTTGCCAGAACCCTTAAACTCCTTGATCCGGCCCTGTCGAAAAGCCTTTCTAAGCTGATGTGTCCTACACTTTCAGGTCAATAGTAGATACGAAAAACAAAGGACTATCGCAAAATCCTTTCCTGGTCTGTCAAGACCCTTTTTCTCAGGAACACGTGGACGCATTACGCGTTGAAGTTAATACCAAATTTGTCTACGATCCCTTGAAGCTGTAAAAAATCAAGCTTCTAAGTCAACACGATCAAAAGATACGGCCATTTAAGCACAGATTACTAAGTAGTTACTACGTAACAGATAAATCACTCCCTACAAAAACGTCCATACCTACCGCTTTAATTACCTACTCTTTCCGAGCGCCGACCGCTGCATGCGAAAATGATCTTAAATGTTCTTAAAACACAATTATGATTGCCTCGCAATAGCGCATGGTTGCGTTGCCGTAAGTGAGTTTAGGGTTACGTCATTTTATGTAATACTTAATATCTATATTTTTAAAACATCGATCATTTCGAAACACTTAACAACGAATGCACGCTACCACGAAAAACTTAAAGCCGTAGCCATGCGATCTCGAATAACCAAATCTCTAATTCATCAATTCGAATCACTTAACAACAAATGCGCGCTTCTACGAAAAAAATATCGCCAAAGCGCGACCTCGCTTAACCAAATCTCTAATGAGAAACATCATAAATTATTAGAACAGTTAAATTCACAGTCTCAAAAAACCAAAATAGCAAAGAAAATAGACAAGAAAAAACTACATCATTAAACTACTATATTATATCATCATACATTACTGGATCTACATCCATATACAGCACATAAACTATCAGAAACCATGTCAATTTTCACCGTGAATTTGTATATAAGTATATCAATACTATTTCGAATTACGTTTTTGTACTTTAAAATAAAAAAGTAAGCGCTCGATGCAGCTGTCGGCAACCCACTGCGCGAGACTGCGTATTAGGTCCGCCAGCGGTCGAGCGGCCGGGAGGTGTTTAGCGCACGTAAGTACATCGAGTGGCATAGGCCTGATTTAAGCCTTATTGTAGTATTTGCTATCAGAACCCTCGGTACGTGAGTCAGACTCGCACTTATCCGATTTTTTTTTATATATAGATTTTTGTAACAAAAAAAGTTTTGAGAACCACAATGGGAAATATATTTTTCGTTTTTTGAAATATTTCAACTTTAAACTGCCGTTAGTAAAAACTGACAAATGGTCCAGAACACAAACACAAACCTCTCGAGTCACAAGTGTTTTTGATTCCTTTTGAAATAAAAAACTCAATAGTATGTTAATAAAATATTTAGTTTGTACAAACGACATATTGTGTTGAAATGTGACTACATCAATGAATCAATCAGAGCTTGTTTCAGTTGGTTTATAATATTAAGAATACCTACACACTAGGCTTGAAACAGGTTGGTGGATTGAAGTGAGAGAAAATTTTAGAAGCAAGGTAATGAAAAGTATTTTTATTTTTTCTTCCACAAAGGTAACTTCAATTCACTTATATTACATAACAATAAATATTTTCAACAATTGTTTCCATTGTGAGAGACTTGTGTCTATAGTAGGAAGACCTGAGTTACAGATCACCAGGCTCTTTCTTGGACCAAATAGGGCGCATAACTTATCAAAAATACAACTAAATGCAATTACTTACTAAATCTAAAAACCTAATATAGAATTATATATTCTACAGAGTGTGCGTGTTTTCGTAGCCATGATGTCAATGTTACTTTTAATTTATATTTATTAAGATGAAGGGAATTAAGTTACAGATGTCACGAGAGTCACAAGTGCGTTGCCGGCCTTTAAGGTGGGTGCAGGGGAAGAGGGGTAAGGCAGGAAGCGGTAAACGGGGGGGATGAAAGGGCTAGGGCCTCCGGTAACCTCACTCACTCGGCGAAAAACAATGGAACATTGGCTCACTGCCGGTTATGCCGTTATTTTGGCACACTACACTAATGACGTCCATAGAACTCGACAGAGTTGCGTATATTCGATGAGGATTGCAATTGCTGATTCCGGGATTCCAAAATATTGAAAAGCTGTACCCATCTGGGTTTAAAATTTTATGTTTCTAGATTTTGATATCTTATAAATACTTATTATAAATATTATCGCGATTAAGTACTGATTTGCACGTCTAATATATTTAAAAGTCGCGAAAGTTTGAGAGCAAAGTGATAATTATTAGGTATCGGGGCCACAACAAAGAACTCGTGAAGCATTTCACAGTTTTTGCCTCTCTTATCCGTCCTGTCCACGAGCAGGAAAACGCCTAAATTAAGGGCCGTTATCTTAGTTACTGGTGAGAAAAACATGAACGATATTAATTGCTTTCCTCTCCCGTAATGAAAATCCAAGGATATACCACTTTTATCCTTATTTAATTACACGTTATTTTTTTCCGCTAAATGATCCTGATGGCTGATGTTCAAATGGTTTTATAGAAAATGACCTTTTATGAGCTGGCTCGACCGGAGTGATACCACAGCCTCACAGAAAACCGGCGTGAAGCAATACTTAGTTGAGTTTCTCCAAGTGAGTGAGGTTACCGGAGATTCTAACCCCCTCCCCCCTTCATCTACTCTCACCTTAAAGGTTGGTAACGCACTTCTGACTCTTGAGTTGCAGGTGTAAATAGGCGGCGGTAGTCACTTACCATCAGGTGACCCGCCTGCTAGTTTGCCCCCCTATGCCATAAAAAAATCAACCTCTTTCTTTGGATTACATTTACAATTTTAAGGTTTTCCATATTTTTATCGTTTGAATAGAAAATAAGATTATCGATTTGAGGCTTCTTGTTTATGTACAAAAAATAGTCATAATACAAAAACAGCTATTTCCACAAGACACGACTTTTATGCCTGTGAATTTAACAAAACAGCTAACTGCTTGCAGCTAGCTAACTGAGCTAATAACGATGTTTTTACAGCATTCAATGCAATAAAAATGTTAAACGTACCTAACATGTGATATGACACTTTTTTTGCCGAAAGAAGAAAAATTACCTGGAGTGGAGGTCAATGTACGGACTATTTTTCAATCGTAATTTTTGAGGTCCCATAAATATTTTATTATGTTTAGAGCTTTTTATTTTTCATTCCCTTGAAATATTATAACGATTTAAGCCTTACATCACTTAATTCCTCTAATTCCTTTCTTGAACCATCGTGTAGGTCAGCTTGAAACCCGCATAAATTCGTTAACTTAATTTTCTTATATAAAACAATTAATATAGATTGCCCTGAATTACTGAAAAGGCTTATCTCTTTTTTACCCTCTACTCTCTAAAACAAATGAAAGTAGTGGATCTGATGATTTTTCAATGTCATTGGGTAAATTTCGCAGAATTATAAAATTATTCCTGTCAGACAAACATAAGCTCTAACTTATGAATCTCCTAACTATATTCTATTGTTTTATTTACATTTATGGGAAACTAGTAAAATAAAAAGTAATAAATCCGAACAAACGGTGTTTGCTCTTAAATTGTTGTACAATAGAATAAGTATGTGCATAATAATTTAGGTGTATGAAAATGAATGTAACAAATATCGGCAAGGCAGTGGTATCATTTAGTAATGAAGAATCTACTTAGAAAAATAGTAAAAATAATTAATGCTTAATTTGAATGCGCCCAAAACCCATTATACCTACATTTTTCAAGGAAATACTTTTATTATTAACTAGCTGTCCCGCAGTTTCACCTGCGTTTATGGTCACTGCTCCGCTCCTATTGGTCGTAGCCTGATGTTTTATAGCCTGTAGCCTTTCTCGATGAATGGGCTATCCAACACTAAAAAAAATTTTCAATTTGAACCAGTAGTTCCTGAGATTAGTGCGTTCAAGCAAACAAACAAACAAACTCTTTAGCTTTATAATATTAGTATAGATTCCTGGGCCTTGCCTTATTATATATTATGTAATTTTTTTATATTATTTTTTGCTGTGTTTAATTTTCAGTTACGTTAATTTTTTTTGTTATTTTCAGGTTTTTTTTAACATTAAATCCATATTGAGGCATCGCACTGTACATCGGAGTGGAAACCGATCATATGTGGATGAACTTTTACTTTTTGTAAATATTGTACTTTTCTATTTTTTGTGTATAAAAGGGTAAAGTGGTCAGACTCGAACCGAGTAAAACCTTACGGATGGGGCCTCAGGTGGAAACTAGAAAGGAAACCCTGTGAGCCCCGATAGACTTGGCCGCCTGTTGCGATGAATATTACGAGTAAACCTACAGTTTAATCGACCCGAGACTTGGATAACAATACCTGTAGGCTTCCCTTTATTGTTATCAAAATATTGAGTATGTAAAATATGTACTTCTTTGCTTTGTGTAAATACTACAAAAGCTATCGAAACATCGATAATTCCAAAAAAAGACTCCAAAGAAAAAATAGCTTGAGAATATTCCAACAGCTCTTCAATCAACTATTACATCCAAAAAGGTTTTTCGATGTAGAAAACTCCTGCTCTCTGTGCTCTCTTCCAGGGAGGAATCATAAAGAGAACCACAGACTTGCTATTTCTCCTTTTTACTTCCACCTAAAAATAGCCAGCTCTAATCTACAGAAATACTCCAGACCAGTGAAGGCAGGAAAAAAAATGTAAGCGTGTAGAAAAATTAATTCTAAGAAATTTTTTTTTTTCAGAATTTTAATGACGATTATAATTAAAATATTGATTAGTGCCTTATACATGGAAAAAAACGCGTGTGTCGATGGTATCGCAGTTTCGCCATCGCGCTTCGCGGCTTTCCCCGATCGGTGTCGGTTTCAAGTCCCGCAACAAAGGGTTAGCGCTGGGTTCGCGGCACGTGTGAGTGCATATACACTAGGCGTGAAGGAGCAATTTAATATAGATAAACTTGTAATATGTTATGGCACAGATTGTCACAGCAACAGACATAGCCCGATCAATAGATAAAACGCGCATATAACTTAACTTTGCATAGCTATGGTGTTAAAATATATTATACGGATAAAAGGTATTTTGTTCACTTACTTTGTGAACCTTTAAATCGAAGATTTCCACAAACTTGTATTTCTCTGTAATTACATACTACACCCCAACAAGTGGGTTCGACAGTATTCCACATTACTGTACCCAAAGAACTTGTAAGTTATATCGAACACCCCTCCGTACGTTATCGGCTGTGGAAACTTTTGTTTTACGAACAATTAAGTGTAACGTTAACCACCCCTAAAGTTTCTGTTTAGATTGTAAAGGTGGGCTCACAACGGGTTATGAAGAGTCCCAATTAATGTTATAAATGCGAATGTACGTTTTTTGTTTGTTACGCTTTGACACCTTAACTACTCAACCAGATCATTATGAAATTTTGTATAAACGACACGTTGTCAGAAGTACAAAAATGGAAGTAGAGTACCTATCATACAGACAAATTACAGACCCCGAAGGATGGAAAAATAACTTTAACACAAGTAAAGTCGCGGGCAAAAGTTAGTTAGTTATAAGGTGAAAGCAGACGATTATTTTTAATCAATTGACAAACATTGTCGGGAGCAGAGGAAAAAAGCAAGCTTGCAGTCTCGGGGCCCCGGATATCACCGTTTTAGCTAAACGGTAATCCGTCTTGGTTGGTAAAAAATGTTCAACGTAGCTTTTACATCAAAAGTTGGTTGAAATAAAGTCTTGAAATTCAATCGAAAGCAATAAACAAGCATCGGTTGGTAGATCTAATTTTAAATGATAAATAAAAGTAGGTTTGTGTGTAATGATACGAAAACCTTCACTGCAGTTTCATAATTTAAAGAGACTCCGTTTATCATTCTTGTTTGAATGTATGACGCCGAAATCTTAGACATTATGTGATAACGAACTTATTTAGAAAATAAGTTTAAACTTGCGTATAAAATAGTTCTTTAGTTCGACGTCACCAAACCGTTGTCACCTTTGGGCACAAGTACCAGAATACTTTTCGCTTGGTGCAAAGACAAGCCTTAAGGATTATCGGTGACACTAAACTCGCAAGCGGTCTTAGGAAAAGGTTTGCTTTCTTATGTATGTTCTACCGATTTTATTATCGATTTTGTTCTGAGTAAGTATTAGAGATGATGCACACGTATTTCCTAACTTTAATATTATAAATGCGACTGTGGCTTTATTTGTTAGACGTCCATTAGACGCTCATGCAAACGTCAATCATTACCAAAAGTCATGATTGACGGATGTTCGTTGGTGATTGATGAAATAATATCGACATCAAAATCTCATCACGCAACCGTCAATTACTGCAGTAGACAATAGGTTATTCGTCAATCACCGTTTCGATTGTGGCGAAACTGACAGCAATACCTACCGTGTAATGGGCGCCTTAGACTTTCATGCCTTGAGTACTTAATCGATCATCATGAAATTTTGCGTACACGTCAAGGAGTTAACGTCTATCTCTTTATGCACATAAAGGGACAGACGTTAACTCTCATCCAGAGAAAAGAATTATTCCCTGTAGTTTTTTTTATATTGCACCTCTACCGCGAACCAGGGGTGTTTAAAACCGGAACCTTTATGTACTATGATAACTTTTCAAATTAGACTCTAGATTACCACAATACACATAGACTGATAAAATTCACGTTCTTTCTTTACGATATTTGTATACGTTTATCCTTAACATATGAAACTTAAATTTTTTACTCAGTGTGTCCTCACCATGACCGACAGCACGAAAATTTAGGATGGCGCCTGTTACTCGACACTTTACATTGATAACATTGTTCACCACTCGGAGATTTTATGATCCCTTTATTATGTGCTGTAACCGGGTAACTTACCTAACTGTACCGTCTATACATATTCATGCATTATGCTAACATAGTAGCAGGTTAAAAGTTAAGTCAAAGTGTCACAACATGACGAGGATGTTTTGGCGCGTGGATACCAGTTAACACAATCTCCTCAGTTTTGGGGAATATGTACGTTATGTTGCCATATAATTTTCATTTTAGTATCGGATAAGAAAATAAACTATTATTATCTCTGTCCGTATCCAAATTATTCGAAGTCCACAAACATTGTTTTTGCTTTCATACCCTTTAAAGGAATTATAACATGTAATAAAAAAAGCGATGTTTACCAGGGGATGAAAGAAAAGTTTAATAGCGAATGTCTGAAGTGGGAGGTTTAAAACTCTTGGGGTAAATAACATTGTCGTCGAAAGTATACCAAGAGCTTCTGAAGATGAACACCATAACTAGTATATAATTATATAATTTTACATACATTCTTTTTTTTATTGCGAGGTACAGTAACCAAACTAGTATAATATGAGTAACCTCCATAATTCTGTACCTTCAGTGAAAAGTGATACAACTCGAGTTGTATCGATTTAATATCTTTCCAATGTAAACATCAATAAATAGGAGCTCCTTCTGTTTCTCCTTTCTTGTAGCAGAAGCGCAGGCTGTATATCCCGACATGCCAATCTTAATGACATAATCCGTCGTGCTCTTGTCACCCCTGGCGTGCCAGCCGTACGTGAACCTAATGGTCTAATACGAGACGATGGGAAGAGACCAGATGGTATGTCGTTACTGTCATGGAAGATGGGTAGGCCTTTGGTGTGGGACCCACCCTGCGTTGACACCCTCGCGCCATCACATCTTCCAAGTACAGCTGGTTGTGCTGGCGCTGCTGCTGCATCAGCAGAAAGCCTCAAACGGCGTAAATACAATAATTTAGTTGGTAACTATGTTTTTGAGCTGTTTGGGGTCGAAACGCTTGGGTCATGGGGTCCGAGTGCTCGCTCCGTTTATAAGGAATTAGCTAAGCGACTGATCGACACTTCTCGTGACCAGAAGGCGGGCCTTTTTCTTGCACAGAGAATTAGCATTGCCATTCAACGTGGCAATGCTGCCAGGCTTCTGGGAACACTGCCAGTAGACGACGATGTGGAGGAATTTTATGACCCATGCATGTAAATAGCCCGTATACATTTCTTTTTCTTTTCTTATTAGTTTTAATGTGTAAGTTGTATAAGATTAGTAAGTGATACAAACGGTAGACAGCTAAAAGCGAAAAAGATATTTGAAACATCGAACGTATATTCATTCAATGCCTTAAGTAAAAGAACCTAATTTTAAATATTGTATACTTATTAAAAAAAACTACTTTTCAATCCAATTCTCGTGTTTCTACGCCTTAAAATGAGAGGGTTAATTTTCGTGTATAATAATACAATTCAACATTTTTAACGACAATCAATGTGTAAAATGAAACATTTTTATTCAAAAACAAAGCGAACTGAACTAACATTTTATATTTCTCTAATATCACTCAATTAATCACTTTTTACACGATCAAAGTACATTATTTGAAACCAGTGCGTATTGATATAATTTAATTTGTATGACTAAAAAAAAAATAATCTCGTGAATAGTGGTACAATTGCATTTACAAAGCGTGACACAGCTAATACACAAATCTTAAATCACTCAACAGTAAATCAATAAACAATGTGTAAAATGGTAAAAGTAATTCTACATTATTTTACACAACAAAGTAAGTAAATAATCACTTTATTTTTACGTGTGGAAACCACACGGTGTTCCGTCACGGGGTCCTAATGCCGGGGACTCAGGTGTACCCTAGAAAGGAAGTCCCTGTGAGCCACAGCTGAAGTAAATAATCACTGTGTGTGATAGGGATGTGATATGAATGTAATTTTTTTTTTCTAAAAAGATGTAAAAAATTATGTCATATTTCATGCAGCGAAATATTTTGTGAGTTATTTTCTAACAATGACAGTAATCAGAAAAAGCGAGAGATTTTTTCAAACTCGATTTTCTCGAAACTATGATTTTAGAGTTAAATCACTTTGCACTGAAGGTACAGAATTATATTAATAAAATTGTATTTACTGTACATAAAGCAAGAGATCCTTTACGTCTGGTAAAGGATATTCATCGTGCACGTCTTCGCTAAAATTGTATTTTTTTGTCCTGTTAAATAATTGACGTACCGATAATAAAACACATATGAAATATATTTGTATGTAGACATATTTAATCCACTAGCTCAACAATAAAGTCCACTTCAGTAACATTTCACAACCTGTAATGTTGCCATAGAAATAACTCACGGTTACAACTCCCAACATGTCTGCTTCGATCATATTTTCCTTGTAAACTCTGGTGTGCTGTACACAGAGCCATTTGTTTTATCCAAAAGCAATAATACACAAACAATGAAGCTTAGCGACGTAGTTTATGATGTCATATATTCTCGTAGAGTGTCTACTATCAACTGATGGGGTGGCGTAAGACATAAGCGGAAAGCGTTTTTATACTCTGTAACGTTTCACTAGTAACGTATGTGTGGTGCGTGCTCAACGGGCAATTTCCCCTGGTTTTGCAAACGGATCTGTACTTTTGCACCCACTAGAGCACGTCGATGTGTGGCCAGGACGAATTAGTTCTTTACCCTCTTATCGTGCGCCATTTGTTTCATTAATTTAACTGTTACAGGTGTAGATATTTATTTATTACTAGTAGTTCCCGTGCGGCTTCGCTCGCGTGTACATATTTATATATTTGGCGCGGAACCCTAATTCTTTTTCCAAAATGAAAGTAAATTACTCTTTATAACACATGCTATCTGCTAGTGAAAGTCCCGTGGAAATCAGTCCACCCGTTCCAGAGATTAGCCGGAACAAACAGACAGACAGACAAAAGTTTAAAAAAATTGTATGAGCTTAAAAAAAACTATTATTTTGACATTACAAACGGACACTTCAATTTTATTTATTTGTATTGATGATGATGATTGATGCCAACAAGAAATATGAGAATGAAGTACTTTTAGCTTTTACGTTCTATAAAGACATTTTATTATTATTTTGAACCGAAGACTGGTCCTAAAACTCTGAATTCATTTAACTATATACCTACCCATCCTGTAGGTATGTAGGTAGGTAGGCCAGACGGACGACAATAAAACAAAGTTCCTTTTTTTTTCAGAAATAAAGCGGCGTTACTATTGCAATAAATACATTCAATCAGTTTAGTTTGCAACTTCCTATAAGCACACCCTAAACATTGTTATTACAGCGGATTACAGAAGAGTATTTGTATATTTAATTGTCTTTTAACTTTGGTTTTACCTATTACTGTGAATCATTTTTAAAATGTAAATAAAAGAAGGGTATATACAGGGTATAAGAAACACCGTACCAAATCCTGAAATAATGTATTCAGACCATTATTCTGTTAACTGAACATTTCACCAAAAAAAAATTAATGAATACCGCATACGGCCAAAAACTGCAATGTAATCAATCATACAACATTTAAACATTTTATTCAATTAGCTGATCTTGACGGCGCCGAACGTTTAAGGTTATTCACCGTACCGCACAAATTATTCTATTTGTGCTGTGCTACGGTTGTAAGGTGCACATTGCGTAGCGCCAAATGAAACTAATTATTATAAATCCTTAATCTCGCGGTTTTAAAATGAACTAACTTTTGTATTGTGATAAGTATAAACAGAAAGAGGTTTTTGTAAGTTTTCGCGTAGCTCAAACTTACACACTGTATATATTTTCGCTACATTTCATGCCTTGTAATGGAAAATATATGTGGAAAACAATTTAATGGGTTTTACAACTATCTACGATAGTAACATGATTTTTCATTACTTCTGAATACCTTTCCCGTGTCATAACTTTACCAAAGACTTGATCATAACTTCCTACAAAATGCCATGTTACTTTTACGGTTTATTAAAGATTTACTACTTCAAATTCTTTGTTATACTTTGCCTTTTAGGTTAATAAAACTAATTAAAATTTATTAGAGCTCTGTGAAGAATATATCAATAATGTAACCATTTTAATATAGTGGATGCGTAGTTTTAATATTATTTTATTAAGATGCTTCTGAATTGGCGCGTTTCTGTACCCACTTAAGCAAAAGAAAGAAGACCTCGCGGTAAACAGCGCGCTGCTGTCTTGCTTCTGCTTTTACGCGTATAATTGATTTCTAACGCCTGGTGCGTCTTCTGCGAGATAGGAGAATACAAACTGTCTCCTGTTCCCTTTCCACTGCCTAATTGCTCTGCCACTTCCTCGGAAAAAGAGTTAGAGTAGTCTAACGTGATCTTACTAAAATAGAAGAGATAATAGTCTCCAGTGGAATAATTCGCGCACCTACAGTTATCGACTTATTGTAGCATGCAAGAATGTAGAATGCAATGATCTCGCGACATGACAATGACTCTAACTATCGACAACCCATTCATAAGAAAGTACACAGTCTTATCAATACATGACAAACATAACATGAATGAAAAGTACACATTGGTTGATAACAAAGGATATTTGAGTTAGCCAGATCTGAGAATTGACCACTCATTATGTGTCGGACCATTTCATGTACTGGTCGTATTTCATGATATAGCCAGCTAAAACTGACCGTATCGTTTAAACGACAACGTTTAATGAATTATGTCAATCCACGTATGGCCATATATGTAGGGTCTCCATGATTTCCCGGAGGACTCCTTCCTAGGTTATACCCGGGTTCCCCGGTAATAGACCCACTTGTGACGGAACACCGTGTGGTTTTAGTCGGTTCGATTCCGACATACCACTTTACCGTTAGCTCCGGTGAGGTGATGACCCGTGGGGGTTTCCACACGATAAAAAAAAAAAAGGGTCTCCATGATTAAAAAGTTTAATAAAAATTCTAAATAATGAAGGAACTTATATATTGCTCTTCTAAATTGTCGTAATAACATTTCACTCTACTTTTATCCATTATTTGAATATTAATATTCGCCTATGAAACAGAATAATTCTGGAGTGTCAGTGAAAAGTGATACAACTCGAAAATCATCGTTTTGAGAAAATCCAGTTTAAAATTTTAAAAAATTGTTACTCATTTTACAGTGAATTAAAATAAAAACATGCTACTGCGATTCAATAAACACCATAATAGCGAAGGTTTTTATGGCCGAATTTGAGGATTAATGTGTATAGTTTTTTTATAATTTATAAAAATATACAGTTATATCAATAAACACATCAAACATTTATACATTAATACAAATTACAATTACCACAAATTAACTTGACTTACTTTACACATTGTCTATAGGTTTCATGACAAATGGTACAATTTTTTTACATTCTATTGTTGTGCTCTAGACAAATGAAAAAATAGAAAGTGTTGAAATAAATATTATTCATTTAAGTAATAGTGAGTTGTATTGAGGGTTTAATTAGAAATTTGTCAGAAAGAACACATTCATATTATTAGACACCTCTAGAGTCTATAAAAATATGACGTGTACTTTGATACAAAGTGTGGTTAAGATGATACAACTGAACATTTCATCGTGTATATTGATATTACTACTAGTGAAATAATAGGTACAAATTTTGGTACAAACTGTATCTATTAATAAGTATAATCAATGTAAATCAATAATTAAACAAACTTGCCTTATATTCTAACTATTTGAAGTAAAAAATCAGCCTAGAATGAGTTCATATCTCAGTATTATGTATCACATAATATCGTTAACACTTAATTGAATAAAACTATAAAGATATAAAAACACTTGTTTGAAGCAGTCTTTTCATAATAAGTCTCTCGTTTATAGCCTGATGGAAAGCTAGAGTGAGGTCCAAAGACTGAGGACCACCATTATAGATACGGATCATACTAAAATGGTCGCCCTCAGCTTGACGGCCTCGAGAGATGCTATTTCACGCCCCGATTAAAGGACCCGGGATTATATGACGAAGGGAACACGTGTGCTGGTAATGCATTCCACATTTTAGAGGTGTGGCAAAGAAAGGAGGTGCTGAACCGTTTGGTTCTAGTTGGGATTGTTTGCACTGTAAGAGAGTGACACCTCAGTCCGCCACGTGTTTTTCTGGATAGGAAAGGAGAGGGTGGGATCAATTGGAAGAGCTCTTCGGAACACTCGCCATGGTAGAGGCGGTAGAATACTGCCAAAGAGGCCACGTTTCTGCGCAACTGCAAGGGTTCAAGGGTGTTGGTGACCTCAGGACTCATAATGATGTGGATAGCACGCCGCTGCAAACTGTCGAGAGCCTCAAAAAGGTACTGTACAGAGCCATCCCAGAGATGAGAACAGTACTCCACGCAGGAACGGATCTGTGTCTTGTACAAAAGACATCGCTGCTCCGGCGTGAAAAACCGCCTCACCCTGTTCAGGATACCGAGTTTCCGAGAGGCCGTTTTTATGACGCTCTCGATGTAGTTTTTATTATTCAGTTTACAGCGGACATCCATTCCGAGTATGTTGAGATTGTCCTGCAGTGGTAGTGGTGTATCCCGAAGAGCTGGAAGGGGTAGGAAGGAAGATACCTGGGCAGTAAACGCGCATGCCTGTGTTTTCTTGGCATTGAACTCGACCTTTCTCCGGTCTCTTCGACCGGTTCTCGTAACCCCATTTAGAGATGCGATCCAGGTCCCGGTCAAGTTCAATGACAAGCTGCCGTCTTTTTTCAACGATTTCAGCCTGCCTAGCCGCAGAATGTCCGTGATACCGCCCGTGCAGCGTGCTGTCATCTGCATAGCAAGTTATGTTGCCGATGGACAACAAATCATTTATATGCAGGATAAAGAGAGTGGGCGATAAGACGGACCCCTGAGGCACGCCAGCATTAACCTGCAGAAATTCCGACGCCTGACCGTCACAAAGGACTCGAATGCGGCGCTCTTGCAGGAAGTTGGCAACGCAGTTGCACAGTCGAGGGGGCAGACCGAATGCTGGAAGTTTGGAAATAAGCGATTTGTGCCAAACTATATCGAAAGCTTTGGCGATGTCTAAGCTAATAGCCAGTGACTCGCCGTGCTTGTCCATAGCCTCACCCCAGATATGAGTGACATACGCTAGAAGATCACCCGTTGATCGTTTCGGTCTAAAGCCATATTGTCAATCGTTAAGTAAGGAGTAATCCTCTAGGTAGCGCATGAGCTGTTTGTTTATTAGGTGCTCAAACACCTTGCAGGGTACTGAATTGACGGCTATGAGTCGATAGTTGCTCGGATCCCAGCGATCCCCTTTCTTGGGGATTGGTTGCACGTTCGCCTCCTTCCAAACCTCCAGCACCGAACCGGACGTGTATGACAGGCGATACAGTCGTGTAAGCGTTGGGGTCACACATTTAACAATTGTAATAAATCATGGTGTTAATTGATTCTTTTAGAATTGTATCATTTTATACATGACTTTATTAAAATTTATTTGTTTTTTTACGTCATACATATAATTGTATCACTTTTCACGAACGAATGTAAAGTAAGTTTTAAAATGTATATTAATGGAAGTGTACTTGTATTACAATGTACTAATTCTAATCTATACATTTACATTGTCTTAAACTCGTTAATTCATTTTGTATCATTATACAATACAGAAATAAAAAACATTGCTTAGTTCAATTTGATATGATTTTAAAAGTATTATTTTACACAATTGAAATGGTAAAACAACGTTCAGTTATATCATTATGCTCCAAATTAACTCGCTCATTTTAAACCCTAGAGATACGGGGATAAGAGTCAAAGATAGATATTTTTTTATAAAAATTTAATAAATACTATAACTCGAGATGTATCCCTTTTCACTGACGCTCCAGAATTGTTCGCCGCCATTATGCATCACAAAAACAAAAGATATCCTCTAACTGTAGATAATGTAACTATTTTACGACATGATCACTAATGATTGACAATATCTTGAAGTAGTCGTGCATTTAGCTGTTGATATTTTCATTGTCTGGCCAGATCATATCAATGCGAATATTTTATGAAATGATCGGATACATCATGAAGTGATCATTATAAGATCTGGCCATGACATATACATACATAGATAACCGAGTTAATTCAAGTGAAGTAATAATGTTTATCAAAACAAATGCAAATCAACACAGGAATCAGTCGCACGTTATGTTACAGAGCGTGCCTACTATCCCGCATACACATAAAATCCACCTCATTTCTCTACATCAATTTCGTTTACCCGCGATGAATATGATAAAATTTACGATTTTCAATGCATTACGATGAATGCTATAAAATAAAAAATGCGTATTTGTCATAGTCATGTACAGTGGTTTAGATAAACATGTCTTAAACCTGTAACCCGTATTTTCATTTTGATATATCGTACTGCACATGGAATTTACTATTTATACATAACATGACAGCAGGCAATCCCTATGTACCTGTATGCAATGTACCAATAGATTTGTCTATCACTACGATATTTCAAAAACAAATAACGCACTATATGAAGCTCCTACTTTCATGGTACAAGGAATATAGTTCATTGTACCAAGGGCGGTAATGGGAACCATATAAAAGTATGTAATATATACCTAATAATAGTAATAATTAATAATTATTGTCGATATCACTGTTCCTCATGATGATAACCTCGTGAAAGTTGAAAAAGAAAAACAAATATCGAGATTGTCGATATGTGGAATGTCGATTCGGCGATCATTGTTCTGATTGTCATATCTCCTCATGGATTGATAGCCAAGAGCGTCGATCAACACCTTAAGAGGTTAGATCAAGGGACTGATGCAGAAGGCAGTTCTCTTAGACACAGCCCGTATGGTGAGGAGGTTCGTGTCTTTTTAGCCCTAAACTCCGGTGTGTTGGTCCCTGTACCTGATGTTGGTGGTCTACTATTTTATATATTTTTTTAATATAAATTTGGTTTTAAACATATTTAAAAATGTAATTTATATGTTTTAAGTTGAATAAAGAGGAATAATAATAACTTCACACATCTCACACCCGTGTGTGAGATGTGTGCTTCTTCTTGTATCTAAAATATGTATGTATTTGGAAAGGTATGTTTATCAGCAGTCTGGTTACTATAAGCTCTGCCTAGTTTGGGATCAGACAGATGGCTGTCTGCCATTAAAATAGTTCCGTATAAAATTCCCTAATTATCAAACTTTGACCGGTTGCGAGAATATTTCAGGAAACAATTTACTTTCAATAGCATTACTACAGCGCAGCGTTCAAATGTTGGGCCGGAAAGAGAGCCAACATTGGCCACAATGTAAAATTTTCGAGGACCTTCATTGTATAGAAATATTTGTGTGGTATTTATTACAACAGTTGTCGTTATAATGTATACTTGTGAATACAGTAAGCATTTTGATATAACCTTCTTCTTGTAACGGGACACTCACATTTAAGTAGTTGTTCGTCCTTCATTCTGTTGCTAATCCGTCTTACTAAGTGTTTTACTAGCGTAGTATCATCCTTGATAGTATTAGCTAGATAAATTATCCATATTTAAAGAAATAAGTTTAGTTTAAGTCGTTTCGTTTTTTCATTAATAGATGGCGCTGATAAGTTTAATTAAATCACGCTATACTTTAGTTATATTACAATATTTATAGATTATATTCCAAGAATATACGCTTATTAAGTATATAGGTATATATTTCACGCCTACAGACCTCAGAATTCGTTGGAGTATTTAAGTGGTATCTGCCATGATACGTGAGATCTTGACATTATGACAGTACGCTTGATCAGACCTTTTCATAAGTATTAAATTAATTACGCCCCATAAACCTAGTAATCTGTGCTAGTAAACAAAGTTTATGTTACACCCACAATTGTACCTACACAAATGAAGGGAGAAGAGGGGAAGAGGGGGAGAGGGAAAGGTTAGGGCCTTCGGTAACCTCACTCACTCGGCGAAATACAACGAAGCATTGCTACACTGCTGGTTTGGTCTGCGAAGCCGGCTTATCACTCCGGTCGAGCCGGCCCATACGTGCCGAAGCATGGCTCTCCCACTTTGAAATACATATGAATATTTAAGTACATATTATACATATTAACACCCAGGCCAATACAAATAGGTATATTCCTGCATACTTACAAATATTTGCACTGAGGGGGAATCGAACGCACGACCCCAGCGTGGCAGTCTAATGCATTAGCACCGTGCCACAGATGTTTTCGTATTAAGTTGGTTCTTGTTGGTTCAAAGTGTGGTTATTAAGTTTAGACCAATGTTCAACTCACGCTCATGATTGAGTTCTATTGTTTTAGTAATTACGGACTTGGTGGAAAAAGTTGGTTATACAGACACATATTGTTAATACATTATGACGTGAGACTAAAAGACATGTGCTTTCTCTAATTCACTCTTGGAATAATGAAAATATTTTTTAATTATTCCACTATATAGGTAATTAACGTAATAAGAAAACACGTAGAATGGAAAAATTTCTTTGAATTAATAACGAAAACGATCGCAGCAGCAAATAAATGGCTTATGGTATTTTTTTTAGATTGAAATAATAATTGCTGATTATTTCGCCAAAAAGTTTTTTAAATACTAAACAAGCTAGTTCTGTGTGAACTGTGTTTTGCACTATAATATTTTTCTTAAAGGGTTGTCAATTATTTTCAAATATTAAAACTACTTAACAAATACAATGTTGCAAACTTAAATGTAAGTAAGTATATTGCCAGTTTACAACAGTATTAATATTTTATATCTGATTATAGAAACAAGACTAAATATATTGCTTTGCCTCTTGACTTCACAGATGGCGCAACGGATTAAGTGGTCGTCTCGCCTCTACGCCCCGCCGAGTGCCAAATATTTGTGTGATCCACATATAGTTTTCCGGGGTCTAGGTGTTGTTTGTGGTCCGTTGTTTGAATGCTTATGAAGTCCCCGCGATACAGGAATATTCGTAATGCGAGTGTCTTTAAAAAAAACGGACTATAATGTTTTCAGGATTTGTGAGTTTATCACTAAATATTATAAAACAAAGTCCCCTGCCACGTCTGTCTGTCTGTCTGTTCGAGATAAACTGAACTACTGAACGGATTTTCATGCGGTTTTCACTAATAGACAGAGTGATTCATGAGGAATGTTTAGGTGTACAATTTGTACCCGTGCGAAGCCGAGGTGGGTTGCTAGTTTATTTATATTTCTGAAAACAACAGAGACGTAAGACGTGACGTGACGTGGAGATAGTATAATGATAGTGAAGATTTCTTAAATTAATTATACATAAACAAGGTTACGATATAAATTTTCTAATATTTCGTTACTCTGTGATTACCAAATATTATGATTGAATGATTGGGTCCGTAACATCAACATTCCTTAATATATTTCATAGAAATATCAAACTTTAGAGAGTAATAAACTGAACTGCTCCCCCTAGCAACATCAAAACAAAAAATATTCCAACTCACAAATCGCACTTTGAATCGCAAATGACGAACAGCTGAAAGACCGTGATTTAATTTGATGAAAACAAATCGCAATTAAATGGAAAATTATTTTGGCACTCAGACATTCAGGGTGAGATGTTTTTCGAGCGAAAATGAGCTGTGCGCAGCTTTACTTGAAAATTGTCATTACATACCTGACGAGCTTGTCGGTCTAGTGGTTAGTGATCCTGACGTTGCTGATGTCGTGGGTGGATGAGCACAATCATTTGTTCTGTGTCGGGGTGTAATTTATCCATAATATGTATGTATTTAGTAAGGTATAAATATATTTATCAGCGGTCTAATTGGAAATGTCGTGTCCCGTGGGAATATCGGAATAAAAAGTAGCCTATCCGTTAATCCAGGTCTCCAGCTATCTACATACCAAGTTTCATCGCAATCGGTTTAGTACTATTTGCGTGAAAGAGTAGCAAACATCCACCCATCCATCCATCCAAACTTTCACATTTATAATATTAGTGGGATCACTAGCTGCGCCCCGTGGTTTTACCCGCGTAAATCCCGATGCCGTGGGAATATTAGGATAAAAATTAGCCTATGTATTAATCCAGGTCTCCAGCTATCTACATACCAAGTTACATCGCAATCGGTTCAGTAGTTTATGCGTGAAAGAGTAACAAATATCCATACATCCATACGTCCTCACAAACTTTCACGTTTATAATATTACTAGGAGAGGTTGACTATTGAGTTTTGCAACACCCAGTATGGGTGTTACCAACCTCAATAGTTATTACTTTCTACCAAGCGGTATGTATGCTTGTTTGCCACCACACTACTCTACTTTGTGGTACAAAAATCCAAGTCTTGGGCTTGAATTGCCTTCCTTAATCTACACCAAGCTCATTTTCTGTTCTGCCAAACCTTACCCTTAACCACCAATTGAATTCCACATAGTGTCGGCATTTGAATTTCAAAATTATGAAATGTTAAGCTCAAATCAATATTCGGTAATAGTAGCATCTTTTCGAATCGGGTTCATGGGAAGTTATGATATTTTATGAAGTCATTGAGCACATTACAAGGTTAAGTAATACTCGCCAGGTCAGTCTTAGGATGGGTGACCATTATTAACACACGAGACCCCTCCGTGCCTCGGAGAGCACGTTTAGCCGTTGGTCCCGGTTGCCATACAAATATCTGTGGCATACGTTACGGGCAGTTGGAGCCCTAAAAAGTCCGGCAACCTGGTCAAATTACAGAACTTCGATATCGCCTAGTACTGGGGTTGTGGAGGTCTGATGGCAGTCGCTTCACGTAGCCGTATCGTAGTTAGACTGAAAGCCGACCCCAACTTAGTTGGGAAAAGGCGTGGAGGATGATTGATTGAAATCCCTTTTGCAAAAATAGGTTTTTAATAGAAACTTTACTGTTTCCGACCCAGAGGTGGTTTATAATCGTCATTTATCATACACACGTCAAGGTAAGTGAAGTGCATGATGCCTTTAGGATCACTGGGTTAAACCCTGTAGAAGTATAAACTGTGTGGGCACACATTTAAGCCCTCCTTCACAATTGCAATTCGTGTATAATTATATAAAAGGTGTAGTCATAGTACGAGGTCTATCATAATAACGTAAAAACCTTACAATTTTAGGAACATTCGTGATTTTTAAGACAGAAATCTTATTTTGATACTCACATATTGAACTTGGAAATTGACCGATAAAGCTAATATTTCGTAATAGAAATTATTAGATTTAATACCAAGGATCTTGATGGTTTGTCCAGCTTTACCTAAAAATGTCTGCGTAGCATAATAAAAGTCAAAATTACTGAAACTGACATGAAAATTACATGAGATGTAATTGTCATGTATTTTTCTTTAGATTTTTAAAACAATTTCCGAAAAAAAAATCTTGAGATGTTTTTTTCTTTTAAAATCCATTTTTTTTTTCACCCTACATCAACTATTTCAAGGCTACACGTAGCGCCTCTAAAATTTGACCATACCTTTCTGTAATATTCTGTATAATTATTACTAATTACTACTTAATAATTATACAGAATATTACAGAAAGGTATTAGGTAAAGTTCTTGATACCTTCACTATGATTATCTCTAACCTTTTAAAAATATTTATTAGATTGTAGTAGGGTATTAACCGGTAACGCTTGGCTTGGAATCATCATTCGTTTCTGGCAGTAATGCTTGCTTCTTTTTACTTCATAGAGATGTTTCTGCTTCCAGCTGATGTTTTGTGCGAGATCTACATTCTTTTGCTGTGGTACACACAGAAAAGTCTCTCACAATATATTAATATACATGCAGTTTATGCATACAAATTACGTCATGGTATTTTCATCCGCCGTAAGAATAAATCTCTTCTTCATAAAAAACTCATCTCCTTAACCTATTTTATCAAGTACACTACTTTATTTTTAATTAAGTTTCATTTAATCCAAGGTACCCAAACATTTTCAAGCAATATTTCAACTCTGTAGTTCTGAGAAAAATGTGAAAGAGTTAATCAGTGAGAACTCCCTCTAAATGTGGAACAAAGATTTTTCCAAGTAATTTTGGTAGGTTATTACATACAAGATTTAAACGTACTACAGTTTTGGTTAAATTAATAAAAAGTTCAACTTTTCATAGGGTGTTTATAATAATGTATAAATGCGGATAATCCTAACAAAAATAAATGTTCTTTCTTGGATTCCTGAAGTTATTTGAATGATAGCAGACACATATTTTAAACAGATGCCTGATACCTGATATTGTGATACAAATTATAAGAATCTATATAACGTCTGCGATTTAAGCCAATATGTAAGAAAAAAATTGATAAATTTGAGTTTGAATTTCTGGTGACAACAAATCTTTAATTAAAATTACTTCTAGTACCTTGTTTAATAGTTATACATAGATACGTGAAATATACCACATGAATCCCTGAGCGATTAAACTTCTATATCTTGTATAAATATATTATTATGTATATATAAACACTACTTTATTTTAAATTATTTTTTAATAAATCCATCAAACGTTGTTATCCACCTTTTTACCCAATTTTTTTAAAGTTATATTTTAACTCTGCAATTCTGAAAAAAATATAAAACAGTTAATCAGTGAAAACTCACTCTTAACTGTACAACAAAGATTTTTACCTAAACCATTATTTGATGTCAAACTTACTCTTTATAATTTATTTTTGTATATTTTCAGATTTACCAAATAATGATCATCATCAACGTTACAGTCAGATACTATTAAATACTTTTACAGAGACAGGTAATAAATGATAAATTAGGTCTTTCCTCGTCATTTCTTTTTTTTCTTAATTATACGCTTTGGAACAGGCAACTAGCTTCACGACCTATACTGACTGACTCCTCCTGACAACCTACAATGGGTTTACTTGAAATAAATAATTTTGATTTTGATTTTGATTAGACTCACTTTCATTATAGGCGTATAAGGAAAGTAAGTGTAATAATTTAAAAAACAAATTGTATATGGAATTTAACTCCCATCCTATTATGGCTTTAAGTACGATCTTATTTGATACTTATTTATTTTCCTAATATCACTCGCTAATCATTATACCCACTTATAAAAATAACACCCTTGAAAATATTTATATGAATTCTTGGTTACCCTACTTGATGTTCACCTCACCGGCCTTCTAGAATTTAATTAAGCATTTTTCGCGTTGATTAAACTGTAAAAGCTCTCTTAATAAACAAGGGAGCATGTGATTGGTTAGTTCTCCTTGTTCTAAACAATGAATTAATCCTCACTGTTGATCTTTTGTTTATCTGTTAGAAATTTCCGATGCATTTTTCAGTTTTCAGAATACGGAATTTAATTTTATGACTGAGTGATGGAAGAGCAGAACTCAACATTTCAAGCCAACTGATAGATGGCTATTGAAACATGAAAAAATGGTGATGATGGTTTACCGAAAACCATTGTCTTCAGGTGAAGGAATTAAACTTCCCTTTCTTTTTAAATCGTGATCGCAATATTTTTTTATTGTTTTGTAGTGTGGGTAGACTTTATAAAATAATGTTGTATTTATTTCTCACTAGCAACCCACCCCGGCTTCGCACGGGTAGCAGAGACATGAAGATGATTGTTGATGATTGTTGAAGAACAATCATTAACAAATTTCAATCAATTTACACAAAATCTTAACAAACTATACACCTAAACCTTCCTCATGAATCACTCTGTCTATTAGTGAAAACCGCATGAAAATCCGTTCAGTAGTTTTTCAGTTTATCGTGAACAGACAGACAGACAGACGCGGCGGGGGACTTTGTTTTATAATATTTTACTAACATAATAAAACTGAAGAGTTTTTTGTTTGTTTAAACGCTCTCATCTCTAAGACTACTTGTCGGATTTGAAAAAAACTTTTTGTATATGATAGCTAGATTCGTAGGGTTCATAGGGAATAGTATAGGCTATGTAATATCACGCTACGACCTATAGGAGTGGAGCAGTGGCCATAAAGGCAAGTGAAACTCTGCCTAGTTTGGGATCAGACGGCCGTCACCGTCAACGAATCTAATTCATCTAATCTTCAATCTTCTTCTCTTCGGTCACTTAATTAAATAATTTAACCATATTGCATAGCTTTTAAACGACATAAATGATTTATAAATATGTTTACGGGAGTTAGCGCTATCAATAGAGGTATTAGATACCTTTAAATTGCCTGGCTTTTCAACCAGATTGCATTACTCGTGGTCACAGGCTGACTGGCTTAGGGGTACCTCCACGCCCTCCGTCGTCGAGTCTAGGAGCTAGAAGGTTCTTCATCCACCCGCACATTTTCGATATTTTCCTATCACTTAGTACCATCACATACATACCACACTAACAGTGTCCCTATTTTGTAATCATTCCGTTGTGTCCCTATTCTGAGTTTATCTGACTGCATTTAAAAGCGAGGTAGCAGGTTTTTCATCACTGGTTGCACCACGCTGTAGATGATTTAAAACTATCTTTCCAAATGTAATCATTATATTAATACGTGAAGAGAATTCTTTGTACCCCTTTTTAAGAACGATTGAATGAAAGTGAATTTTGGAATATTTACAGTTAACTAGAGATCGCGTGGTGGTCGAATTTCGACCATGGTTTATTTCATTGGCCAATATTACTTGACCTGCCATTGTATAGACAGACTTTTGTACCATGACAGGTCAAAATATATACTGGACACTCATAGCTCTATGTACCCGTTTTTGCATTTTTTTTTAACTTTGTAACAAATATTGTTAAAAAATTTTAGCATTCGTCACTTCTTCTCTGTATAAAGTGTGCGAAATGTCATACTCCTCCGTCCGCCCAATTTTCGTAAAAAGGGATCCAAAGTTTTCGCTTCACGTATTAATATATAGAAGAAGTGTAGAAAGGTAAGATTTTTTAACAATATGTCTTACAACTTTAAAAATTACGTGAAAACGTCCAGTGCTTTGACCTGTCATGGTAAGCAAGTGTATACAATGACAGCTCAAATTATACTGCCCATAAAAAAACCATGGTCAAAATTCGACCACCACGCGATCTCTAGTACCTATTGATCGTGTTAATTCCCATGTAAATAATTATATAATTATCATGGAATACGAATGATTAAAAGTTAAGATATAAATAATAATAATTTGACACATCTCACACACGGCCGTCTGATCCCAAACTAGGCAGAGCCTGTACTACGGTAACCAGACTGCTGATAAACATACTTATATATTTCTAAATACATACATATTATAGATAAATTACACCCAGACACAGAACAAATTATTGTGCTCATGACACAATTAATTGTCCTGGGTGGGAATCGAACCCACGACCTCTGGCTTAGCAGTCAGGGTCACTAACCACTAGACCAACAGGCCAGTATAATTAATGGTATAATTAACTTAAAAAAAAAGTATATAACCGACTGTAAAGCGCTTAAATCATGATAAAAAATAAACTCATCATGAGATCTTTACGAAATTTAATTATAACTATTTCGAAATAAACTTTTTTTCGAACAAAAAAATAATTTTGCAAACCCGTCTATATATGACGGAGTTATGCCCGACCATACATAAAATATATAAACATCCAAATTAAGTGCCTCCTCCTTTTTGAAGTCGGTTACTTAAGTTATTCTGACGTGCTTAACTTTTATTTAAATACATTTATCGTAAAAACGCTTAAGGTATCTTTGGGACACCCCGTTGGCACGAAGTTGCTTTCGCTATATACAGGCTGTTACAGAATGGTGGGGTTAAATTTTAGGAGCGTTATGTGTAGCCGACAAATAGTTGATTTAGCTTGAAAAAAAAATATTTTGGAACTTTATTCACGGGGTCTACTATACGACCCTCAAATATGACCAAAACTTTTTTGTAACATACTGTATAAATATAGTAAATATTGTAAAAACTCGTAATTAAAATTACGCCACCTGTAAAAGTCGCCCAAACTAATATCTGGACTGGATAATTAGTATATAACCAACATCAAATTACTGTAGTATAATCACAATCCACCATCCATTTAATTGTGCCAACATTTTTTTCCGTCTCGCCGAAACTGCCGCCGAGCGTCTCAAATGTAACGTGCGATAAGGAACTCAAAAACATAAACGAACCCCAAACAATTTTCTTTAGAGACGAAATTACAATGAATTTCTAGCTACGTAAAAGCGAGCTGTCACATTTACATCCAAGTAAAGAAAGCCTTATGAAAAAGCTCACGATATTATAATTTGTATCATATCCAACACGTAGATCAATAAAAGCTAAGGTTTAGGTGTAATCCTTACGGATAACGGCTGATGCTCTCGAAATCAAATTGAATAATATATAAACAAAAACGTTTTACGCAATTGAAATAATCCTTTACTAAACGGATAAAATATGGCTATTTGATTTCGGCGGCAGTTAAATGTTACACCAATCTTTACGATATCAACAATTTTCTTGAAACGCGTGTATCGTAAAAATGATTTCCAACGCCTGTATTCATAAATACTACTTACTTAAGTCGTAAGTAGAGAAGCATTGGAATGCTAAGTAAAACATTTCTCATTGCGTGTATAGTGTGTGTTTATACTTTTCGTCGAAATAGCTTACAGGAGTTTTTCATCATCATAGAACGGGAAAATCAACCCCCACAACAGCTTGCATAACATTCACCGTTACACATATTTGTTTTAGGTATTAAATACTGAAAAGCTTAGGCAGTAGGCCGACCGTTATGTCATTTCGTATCGGCAGGCTCTTTGAATCTGTAGACAACTTTGGTGTACGTTTGAAAGCCAAGCTTCGGTACGTATGGGCCGGCTCAACCGGAGTGATACCACGGCCTCACGGATAACCGGCAGTGAAGCAATGCTTGCATTGCTTTTCGCCGCGTGAGTGATGTTACCGGAGGCCCTAACCCTTCCCTCTCACCCCCTCTCCCCTATTCCCGCCCTTATTCTATTTTTTTCTAATTTCTAATCGTTGAAGGGATTTTCGAGTCGGGGGTATTTTAAATTATCTGGTTAAGTTTTTAGGATCCATACTTTCAATGCTTAATTTTAGTTTGCTTACTTAGAATCTTTTCTTCTTACAAGGTTTTCTTTTCAACTACTTGGAAACGGGCGGTTATAGATCGACACTGGCAGATAGCGATCTTACCTATTAACAACACGGTGTTATTTGTTTTACTTTCGACAAAGCAACCTATTGTCGCGTTGAATCGGATTGTCAAATGCTTTTTACTCAATCTTGTAGTTCTTCCTAGAGACTTCTATGTGGGGTTATTCAAATACTGCATAAGAAGGTTTTAACTCCTGTAATTAAGCGCGAATTACACCGTTGGTGCTGCAAACATCCAGAAGCTATGCTGACCCTTTCAAATCAGACGGACACATTAGCATAGAAAATAAGTACTTACCTTCAGTAAATACAAACTTTTACAACTAGTTCAGCACAGACGATTAGCGTCTTAAACTTGCAGTGCGTCAACTGAACTGTAGACGTCATTAATTTATATGTAAATAAATATTTACTAGCTTTTAAACTTTCGCGTTCCATGATATAATATTATTTATGTATTTACGGAAATTAACGCGATCACGAAAAGGTATTACATACCTCTGAATTGCCTGACGTTTCGACCAGGTTGCACTGGTTGGTCATAGGCTGACTGGCTCAGCGGTGCACGCCCTCCGTCGTCGAGATCGTGAGGTAGAAGGTCGAAACGTCAGGCAATTCAGAAGTTTGATAAACAAATATTTATCACAAAGGTACTTACTAGTGAGTGACGTTACGGTAGAACGTCACGTAAACGTTGTATGTGTCAGCTTTGTTGTGGTGAACCATATTAACCAACACGTTCCAACAGCGCTGACGTAGGGTACAAAGAAACGTGTTTCATCGCTTGTATAGTACCTGCGTATATTTGTAAAGTTTTCATTCTGTAATGTTATGGATAGATCTAAGACTAAGACTGGCCTGTTGGTCTAGTGGTAAGTGACTATATTTATCAGCTGTCTGGTTACCATAGTACAAGCTCTGCCTAGTTTGGGATCAGACAGCCATGTGTGAGATGAGTGGAGTTATTATTATTAACTTTTGAAGTGAAAACTTCTTTAGTCACGTTTGTGCACTTCTGTTATGGGGAAAAAGCACTGAACTCGTGACCGTCACGCTAATATACCTATATAGATCCACTAGAGGGCGCTAATCTAAACATTGAGTTCTGTCAGTTCCTTATTTTAATGTCACCAACCTGCTAATATGACGTTTTAAGTTCATAGTTTCGTTTACGTTTTGCACTTCTGTCGGCAGTCCCATGACGGTCAACAAATTATCGTGCCAATCAAACAATTATTTGTCCTGGGTGGGAAATGAACGCACGACCTCTGGCTCAGCAGTCAAGATTACTAACCACTAGCCCAATAGGCCGAAACTCTCTGGAATATTATGTATGTGCATAGGTTGGGCACAGCAGGTTTTTGCTCAAATTGGAGACGCCCAACCAACCAAGGTAATACCTTCACTTTATAGAAAGCTGTGGATTTACATAATTACCTGTTAGTGGCTTCTATAGGAAAGTGAATATATTCGGTAAAGCGATAGTGATACCACTGGTATTACATAATTACACATTTATTGGCAACGGTAACCGCTGTCTATCAGGTGATCCGCGTGTATATTTGCCAACTTAATAACACAAATATATATATGTAGGCATGTATATAGGTATTCCTATTGCTGAATATTAAAAAGTCCAATTATATTTCTTTACTATGGACTTCAAAAACTGAAACTTGTTGGATTAAATATCTCGTAGTGTTCCGCTGCCGTCAATCCAACGGCGTTTTCTTTACATCTTATTAAACATTTCTTCTAATACGTCCTATTAAAAAACGACACATACTAGTTGACAGGAAAAAAAAAACAACTTAAAAAATACTTATCTTTAAACTGGACCATACCATCATGTATATTTACTGAACAGTGAACATTAAAATCAAGCGAGACAAACAGGGCAGCCTACATACTTACCTAATAGATAATAATTAAAGCTACATGCCAGTATTAAAACCACAGTGCATAAAATCACAAACAGTTACCAAACAACAATTACCGTAGTTCTGTAATTACTGAAGTTGGATTATTATACTGTAGCCAGTTTGGGTTAATGCTAACCGCGCATGCGTGTCTCTCCTCGCACCCCACGCGGCGCCGCTCGCCGGCGTCCGACGCTTTTCCCAACAAACGTTCGCACTGCATTCCAGGGCCTCCACCAAAGCGGTCGAGCCCCTGGAAATGCCGTGTCTCGAATACAGCTTAAAGCGCCACTCTCAATGCCAACGTAGTGTTGTGTACGTTTATATCCATAATCAACAAGTCGAATTGATTTCCCATCGTACGTATTATAGATACAGTATTAGGTATTTTATTGATAAATATATATAGGTAAGGGTAATTTACTACAAAAGACTTATTGTATAATTGATTTTTTTTATTTTTAAATTAATAATTCACCTTCTAATAGGTCTCATGGCTGTTAAAGTTGATGCCGTTTGTGTGTAATCGTGAGATCCTAGTTTCTATGCCTTGGTATATTGTTATTTTGTCCTCTTACAAAATTATCAACAGCACAGAGTCTGGAGGCGTGTGTAGAAGAAACTTACCCCTAGTTATGGAGAAACTAAAATATCTGTTATATATATTTAATACATTTACCTCCTAAGGCATACATTTAGGCATATATTTAAGCGGTTTGTGAGATTCTAGGTTCAAGTTCTGAGTCAAACTTATTGTTATTGGATTCTATAGAAAAATGTCAGTAACAGTGAAGTTTGATATAAAAATATGACTGGAAATAGTAAGTGTTACATACCTCTGCCTGTCCTTTCAAACACATACAGGCGTGAGTAAATAAAAAAGTAATAGGATTTAAATATTTTTAATAACAAAATGTAACATTCTAAATCTTTTTTGTATTTTTTTTAAATAATGTGATCATTAAAAGCGTATTCGACCAACGTATCGTGTGTGAAAAAAAGCGGAAAAACGGACGTAAATTGTCGAGAGCATTGTCTTTTTGTTCTAATAACGTTGAGGTTGACAAAACGGATGTGAATAATTTATTTCCTTTTTACGAATTTCCGAGAGCCTAGAGCGCTAGGAACACATACTCTATTCTCTTTTATTACATGTTCAATTTGCATTCAGATCCAGCAGAAAATATTGTATTTAGTATAATAATATGTAGACACGTGGATATTTTATGCTTTGAGCAAAGAAAGTGAAAAATCTCTGTAAAACCGACACCGTATCGCCTACCGTATAAGACAACACTTCGAAACTGGTGATCTGAACATAGACAAATCAAGAAACAGGTTTATTTTAGTGGTTTGATTTTTAAAGGTGAATAAATTTCATGAATTAACTATAAATTTAAAATTTAAAACACCCCCGACTCGAAAATCCCTTCAACGATTACAAAATACCTTACATCATTTTCGAAAAGAGCTGATACTCATACCCTGCTAAACCGATAGTAACCAAACATAGCTAAGAACGTCCACAAGAAAACTGGTTTTCAGGTGAAAAAAACCGCATCGAAATCGGTCCATCCGTTTGAGAGCTACGATGCCACAGACAGACACACACACACAAACATCGACGTCATACTTTTTTTTTTCTCTCATGGCTCACGGTTCGTATCGCCACTAACAAACACGTCAAACTTATATATAACACCCCGTTGTTTTTGCGTTGGGGTGTTAAAAATAATATTAAGCGCCTTATTTAATTAAGACATAATTTTATGTCATTTTTGTTTAAATAGAATTTCGAGCACATGGACACACCGGCTGGCTGTAATGCGACCAAACGCCCGATTACCTATTTAAATACAAATGGTATAACATTATGTTTTAAATAAATAGGACATCAAGGCCATGAATATTATTTTTACGCACTTTATTTAATTTGAAAAATCAAACCTCGAAAAAAACATCCTATACTTGGGTGGCCGAGCTTTGACTGACGTTTTTTTCTTTTTTAATTTAATTTTAGAAAAGGCACTTTTGTATAAGATAAGCTTAAAAAGCAAAACCTATTTAATTTAATTTTAATCTTTTTTTTTATGAATAAGGTAATAGACCTTATTCATAAAAAAAAAAGATTGAAATCGGTAGAGCCAATTCCGAGATACACGAAATATAACAGTTATTATTAAAATTACGCTCAAAGACGGATAAACGCTAAAAGAAAGTGAAAATTCAAATCTTTAGATGTCAGATTAGGTACGTTGTTTATCAATACCCAGCCCTACCGGATCTTTTATCCCGGGTCGGATTTCGTTTCTGGGAGGCCTATTCCCGATCAGCACAACCGGGAAAGTGCATCCACTCTGTAGAAAAAAGTGGTTAAATTAGCACTGCTACTAGATTTTTGATGTCTCTATCTCGATGCCACGTTCGAGTTACACCTCTGTTGTTTCAAGTGTTGAAAGGAACAATTATACTTTTTTTTTTAATAATTTTGTTTAACCTGGTACAGAAAAGTGAGGTCTTTTTTGGAGCTTTTTTTAACATATAAATAGTTGTGGTATCATGAAAAAAATTGATAAAAAGTTTTGACTTTTTCCAGTCATATTTTTATATCAAACTTCGTGATGCTACTGACATTTTTCGACAGGATCCAATAACAATAAGTTTGACTCAGAACTTGAACCTAAAATCTCACGAACCGCTTAAATATAAGCCCAAACGTATGCCTTAGGAGCCAAGTGTATTAAATATATATTACAGATATTTTAGATTCCTCGGAACTACGGGTAAGTAACGTAGTAGAGTGTGGAGGCATGTGTAGAAGTATAAATGCAATAAGTGCCCTCTTCCACAAATGCCTCCACTCTCTGTAATGTTGATAATTTTGCAAGAGGACAAAATAACCATATACCACCAAGGCATACAAACTAGGATCACACGATTACACACAAACGATAGTTCCAACTAACTCACAACATCATCATTAGGTCAACAACATCTGTGCTGTTGATAATTTTGTAAGAGGACAAAATAACAATGGCAAATGCTTTTCCTGGTATGGGTTAAAGGCCTCGGTCTTCCCGGAAACAGCCAGTTCGAGCCAGGTACATAACCTTGACTTGCTCGAGCAATTTCTTACACTCCGTAATCCATCCGTATAAGCAATATCTCCTTCCATTGCCTGCCTTTTTTACCCACCTTCCGCTTTCAACTTACTCCCAATTTGCCCATCTTTGATTCCCACAGTGCCCGGTTGACGGCAATAGCATTTCCTTCTATTACGTATGTGGGACCAAATTACAGTTCGCAAAATGTGGGTGTTTAATTGATCCCTACCTACCCCTTCGGATATAGAACCGTGAGTGTATATTTTTCTGGTGTAGGTTCACATTTCTAAAGAACTTCACTATCATTTTCATTACAATTTCAATGATTTTGTTAATTCATTTGTATCTTAGTTTATTCAACATTCTTGGTATTTTTTTATCTTATAGGAGGCAAAAGACCAGACGGTACCTGATGGTAAGTGACTACCGCCGCCCATGGACACCTGCAACTCAAGAGTCACAAGTGCGTTGCCGGCCTTTGAGGTATGCTCTTTTTATGAAGGTTTAAAGTATTTACTTGATATCTATGGTTTTATTCATGTCAGCCATATCATATTAAGGAAATAAAATGACGAGTTTTCCGAAAATTGTACGTCCCTAAAATATGACCACACCTTTCTGTAACAGCCTGTATACCTAATATTATTTTTACTAACATAATATATTGTTTTATAAATGAACTAGTGAAATATAGTAATAGCTTTTGCGTACCGTAATTAACGTAATAAATTAAACATTGCATGTAAGACTGCGACGAAGCCAAAAAATGAGGGTTATCTGTTTGACCTGTATGTCCGTCCCTATGTTACGAGCGAGGTAGTTACGAGAGTAAATACTAAATGGGCGAACCACATTTGATGATTGATATGTCGTTAAATTTGTCTTTATTGCGTCAGTGGGTATATTAAAATTAGATGTGGAACTCGGGACTTAATCGCGATAATATTTAAAAAGGTACAATACAGAGGTATTCGGGATTGGTTATCCGATGTTTCGATCGAATTGCACCGATCGTGGTCACGGGTAATATTATCACGATTAAGTCCCGAGTTACACATCTAATACGTATCAAGGTCGCGAAAGTTTACAAACAATTATATTAAAATTATAAAAAATCAAAATGGCGGATTTTGGTGATTTTGGTTGCCTCGAAAATTAATAATTTAAAAACAATTGGTTTGAAATGAACGGTTCTAAAAGGCAATTACAAAAAATATATAATTATGTTTAACAGGTAGTATTTTAATGCAGTCGGATATTAAGCGTAAGCGCATAAGTAAGCGGTCATCGGTACCTATGAAGTCTCGCAACATCAGTGGTCTTAACAACCACCACCAAACAACCCTCTTCTATAAGGTAACACAAGCTAGGTCCAAGCAGAATTCTTCTGTACTGCATAAGTAGTAATAAAAAAGCATACGTCCTAAATAAGCATCAAATAGTTTAGACATATTATTTTTATCGTTATCTCTCAACACGTTCGTCCAAATCTCCATATATCTCGGATAACTTGAATCAGAGGAATGTATTATGTAAAATCCTCAGATTTATTTTGTTGGAACACCATAGTACGAGATTCGGCTGCAGAATTAGTGCGCTCCTCGAGTATTTGCTAAAAACCAAATGTTTACGCATATTTATGATTAGGAGAATATATATCTACCAGGCTGCCTATCAAAATGTGGCGTAAAAATATATAAAGTGATATTACTTTATATTATGTTCAGTATTTTTAATTAAATTATTGTTAATTGTAAAAATAATAAATAAAAAACAAGTGAATGAATTTTTCGGAAAAAAATTCATTCACTTGTTTTTGTTGTGTTTATATAATATCTATAGATTTGGTCCATCCAATGGTTGCCTGTAAGAAAGAGATCACTCTTAGCGATAAGGCCGCTCATTTTACGAGTACAGTCACCCTCAAAAAGAAGTATACGTGGACAAAGTTACATTACAATGTGTACATCCATTATGCCAAAATATTCGAACCAAGTATAACGACTAAACATAGTATCTATAGTAACTAGTCAATTCCTAGTAAACATCGGGTTCAAAACGGTTGTATACGTGTCTGTTTCATAAGTTTGTATACACCTAATGGCCAAGTAACTACTCAATCTTCCAAAATAATGTATACAGCCATTGTTTAATAACGACATAAACAAGTATGAATCGGTTCAACTTAAGTCCATATACGTAGTTCTCATCGAAATAATAAAGTGGGTATTCCGATAATATTTATAGCAAAATACAAAGTTTAAGTACCGCTTCTTTTTTAGTAATAAGGACTCATATTTTACTATAAATAGACATCGAAAGTAAAAAGTTTATTTATAGTTAAGTTTATGATTTCATCAATGAGACAGAGATTCTTAAGTGTTATCAACGCTAAGGGTTTGAGATACGAGGTTTTGATTAATACATCTAATTTTTTTTTTGTGTACTTCAACTTTTCATTGTTTTTATTTAAATCTTGCAAAAGTTTTTTTTTATTTCATATTTAAAAATGATTATTTCTCAGTATTCCATACGCTACTATTAATCATCTAAACTAATATTATAAAGAGGAAAGATTTGTTTGTTTGTTTGTTACGATTTAACTCAAAAACTACTCGATCGATTTTAAAAATTCTTTCACCGTTAGAAAGCTACATCTTCACCGAGTAACATAGGTTATATTTATTTACAGAAATAATTAAGGGTCCCTATTAAATTTGAATAATGTGACCCAAGGTGTTAATTTTTTTTAATGCTTGCATTGCATTTCGCCGAGTGAGTGAGGTGAGGTTACCGGAGGCCCTAACCCTTCCTTCTCCCATATTCCCGTCTTTCCCCCCTCCCTCCTCTTCCCACTCTTCCGCCCCTCCCCCTTTTCTCCTACTCACACCTTAAAGGGCGGCAACGCAGTTGTGACTCTCGAGTTGCAGGTGCCCATGGGCGGCGGTAGTCATTTACCATCAGATGACCCCCGTCTTGGTGGTCACCCATCCAAGACTGACCTGGCCACTATTACTTAACTTTGTAATGTGCTAAGCTACTCGGTTACCGCTTAGCCACGAGCTTTGTAATATTATGATATAATAATAATAATTTGACACATCTTACATACGGCTGTCATGTCCCAAACTAGGCGGAGCCTGTACTATGGTGACCAGACTGCAGATAAACATAAAGATATATTTCTACAAACAAACATATTATAGATACAAACACAGAACAAATGATCGTGCTCATCATACAGTTATTGCTCGAGGGTGTAAATCAAACCTACAACGTCTGGCTCAGCAGTTAGGATCACTAACCACTAGACCTTTAAATTTAATGTCAATCTCTTTGCCAATTTTTCAATAAATACGGGTGTCATTTGTTTACGCCGTTATTAAACAATAACCGGATACATCGTTTTGGAAAAACTGATTAGTTACATAAAGGATTATTTAGGTGTATACAAACTTATGAAACAGACACGTTTACAACGTTTTGAACTCAATGTATACTTGGGATTGGCTAGTTACTGTAAATACCATGTTTAGTCGTTATAGTTGATTCGAATATTTTGGCATAATGGATGTACATATTTTAATGGAACATTGTCCACGTATACTTCTTTTTGAGGGTGCCTGTACATATCTACTTTGAGTATTTGTGTTAAGCAATATGTCGTTAGTTGGCATTACGCACAAAAAAAAAACTGTGTTGTGTCGTGGGACACCAGATAGGAACGAAGTTCCTTATTATAAAAATATTAATTTTAAGTTCTATTCGAGGTATAAAGAAAATATATTTAAAGAAATATAAATTCGGGTAAACATTTTTTATTATGATTTTTTTATCTATAAAAATCTACAAAACTATTTTACAATATTATCTTAACACCTTTATTTTATTTACAATGATTTGTAACTGATTTGTGACTGGTTTGTGACTCGTTTGTGACTGGTTTGTGACTGGACATTGACTGGTTTGTGACTGGTTCGTGACTGGTGTGGGACTGGTGTGTGACTGGTGAGTGATTGGTTTGTGACTGGTTTATGACTGGTTCGTGACTGGTTTATGACTCGTTTATGACTGGTTTATGACCCATGTATGACTGGTTTATGACCCGTTTATGACTGCTTTGTGACTGGGTCGTGACTGGTTCGTGACTGGTTTATGACTCGTTTATGACTGGTTTATGACCCGTTTATGACTGGTTTGTGACTGGTTTGTGAATTTTAAGGATTCGACAGAATAATGTAAAAAGCTTGGAGTTGGACGTTTTAGTAAAACCTAAGTTGCACCCGTGTAATCTTTTATTTCTCTCCCTAAAGATTAGATCCATCCTGATACCGCCTACCATCTGAGTTGCAACAATATCTACTTTGTGTATTTGTGTTAAGCAATATGTCGTTAGTTGGCATTATGCACAAAATGCACTATGTGGTGTCGTGGGACACCAGATAGGAACGAAGTTCCTTATTATAAAAATATTGATTTCAAGTTCTATTCGAGGTATAAAGAAACTAATTATTCGGGTATACATTTTTTATTATGATTTTTTATCGATAAAAATCTAAAAAACTGGATTATGACTGGTTTGTGACTGCTTTGTGATAGCCTTGTGATAGGTTTGTGACTAGTTTATGACTGCTTTGCGACTGGTTTATAAATGGTTTGTGACTGGTTTGACACTGCTGTGTGACTGGTGTGTGACTGATTTGAGACTGGTTTGTGACTGGTCCGTGACTGGTTCGTGACTGGTTTATGACACGTTTATGACTCGTTTATGACTTGTTTGTGATTGGTTTGTGACTGGTTTGTGATAGGTTTGTGACTGGTTTGTGACTGCTTTGCGACTGGTTTATAATCGGTTTGTGACTGGTTTGTAAATTCAGCGCGGAAAATAATGGCTGGCTGCTATTAGATGTTTTGGAAACTCAACTCCAACGCAAGTTCAGAGTGTGCTATGTGATTCTAAAATCAAATCTTCTGATAATGACGATTGTGGTATTTGTAGTGATGAAAGTGATAGCTGCGATGATAGTCTAAGTGAAAGCTCCGATGATTCAGATTTTTAAATAAGTGTCACGGAAATATAAAAATATAAGATACATTTAAATTTTTTTTAATTTGCTTAAATGTTTAATTAATATGTAACAGACGATTGGATACTTGAATAAAATCTAATATTTTTTCAAACAGTACTTGCACAATCAAATTTTCTTTTACATAAGTAACCTTGGTTTTATTTTTCATCAGAGTTAAATTTTTGTTGTAATTTTTAAATTAGTCATTATGAAAAGGAAGACATTTCTTTTGGAGTATTTATTAAGTCGTTCCTACTAATGTTTGCACCGGTGGTTGAGAACACTAGCATTCGACGCATGCACAATGGCTATAAAGTGTCGAACAGCTAGCAATCGCTATCCTCGTCTGACTAGTGATGTTACGCGCTAACTCTCTTTCACTCTATCTTAAATATTTACCATCTTTAATAGCCCGCAACCCTTATTTGAGGTCAAATTTAATTAAGCAGCCGTATCTCATAATAAACAGAAAAAAATTTGCTTTAATTTGATATATATATATGAATAAATGTACGTTATGAACGTATAAATGTGTCAAAATCATACCTGTTTACACCTGGCTGCGAAGAGATGCGGCCAAGTGCGCAACGGCAACTGTGATTTTTCAGGGTCTTTATACATATTGCCTTGAAGTGGACGATATTTTATTTAAAAAACAAGTGAATTATTTTTTTTCCGAAAAATTAATTAAAAATAATTTAATTAATAATACTAGCGGCCACATTTTGATAGGCAGCCTGGTAGATATATATTCTCCTAATCATAAATATGCGTAAACATTTGGTTTTTAGCAAATACTCGATGAGCGCACTAATTCTGCAACCGGATCTTAGACCACTAGCACTTTAGCAAAAACAACTTAGCGCTACGCAAAAGTCTCTGTACTGTAAAATCCGATCCCGCAGCACACCCGCAAAGGTAGATTTCGTGTTTTTTATTTTTTTTTAAATCTGCCCCCCAGCTCCCCCCCCCCCCCCTTTGGGGGAATATCCCCCATTTACGAACTTAACCTTCATTTTTGCCCTGTTGATTTTTCGTCCAAGTTTGAAAGTAATCGGTGCATAATTACGACCTCTATCGTGCCGGTAAATTTGAGCTATATACATACATATATATAAACATTTAATCTTCGAAATCTACATAAAAGAATAGAACCGTCAATGACCTTAATCTGTCAACTGTCACATGAAAAATACGCTTTACAAGCCAGAGTAATTTAAAACGTTTTCCCATAATTTAAATGGAAAAAAAAAATATCTGATCTAATTTTTCAAGTATTTTTCAGATCTGATAGCAGTTATGAGGTTGATTGTCGCTCATATTTATGAGCCTCGCGTCGTCAACTACTTCAACTATGACGTCACGTAATACATTGAACATTTCAACTTTATGTGATCGTATTAAATTCTTCTGAAATTGTATTTGTTATATGGAGTTCTATGAATAATTATACTTTAGTAAAACTAAAAAAACACGTCTTAATTTCAAACTGAATTAAGAAGTAAAAAGGGTTCCACTATCCAGCTCCTGGCTTCATCATCAGACCATCGTTACCAAGCCCAATCTATTGGACTGGTCAACACGAATCATATGAGCCCAAACTCGAGGGATTTACTAGTAGCCACTGAAGAGTTCCGCTATCCACCTTCTGGCACCATCATCAGATCAGCTCCAAGATACCAAATTATAGTATTAAAAATACATCTATTTACAAAGTTTATTTCGCAATTATAAGTAGGTTAAAACGACTTTCAAAATTTCTTTACACAAGTGTGCGAAAAAGAGAGATTGTATGAGACATTACGAATATGATGCTTCTAGTCCACTGACACTCTGAAGTGCACACTAAATATACAACTTAATAGACATCTTGAAATGACTGATCTTTAAATATTGTTTATCTATGCTAATATTATAAACCTGAAGAGTTTGTTTGTTTGGTTGAACCGCTAATCTCAGGAACTCCTGGTTCAAATTGAAAAATCTTTTAGTGTTGGATAGCCCATTTATCGAGAAAGGCTTTATAACATAACATATAACATCACGCTATGACTAATAGGAGCGGAGCATGAATGAAAAATGTTGCAAGAACGGGGAAAATTTACAACCGCAGACAAAGTTACGAAGGTCAGCTAGTACTTTATAAAAGTGTGTTAACTATTTTTTGTTTTGTCAGCTTTTGAGAGCATCTGAGAGTATAAAAAATTAAGGCAGTTGCCTTAATTTTTTATACAGAACATCGCTAGTATATTTATACTAGCGATGTTCTGTTAAACTACTTTCAATAACCGGATAATAGGCTTCAATTTATAAATAATAATAATAATAATATATTGTTTATTTCTCTCAATAAGGTTGGATACATTGGTTCATGACTAAATGGTACAACATAATTTACAACTTAGTGACAGCTGGAGTTTGTAGTAGGTTCGAAACCTGTGTGACAAATCTCCAGGCTCTCTCCTTAGTGTTACAGAGTATACAACTAGGGTTTGAGTATACAACATTCAGCTCCTTCATTCCTTATTCAGATTTGTCATGATATTCAGTCAAAGCAAGACCTTCCCTTCTCACACTTCTTAATAATGAGTCATAAAAGTTTTATAGAAAACTCTATCATCTCGACGTAAACGTTGACTATCCTTGCCAGAATAATTACGTTATATTACTTATCATTACTAAGCTCACTAAACTCAGGTTATTTTAGACGTAAGCAAGGCAACAAGTACACAGTCAAAAAGGTTACAAGCGACTTCACTAATTACTTGCGAATCTCACTAATATTCAATCTATTGATTTCCTCTGTAGATAAAGATACATACACAACACATTACATTTACATTACAACAAGTACATTACAAGCCAAACAAAACAAAAGCCTTAAAAACAAATTGCAATCTAATATCAATAAATTGAGATTAGGCGTGGAATTAACAGCTTCTGTCCCCGTATCAACTAGCAAAAGGAAACCTCTGTAAATACTGTGAGCCCTTATAATCTACTCGACGTTTTTCTCATAATTAATTTCCTGATTCCACGTGGGTGACCCTTGATAATCTTGTGTACTGGTTTGGATTATGGCACAAATTTAAAGGCGAAGCGTTTTCATATTTTTTTGTTTTCACAGAGCACTGTGTTCAATCACACTACGAATGATAATATACACACATTAAACAGATGACACAATTTTCCTCGCAAGAAAATTATGGATCATTCTACTGTAATCATCATCCTCCGCGCCTTTTCCGAACTAAGTTGGGGTCGGCTTTCAGTCTAACTACGATACGGCTGAACTTTGATATTTTACGTGAAGTGACTGCCATAAGAACTCCACAACCCAAGTACTAGGCGATATGGAAGTTCTGTAGTTAGACCGGATTGTCGGACTTTTTAGGGCTCCGACTACTCGTAACGAATGTCACAGATGTTTGTATGGCATCTGGGACCGCGACGGTTTAACGTACTGTTCGAGGCACGGAGGGGTCACATCCTAGACTGACCTGTCTATTATTACTTAACTTTGTAATGTGCCAACCTACTCGGTTACCAATTAGCCACGAGATCATTCTATTGTAATATAGTTGTGTAAATAACTATATTAGGTAGGGTGTAAAGGTATTTGATTTTTTAATAAAATATTCAGATTCAGCAAAACTATAATGTGTATGCGGGTGGATGAAGAACCTTCTACCTCACGATCTCGACGACGGAGGGCATGCACCGCTGAGCCATTCAGCCTGTGACCACGGCCAGTGCAATCTGGTCGAAACGTCAGGCAATTCAGAGGTATGTAATACCTTGTAAATACAACATCCCGTGTAAATACATAATTTTATTATATCATGGAATCAGAAAGTTTAAAAGTTAGTAAAAGCCATTAGTTAATAAAAAGGTAATAAGTAAAAATTATCAGTGAAAAATCAATAAAGTCTGTTTTTTAAAAGTAATTGAGAATGTAAGTTCCGAACTTTCAAATTAGGACTTGACTGAAACTTCACTGAGCTTATATTATTAGTAAGCGTTTATGGTCACTGCTCCGCTCTTAAACGTCGTAGCGTGATGTTACATAGCCTATAATGTTCCGCAACGAATACTCTATCTAATACAATAAGAATTTTTCGAATCAGACTGGTAGTTTCAGAGATTTCTTTTTTTAAAGATTACTAGTAACGTGGGTCACACATTACTAGTAATCTCGTTAACCGCTCCATCTAAGCTTAACGCTTGTGTTAGGAGTGGGTTCACGATGGTAGTGCACTGGGTGGGGTTCGAAGCTGCAACCACTTGATCGCAAGTCCGACACCTCAGTCATTACGTTACCACCACTTACAGTTTCAGAGATTAGCTTATTTAAACAAACAAACAATCAAACAAAAAAAACTCTTCAGCTCGGCAAACTCGGCAAAGTTGTTGAAGGTATTGAAATGTTGGCTAGTTGTATATTTACGAGATTCGTACTTTTAATTTCACTTACAAACATGTAAGTGTGTAGGCTCTTTCATTTTGCCATTACAGCAAAGAGAATAAAAAAATGTATTAAAATTATGTATTTAAATTGATCACTTCCTTCAAATGAATTCTTGTAACTTTGTACCGTCAGTTAAGTACATTTGCACATACGTGTTCAAAAATTAAAATCTACTAAGCTAGTCTGCATACAACTTGTACCACAACTTAAAAGGATATGCATAATTAACCATGTGTGATACGATTAGGGCCAACGGACCGAGGAGTTACCTCCGCCGCGGAGAAAAACCTCTGAAGTCTCCTTTAATGGAGCCCAAATTATTTGCCGTCAAACCGTGCGTTTCGTGGATAGACAAGATAAAAAAGATACACATAAAAGTTTTTTGTAGACTATAACATGGTTCATTAGAGGGTTCCGATTGAACAGTTTTATACATAAAGAAAGAAATTGACTGATGTTTCGCAATTAGTTTAAATCTTTGCCGAGTGGGTAAATATTTGAACTTGTGTTTTAGCGCCAAATTGATCATCTACATGCTATTAAAGTATTTGTACAACATTTAGCTGCTAGCTACATTCTTGGAGAGGTTAACATGAATAATTTTGTAAAGAAACCCTTGTGTCTCAATCATTAAAAAAATCTTTAAAAAATAACTTCGGTTCATTTAATTTAAGCTAACAAAAGAACACTTAAATTTTTCACAATTGATTTTCAAATATTCGAGAACATTGATTCGATTCTTTGATCGTAAAAAAACAACATTTATATAGTTTCATTCAATGAAAAAGTTAAATGTATCTACAGAATAAATATTCGTTGAAAACATTCTGAAAGGTTTTTACAAGGATTAACGGTATTTATCAGTAAAAACGAAATTTAATTGCTTTGGGATGTTCAGAAATAAAATACTTTATCTGATTAAGTACATCCATAGGACAATAATAATTAAGAACGAGTAATGAACTACTTGTGTGGATTCCAATTAAAAAGGAATTTATTGTGTAATCGGCTTAAATCGATGGTTTAAATGACAAACGTGGTCAATGCGGCCTTGGCTCTACAAAACTAGGTACAAATTAAAAAGAAAAACTAATCAATCCATTTTCAAAAACCTATGGCTGGCTCGTGTAAGTTCTTATTTGTCGAATCCTTCCTTGTGAGAAAGTTTTTTGATTTAATCGCAACTTGAACTAAAACTAGGTAAAGCTATTTAGAATAATAATGCAAAAACATAAACTCGATAGAAAGAACCTCCACAAAAAATCGCTTCTAACCAGCTCTTCTGAATAATAATGTATTTTTCTGGTAAATTGGTGTAGCGAGTGTAACGATAATCACTTACTGTCTAATCTGCGCTGGTTTCAATACTGTGGTGATACCCCCCCAGCTGAGTTTGACCAACCAACCAACGCAACCACTTGATCGCAAGTCCGACGCCGTAGCCATTATCATTACCTGTTACCTTTCTGAACTTATTCCGTGCTAATTTGTTAAAACGACACCGACAGTCTCAGACAAGGATAAACAGTTCCATCAAGAATGCTTAAATAGTCTGCTTAATAGAAGTATATTATATACTAACTGTATTTTATAAGTCACAGCATTGTATGTAACTTAATTTTATTATAGTACCTATATACTATTTTCATGTTTGCATGTCGTTAAACGACGAAATGTACGAGTATTTACCCATGTCTGTTAAACATTTGTATATCATGTTCCTACATTTTAAGCAAGTAAACGTATTTCATTCTTAATTTAATGACACTATAAGCAAAATTTTCCTCATCTCTTAATTTAAAATAGTACAGGGCCCCTGAAAACAGAAGATATTAAACCTTTCACGAAACGATTAAATAAAATTTGAATTTAGAACTCTGCATTCGACGACAACAATAAATAATAAATAGGCAAAGAAAGACTTCTTTGTCTAAAAACGCTTTGTGATCTGTAAAAGAGTAATTGATTTTCCAAAATCAAATTCCGAGGCTAGCTTTGCCAGGGTATTCGAATTTCGAACAGGTGAACTCAGACAAAGAGATGACTTAATTTCACCATACCCTCAGGCTAATCTAGATTTCGATAGGGTTACCACATACCTATACGAAATTTTATAGATACTTTCTGTATGGGAAAAAGTAAATAAACTGGATAAGAAATAATTATACAGATAAAATAAATGTAAAGAGTAAGTAAACTCATGAGATAAAAGTCGATATTCGAAGTGGAATTGGTTCTTTAGTGCAGACATACCTAATATAGAAATAATCATACTGGTCAGGCGTGTAAATAGCCCAACCACGGGTGTGATTGCTCAACAATTAATTATTATAGCGTACTAGGTGTAGGGAAGTAAACCGCTTCTATCGATCAAACAATCATGCCAGCACTGACCTGCAACACCGACCAAGTCCCGATCCTCTTGAAGGCAGCGAGCAGCGGCGAGGTTTCTACGGTCTTTTGAAACGTCCAGGTATTGACCGGCCGGTCACGATCGAAGACTGAAGCACTCCACAAACACCTTGTAAAGGTTACAAAGCGAGTCCAAACACTACACGGCTATAGGACTAACGGAAAATCAGCTTCTTGTCACGAGGATAACTGATGTCCGTGGCGGAACAAACTTTTTTAATTAATGCGTTGCGTTTTTCAGCGAGAAGAGATTATAGCAGGGTATGCCCGTTTTTCTTGCGCCAATCAGATGCAGCGCAATTGCATTATTTGAAGACTGCTAACGCCATCTCTTGAGATCGTCGAGTACATTGGCAATATTACAGTAGTGCCAGCAATAATTGCATTTGACAAACAGAAAGCGGTTTACTATAATTACTATAAAATTAATAATATAATGAAATATATTATGGTGCGATTATGTATGTATTTATAAATATATTGGCGCTCCACCATGCACCCCGCCTTGGAACATCACAGGATGTTTCAAAACAAGCGAACTTTCTAACTGATTGAGAGTACACAGCGGATGTATTATGCGAATAAATAATAAATATGATAAATATAGCGGCCTAAACTAATTAAATTATGTTTAAACTAAGTTGAATTTATTGTGTAGGAATAGGATATAATTTAGTTACAGCGCGTTTGTAAATTCCAGTTTGAGTTTTAACTATCGCTACGCGTACTACATTATCAGAGCCCCTGAATACGTCCGTAATTACTCCTAACGGCCAATGCAACGGTGGAGAATTCTCCTGCTCAAGAAGAACAACAGTTCCGATTTCTACTGGTTTGTCGGGAGTAGCCCATTTTTGCCTAACTTGCAACGTGTGCAAATACTCTAAGTGCCATTTCTTCCAAAAGGATTGGACCATGCTATCTAACAACTTTTTACGTTCCAACAGACTCAATCGTTGATCTGATAAATCAGCAGCGGGTAAGTGTTGCAACGGAGTAGACATCAAAAAATGCGCGGGAGTTAATACTTCAGGATAAGGGTCTGACGATAATACGCTCAATGGACGAGAGTTAAGAATACACTCTATCTGAGTGAGAACAGTTTGCAGTTCTTCGTATGTAAGTAACTGACTTCCTATCACTCTATATAAATGCGTTTTCATGCTCTTTATATTCCCTTCCCACATACCACCAAAATTTGGCGATCTTGGAGGAATCATCTTCCACTCTATGCGTCGAGACAGCAACTCATTCGACAGTGCATTTTTGAAGCTAGAGTTAATTAAAAAACTATACAGCTCATCTAAATGTGCCTTCGCACCTATGAAAGTAGATCCGTTGTCGGAATAAAGACATGAAACTGGTCCACGACGGGAAATAAAGCGTTTAAAAGCGGCTAGAAAGTTTTCAGTAGTTAAATCACTGGTCACCTCGATATGTAGACTGCGTGTGACCATGCAAACAAAAAGAACGATGTACGCCTTTTGAGCATGTTGACCTCTGCGTCGAGAAAGAATTGTCCTTATCGGACCAGCGTAATCGACACCAGTGTGACAAAATGCCTTGGCCTCTGAAACACGGTAATCAGGAAGGTCAGCCATTATAGGCGTTGGATGCGTTGGATTGCATTTAAAGCAAGTGTTGCACTTTCGCAATTTGGACCTGATAACAGTTCTCGCATCCAAGATCCAGTAGCGTTGTCGTATAATAGACATAAGAAGCCCAGGTCCGGTGTGACAATTGGCAATATGAAAATGCTGTATTATTAAGTCAACGATATGATCGCGTTTTGGAAGGAGAACCGGATGTTTAGCTTCAAAGGGAAGCATTGAGCCAGAGAGTCTTCCTCCAATGCGTAAAATCCCTTCTTTGTCTAAGAAGACTACGAGGCTTTGCAGCTTTTTTGAGGGTAACTTATCAGCCTTGATCAATTTGATATCTTCACGGAAATGCACAGATTGAACGGCAAGAATTAACACATTCTCAGCACTTGTCAACCCTGCTATAGAACGAGGTTCGACCTTAGCTTTAGGCCTTGCGAATCTTAATACATATGCGGTGATACGTAGCAACTTTTCCCAAGAAGAAACACGTTGTGCTAACGTACACAGCAACGGCGGCTCTGTGTGAGTGATAGCAGCCAACACACTTGCCTTGAGTTCAGGTAAGTCAGAGCACTTATTAAGCGAGAATGGTTTAATCGGCCAATTCTCAGATGAGCTGCGAATCCACGGAGGACCGTTCCACCACAAATCGTGGGTCAAAAGTTGCGATGGAAGCATACCACGCGAAAGACAATCACTTGGATTACTAGCTCCGGCAATGTGATAAAAATGTTTAGAGTCCAAGTTTTCTTGGCATTGAGCGACGCGATTACCGACGAAAACTGACCAACGATGTGGCGAAGAATGAACCCATGATAAAGCAATCGTGGAGTCAGAAAACGCGTATATCCCAGCAATGGGCATACGTGTTGCATAAGTGTCTCGCACAGTTTTTATTAATTTTGACATAAGTAAAATAGCGCATAATTCTAAGCGAGCGAGCGTAGTGATTTTTGTCGGCGAAACCTTTGATTTAGCACAAAGAATGCGAGTTTGAATGCCAGACGGGTAGGTACAATGGACATAAATGACACATCCCAGACCATTCATGCTAGCATCACAAAAAGCAACAAGACGTAACTCACAACCAACTTCGACACCTACATGTCGTGGAATTCTTAACGTGTCAAGCAATTGAAGTTCTTGAGCAAGAGCGGAAAAACATGTGCGTATGTGCTCCGGTGCTGGATCGTCCCAATCACACTTACTAAGCCACAGTTTCTTAATTAACAACTTGGCATAGAGAATCACAGGCGCGACCAATCCGAGCACGTCAAATAGTCGTGCAACCATCGAGAGTATGTTTCTCTTGGTGCACCTTTCATTCATTGTGGCGCATGTGAAGTGAAAATTATCTTTACATGGTTCCCATGAGAGACCTAAGACCTTAGAGACATTAACGTCAACATCAAAATCAAGCGACTTGCGGTGCGTGTCGGGAAGCGAGTCAAGTAGCGCTTGTGAATTGCTAGACCACTTCACTAAGTCAAAGTCACCCGATTTGAAAAACTTAATCAAGTTGTGAGCCAATTGCGTGGCAGTATCCTCATCTGCAATAGAAAGAACCAAATCGTCCATATACAGGCAGGTCTCTGCCACTTTCGCGGCATCAGGATAGAGCGGACTCATGTCAGTAGCCAGCTGTCGCACAGTGCGCATAGCTATGTAAGGGCTCGACTTGAGACCGAAAGGTTGCCTATTAAAGGCATAAGTGCGAATTTTTTCAGATTCGTTGAATCTAAATAAAATGCGTAGGTATTTACGTTGGTCTACTGGTACACCAATACGTAAATAATATTGTTTTATATCAGCGTTCATTGCAATAGGAAATAATCTAAAATCTAATAATAATAAAAACAGATCGGCCTGTAAATTGGGTCCGATATGTAATATATTATTAAGCGAAAGTCCTGTGTGCGTTTTAGCACTCGCGTCCAATACGATGCGCGGCATGGGTTTATCAGGTCGGACTACTGCGTGATGCGGTATATAATAACCATCAGAAGACAGCTCAGATTCTCTAACAGGGCTGAGGTAATTGTTATCAATATAATCCTGAATAACTTTGTTATAATTTTCGCGCACTATCGGTGCCTGACGTAGCTTACGCTCGAGTGAAACGAAACGGCGATAAGCGGTAGCGTGCGAATTACCTAGTTCCGAAGGGTCCCTACAGAACGGTAATGCAACTGTATAACGACCTACATCGTCACGGGTCACGGTAGCCGTGAAAATATTTTCGCACTCTGTCTCCTCTGGCGACAACAAGCGTTTCGTGGGTACTTCTTCAAGTTCCCAGAACCTTTGCACTACATCATTAAGCGCTAACGCAGAAAAAGACGCGGTAGTAGGTAAAATATCTTTACGCGGGTAATCTCCCATAAGTACGTAACCAAATGTTGTAGATAAAGCACACGGTGCGCGCGGCCCACACTCGACCACATTCCCTAAGTATATAAATGGGAATAGCTGGGCACCTAACAATAAATCGATTTTTCCCGGAATATTCCAGCTTAAGTCAGCGAGTGGAAGATTACGAAAATCTATGTCGCGATCACAATCGATGAATTTCGAAGGCAATTGATCCGTAATGCATTCTACAACTAACGCGTGTATAGTGTATTTCTGATCCGGATAAATACGAGATTCAATGTCCAAATAAACATACCCAATTATCGGACTTGAAGCGGAACCAACACCTTTAACATAGGAATTATTCAACGGTATTATTGGTAAATTTAATAAGCGAGAACAAGCAGATGTTATTAGATTATTCTGCGAGCCATTATCTATCAAACACCTAACTACAGATTTAATCCCAGCGCTACCTTTAGAGCGCGCGTATACCTGAGCGGTTGACAAAAGTATATCACCCTTATGACAAGAAGTATAAGACTGTGTTTGTGTAACTGGTTCTGTAGCAAGCGGGGGCGCTCGGACGCACGACGAAGTCGTGTGAGCGCGATAAAAAGGCGCGGGCGCGGGCGAAGCAATGGTCGCGCGATGAGCGTGCGGCGGCGAGTACGCGACGGCGGTATTTACCATTATCGCATGCGATTGCGAATTAGTACTATCAAAATGTAATAACTTATGGTGTCTTTTATTACAGAAACAGACTGACGTACTTTTACAATCCGGAAGTTTATGTAAAGTGCTTAAACAATTAACGCAACCGTGCTTCGATTTAATGAACTCATATCTAGCCTTTGCGTCTTGCATATTTTTAAACTGAGCGCAATCATATAAATGTCGATGGTTACCACTACACAAACAACAATTCGCGGTAATTACATTATTAGCAGACTCACTGGCGACGAAAGATTTGGAGGTGTGATGAGCGCGCCGGTCGCGTGAGGGCGACATAACAACAGCAGCGGGTTTCGTATATGACGAATTCCGCGGGTTTGAACGCTCTAAAATCTTAGCCTGATCTTGTACAAAAGCGATAAGCTGTTGTGTCGTAGGCACTTCCACATTCCGAATCGAAAGTTCAAAAGCTTGGATGGTTTGAGAATCCATCTTTCTCAAAGCGCATTGAAGAAACATAAAATCAGTGAGATCCGTTATACCTAATTCTTTTAGAGCTGATATCGAAGCGGAGTATTTACTAATAAAAGTATCGAGCGCGTTCGCAGTGTGCGTGCAAGTTTTTAAGTCCAATATATTATTGAGATAATATGTACCTAATGAGCGTTTGTCGTGGTATTTCTTAACCAAACTATCCCACAGTATTTTATATGTTTCACCTGACGGAAGAATACCGGAAGTGAATTTTAGTGCGTCATGGGTGAGTTTAGAAATTAGGTACTGTACACGTTGCGAGTCAGAAAGTTGTTGATTCAAATGAATATTAGCTTTAAATGACTGATAAAATGTATTCCAGTTTTCAGGGCGTCCGTCAAAACTCGGAATTACTAAAGGTTCTAATTTCACTACGGACTTGATCGAGCTACTTGTGTCGAGGGAACGCAGCTTAGAAGTGGTTATTATTTTATTTCTAACGCGTTTAACTCTCGAGTATAAATCATCAAATGAATCGAGGCAAGAATACTCGGGATTGACCGCAATCTTTGTTGACAAATTTATATTATTTATTTTGTCAACAATAGACTCAAATTTATCGCGTAAATCGTCTATTATCTCCGTTTCAGCCAGAAAGTTCTCGTTAGCTCGCGTTGATGAATCGAAAGAAATTATACCTTTCGAAGATGTGTACAAACGATTAATACGTTGAAATAATAATTCTTTCTTTTGATTCAACATAGCCAACATGACTTCGTAACTTGATTCGCTTTCCGTCATGTTTATAAAATAATATCACAATAAAACTACAAAGCGATATGTATACCTCGTTAGTGTAAAAATATAAGTTAAATTTAAATCCTAAATGACTTAGCGTAAAGTACACTGGTGGAGCGGTAAATAAGTGGGTAGGAATAAATAAGTTCAACTAAATTGAGTATAATGGATATTATTACCAATTAATACGTAATTCACCAAATATAACAATTAATTATATTTAAATACGAGTCTACCAATAATTACGTAGTTCTCGTGCGTTTTTAAACACAGAATTTACCAATTTTACGTAAATCTGTGAGAGGTAAAATGGCGGTAAGAATTCACTAAAATTACGTGAATCTTTTTTATGTTACGTTATGAATAGAAAGTAAATTCACCAATATTTACGTGAATCACTGGCCTATCCGTACTCGTAAGGACCAACTTATATGGTCAGGCGTGTAAATAGCCCAACCACGGGTGTGATTGCTCAACAATTAATTATTATAGCGTACTAGGTGTAGGGAAGTAAACCGCTTCTATCGATCAAACAATCATGCCAGCACTGACCTGCAACACCGACCAAGTCCCGATCCTCTTGAAGGCAGCGAGCAGCGGCGAGGTTTCTACGGTCTTTTGAAACGTCCAGGTATTGACCGGCCGGTCACGATCGAAGACTGAAGCACTCCACAAACACCTTGTAAAGGTTACAAAGCGAGTCCAAACACTACACGGCTATAGGACTAACGGAAAATCAGCTTCTTGTCACGAGGATAACTGATGTCCGTGGCGGAACAAACTTTTTTAATTAATGCGTTGCGTTTTTCAGCGAGAAGAGATTATAGCAGGGTATGCCCGTTTTTCTTGCGCCAATCAGATGCAGCGCAATTGCATTATTTGAAGACTGCTAACGCCATCTCTTGAGATCGTCGAGTACATTGGCAATATTACAGTAGTGCCAGCAATAATTGCATTTGACAAACAGAAAGCGGTTTACTATAATTACTATAAAATTAATAATATAATGAAATATATTATGGTGCGATTATGTATGTATTTATAAATATATTGGCGCTCCACCACATACTACAAGGCCACTAAGAAAATAACCTACCAATAAAACCAGTAGCCACTATTTTACTATTTTACTAAACCTCCATTTTACAGAAAACGGCTGTACCGCTTAAAGGCAGATTTTTTAAAGAACTAATTTGACAAACCTGATTTTTTATAAGGTGAAGAACGGACCAGTTGGTTGGCTCTAATTGTAGCACAAATCTGCTAGGCACTGCCTACAATATCGTCGTTCTAGTTTTTTGTTTTCAAATTATTGTTAATAGACTTTATCCCAACTTGTGACCTAGACGAGCAACCCTAACACCAATATTTGATTTGCATAGCCCAGTGGATCCCAAACAGGTAGTACTTTGTCCTGTTTGGAATCATTTGGCCGGCAAGGACAGGATTGCAACGAGTGAGTTTGATTTTAGAACGCAATAGAAATATTGCCTGAAGGTCTTATTTTGAACGAAATATATTGCGATTTCGCAATGATAGACGAGTTAAGTTAATATATGGCATAAGTCCGCCTTTTGCAATGTATTTGCAGGAAGTATTGATAAATAAATAAAAATAAAAAAAATATGTTTATTACTAGACTCATGAACTGACTAAATCTATTTAATATTTTTTTTACTTATATACTAAATAACAACAAAGCATATGCATTGTAGATGGATAGGGTGCATAGCCGGCTGCCGGGGTTTACAGGGGTTTCCTTTCTAGGGTACACCTTCCGGCTGTAAGACCCAGGGACGGAACACCATGTGGTTTTGGTCGGTTCAAGTCCGACATACCACCTCGCTGCTTGACCCCGGTGAGGTGATGACCCGTGGGGATTCCACACATTAAAAAAAGGGTGCATAGCCGGAATATCAAACTAACATGTTTGCACCTATTTCATAATTATTGCAATTTAAGTAAATAATCTATTTTTAGATTAGCCATAATATACGTAGACACTCTTTCAGACCAATCTTTTGCCAACTAGCGTACTAATGTTTTAACAATGTATGTTCTGCTATCAGGAATACTTCACGTTTGTGACCTGAAATCTTTTAGACTTATTTCCTTTTACAAGTCGGGCAACATTTTGTGTGAAAAGTTTAGTTCTCAATCTGTTAAATCACATTTCTAAACTAAACTTTTACCAGTGCTTAACGTTAAATCCGATGAAATAACTTAAGACATCTTTCAATAATAAATCAGTTGATCCAATCAGTTTCTGCTCCGTATTAATGATAGCCATCAGTCTTTGGTTCTGATTAGATCACAGGGCTGCAGTAAGCAAAAGGATCTCAAAACACAAATGCCCAAAATACATCCAAAATACTCGCACTTCTGACCTTTTTACCGGAGCATCGATAACCCCGAATGAGAACGTGTCGGAAAAGAAGAGGTCTTAAAGTTACTCAGTTGTAATGGTCGATAGCACCTTTTTACGTTGGAAGGGTAAACTTATTAATGATCCTAGCGCAACTTCTTGGCAACTCGTTACTGGGGCAATAAATAACGTAGCAACTGTTAGCGTAAGTTCACCTCCTTCAATCTTTTCATTACTATTATCGATTTCCATATTAAAATGTTTTCACTTTTTGTAACTTGTGTGATTTCTTCTTTTATTTATTGATTTCAATAAAAAGAAATGAAAATAGAACCATTGACTACTTGTTGATAGAACAGTTAGCTAAACTCTAAAAAGAAAAAACAGTCAGTCGTAGGAATTCACGTCAGAATTGGAAATATAACTTCACAATGTATTTGCATATACACACACACACATCTGTCTATATATAATTAGGTTAAAAAATAAGAAAGTTAAAAGGAAGAAATAAAAGGTAGGTAATAACATATCTAAATGTACACTGGAATTTCTGCGCTCCTGGCCGCTCATAAATGTTTGAATTTCGAATGTTATATTTTTTTAAATATAAGAAACTCGGCTCTGTCTTACGAATTTTCGATCTGGTCACGTGTCCTGACGCGAGTTTAACATTTTTTACCCATCCCAAAAAGTACACAATGCCGCTAAAGAAGTTTTCACTTCAAAAATATATAAAAGAATCCACCCCAAGATTGAAACCAGCTGACGATTACATCATAGAGTTGTGGTTTTGCTGATGAATAGTTTCGCCAGAGAATGCCGTGGTTGGTAACTTATGAATAACATCACTGGTAATTCGACTGTTTATAGGCATGGCACAGGTAACAGCTTGACATGGACATAAAATTTTTCTATGTAATATTCTAGATGTGAAAACTTCTAAATGGCTCTTAGAAATATATTTAAGAACGCTATTTGTATACTAGCTATTCGTTTTCCAAATAAAATAAAAAGGGTTTTGACGGGCCGAGTAATTACTTGATTGTACAAAAAAATGTATCGGTTTTTCATCAGCGTTGCCTCGAGCCCAAAATTTACTCTATTACTATCGAGTTGTTTGAGGGTTCTATCTCGATGTCAACTAGTATTCATGGTAGACGGAGTTAACTGCTTTTCGTGCCCTCGGAGGTCAGTATTTGGTACGTCTTTTTGGTACTTAGTTTCTTAAATGTCCTACTCGGTTATCAAAATCATCAAGATATAAAACTTATCCAACCGTAAAGTGTATTATAAAAATTGCCACTAAAATGCACTCAACGTTAAACATAAATTTATGGTGATAAAACAGAAACATGGGTTATGCATTACATTAATGGGGTTCTAATGCGTTTCAACGTCAACATTTGAGAAGGCCTGTGGGTGATTGTGCGGTGACGGTAACCCTCGAATTGCGTATGATTGATGTATGTAAATGAAATTGATTAGGGTCCTTTGTTAGTATTAGTGCAAAACAGATATTTTTTAACATTTGTTAACACATATCACTTTATTAAACACTAGCTACGCCCCGCCGTTTCACCCTCGTAAGTCCCGGTGCCGTGGGAATACCGGGATAAAAAGTAGCCTATGTGTTAATCCAGGTCTCCAGCTATGTACATAACAAGTTTTATCGCAATCAGTCCAGCTGTTTGCGCGTGAACAAACATACACACACACACACACTTACAAACTTTCGCCTTTATAGTAATATTAACTGCCCTTCAATGACTTGACTTGATTTGACACTAGGTACTAGTCAAGTTTTCAAGTTCCATGCTGCTAAAAAAAAAATCATACAACAATTTACACAACTCAGGAATCGAACCTCACGATCGCACGTAAATATAACGCGTAAACAGACAGACTATTTAACTTAATACTTAATTCTTCGCATTGCTTAATATGAACATAATTCAGACAGAGGTCTGAATTATGTTCATATTAAGCAATGCGAAGAAAAGATAAACAAACTTAAGAGCTACTTCAAAATAATAACAAAACTTCTGATAATATAAATCTCACTACAACCGGAACAAAAGTTTACTTAAAAAACATTACAGTACCCCGTGTGATGACAATTTGGAAGTTAACTGATACATTAGGCGTGTTAACAAAAGGCGCATTTACGAGTCGCAAAGTGAGAAACCGTGTAGTGAAGGGTAAGCGGGCGCTTGTTAGCCCCGACATTTTCGTGGCCCCGGGGAATTTTATGGCCACACTGTGATATCTTTTTTTCATAGGAAATTATGAACAACGTGCCTAAGGTAGCGTTTTGGGAATTTTATGCAAGGTCTTGGTTTTGAACCTCTGTATCTAATATATATTTTATAGGGGCTTTGGGTGACGGAGATTCGTTTGAGGGTTGAGGTGCGTTGTTATTTTTTGGTTAAAACAATATTCTATACTCGACTAGTTTTCTATTAAGGTTGTATTAAAAGGGATTAAGCGGCAATAGGGTAATCGCTAAACCGTCGGACTTGTGATCAAATGCTTGCGGGTTCCCACCCCACCCAGTATACTACTGTGTGGATATAAACCCACTTTGAACGCCTATATTTAGCTTAGCCGGGGTGGTTAACAAGAGTAATATAATAATGATAATAGTTCTCGAAAATGGTCGATCGATCTAACATCACTGACAGAACTATTGTTGCCAATAAATCTGACATCACTATGTCAGGTTTATTGGCAACCACTGTGTTCGATCTGAGCGCCGTGCAATGATTGTCGATATTGCTGTACCTGCTGAGGGTGCTGAGGGTAGGTACAATACAACATTTATTAACAAACTATATATTGCAGTGTTTCATTAGCTGGTGACAATAACGCAACAGCAATACTTTAGCATACCTACTCTCATTGCGGGAAATATTTATTATGTTGATCTTACCTTACCAAGCGCCTACTACTAGTATCATTATTTTGCATTTACATTAAAATGTAGAAAAACCGCGAAAAATTTGGTAATAGTGAAGAACTCTAAAGTACATTGGTAATACATAACAATGGTGTGCTTTTTCTGCACGTATGAATTCAAATTACAGAGAGCCCTGCTGGGCAGACAAAATTTTCTTGCTGGATTTCTCCTGTTCTTCTAAAGATCCCTTGGAGTTAATACATGAATTGGGAGGTACATTGGCACAAGTTATGATCAGTATTATTTTTATGTATTAAGAGCGTAATACAACCGAGGGCCACGCTGGATGGATCGGGCGATTTATTGTAATTTCTATCAAAACAGTTGAGGTACATTGGATCTTGTTAATAAATTCGTGAGGTACATTGAACAAACAAAGCATTGCCACTAGTTTTTTTGGTCTAGCTCGAGTGGCTCCGCTAGATCGATACAAAGCATATAAACTTCAGTCCATTTATTTTCATTTCTTTATCGCACATCTATTCGAAGAACTCCGTCAAAGCGGATGTTTCATACGAACCCATGAAGCTTTATATGCAGGGACTAAAATACCGTTATATTGACTCCTTAAAACATGAAAGCCTTTGAAAATGTGTGTGCATTGAACCGATGTATTTATCATCTAGAGAGAAAGAGAGCTCAAAGCTTACTTTACAGTCATATCTCTCCTACCTTCGCATACGAGCGGCACAGTGTTCCATTGTGTACGTCGAGAGAAGCTGGGTGTATAAAAAAAAAGGTACGGCCTTTGGTAATTGGAACAGGGGTGTGTTTTGAAAACCACGTTTTCCAATAAATTGTAGCGTGTCATAAAGGCGTCGTCACGTATACTCATTGTGAAGGTTAAACGGGGTATTCACGTGTTGTGGGTTGCGTTGTAAATGAGATTTTTGTTATTAAGTCTGGAGTTTAAACCCTACAAACACCTATTGAATACATTTTCTTTAGAAGTTTTATAAAAGTGGATTTAGTTATCGTTTCATTTCGGAGAACACTTTTTGATTTCATCATAATAATTTTAAGATGACAAAGACTTTAAGTACAAGACTTATGACATCAAATGTTGTTATGAATATTGTAAATATTTATTATAATATGAACGTACTCTCCTTCAACTGCGATACAGTCCCTATAACTTTTATCTTTGCCTTAAAAATAAGCTTCCGTTGCTGCTATTATTCACTCTTCTGACTGCCGATTGGATTCCGGAGTGAAGTGGTGAATCCATGTTTCATCCATTGTCACATACCGACGAAAATATCATTTTTATTTCTATAGGACACTATCAAACAGCACTTTGAATCATTGATACGTCGATGCTTTTGATCAATTGTTAGTAAACGTGGCACCCATTTAGCCATGGAAAACCTTTTTTCATGGCCAATTTTTGATCTAAAATAGTGAAAACACTACCATTTGAAATCTTTACTATCTCAGTTATCTCGCGCACTTTTACCTTCCGATCTTCCACCACGATTTTCAGGACTTGGTTGATATGTTGTTGAGTCACTGCTTCATTTGGACGACAAGAGCGTTTCTGCATCATTTGTGTCTATACGACCGCGTTTGAAATCGGGAAACCACCAACAAATGGTTGGGTTTAGACTGAGCAGATTCCGTATAACATTTTATAAGCCACTGCTGTGCTTGAACGGTGTTTTTTTCCACTAAAAAACAATGTTTTATCAAAACACTAAACTTGTTTTTTTCCATTGTTTTTGAAATTACAAAAACAGTGTCACATAAATATTTTATTGCTCGATTTTCAAAAAAATTATCCATGTCATTTAATGGCCAGTACTTTCTAAAAATAAAAAAATATATATATGCACCATCGCCAAGTTAGTCTCGGGACTTATTAAATGATCTAGTATATAATATATATTCTTCGACGTACAGCATGTACACTCTGTGGGTTCTAGGACACGAATAAACACACTTAGATAAAACAAAATATAAATACATATACAATAATATACATATACAAACACCCAGGCCAATACAGATAGAAAGAGCACTGAACTCGCGTGACCGTCACGCTCAGATACCTATGTGCTCAGATACCTATCATATATATATGTTTACAGATGTGTGTGTATATATATAAGTTATGTTTTCACTTCTGACGTGCAGTTTTTAACCCCCAACGCAAAAAGAGGGGTGTTATAAGTTTGACGTGTCTGTGTATCTGTGTGTCTATGGCATCTTAGCTCCCAAACGAATGGACCGATTTGTCTTTTTTTTGTGTGAAAGGTGACTTCATCAAGAGTGTTCTTAGATATAGTTCAAGAAAATCTGATCAGCCGTTCGAAGATCATCAGCTCTTATCTAATCTTTGAAGGAATTTTCGAGTATGGGTGTTTTATATTTTAAATTTATGATTATTTTATTAATCGATTGGTACCGTCAGTAACATTTTACTAAAAGATCCGGAATAGTGCTGCTCTAAAAGTTATAAAAAACTTTCTAAACGAACTTCTCTATTAGTAAATAAAGACTTTTTTAAAATAGTCAAATCTCTGTATTTCCTACAACGCAGGATACGTACGTCGTACCCGTTATGGGTGCGACAAATAAGTGTTGGAAATTGGCTCGTGCGACCGTTCACTCAAATTTACGACTTAATATAAAGTAGGTTTTCCGGAAAATACGAAAATTCCCCCGTTTACGTGTCCTATCGGAATGTGTAATAATGCGAAGGCGAATGTTGCGATTATTTTATAAATACGTTATAGTACGTAATGACGTACCGTAACGTTTAATAAAGTAAAACTAATCTGGATACTAGTACTAAATACTATTCTGAAGTTAAAGAAAGATGAGAAATTTTACATATAAAAATAGAAAATTAAAAAAATGTCTTACTAACAACTGTAAGTGTAATTATGGCCGCTAAGATCTATAAAAAGTGCTGTAAATATTGTCTTGTAGATGCTCTTAGTAGAGGAAAAATGTATAAGTATGGGTCAGTTATGTTGAAATAAATTATACATCTCACTAATATTATAAATGTGAAAGTTTGGGTGGATAGATGGATGGATGGATGTTTGTTACTCTTTCACGCAAAAACCACTTAACCGATTTCGATTAAACTTGGTATGTAGATAGCTGGAGACCTGGATTAACGCATAGGCTACTTTTTATCCCGATATTTCCACGGAATCGGGACTTACGCGGTTGAAACCGCGGGGCGCTGCTAGTCATAATATATAAGCAGGTGTGTTAAACCTTCTTTCCTCAACCTGACGAAGGCCTTTTATACATTGTACTGACGTTTACAAAATCCTTTTGTAATATCGTTATAAGAATATGTGGGGACAAACGTTAGAGGCGTTGGTAGTTGTAGTATATTTTTACAATTTGTGTAGGGAAACAAAATAGAAAGAACTAGTAGCACCCCGCGGTTTCACCTGCGTAAGTCCCGATCCGATCCCGTGGGAATATCAAGATAAAAAGTAGCCTATGCGTTAAACGCGTTAAATGCGTTAATGCGCACAACTTTCTTAATTATTTTTTACCATAAGAACCTTCTCCTTTCAATAACAAACACAAAAAAAAGAATTCGCAAAATCGGTCCAGCTGTTTACGCTTGATGCCGTGACCAAGGGAAATAGGGATTCATTTTTATATATATAGATAGATAGATGAGAAACTTAATATACGTAGACTTAAGTTCTTAATAACGCATAAAAGTTACTTTTACTAGCTTTCTTCGACTATCATAACAACGCATGTTTGGTGCCTAAAGTAAAGCATTTTTATGAAAGTATATTTTTACGGCGTGGGCGAAATTTATTGTTAATATTTTCTTTCATCGGAGCCGTAAAATCTTTTACTTTCGTATTGTTAGCTAAATTCTCAATTTATTTCAATTTGAATTTACTTCAAAAATATCTTAAACAACGGTGTCTAAAAGCTTTTCGTATCATTAAACTATTATAGACGGAAGCTTGATTCCATCAATTTTATTATCCCGACATCGAATTCACGAATTACGCGCCAAAAATATTTATCCAATAGATGTGTTTCCTATCTAATACGTAACGTTATAATGCTTAATTAATATAATTAATCCGCTGAGTACCAATTTCAATTAGGTGCTGATGTGCCGATATTGCCTCGTTACATATTCTCATAAGTTACGTCTAACAGTATTTTTTGCATAAATACCAAAGAATTTCGTATGTAATTTAATCATGTGTATACTAGGGATGTTGCGGATGCGGTTTTTTTAATCATCGCATCCAGGGATGCGGATGCGGATGCAGGTGTCCAAATCGATACGGAAGCTCCGCAATTGCAAATGTGGATGCGAACATCCGCAACATCTCTAGTGTGTACGTGGTGCGATGTGTGTTAATTTTGCGATAAATTAAAAACAAAAAATTCTCATTATTAAAAACAAAAAAAAATAGAGCTTAGAGTAAAACATTTATTACAATATCTATTTTTCATTATTAGAATTTGAAATTACGTATTGATTGATTGAAGTCAGATATTGTATACAATACTGTATGGTTTGTATTCATTTTACATCTTAGTCTGAAAACCCCTAATACCTTCAAACTTCTATCTACATTATCGATACCACTTTTTTACACTCCATTAGCCAGCCAGTCAATTCTTCAAGAACCGGATAGGATTAAGTATCTCGAAATGATTTGAACCATGATTTTATAACTTCAAACGATATATTGGAACATTTACAACTTTTAGAATGTTTGCCTTCCTCAGAAAGTGAACGAAGATTTGTTTTAAACAACTAAGTTCACAAACGCGATTATCCTGATGGTTGGCCACAAACTTGCCAGCTTCTACCGCTGCTTATGGTATCACTTATAGGTTGCCAATTTCCCCATAAACTATCACTGATTGTATTCATCCGCATAAATGAAGCCAGTTAAATGTAATCGTGATCTTCAGTACAATTTCAATTCGAGCGAGAATCAGCTGCGCTTTTTTCTGCATTATTTTTTGCGCTGCTGATAAGTTTTGCATAGTTGGAGAATCCTATTATTTTATACAAATAATTTGACAAACAAACACATAGTCTGATGGTACGTGGGGTACACTGAAAGTTTTGATACATCTCATTAATAAAACAAGTTTTTGAAAATATGAGGACCATTTGTCTAAGGACATGTTTTTCACGTGCTGGTTGAAAGCCATCACGGCCTCTTCTGGCCCCGTAAATGTAAAATACCTCTCATCAAATCTTTAATTTTTGGGAAAATAAAGAAATCGCATAGTGCCAGGTCTGGACTATGTGCGGGATGGGTCACTAGCTCTACCTTTTCAGAAGTCAAAAATTACTTTGTCTTGTTCGCAGTGTGCGCCGAATCATTGTCATGGTGCAATAGGATGCGACTTCTTGGTCGTTTTTCCCAAACTTTTTCAAAGACACATGGCAAACAAATGGTGGTGACCACTCGGAATTAACTGTTTTTTGTTCTTCAAGTAAGATTGTGCAGACAGGACCCGTCCGGGAGAAAAAAAAAAACGCAATAATTTTTTTGCCTACGTTTCTCGCCTGTTTTAATATTGGTGGTTTACTGTCACCTACGAACACCCATACAGAAGACTATTGATTTATTGTCAGTATGTAACAATATATCCATATTTCATCTCCTGTCACAATGTCATACAGAACATTTGAACGTGATCCTACTTTAACAACATTTTTTACACCAATCAACACGAGTCCGTTTTTGTTCTGGGTTCATGAGGAATCCAGCGGCAACAAAGTTTTCTAACTTTTAAATGTTGATGTAAGATTTTTTGAATTTTTCTCATCCTAATCCCCAAATGTCCTCGAATCTCCTAATAGGTGATACGCAGGTTTTCTTCAATTTGTTGCTTGACAGTAGCCACATTTTCCTCAGTGATCGCAGTTGAGGGCCGACCTTCACAAATTTCATCATGGCCTAAATTCTGCCTTACGGTGCTCAAATGAGGTGCTTCCCTCCCAAAAGCATTTTGAAGACGAGCATTGCAGTCTTGTCCACAAGACTCAGTCAGTCAGTATCAGTGAACTTTTAAAATCATAAAAAATCATCGCCCTAAAATCTTTTCGCATTGATTCCATTTTTACTATGGACGAAGAACTTCAACTTGTGATAAAAACAATTGACACGCGATTTCCCGCCAACTTTTTTAAATCAATGATTGAGTTTCTTATGTTTAAAAAATATAACATTCGAAATTCAAACATTTATGTGTGGCCAGGAGCGCAGAACTTTCAGTGTGCCCTATGTAAGTGGTTAAAGGCAAAACTCATGGTGTCACTTCTGCGTTGCTAACTATAGGGTTCTCGCCAGAGCTACTTGAGCTCTGGTTACATTACTCACCACCAGAAAATAAAAGCACTACACCGGCATCTGAATAAAAAACTGCAATACATACCTCTCTGAATGTGAAATTCATGTGATTTCACCTAAATTTAAGAGGTTATCTCTTTCCTGGCAACACTATTTCTTACTCTAAGGGACTCTGTACCTCGAGTTTTATAAGGAGGCATGTTACAGCGTCAAATATCTTCAGGGCAAACGCCCATATAATCAACTTGTAAAAAGGTCACCATCAGGCCTGTAGCTTCAGTGGTTGTTAAAAGCATACGCAGTTTAACAATTTTATCACTACACAAGTCTATGGACTTTCAGTTTGTCAAAAACCAATTTCAGTTTCAGTAAATTAAGCCCAGTGTTTAAACGTAAATAATAGCATTGCATTGAACTGACAAGCTTTACATGCCCTTTTTTAATATTTATCCATTTACAATTTAAATTTACATACATTTCAAATGAAATGCATATTTTGTTTTTCATTTCTCAAAAGGTTGATAGTTTAGGGTTTAACATGTATTGTTTAAAAACATAAATTAAATTACACACAACACTGATTGTTTTCCAATAAGCTGTCTCAAATGTAGAAATAGAATCCTTTGAATTTACCAATGTTTTAGTGTCATTTTCTTAATTAACACTATGCGTATTAAATTGATGTACCTCAATTGTTATATGTATGTAATGATAATTATGTATGTATGTTATATGTATATATAAATTATTTGCATTTTTATCTAAGCAATTTAAAAAACACTGAGCAATTTGAAAAATACTATTCAATGTGTCTTAGTTGAACAGTAGGTTTTTTTTATGACGAACGGAATTAACGGAAATTAAATTTGTTTAAAAAAACAATTAAAAGTTACAAAACATTCGATATAAACTAAAAAAAATCATTTTAAACTATGAACGGTGTATATAGTTTCTTAGATTGCTTGGGTACAACTAATATCCCCTGTCCAATATCTATCCTAAAAGGTTTGTCCGAGGGTACCTTTAGGTACATCTAAAGTCTCTACGTACTATTCATATACTAAAAACGTAGCGCCAATTTATTGATAGGTATATTATTATGACGGAAATTAACGGCTCGACCACGTTGAACTGGCCGTGGTCCATATGACCAGAAAATTGAAGGTATAAAACACCCATTATGCTAATTTCAATACTTTACCATCTTAGCGTTTTAGATTCATGATCCGATTCTTAAATCGTTGACAGAATGTTGCTTACCTGAAAATGGACAATTTGCAACCGCAAATTAGTCTCGTAGTGCAAAGCGCTAACGAAAAACTCCGATTGAGGCTAGCAGGGAAGAGGTTCCCTTTTCTTTCCAAGGAAAGAATCATAATAAAGGCTATATATGTGGTTACACTGTAGTGTGGTACATCGTATAATTTGACGAATATTTTTATCATATTTTATGATATAAGCATGCAATGTATTGAGTGTACGCTCGCTGAGTCAATGTTTGAAAGCATTGGGTAGAGAGCGCACCGCTAAAGTGTCATAGCTAAGTAAATGGTTATTGTAACTATGCTCTTTGTACGTAGCGTACATCGCCTTTGTTGAAAGCTCTATTCATGGTTCAATATCTTCTCAGTTATCACTACTGGATAATCGAGAGGTTTTCTTTTTAAATATACACATAATGTGAACTTTAAAAATTGTATTTACAGAAAACAAAAATACAAACATGAAAATGGTCAATACACATTTAATAGTTCAGTTAAGTTCATTAGTATTAACGTGGGAGAGCCGTGCTTCGGCACGTATGGGCCGGCTCGACTCCGCTCGAAACCACGGCCTCACAGAAAACCCGCAGTGAAGAAATGCTTGCATTGCATTTCGCCGCGTGAGTGAGATTACTGCAGGCCCTAACCCTTCCCTCTCCATTATTCCCGTCCTTCCCCTCCCCCCCTCCCCCTCTTCCCACTCTTCCCCCCTCCCCCTCTTCTCCTACTCCCACCTTAAAGGGCGGCAACGCACTTGTGACTCTCGAGTTACAGGTGCCCATGGGCGGCGGTAGTCATTTACCATCAGGTGACCCGTCTGCTCGTTTGTCCCCTATACCTAAAAAAAAAAATTGTCTGTGCAAAAAATAATTCTGTAGTATTATTAAAACAATTTCCGATAAGTAAAAACAACAACTGACACAGGATCAGGTTTACACATTAACTTTGGATTTTTTTATACAGCTAAGTCGAACAGTAAACAAGTACAGAGCCTCTAGTTCTTTAAACACTTGCAGCCCCGCCTGCGTTACTTAAGTTTTATATCCCTTCACATAGAGCTTCACCATCAGTTCATACGCTAGTTGTACAGGTTAAATGTGGTCCAGTATAAAGTCTAGACGTTTTTTCTTTTGGAGGCTTCCAATTTAAGCATAACCCTGCTATTACATGTTGCAGCAGGTTAATATTCCAACTGGAGGCATTTGTAATTCAAGTAATAAACCTGTCTCTCTCTGAAATCCACCTAAGAGTTGTAATTAAATGTTATATTTTTTGACATTTAAAAAATCAATGACAGGCCGTTAAATTATTTTGTCAAAACAATACACAATTCAGGCTCGACTTAATTAATAACATTGAGTTGTCAACCGTTGCGTCTTCGGCTGTGTGCTCATAAATTTAGTTTTTGCACAGACTTCAGAATTATCACACAGGTCTTCACTCCGAATTGATAAATAATACTATTTAACTTTCGCGTTCCATAATATAATTATTCATGTATATGGGCATTAACGCGATCACGAGTCAGCCGGGCTGCCCGTGGTCGCCAGTGCAACCTGGTCGAAACGGCAATTCAGATGTATGTAATACCTATTCCGTGATCGCATTAATTCCCATATATGTTTATGTATAATGGTAAAATATTGCTTTTGAAATGCAGTTATGGTGTGTATAAATAAAGTTCTAGATGTTTCTTAATTTCATACTTATAGTTTAACAAACACGTGTTTATCATCAATGTTACTACATAATTCAGGTTTCTGTTTAATTTAAGTAAATTAGTATAGTAAAGTATAGTAAATTAAACTTCTGTTAGCTTTTTAAAGTAAATTTAATAGTCGTATTGCTATAATTATGAAGTTATAGAATTCCTTTCCATTACAAAACATCGGTACGACAAGGATAAGTTATTAGGTAAATACCTCTATTCGGTAATATTTGAAAAGAAGGTCACCATGATATGATTATGATTATTTATTGTGTCCTCTCCGAAAGCCATTTGCAAAAGTAAATCATTGTAGGAATTAAATTAGGGCACATTTAAAATGTTCAAAAATAGCTTCCTTTTAAACGCACTTTACATTTATTCTGCAAGAAAATATGTGAGAATAAAAGCCTTTTGCGCTAAAACTGCGCTATGAAATAGTAATACATGAAATTTATTTTTGAGTCTCAGTAAAGCCGGTGCTCAACAAAAAGCCTTGAAAAGGCTCTATTACATCCTCTTCATACTAAGGCCATATCTAACAATGCTTAGCTCTATAGAGAGAGTAATTTCACGTAAATTACAAGACTAGCTTGGCATTGCGTCGCGTGGCTTAAAATTCATAGCGAAAAGGCGCTTTAAGAAGCATTCAAATAACGTTGAAAACAATTAATTAGACTTATGATTTTGCTGATTAAGTCTTGAGAAAATTAAATTTACAATAGCTATATTTACAGTAAGGTATGGTTCCGATTCAAGAATCCTTTTCAGAAGAGATTTTCCGATCAATACCCAGAACTTTATTTCATATGTCGAGATGCCTTGCAGTGAACAGAATGGTTGAAAACTCCTTTCGGTTTAAGGGTCTGTCCTAAAGTCATGAAATAAGATTGATGTTGTGTGTCAGAGAACTGGCGAAGTCTTGTCAGCCTCACGGTCAGACCTGTAGAAGCGGAGTAATAACCATACAAATTCAACGCGAGCACAGTCCTCAGATAGCTTAGATCAGAGAAGTTAAGCAACGTTGCCCCGCTCGAATACGTCACTAGCTTTTGCCCGTGGCTTCGCTGGCGTTAACATAGATTATGTCAATCGATTCGGGTATAACTCGGGAACAGTACTTTTTAGAGTTCCGTTCCTCAAAGGAAAAAAGAAACCCTTATAGGATTACTTTGTTGCCTATCTGTCTGTCTCTCATTCAAGACCCTTTTCCTCAAGAGTCCATGGAGGCATCAAATAGAAATTATTAACATTAAATACTTGACTGCAGCCCCTTGAAGTTGTAAAAAATCAAGCTTCTAGGTCAATGCAATCAAAAGATACGGCCATATAAGTTTTAAAGTTTTAACAAATTTAAGCATTTCGCAAGTAAATCGAAACCTATAGGAAACTTCCCTCGATTGACCTCGAATCATGAAATTTGGTAAAAAGAAAGAATAATATGTAGTGATATGTAGTGATGTTAGGATTATTGATGACAATATTATGACTACATATTATAAAACAAAGTCCCCCGCCGCGTCTGTATGTCTGTCTGTTCATTCGCGATAAACTAAAAAACTAGTGAACGGATTTTCATGCGGTTTGCACTATTAGACAGAGTGATTAATGAGGAAGGTTTAGGTGCAGAACTTGTTAACATTTTTTTATAAATTGATTGAAATATGTTGAAAATTGTTGAAGATGTCTCTACTACCCGTGTGAAGCCGGGGCGCGTTGCTAGTATCAAATATAAATCAAAGTTAACAACATAAGCTAGTTAATTAATAGTATACGCTTTTAACGTTGTTACATGTAACATAATTATAGATGATAAATCCAATCGTCTGAGAGCGATCAAAGCGTCTGACGTTATGCATCTAATGAGGCATTGTTTCAATGTAATTAACATTATCTCATTAGGTCTATGATAGGCTGTGTAGATTCGTTGTGATTTTAACTATGCACAAAACTTATAGTAGTAGTAAGGTTTCTAGTGGGAGTTCCATGCTGGGGGGGCCAGCTCGATCGGAGTGATACCATGGCCTCACAGAAAACCGGCAGTGAGTGAGGTCACTGGAGGCCCTGACCCTTCTTGCTCTTCCCCCCCCCCCTCCTCCCCCCCCCCCTCTCCCCCTCCCCTCTCCCCCCTCTTCCCCTACTTCCACAAAGGCCGGCAATCCACTTGTGACTCTTGAGTTGCAGGGGTCCTGGGCGGCGATATTCATTTGCCATCAAGTGACCCATCTGCTCGTTTGCCTCCTATATCTACCATAAAAAAAAACTAAAAATATTTGTTCAAAAGACAGGTAGAAAGTGGGGAGAGGAAGGTTGAGTTCGCTAAATCTTAATTCTTTTGAAGTGTGTTCACGTATTGGCACAAACCTTAGTCCGGCTCAACCTCGTTGTTTAATCTGTTACAAACGGGAAAAAGGGCTCTTCACGGCTGCAAGGACAAAAATCTCAAGTGAAGCAACAGGCAGAAATAATTTGACAACGATCATAAGCGCTTATCATTTGGTGAGATGTGTACTTGTTTGTGTTCGAAATACAAAGAAGAAGAAGATTAAGAGAAGATATAAGAGAAGATATTCCACTAATATTATAAAAGTGACAGTTTGGATGGATGGATGTTTGTTACTCTTTCATGCAAAAACTACTGAGCCGATTGCGATGAAACTTGGTGTGTAGATAGCTAACGACTTGGATTAACACATAGGCTACTTTTTATACCGGTATTCATACGGGATCGGGACTTACGTGGGTGAAACCGCGCGGAGCAGCTAGTATATAATACCTTTCCTAGCTAACTGAATAACCTAAAATTTTTTTTAGAATGTTAGTATAATTTAATAGCGAATCTTACTAAAATCACATGAAAACCGATGGGCATCCACATGGTAAAGCAGTTTAATCGAATGAAATTTAATCGATTTAATTTCACTCGATTTCAGTTCACATTCGAATGGTTTACAAAGTTCAGATTCTCAAAGGATATTTAATATGGACCTGAGCGAGTTCTCCTGAGATATCACACAAATGTATAAATATGACAAGTTTAAATCGGAGTTATCGTATATTATACTTATCTACTTCTATCTACAAAAATCGTTCTCATAGAAAGTTGATTTAATTACAAAATAATAATTAACTTGATAAATCTCTCACGCGGCCGTCTGATCCTAAACTAGGCAGACTTAAATATTTCTAAATATAGATAAATTACACCCAGACACAGAACAAATGAACATGCTCATCACACAATTATTTGTCCTGGGTGGGAATCGAACCCACGACCTCTGGCTCAGCAATCAAGCCAGGCCAGTTAGAAGGCCAGTTAAAATTATTAGCTCAAGGTTCTTCTAGCACAGACTATTCTTACAACTGAATACTAACGGAGCAAACCCACCCAACGTTAAGTCTGTGGGCTTCATTTATGCTTCAAATCGGACTTATGCTCATCACGAACTATACCGTCACGGTAACGGTACGGCTCCACCCCAGCAATTAAGTTGTCATTCAAATCTGAGCTTTAAAACGTGGTCGTATGATACATTTCATAATGTCAAAATGAAAAAGCTGGTGGGCAGTAACCGCGCTTGCTGCAACCATACAACTCGACTCGCAGTCGGCGCGCTATAAGCTCACGGTCAGCTCGCTTACAGCGCGCGGTTTGCGTGCTTACAGCGTGTCGACTGTGAGCCGCCAGTAAAGAAACTTCGCGTCGTGTCACACATGAAGACAATAAAATTAGCTTGCACGGCGCGCGTGGTAAAGCACGCTGCCGGCTAGCGGTAGCCTCAATTTCAGGCAGTGCTGTGCTGTAGCTGAGCCGTTGCAGGGCCGTTACAGTGATGACCTTTACCCTTCATTATGTTGAATTTATAATGCTTAGTTATCACCAAGTAAAATTATATTCAAGCTAAACCGTTGATTAACCGAATGGGCTTCTCATGACTTGATTCAAGTTCGATCCCTGGTCGTCGACCGGTGACTTTGCAAGTTAATATGATACTAGAAATTAATTATCACTTGCTTTAACGTAAAACATCTTGATTAATAATATATACTTGTACGTTTTTCAGAATTATTCCTCGTAGATACACTTTCCTCGTAAATACACTTTCCTCGTAGATACACTTTTTGAAAATCCTCACTTTTATTCCTGTTAGATACACTTTTGTGTAGTACAGCAAAATACAAAAGTGTTTCATAATGTTTTCAAGTTTTTCTCAATTCTGCCAACAGCCAGTTTTTTTGGAATTTGGCCTAATCTCTCACGCTAAGAGAAGAGCTGTGCTGTCCCAGCGTTGGGACCTTTTTAACATGATCGATACTGTGTAATAAAAACATACAGACATTATATAAAAGGCGAAACGACTTTTTTAACTCTGCTATATTACAGCTACATAATTCTTCTCATACACATTTTAATATGACACATGAAATCGTACGGACAACCAATGTTTCTATTCTCAAACGTAATGATGTTATTACAAAAAAGAAAAATGAAACATGTCAATTGTTCAATTATTTATTTTACTATGATATTTAAGAAAATATTTTACTCAGACCCCAAGAAAAGTTGTTAAATAAACTAAAACTTTACGTTTATGAAATGTAAACTTACTTTATAAATAGTTACAGATATATAAAATTATCTTTAGGTAATACAAAAGACACGCAATTAATTTTGTAGATCATAAACTTAAAGCAAATGATGAACATATAAAATACAATTATTTATTCAACAATTTAAATCAATAATTTATAACAATGACTATTAGTGATTATCCTAGTGTGATTATAATTGTATGACAACTATACATTTGATTTTAAACGCAAAACTTATATGGTGAATGAATCCCACTAATATTATAAATGTGAAAGTTTGGATGGATTGGATGGATGGATAGATGGATGTTTGTTACTCTTTCACGTAAAACCCACTGAACCGATTGCGATGAAACTTGGTATATAGATAGCTGGAGAACTGGATTAAGCCTTTTAGACTTCTTATCCCGATATTCCCACGGGATCGGGACTTACGCGGGTGAAACCACGGGGCGCTGCTAGTTACATATAAGGTTTACAAGTCTACAATCACACTTCTCTGATCCTCTCGAAGTGGATTATTGAGTACTTCTGGCGGTCAAGGTCTGCAGGGTTTCTCAGAGGCTACTTCTTTGAGTATCCCGAGTCCCCTGCAATAGACCTACCTGTGACGGAACACCGTGTAGTGTTTGACATACCACTTCACTCTTATCTTGATTTGGGGGGGTTTGTAAAAACAATATTGGTTTAGGTACTTCTAATCCATACGAATAATAGAAGCTAGAAGACTTACTGATACAATCAACATGCTTGAACTTCAGCATTCGAGCCTTCGAAAACTATAGTTAATTTCTAAGCTGTGTACTTTTAAACTTACTTCGATATGTATGTTTCACCTTGCCAATCTCATCGCAGTATTAATTGTCTGTGTTTTTACATTTTAACAAAAACTCGTACACAAAAAACCTTGGTGTTATTATTTAAATATATTTTTTTAAATAAATTAGAAACGAATTGAAATTGCATTGAGTACGTCATTTGTTTTTTTTTTTATGGTAACAGACAATTGCCTGCTGATCTTTGAAACAGTAATACCTTAGTATATCTATTTATGAATGAGCTAAGCATCTATTTAAACAATGAATAGCTTGTTGATAAAGTATTTGCTGTTACTATGTTACAGTTACCCTCTTACAAAAGAAAATCAGTAAATTAACCTGAGATTTGAAAACATTACACATTTTCATAAATCAAAAATGTTTTGTGACATCATTAGTACACGTAACGTATTTCTTCAGCTTCATTGCCATTTGTTAAGGTATGCGTAGTTATTCCAATTCTGGTTTCACTTTATTTTTCGTTGGGTTCCTTTCTATTTTACGCTTAATTCGTCTATCAATTGTTCCTTGTCTTCTGTTCGGCCTCTCACATTGATTCCGTTTCTCCATAAGTTTTTCTCTCAATCTTTTAAACAGTCGTTTTTGCTCTTTATAGAAGAACTCATTTTCCAGAGCTGCTTTTCGGTTTTCAACAGCACTCTCTTCGTTGGATCTAGCCTTGTCAAACCGATTATAATCATTGACATTTTTTTCGTAATTTAGTATAGGCGGATCGCTATCGGCTAGTTCTGTAAAAAGCGATATAATCGTATTAAAGTACACTTCGTAACTACTGGCGACGTTTTGGATTAAGGGCCTAATATATCAAAGAGTTGTGTGTTTGATTTTATGCAGCCATTAAAACGACTACCATTATTTGCGACCATTTTAAAAGCACTAGTAACACTTAAGTGTACTTTTAGATTTTTCTGTGGTCATGTGGTCTGTTGTGAACTTACTGACCAATTTAGCAAAGTGGTCAACAGTCAATTGGTACAAATATGTATTTTTATTCTGGAATATAGGTACCTCATTGCGTTTAGCCTTCTATGCATAATTATTGAGATGCACCGAATAGTGGTTTCAACGAATAACCGAATACCGAATATTATTCGGTTTAACCTTTACCGAACCGGATATTCGGCCGAATTATTCGGTTTACCATTACATTGTTTTGCCGCGTATAAATTTTGATTTAAAGTTTAAAAATAAATATTGTTTTGAGGTTTAAATTAAATGTTGATTTAAGGTTTAAAATAAATGTTGACTATACTAACTATAGGTTAAGAAATAAATGTATTTTTTTTGACTTATAATATAACATAAATCTTACATAAGAAGTCTTGTCTTTTAGTCCTAGACCTTGGCTACATGAGCTAAGAAAATAGAAAAGCTTGAACCGAATATATTCGGCAATAAAACCGAATAATTCGGCCGAATACAAATAGTGGAAAAGATGCCGAATACGCCGAATACCGAATATTCGGCGCATCTCCAATAATTATATATGTAAAAAAGTGTATCATCTTATATGTTCAACCTTGTTTTTGTACGAATACTACAAACTATGCTTTTGGGTTGCACATAGCTCTGTGAAATGAATTCAAAATGGGATACTTGATTAAGAAATATAAATACATATAGGTAGTATACAAATATAAAAATTAATGAAGTTACGTGTATAAATTCTTGCTCCAAGTCGGAGAAAATTTACAGTGTTGATTTTTTTCGGAATGATCCTCATGATTGTATATACGTAATTTGTAATCAAATGTTTGTTTACAAATACCTAGAACTAAGTACTTTCACATAGATTTCTAGTTTACAAATCACATTTATTTATCATAAGTTACATTTTGTAATTTATGTGATACAAGTACGAATATTGTATGTCATTTAATGTAAATATGAAAGCACTTGTCAATTTTTCTTTGTAAGAAGATTTGTTTATAAGTATTTAATTTCCTACATAGAGGTTTCATTTAAAATATAAGTTCTTAGTGTTTACTAAGTTTATGGGTGAATCTAACAAAAGAACATGACTCTAGCATACAGTCACAAAAAAAAATTGTGAAAAAAAACTATCTGTTTAAAATTAATGACCGTTTGAATGTCCAGGTACTACCACCTCTGTTTCTCATAAGAGCAGGTGCAATATTATTATGTTATCTGTGGTAAAGTTAAAGATTTTAAATAGTACGATTTTTTTTTTATTTTCGAATTATTCACTCCGTTATTAAGAAAATCTATAAAAACTAAAAGGCTTAAACGAGTGACTCCTTTTAAATGGATAGTTTTTTGTTTATTATTTTTGTAACTACATGCTATACTCATCCCTTTTAGTGATTTAAATAAATGTTATATTGTCAGATACATCCTGTATATCAATTATATTTTTTGCATCTTTACGAGACGAATATACACTTCATAATTGTAACATGAAGACTCCTCTAAACCAAGTCAACCCGGTTTAAACCAAGTTCAAGCGAATACTTTGCTAAAAGTAGGTTTATTTAGTAAAGTAATTAAGTTATTTAGTAAGTTAAAAGTAGTTTATATAGTTTATTTACATTATTAATTAAAAGAGAGAAACGGCAAAACATGTTGAAAATTCCAGAATAGTTAATTTACTTACAATTCATAACGTTCTATTTAGGAAAGAACACTTCCTCACACAACAAATAGAGATGGACATTAAAAATATACGAACACAAATTACACGCACACTGAACAGTCTATATGAATCATAACACAGTATAATATAATTTTCCCATGTGAAAGATAAATAATCTTTCATTCAACACTATATCAGCTGCCCCCTGTCAGGGATAGTAGATCAATCCAGATCAATCCCAGTCCAAGATGGTGAGGCCATTTATCAAGACCAAGGTCGCGTACATTAAGTTTAGTACCGGACCTTTCAACAAGGTCGTACTTCAGAACGAATCAGTTATAAATAATACTGGTCAAGTTGTATCTGAGCAAACATGAGAAATTTATACGACACTAGCTGCGCCCCGCGGTTTCACCCGCGTAAGTCCCTCGTTAAGTTTTCTTTTTTGTGCAAACTTCACATAAACCATCTACTAAATAGTCCGAACAAAGCCTAAACATTTGGTTTGGATAGGTGAGCCCGTTCTTGAGTTATAAAATTACAACGAAAAGTGGCATTGATTTTTATAAATATGGATTATACGACATTTATCAGGACAATTTAATAAACTCAAAAATTATTATTTTATATTTGGAACCATATTTGCACCATATTTTTAATAACTACCAGCAAAGGCGCTACATAGTCAAGTATTGTAAATTAAAAAAAAAAGTGTGTGTGTCATGTGTGTAATTCACACACGGCAGAAGTGAAACTGCAGAAAAGTAGCCTACGAGAGAATGAGAAATAAAAAGTAAAATCAACACAAAAAATTTACTTATGTAAATCAATTTAATTTCAGATAATTTATATAAAAGTTAGTCAAATTAACATATAAATTAATACGCAAATGCACAAAAATGACACCATGTTGACATTGCCGCATTTTTAAGGCTTCGTTGTACGCAGGCGAAAAGACACACACACATGTATTCTATCTCATTCTCTCGCAGGTTAAATCCTATGTATGAATGTTTGTCTTGTTTGTCTCTTTTTAGTGTGAGTTTTTCGTTTCATCGAATTTCAAGTCATAACGATTCTAAAGAAGTTTCACTTTAAAAATAGAAACGTTATTTGTATTTCGAATGCAACAATATTTTTTTTATTCCTTTTTTTTAATAACTACCAACAAAGTTGGTAAACAAAGGTCTATTAATATTTGCAACCAAGGGTAATATTTTATGCAATACCAACCCTGTAACCTCCTCCTCTGTAGCTTTAGTGACCTTACTCACGCGTAGAAATGAGGACACAGTATTATCTCAGGATGTAGATATTTCAGCAGTCTGGTGACTGACAACCACGACACTCGCGATGTTAATTGCCAAGTTGATCCTGTACCATAGGTGTAATTGGGTTATTAAATTTGGTTATCATGTTATAAAAGTCACACTACAGCATATAATGTAATCTCTATTAATATAGTAAAGTAAACTATCAGTCAGATTTGCAACAGCAGACCAGCGCAACTTCGTCTGCGCTTGTAAATTATCCCCGTTTTTGCAACATTTTTCATTGATGTTCCGCTTCTATTGGTCGTAGCATGATGTTATATAGCCTATAGTCTTCCTCGATATGTAGGCTATCCAACAATAGATTTTCAAAATCGGGTGAGTAGTACTGGAGATTACCCTGAACATCCAAACTCACAAACTTTACCTCTTTATAATATTGGAATAGATTTATTGAGGAAAGTTAAAGGCCATGAGACCCCTGTTGGTAAATGACTACCGCCGCCAATGGATACCTGCAACTCATGAGTCACAAGTGCGTTGCTGGCCTTTAAGGTGGGAGTAGGGGAAGAGTGGGAGTAGAGGAAGGGGGAGGGGGTTTAGGGCATCCGGTTACCTAACTCACTCGGCGAAAAACAACACCATCCATTGCTTCACGCCAGTTTTATGTGAGGCCGTGGTATCACTCCAGTCGAGTCGGCCCGATAAAACATTGCCTTAGGAACGGAACAGTGACCAAAATGCAGGTGAAACTGCGGGAACGACTAATAGTAGATTTAGTGATGCTATGCAGTGCTAAAAGCTAACAAGAAACAGAAGATTTATAAACAAAGATGTTACGTAGAAAGAAACGTGTGTATCTCCACACCATTCTATTCCAATGGATATCGTATATGGCGATTGGACACGAATAGAAATGGTACATTTGAGCTCATGCGAGTCCCGTTCTTTGACGTTCAATGCGATAATAGATATAAATTATTGTGCAGATGTTTACGTTGTTATTATTGGGAGGAAAATATTTTTGTGATACGGAATATGGAATTATACGTCTCAGTCAATATATACAAATCCTTTTTACACGACTGTAAATAAGGGTTTATATGAAAATATAAGTAAGACGACTAGGTTGATACAAAAAAAAATATATTCAAACAAATATAGTAAATAATTGCAGTTCAATAATTACATTGGTAAATAATATCAATATGAGTTACAGTAAGTAAAACAAAAACTAATGGTCGTGGGTTATTTCTATGGAAATGTAGTTTTTTTGAAGTGAAACTTTCAGAATCATTGTGATTTGGAATTCGATGAAACGAAAAAGCGTCACGATAAAGTTCCTATAATCTTTGTCTTTACACCTGCGCACTACCAAGACTTCAGAAAATATGTCAATGTCAACGTGGTGTAATTTTTGTGCATTTGCGTATTAAATTTATTTCAGTTGTTTTTTCTCCATATTTCATTTATACTTAATTGATTCTTTACAAATTAACATTTAAATCCAACCTTAACCTATGTTGAAAACGAAGTATTGTTTGTTTTGAAAGTTGTGTACAGTTGTAACTGGACTTCAGGTTTGCTTACTGTTTATTATTAAGGCCATTCCTTGTATATCTTAATCTGTTGTCTGTATCTGTACCTATTGAATAAAATAAAAATAAAATAATTTGGCCAATAACTTTTATATAAATTATGTAAAATTAAATTTATTAACATTAGTAAATTATTTGTGTTGCTTTTACTTTTTATTTCTCATTCTCTCGTAGGCTACTTTTCTGAAGTTTCACTTCTGCCGTGTGTGAATTACACACACACCCTCTTTATTTATTATTTTCTCCTCATGACTAAGTGATATGTCAGTCTCTTTTTTGTCACTCGTTACTCGTAGACAATTTGCTATAGCTTTTGTTCTGGTATACCATGTTGTGTTTGCATCATAGATAATACACTATATCTACTAGTTTACATTATGGTCGCTTTATCATCGAATTCGACAGGATTCGAAAGTTTAAAGTAAGAATACAAAAAAAGAAAAAGTAATCTTCATTGTACTGTGAACTGAGTTAATAATCAAAGTGTGAACTATGAGATTTTAATACAGCGTCGATAGACAAAACTGCTTCCACCTCTTGTCAAGCAAAGACAAACAGAAACTCTATCGATTACGAAGCTTACACATAAGGAGGACAAATTATCACGTGTTGGAAGCTAACGCTTACTTTTTTTATTAAGCCTCTATTTGCCTACGAATGTCTATTTCATCGTAACTTATAAATGGATAGATATTGAAACATCGTTCTTATTAAAAAGCTGGTTAAACCGATATTGTATATTTAGTTAATTTCTGCACTTATATTTAGTTCTTTATGCTCTGAATCTTTTAGTTGACACTTAACACATATCCACTAAAATGAGTTAACCAGCTACATTAGAATCGTCTACAAGACATACGTTTCATGGCCGTCCAAAAACTTTAAACTAAAGAAACGCGGAAAAACAAAAGAAACGGTAGACAAAAAGCAAAAACCTAAGGCCGCACTTTATAAATCAGTAAGGTTGACATGAATTACTATCACCATGTGCGAATTTATAGGCGAGTCGTCGTCGCTATGTAATTCAATTCGGCGCTAAACAATAAACTACAGCGGTAGTTTTATTTCGGCGAGAGTACAAGCTTGAAGAACAAACTTCTTTCTATATCTTGAACTTCTTTTTAAGGTAAATCAAAATTAAATGTATCTAACTCCATATATATATTGCTTATTATGTCTGGGAACAGATTCTTTATTGACATCAACATGTGTTTTTGGATCCCCTGCCTATGTCTATATCTGCCTCTGCCTATACCTGAACTCATGTTCTTTTAGAACGCTATGAACAAATGTTTTCTTAAAAAATTACAATTATGGATGGATGGATGTCTGTTACTCTGTCATGCAAAAACGGCTAAACGGATCTAGATGAAATTTGGCACAGAGATAGATTATAGTCTAGAATAGCATATAGGCTACTTTTTGTTCTGGAAAATTTTACGGTTCCCCTGGAATAGATTTTACAAATTTCGCGAACACGCGAACGAAGTCGCAGACCACAGCTAGTATGATGTGTTTACAGTGATTCCAGTACACTTTTGTTATTGTTTCTTAGTTGTGTTATTGTTTCTCACTTGTTTTATTGTTCTCGGCCTGGAGAATCACCTCCATATATAAGTAAAATAATCAATTCAAGTAAATTAATCAAGCATTAAAATTCTTGAATGCAATCGCACTTATTATTTTACTTAAAGCATGTTAACGTGGTACGGTCTGATAAAATTTTAGAAACACGTCGCAATTGGAGCTAAGAATTGCGTGAAGTTGTTTCTGAGCAAATATTTTTCCAAGCCTGACAGCCGAGTGCAGTACTCGCGTTGTTGTTGTTAAAATTAAACTTCAAATGACACTAATTTAATTAGCTATGTCAAAGTATTTCATATTTTGACATAACACATAGACTCTCGTTTCCAAGGCAGATTTTTTTATTTAGTATTGACAATCTAATTTTTATAAAGGAAATCTACTTTATTTTGACTATTTTAGACTTAATAAACAATATAGTTATTAAAATTAACTGATTAATAAATCATACTAAACTACTAACTGTTCAATAAATAAAAATAATAATAACTTCACACATCTCACACACGGCCGTCTGATCCCAAACTAGGCAGAGCCTTTACTATGGTAACCAGACTGCTGATATACTTCAATATTTTTAAATACATACATATTATAGATAAATTACATTCAGACAGAACAAATTCGTAATAAAAAAAAACACATACACAATTCTAATAACTGTATTTTCCAACCAACTTATATGTCAGCCTTGTCGTTTATGACCTTTTAATAAAAGTCATGTCCCTTTTCTTACGTTTAAAAGAATACCTCTAATTATTTCCTTAATAGCAACCCGCCCCGGCTTCGCACGGGTAGCAGATACATCTTCAACAATCATCATCATATTTCAACCAATTTACACAAATCCTTAACAATTGACATACCTAAAGCTTCCTCATGGATCGCTCTATCTATTGGTGAACACCGCATGAAAATCGGTTCAGTCGTTTTTGAGTTTATCGCGAAGAGACAGACAGACGTGGCGGGGGACTTTGTTTTATAATACAACATTCGTTTACTTACATCTTCGGTCATTAGTACGGATGCTTAGAGCGCCCTCTATAATAAATTCACCGGAAAGGAACACAAGCGCCATCTATCGGCGTTAAGCAGAGTCTAGGCGAAGGGTGTGACTCTCGTCACCGCCGAGTCAACACTAACCTAGGAACTGTACAGTGTTTCTTTGCGTATTTACAATGCACATCAGTGATGAAATATCAAAAGGGAGTTTTCTCATTGCCCGTACCCACTTCGTGCCTACATTGTGCCTAGTCCTGTGCCTGAGGATCCTACATACTCATAAATCAAAACAGTATTGAATTCGCCCGCCTTACCGGACACGCTTACCGAAGAAACCGCTAATCTTTTTGGAATTCCTCTTTGTCTCCAAAGTAATATTTTAATTAAGGCCCCGTCTGCGATCCGCGAAGGCAATTAAAACTTACGCCACGCCACTGACATTTGTTTGCCGCGACTTAATGTAATCCGGATGCACACTTAGCTGTCATAATGGACTGAACATATTTTATTATTTCATTTATTATCCGGCCTTTCTTTGTTTTGTTTTCGGAATGCTGAACGCAATATTTTTCTTAATACATTCCATAAAGCTATACTATAATATAGTAAGTTATGCTTTCTTTTGTGTACCTATGCTTAACTTTTCCAACTACATTATACAGCCTGTTATGAAAAGATGTTGTCAAATAGTAGACACCGTAAATAACGTAAAGCGCTAATTGTTTTTTGCAAAATTGTATTTTAATGGAATGCCCAGATTTCTCAGAAAATGCTAGCTTAAAAAATAAAAAAAAACCAAGATCATTGAAAGTGACATAAAACAATCATATGTTGTTTAAAAATGTGTGAAATACTAAGAAAAGAAAAACAAACAAGCAAAATCAATTATTTATTTTGTCGGCTACACATAAACTCCTAAAATTTGACCACACTTTTCTGTAACAGCCTGTAAAGAAATCATTCAGTTGTCGGTTTGTGGGAATATAAGTAACATAAATATGGCGTATTTGGTTAATTTGAACAAAGTTCCAATAATTTGAATGTGTTCTATAATTCATGGTGTTTCTCAAGACATTATTTTCTGTAATTTTAGTCAGCAAAATTAAGAAATCACAAAATCTAAAGTAAGTTGCGAGTTTTTTGCATGTTTTATAACTGTTTTTTTTCTAAATTGAGTAATAATAACAAAAATAACTTCACACATCTCACACGCAACTGTACTTTGGTAACCAGACTGCTGATAAACATACTTAAATATTTCTAAATACATACATATTATAGATAAATTACACCCAGACACAGAACAAATGATCATGCTCATCACACAATTATTTGTCCTGGGTGGGAATCGAACCCACGACCTCTGGCTCAGCAGTCAGTGTCACTAACCACTAGACCAACAGGCCAGTCATGAACTATTAAAATACCCGTTCATACAACCTCTTCTCGTACCGGTATCGACCTACTACAGGTAGAAGTCATAGACAGACCCAGCGATCCTAAAGTAAAGAATTAAAAACTGAAAAAATCTTTTATTATTACGATTAAGAAATAACTCAGAACTGTTCTCCTATTGCACATATGTATAAACCAAACTCCACATCCGTACAAGGTCACAAGTAAACGAACCCGAGGATTATAGCATAGATTTCCTAGAAACCCTTCAATCCTATAATATCCTCCGCTGGAGTTGAAACTTGTTAGCTCTTAATCCATGTTGACATTAACTAAATCATTTGGTTGAAACGTGTTTGTTCTAGTTTAAGCTTGTTTTAACCGACAGCCAGTAATAGATACTAGAAATTACCTGGTGGTTGAATTTCCACCATAATGCATTAAGTTTTAACTGTTTTGTTTTACTCGTACACCATTGAGCAGTAACTTGTACTGTCATTGTACCCATAGACTCCGCGTCATGACATGTCAACGTATATTGAATATACCCAACTTACTTTTATACATACATATGTAAATGACATTTAATATGATATAATATTGACCAAATTTAAAATACTATTAAAACAAATCTGTGTGAACGACATAATATAAAAGAAGAAAATTGACTTAATATAGAATAATTAAAAGTCGCCAAATAATAAAATGATTAATTACCTACGTATAGCCATGTCCATTTCTACGTAGGTACATACAAAATTTAGAAAATTAATCAGTTTGTTGTTTGGCAACGACTCAAAATAAGTTTATATAAAATTTGATAGTTTATGTAAATAAGCTCAAGACTTAAGAGGTTTATTTATTTATTGCTTTTTGGTTATTTCGTCGGTTTAATTTTTTGTTAAAAAGATTTTTTAGAATGATTCTTAATAATGCTTATATGCAAGAAACGGTAGAAGTCGTTTTATCTTGGATTGTTGTTACTTTTAGACGCAATATCCAAATATACAACATTTGGGGGGATAACAAGCATGAATGGAACCGTTATCTTTCAGTAACAAAAATTACTAATACATATACTATACATTGTATTAAAAATGGCAAAATCTGTTTTGAAGAAAATCGCTAGGTTTATCTTAGGTTTTTGTCGAATATGAGAGTTCTTTATGTTATTCCTTCTTATCATCAGTCCTTACATTTTCATTTTCATGTATCAACAACTAACAGGAACTTTTCCAACTGAATTTCTATCGTTTCTTGTGAAGACATTTTAAGAATCTTCTCAGTGCCGCGAAATAGATTGAAATGGGTTTAAAAATAAAATGTATTAAGTATATCTAATATTATCAAAATACTGAGACCGTTTTGTACAAAAATAACATGTAGGTATGTACGGTACATATATAAAATATATGTCTGTGTATATAACAGGTGTTATTACAACCCGTAATATACCCAATTTACCGGTTAGCCCAAGGGTACGTCCGTAAAATATCCTAAGGACAGAATAAAGGTATTTCCACAACGAGTTAATTTCTCACGATATCAAAAACTAAAAGAACTCACGTTTTTTTAATTGAAGAACTAACACTCACGCCTGTATCTCTGAAGGAGTAGGCAGAAGTGTAAAAAAAAAACACATTTTGCAAACTATTTTGGTTTAAGCCTGGCCTGGCCTTGAACTTCCCAACGACAGCCAGGTATGTGACGTTCAAATGCTCAAGCTATTTTTTTTTTAGTATAGAGGCGCGAGCGTAACGAGCAGACGGGTCACCTGATGGTAAATGACTACCACCGCCCATGGGCACCTGTAACTCAAGAGTCACAAGTGCGTTGCCGGTCTTTAAGGTAAGTAGGAGAAGGATGGAAGAGGGGGAGAGGGGAAGAAGAGCCTCCCCTTAGAGCCTCCGGTAATTTCACTCACTCGGCGAAAAGCAATGCAAGCATTGCTTCACTGCCGGTTTTCTTTGTCGCCGTGGTATCACTCCGGTCGAGCCGTCCCATACGTGCCGAAACATGACTCTCCCACGATTATTTTACTTACACTCCCCAATTCATCCGTATAAGCAATATCTCTTTCCTTCAATTGCCTTCCCTTCTAACCTACATTTGTCTTTCAAAATACTCCCAATTTTTTCATCTTTCATTCCCAAAGTGTCCAGTTACTCCTTATGACGGAGTGAGCCAAATTATAGTCCCTAAAATGTGACTATCCCTTCAGGTTTATAGCCTATAGGTGTATGTATGTACCCATGATGTAACTGGTACGTTGAGACACATATCCCATGTAACCCCACTCACCAACAGCACCCACTGCCGCTAGCAGTGCTGTCGTACTAAAGTCTATAGAGCGGAGATGCTGGACTATGTAGTCAGATAGGTCAAATTAAAACAAAATCTTTTGTTTCTTTTGTAATTTGGTCATTTCCACTGTGTACTTCAATTAATGTCACGAAGTTTGTCGAGTAGTTGGTAGTTTTCGTACTATATACGTGTTCATAGTAATGTACACGTAAACAATACGTAAACTACCATATAATATATACCCTAATCGTATCGTATATTATATAGTAATCAGACAGTATCTTCAATCGCAATTAATTTACTACAACACCTATAGAAGTGACATTGTTTATGTTGCGATCTCAACATCAAATCTTCACATGGCAAATGATCATATGACATTTTTTTAATAATAATAATAGACTACTGAGGAACTTGACTACTTAATAATAGTAGAGATAATAAATGTTTCTGAGTTTTTATTTCATAGATATCATTATTGTATTACTTTGCACGCAATATGTTTGTCTCCATAAGTGAAGTGAAGTTTTAGTGATTGGTAACAAATTTAATTTCATTTATTAATTTTAATCCGCTCGTAGTCGTAGAATTTTTATTTTTATTAAATACAAAAAGAAAGAAATATACCAGTATAAACCAGTCCCTAGAAAACTGATTGAAAGGTTCTGATTTGTATTAGGCTATTTGCTTCTTTGCAACTTCTCCATGTTATATTGACCGCAATTTTCCTCAAACCGGCCGCATTATACGAACCTTTCCTATTTGCAACAAAATATCTGGATTTCCTTCCCATTCATGTAAATAATTCTGCTCCTTCCTAGTAGAATTGGGCTCAACCTATACGTGACATGTACATTCGATGATCGGCACTGCCCACAAAAAAGTTATGTAACGAAAATAATAACCGGGAAAAGTTCATCAACCATCATAAGGCAGGGTGAGTACTTGTTATGTTGTGGTAGGAAAAAAGTGATATCATTGTGTGTACGGCAACAGAATGGTTTTCTTTTATAACTGTGTGATGATTTACTCTTTGTCAAAATAAAGGACAAATCTCCGTAATTTAGTTTTTAATTTTATCTAAGGTTATCCACAACTTTTTCCTCTTTTAAAAATCTTATTCAGTCTATTTCGAAAATTAAAAAAAAATGGCGATTCAGCTGTTTTCCAACAATTCGCTTACCGAACCATACCCAACTTTATTTTTTATAAAAGTTTCCTACCAATATTATAAACGTGAAAGTTTGTGAGGATGTATGAATGTTTGTTGCTCTTTCACGCAAAAACTACTGAACCGATTGCGATGAAACTTGGTATGTATATCACATTACACTAATCACAAATCACAACGAGAAATAAAGTACAAATCCCAAAAAATGTGTAAAATGCGTTGATGGGCAGATATGATTTTATGCAAGGCAAGCGTACACGTCCTACACGTTCAACGTAGTCTTTCCCTATATTTGGTTTGGTAAGTTTATCTATATTATCCAATTTTGAGTGTTTTAATCTAAAACCTTTAACGAAACGGAACGAAAAACGAAAAATATGTAAACATAATTTTATATAAAACTTAAACAAATTATATTTTTTTAAGGTTTTAGTATCTATCTAGCATTTGAATTGTCTGATGCACGGAATTCAAAGGTATTTAATACCTATTGATTGCGTTAATTCCCGTATACATTATTAAAACATGTGTGTACTTATTATAAACACTCTATAATTGATACTTACTATATACTTACTTCATACTGTTTACAACTGCAAGAGTAGCAGACAAGAAATTTTAATAGTACAGTATATCGGCAAGTGAATAGCTGTGTAGCGGCTTTGTTCCAGCCAAAACAGATCGAACATATTTTATGTTTCTGACCCTACTAGCATTTAATCTAATCTCTGATACATTATTACACATACAACTGTTCTATACTAAGCAGAATTATATAATAACTTAATAACTTCACATATCTTACACACGGCCGTCTGATCCCAAACTAGGCAGAGCAGACCAGACTGCTGATAAACATACTTATATATTTCTAAATACATACATATTATAGATAAATTGCACTCAGATGATCATGCTAATCACACAATTATTTGTCCTGGGTGGGAATGAACCCACGACCTCTGGCTCAGCAATCAGAGTCACTAACCACTAGACCAACAGGCCAGCCTACATATAGATGGATACTTCGAATAATTTTAAATATATCAACAATAGGGTAGATGACTGTCAAATCAAATCGGTATAATTTTAGTAAATATCGAAACGCCTTCATTCGTCTATTTACCTAGGCATGACATCACGCCTTACTGTTATTATAAAATACTTGCAGCGCCCCGCGGTTTCACCGGCGTAAGTCCCGATCCCGAGGGAATATCAGGATAAAAAGTATCTTATGTGTTAATCCAGGTCTCCAGTTATCTACATACCAAGTTTCATCGCAATCGGTTCAGTGGTTTTTGCGTGAAAGAGTAACAAACATCCATCCATCCATCCATCCAAACTTTCACATTTATGATATTAGTGGGATTAAAACTGGACGATAATTTTGATAGTATTTTAAGTTGTTTTATTACTCGACTTGGCAAAATAATTTATTTTGAGCATAGTCATAGGCATTGGGTAGATACCCAATTATTAAAACATCTTAAAACTGTATTTCTACGTCACGAAAAAATTTTGACCTAAAAGACTAATAAAAGCATAAACTTAGTACAGATAAAACCGTAACCCAACATGTGTCTAATCGCAGAAGATCCTTTTTTTTACAGTGATTTTCATTACTCCTGAAATGTACTACAACTGATTTTATTCCTCTTACAATACGTGAGGTGTAATATTTCAACACAAAAGGAATTCGGTGACATAAATTGTTAAAATATGTTTTTTTTATGAAAATCTTAATAAGGCTTCGATTCATTAGTTTCGTAATTCTCTAAAACTGATTCAGAATATTATTTACTAAATTCGTTGTTATATAAAGTATGATGTATGAATTTACCTTGTTATATAAAATTAAGCAAAATTAATATTTTTTCTTTCTTTATGCAGCCTTACTAAGTTAACCATCAGTAAGCGGTCGTTCTGCTTCGGGTGACACCACTAAGTGAGTGATTTAAACAAACTAAGAAATAACCTTTAATAATTACTTCATCATCATCATCATCAGCCTATCGCCTTCCACTGCTTACTAACTAATTGATTACGTTAATAATTAAAAAAAAATAAAAAAGATATCTTTGCTCTGAAATTATAATTATGTACATTTCACAAAAAATGTTCGGCCTTATCAAACATTGTTAGTATCAAATAGTTCAGTTTATTAAATATATTTGCTAGTTAAATCGACTCGTGTATTGCAATAGCTGATAATTACTGTAATACTAAGGCTGCATAAGGATACTAAATAATTTTTAACCGACTTCAAAACAGGAGGAGGTTCTCAATTCGACTGTATGTTTTTTTTTTATGTTTGTTACCTCAGAACTTTCAACTGGGTGAACCGATTTTGATGATTCTTTTTTTATTTGAAAGCTGGTGCTTCCCGCGTGGTCCCATTTCAATTGGTCCAGTTCTGATAATGGCATCCGTGAGAAAACCATATATAAGTCTCTTATGGAATAGTTTTTTTGTTGAAGTCGGTTTTTCTTTTAAAGAATTATAGTTTAAAGACTATCTGGCTCCAGAATTAATGTTATGGTATTTCTTCTTTAATCATCAAAGAAGTGTTACATTACTTTATTTTGTTTGTTTTTTATTTTTTATTTCTTTAATAACCCCGAGTTTAATAAATTATAAGAGAATTAGTACATTATTTCATGTTTATTCAATTAATAAGTTCTGGTTATTTTGTTCATGATGATAAATTCCTAATTTGGCATAAGGCCAGTCCACTAGAATATTGTATTTTATGTGTCTGGCTACACTGTGGAATTTAATCCCATTATCTCACATCCTATATTAAATTGTTATGTACGTATTACCAAAGTAAATAACTTGAACATAAATCAATACACACATACACTCATGCCTTTATCCTCGAAGGGGTGAGCACAGACATATTAAATAAACACCACATTTTAAACTAATCTCTTTTGTTTAAACTACCCTCGAGTTCAACACAGTCCGTTATTTATTTATTTATTTAAAACACTATGCACATTTGTACAAAGGCTGACTTAATGCCCAGGGCATTCTCTACCCGACCACCTTGTACTTTTTAACGGTCTATTTGAAATTATTGTATATAGTAAGTAAATGGATTAAGATAAACTTGATATTCATAATAACGACATAATACGCGATAATTTAATAGTACCTACCTGTTTTTTTTTTGTACCGAAGTAAATAAAAAAATGTTTTTGTGGTTATGAGTTATTTTACTATGATTACTGTGGGACTCGACTCTGCGTAACAAAGTGCGTGCATAAATGCGTGTTTGTATACTTTTTGGTGTCCGTTAGACGCTCATGAAAACGTCAATCATTACCAAAACTCATGATTGACGGATATTCGTTGGTGATTGATGAAATAATATCGACATCAAAATCAATGCATTAGACGATAAGTTATTCGTCGATCACCGTTTTGATTGTGGCAAAACTGACAGCAAAACCTACCGTGTAATGAACGCCTTTGATGTGCGTGCATGACAAACTATGTGCGCATGTGCATGTGTGAGTCCACGCGTGCGTGCGTCCACGCATGTCTTGCCCATATGTGTTTGTAATTGATATATCATATTATGTTCTTTGCTTTAATAATTTAAAGTAAAGTAAAAGAAAATAGCACTCGGCACAAATAGAGCAAAATTTGTTGGAAGGCTCAGTAATTACCACGAGCGTTAATAGTACATCTCCTACTTTAAATTAATTTAATTAGTTCGAAGTCAAAATCGAGATAAAATATGAAATCACGTTTATTTTATCAAGATACCATAGTAAAGGATTATGTAGTGCTTACCTAATACAGCAGACTTGTTCACCACAATTGGCAGAAGCAGACGGTAGGACACGTTGGCTCCTCGCCAGCTCACCAGACACTTTGTTACTAATTGCATTTCGTTGTTTGTGTATTATTGTAGTTAATTTATTCAGATCACCTACCAGTCGTGATGAAGACTATCTTGCTGTACTGAGTACTTTAACTGTTTATACTAGTAACGATCCAATCATTACTTCTGTGATACGTCTTCTAAACATTCATTCATCACTTTCACTCCTATTTTGTAACCAAGAAAACGCACGAGAGAAGACTACACCCAAATACGACTAAGCAGTCTGGTCGGCAGTGTTTTAAACTAAATCTAAATACGAGTGACATACTTACATACACCTGTATTACCGAAAGGATAGACAGAGGGTTATTAAACAACTACATTTTATTTAAAAAAAAAACTATTATTTGGTTCCACTACGTAATAGGGGCAAGCTTATTGCCGGCAATCGGGCACTTTGGGAATTAAAGATGGGAAAATTGAGAGCATCTTGAAAGGGAAAGGTAGTTGAGAAAGCAAGGCAATGGAAAAAGAGGAATATTGCCTAGTATTGGGAAGTGAAAACAATAGCTTGAGCATGCCAGGGTTGCAGACGCAACTCGAACTGGCTGTTGCCGGAAAATCCGTGCCCTTTAACAAATACGAATAATAAACTCAAATAACTGTTTGCTTAGCATTGCGCTACGTGTGTACTAACTCGTCACTGTCTTTATAGAAAGGAAGAAAACCGAGTGACTTCAACACCAACATTAATAATAATCAATTTATTTACCAATACAAGAGTAAACAGACGGTATAGATGTATCTAGGGTATACACAGGTAGCAAAACCTGTATATAATAATAATAACTCCACACATCTCACACATGGCCGTCTGACCCCAAACTAGGCAGATCCTGTACTATGGTAACCACACTGCTGATAAACATACATATTATAGATAAATTACACCCAGATACAGAAAAAATTATCGTGTTCATCTCACAATTATTTGTTCTGGGTGAGAATTGAACCACGACTGGCTTAGCAGTCAGGCTAACTAACCACTAGACCAACAGGCCAGTCCAATAATAAATACACAATCCTGTCTCTCAAAAGCTTATTCTTTGTCTTATGTAAGCAATGGAAATGCCACCATCGCAAGGTTAAATATTATGTATAACTACTTCACGGGGCTTCGTTTCAATGAAGATTTGTCATTTAGATATACCTCGGAAACAGTTTTTTTCTTGTACCCTATGCACTCTTCTATATTCCTGACAACATATATAACTTATTTACCCTTTCGTATTTTTTTATCATTGTTCTAACCAAGTCAAAATTACTCTGTTCAAGGCTTACGGTCAGTCGTTCTACACCAGCCAATTCTGGTACAGTTACACGAAGAGTAATTTAAGGTTTTTGTATATTAATTTTAGTTAATGTAATTTAATTTAATTTAATTCTTGTAACATCTTTATTGGCAATTATGCCTGACATAAACTTATGAATAAAAAAAATTATAACATTAGTTAGGATTCTAGTAACTATAAAACTGTATCAAATATATATACATACAGGTAAAACTAAGCCGAAGTCACAAATTAGTAGCGTTTTATGTCTTTACAAAGTGTTTACGTGGCCTATTTTTTTAATGCTTCCAACGCAAATTTCTTTCTTTCTTTCAACACGAAGTTACAAAATAGAAGATATTATTTACGTACAATCCAATCTACGCAATATTGTATAAATTACCTCGCTAATAATAGTACTTAGAATCTGTGTTACAAAGAAACCTTTGTAACACAGACAAGAAAAGGGAAACCCCTTTTCTTGTCTTGCGTAAACTATTACATTTCGAATTTCTACTAGCAAGTTGGTTATGTTCTAACCGCTTTTAGAATTTTGGCTGTCACGTGTCGGGGCAGGAGTAACACATATCTGATTAGGTGTCTTTTTCTTACAGTTATGTATGCAAACATATGCCTGGCCTATTGGTCTAGTGGTTAGTGACCCTAACCGCTAAGCCAGGGGTCGTGGGTTCGATTCCCACTGAACACAAATAATTGTGTGATGAGCATGATCATTTGTTCTGTGTCTGGGTGTAATTTATCTATAATATTTATGTATTTAGTAATATATAAGTATGTTTATCAGCAGTTTGGTTACCATAGTACAGGTTCTGTCTGCCTAGTTTGGGATCAGACGGCCGTGTGTGAGATGTGTGGAGTTATTATTATCCCACTAATACTATAAATGTGAACGTTTGGATGGATGGATGTTACTCTTTCACGTAAAAACCACTGAACCGATTGCGATGAAACTTGGTATGTAGATAGGTAGAGATCTGGATTAACGCATAGACTTTTTGCTTTTTATCCCTATATTCCCACGGGATCGGTTACGCGGGTGAAACTGCGGGGCGCTGCTAGTTATCATATATTTTGAAATGTGCTACAGTAACAAACAATTATGCATCAAAAAGATTTTAAGAAATTTGTAGTGCGTCTTAGGTCTTTTCAAATTCCCATAGGACTGTCTTTCTGAAAGCGACGACACGAGACGATATAATACCCTCTCCTGTAACGGCTGTCTTGTGGAATTTATTCATCACCATTTGAATAAATACTTTTCTCGGAATGAAACATTCGACATACATCAATTGAAATTTGATAAATATATTTGTTTTACGTGGATTTATTGTTCAGTAATATTAAATTGATATTGAAAAATATAGCAAGTTTCTTAGAAATATTTATCACATATAAAACCAATTCAAGAGGTAACAATCAGAATATGAAAATTAAAAAAAAACTTTCATAGGAGAGTGGTCTAATATTGACATTTCAGATTGACGGTTAAGGTTGGCCCACTGTTCTATAATTTCACCATACAAATATTTATTTAATTTATATTTAAATAAGTATAAATATGGTTTGTGCCAGTTGTTGCTAGTAATTGACGGGCCTATTATTTGTCTAGTGGTTAGTGATCCTGACTGCAGAGGTCAGGGGTCAAGGTCGTGGGTTCGATTCCCACCGGGGACCAATAATTGTGTGATGAGCACTATTATTTTTGTTTTGTGTCTGGGTGTAAATTATTTACAACTAGCAGCGCCCGCGGTTTCAAGTTTCATCGCAATCGGTTCAGTCGTTTTTGCGTGAAAGAGTAACAAACATCCATCCATCCATCCAAACTGTCACATTTATAATATTAGTGGGATATGTATGTATTTAGTAATATGTAAGTAAGTTTATCAGTAGTGTGGTGTGTGGCTCTGCCTTTTTGAAATCTGACAGTCGTGTGTGAGTCTCAAGTTATTATTATTTTTGCTCACTTTAATAATTTTCAGACAGCCGGACCGACCAGCTCTGACTATCAAAGATTTTCCTCAGAAGTTCCTTCTGAGCACTTGCATCATCTCATTAAGTGCTGGATAGCTCAGCATCATCGCCTGTAAGTCGATTGGGTTGTCAGAGAATAACGCGATGTCATCTGCAAATCGTAGGTTACTCAATCTCTTGCCCTCCATATTAATGCCGTGCTCTTCCCAATCCAACTTTTTAAAAATGTCCTCCATTATGAGTGTGAACAGTTTAGGAGAAAGTGCGTCTCGCTGTTTAACTCCTCTCCGGATCTTGAGTGACTGGGTTTCTGGTGATAAGTTAACCTTTAAAGTTGCATTTTGTTATATGTTTTGTATGACGTTAATATAGCCGTGATCAATACGGGCATTCTGAAGAAGCGGCCCAGGTTTCCATTTTATCAAAGGCCTTCTTGTAGGCTATAAAGGCGATCCAGAATGGTAATTGGTATTCAGTGGTTTTTTGAATGATGACTCTCATTGTTAATAATGGTCCATAGTGTTAAAACCACCTCTGCATCTGGCTTTTTCGATGGGTTGATAGTAGTCGAGTTTTTTAGTCAAACTAGTGGTAGTAATTTTTGTAAACACTTTGTACAGCTGTCAAAATAGACTGATGGGGCGGTACTTGTTCAGGTCTGAATTTTTCCCTTTTTTTAATAATAAGATGACCACAGCACTCTCCCACTTTGCCGGGTTCTCGGACAACCCAATCGACTTACAGGCTATAATACAGGAACTTAATCAAGCAGCCGAACAGTGCGGCTTAGAAATTAACCTTGACAAAACCTAGGTCATGACCAACATCCCAAATAATACCGCAAACATCAGCGTAAACGGCACTGTCATAGAGAAAGTAGGCAAGTATGTGTATCTTGGTCGAGAGATCGTAATGGGAAAGGACAATCAGGCTAACGAAATTGACAGTCGCATAAGACTAGGATAAGCAGCTCACTCCAAACTCAAATTCGCATTCAACATTAAAATCAACGGCGAACAAAAAGCTCGCATTCATGACCAGTGCATCCTACCGGTGCTCACGTATGGAGCTGAGACCTGGATCTTTACCAAGGAGATCCTCCACAAACTTCAGGTGGCCACTTTTCAACAGGGCACTTTGGGAATTACATTCCGTAACGTCAAATAAAACTAATGACTAAAAACCCTTAATCTCGCATTTTTATGATGAACTGACTTTTGTATTGTGAAAAGTATAAACAGAAATAGGTTTTTGTAAGTTTTTCGCGTAGCTCAAACTTACACGCTGTATGTATAGTTACATATACGAAAAATGATCACCTAATTGTATTATTGATTATATTTCGCACATATACTGCAATCTACGTAGATATGCATCTGCATCGAGATTCCATTAATTCGTTCGAGTTTGCACTTCAGAATTTACATCGCCTGATACTCATAAACAGGCTAAGAACAGCCTGCACTTTAGTGAAACAAGCAAACTTGGGGCTTTAACTTTAGGCTGTACTCTGCATATAATGTTGAAAGTGCTTGGTGTGAAACAGGATTACGTTGGGAATATAGAGATAAAGAGGCAGTGTTTAATAGACCAAATCGTGTTAGAATCGGTTGAGACTTAGTAAAATGTTACGTCATTAATATTCGTCGCCATCTATAATATTTCATGACGTCATCTAAATCTTGAATTATGAACAGTGTCGTCTATAATCAAAGTGGTTAATTATTTCTAAAAAATGTAGTAAAGTATCAAACCTCATCCTTTTGGCGTTTGAAACACAAAGGTGGTTATTCATGTGGTGTCAACCCTGTAACAACTTTTTTTTCCTTCCTTTCTTTAAAAAATTGTGTTTTATGTCTCACGATAGCGTTCGTGATATTTATAAACTTTTCGTACCATGTCAGGCCAACGTATATGCCGGACATTTGTAGCTTGAATGAACCATTTTCACATAATATATAAATTTGTAAGAAGTATTCTTCACTACATAATATTACAGCCCCGCCGTGTCAGTCTGTGTGTCTGTTCGCGATAAACTGAAAAACTACTGAACGGATTTTCATACGTTTTTCACTAATAGACAGAGTGATTCATGAGGAAGGTTTAGCTGTATAATTTGTTAAGATTTTGTTTAAATTGATTGAAATATGTTGATGATAGTTGAAGATGTCTGTGCTACCCGGCGAAGCCGGGGCAGGTTGCTAGTAAACACATATTCATACATTTTTATTATATTTATTTTCATTATATGGAGAAAATTTCGCACGAGGAATGTGAAATTTTGAATACTTGACATTTTAAAACGAAGTGTTTTAAAATGTCAAGTATTAAAAAATTCACATTCCTCGTGCGAAATTTGCTTAAAATTAAGATTTAGGATTAAATATGCTTTTAAAGTGTTACATACTCGACATTCTAAAAACAAAACAAATCATTAAGCTTCCTATAAAGGTTTCATTATAAAGCTTAGTCCCCTAGCTGCTACACCATAATCCATGTAACATTCGTGTTTAGGGAAGCTACAATATTGTACAACGAGGGGGCACACTGTAAATTGTCCATGAAACATCAACGAACCGGACGACGATCGATGCACGTAAAGAGTAATTCACGAACACAGAGGTATAGATAGATAGACTATATTTTATTGCACACTAAAAAACGAGCAATACATTATTGTTGGAACGGACTACACGCGCCGACTTGCAACCTCTGTGGACTGATGATAAAAAACCTCTTTGGCGCGGTACGTCTGACTGGCGACTCCGTCCTCAAATTCAAATGATTCGTATTTGAAATAGTTCAGAAAATAGAACCATGAAAAAGAGGACAATCGTCTGTGCAGCCTTGGCAGACAGACGCCCGTGTTGACATAAACTAAAATATATTATACTGAAATAGACTGGCAACTCCATAAACTAAAATATATTATACTGAATTAGACTGGTAACTCGTTTTGTGTAGGTCAGCGCCTCTGACCGCAAAGCACGGGAACTTTAGTTCCCTACTTCACCTATAGAGGCGCTGACTACAGGTGTAAAAAGTGTAAAAATGTATTATTACTAAAGCTATAGCTATAACGTATAATTATGAGAACGGAATAAATAACACAAAAGTCTAATTTAATTAGTTTATTAATAACATATTTTATGATCATTTCATTTACAAGACTTTATAAGGTTTTGAAGATAGGAACTGTTACTGTCACCACATACATTTTTATAAAATGTAGAACTCCTTTTGACTGTGAGAACATTGTTCACTTATTTGCACCAATTCGTAACGAAAAATAAATCTTATCACTTTTATAACAAACAAGAAATTATTTAATAAATAACAAACCGGCGATTTTTTTTCTGACATATTTAGACAGAGACCAGAGTTGCCAGCGTGTTATACTGGTTAACTACTTTATGGTCTCGAGTAATAATTTATTTTATATTTCGAAACAATGATTTATTTAATATTAATCACGGAATTATTAAGAATAGCAAACCTGGTGAAATGAATATGCAAACTTGACAAGTTATATAAAATACCTAAAATGTGTGACGGTAAAATATGGTAACCTAGAATAACAGTTTTATGTATCAGGTGAAGATGGCTCTTTTAAAAAAATTAAAATTTGTTCCCGATTTGCATACGTGTTGAGATACGGAACCGCGAGATATATTAATTGTGTGTTATTATAATTTATTTGTCAATGTGATTGTAATTCTTTAAAGGTTTAACAGTAAAACCAAAGTTACGACCGCGTAATCTTTTATTCCTCTTTCTTAGAAATTAGATCCATCTTTCCTGATACTGCCTACCATCTGAGTTACTACAATATTAAGTAGCAGTACAATGCGTAGTCTGCGATCTCTAACAACCTTTGATAGACTATATGTAGTAGACTATACTTGACAATAGTGAAAAACGAAAACGATTTAGATACATACTTGAAAAATCTGTAATCTTTTAGATATTAAACCAGTTTCGTGCACACATACATATAGTTGCTGAAAACACGACTAATGTACACCCGCAATTCTAACCGTTAGAATGGCGGGTGTACATATTTTATTTTATATCTTTTATCAAAAGAAGTACACTGGATTTCATTAAGGGCACACTGAGGTACACAGAAGGTACGCATAATAACAAAAAGAAATAGTGAAATAAGCATCTCCTAAATGAAAAAAAAAGTACACCCGCAGTCCTAACGTTAGAATGGCGGGTGTACATATTTTATTTTATATCTTTTTATCAAAAGAAGTACACTGGATTTCATTAAAGGTACACTGAGGTACACTACAGATACCACCTTTCTGTAGGACAGCAGCTCAATTCTGTGATGTACACCCGTGGTCCTAACGCACACCAATACGATCGGTGTTCTGACTTGAAGGCCTATATTCTAAAGCCTAGTTACCGTATGTTAAGGATGAATTTATTAGGAAGTAAACCCTTAATTCTTAATTCTTTTACTTTATATCATAAAGTATACCTTTCCTATCGTCCAATACTTAATGCTTTTTTAAGTATTAGTTTTGTCTATTTTATAATTTTATGTGATATCACAAGTTTAAAATATTTGAAGATGATCTACCGGCTTCGATTTTCTATGTGGTCTTTTTTTAGCCGTTTTGTAGAAATATACTTCAATAAATAATCGTAACATACTTAATTTATTGCATCGGTAGTGCACTGTACTAGAGTTGTCACTTATCATAGTTGTAAATAAATATAAAAAAATCAGCAATCTCTGTACTTTCACGCTACTCTGCATAATGCTTGGACAATGTAATATCGGAGATTGTTGCAACTGTTCTCCTGATTACATACATGAATAGCATACAAGTATACTCGTGTACTGTTGTCATACTAAACAGTTATGCAAGTATATTAAATTTCTTTTGTTCGTATTCGAATCGGAAGGAAAAATATTTCCCCACGGCTTACTGCAGACGTTCAGGCAAGCGATATACTTATTTACTAACAAAATGAGTTTGTTTAGAATCAATAGCAGACTGAGATATGTAAATCCGGACTTAATCGCGATAACAATTACAAGGCACAATACCTATTTTGGTTACCCATTGTTTCGATCGATCGCACCTATCGTGGTCATGAGTCGGGTGGACTGATGAGAGCTCAGTGACACTTCCGTGAAGTGCGAGTTTCAGTAACTACCCGCACTTCGTCTTTACTACCCGCCGTTTCGATCGAATTGCACCGATCGTGGTCACGGGTGGACTGGTGAGAGCTCAGCAACGCCTCCGTGAAGTGCGAGTTTCAGTAACTACCACTTGATCTTTACGAAGAAAGCACAATTAACATAGAGTTGTTTTTTGCCAGTTGCCAGAGCTCCAAAAGGAGAAAGTGTTGGCAACGCACAAATGACACCACAAAAAGTAAAAAAAAAAAGAAAATTCGTTTTTAATACTGGTGCATACTGACATCATCTAGTAAAGTGTAAAATAATTCTTAATGTAATTTTGAATACAAACAACAGTTTACATTATTGAAAGATTATTCTATTATATATCCTATCATTTTTTTTTTTAAAAAAAAAGATTACTAATAACGTGGGTCACACATTACTAGTATTCTTGTTAACCCCTCCAGCTAAGCTAAATGCTTGTGTTAGGAGTGGGTTCACGTCAGTAGTGCACTGGGTGGGTGGGTATCCTATCATTGACCAAAAAATAAGTATACCTACATTTATTTATCTACATGTGCAAAATTTCATTAAATTCGGTTCATTCTTTTAGGTGTTCCTAGCGAGCAAACAACCTGATACGAAGATTTTATTTATAAAGATATAAGCAAATCTATCTATATTAATAATTCGGTCAAGGGGTACGGTAGACTAGATTGAAACCCTGCCTGAATAATAAAACATAAAAAAAATAATGATTTCGAGTCGACAACATATATCCGCAAAATTCGGATTGTCGAGTATTTTGTTAAATTCTAATGGTGCAAATGGCAGTCGCCATATTGGCCACTCAGATGCCCTATTGAGTTTGTTAAGGCCGATTCACACGTATCAGTGAAGTTAGTTCCGTCCGGTCCGACACAGTACCGCCATATTTTCTATGAATGCATCCCTGTCAGTCAGTGTCAGTGATGATACAGTGTTCTCAGTGTGTAAATGAGCCTTTATTGATTGAGCTGTGATTCGAAATAAGTACCTTTGCCAACTTCTCGGGTGAGTACTCATTCTATCAAACTAAACAACTTTTATGATTTTTTAAATATCTACCTACATTTGGTAAAAGATTGTGTATTATGTGTCACATTTTACCCGAGCGAAGCCGGGTTTTCATCTAGTATAATATATGTAAGAAACATTCTTACAACCACTGATATAAAATATGAAAATCACTAACTAACAGTAACTGCCAAGTTGTTTGTACCACTATTCGCACTCAAGACAATGTTCTGAACTTATTCCTACCCTTTTTATGACCCCACTATTCCTTAATATTTATCAATCGACCAATACCATTGCGTTACCGGTATAACCAGTCAAAATAATATCTATTAACTTATTCTTATTAAATAGTGAACTGTGTTATCATCTATTATAGTTTGTCCCTAATTTTAATAAAATAAATAAGAGTTTTTGATGTGGTGACGACTGGCCTGTTGGTCTAGTGGTTAGTGACCCTGACCGCTATGCTTATAGGTCGTGGGTTCGATTCCCACCTGAGTCTGGGTGTTCTTTGTGTCCGTTGTTTCTATGTTTGTAAAGTCCCCCGCGACACGGGAGTAATTCCTAATGCGGGAGTTGTAAAAAAAAAAAAAAATAAGCTTGTATATAAGCAAAATTGAAAAACAAAATTAAACCAAAAGCACCAATGTTTGAATAGTATTCCGGGAAAAATATTTTAAATCGCATTACGTATCCACAAGGTTTTTTATTATAAAATATGTAAATATTAAAAGCAGTCAAATAATCCGAGCACAGATCCCTTATAGGGGCGTACAGTAAAATATCTTATTTTACTGTACACGACTCATAGAGAGGCTTTCTTATCAAATTTTCAAGAAGGGGAGATTTTTATACGGAAAAAAAACCGTTCAAATATCGACTTGGAATTTAGTGGAAAATAGACCTATGTACTGTTAAATACTTACTTAAACCAAAACAGTTTTAGGAGATGTACCTAACTTAGATTACAAGACGAGGAGTAGTCATTTCGCGGTCGCACCAGAATGGCGTACTCGTAATTGTTTTTAAACTTTCTGCGACTATACATATTAGATGTGTAAATCGGGACTTAATCGTAGTCGTGGACGAGGTCACTCACATTCCACCCGAGACCACGATCGTTGCGATCGATCGAAACGTCTGGTAATCAAAAAAGGTATTGTACGTAATAATTGTTATCGCGATTAAGTCGCGATTTACACATCTAATACATACCTACTCGTATATTACGTCTGCCTTTATATGTTCCTTGTTTTTAATACTTATGCACTAAAACTACTAACTTCTCCCTCTGGACCGCATTCAACGAAGAGCGATTCAAATCGCCGATTGCCGGGATATTTCAGATCGGCTTGACCCCTTAGCCACAGTATAATGTATAAACAGTATGGTATCTTCATACAAACGGTTGGATCACGAGACATACCTACACGCACGCAATTCAAAAACGCATCCCGAGATAACATTTTTTAAATTACCTGGAAACTCCGAAATGTAAGACTATAAAATAATTTTTATGTAGGTACTAGTACGTAATTTGTTTCTTTTTTAATAAGTAGGTATTTTGCTTTATCCACCGAGTAAAATACCTGGATTAATAAATAAATAAGTAAATAGGGTGACAAAACTGACACAGGAGTGACTTACACACGCTCGCGTTAAAAAGAAACTAGTAGGTAGTTTCCTACGCTAAGCTATCTATTTACTTAGGTATTTAGCTACTTACATATATTATTGAATTAGACAAAATATCATTATGAAATGATTGTGAAAGTAATAAATGGTAGGTACCTACCTACTACTCATTTCATTTACAATGATTTTTCGTATTTTATAATAAAAAATAAATTATAATATTTACAATCACAAAACTAGAAAGAAACCCAAGTAGGTATATAAAATTATAGGCAGAGCCCTATCGCGTGTATACGTACCGTCCGGCTGTAGGTAATTATTTCAAGGAAAGGGCCGAGTCAGAATACTGTATATACATATACTGTGTCTTGGCGTTGCGTAGAGTAGAGATGTAGCTTCACACTGATTTATCTATCACTTATATTAAAGGGAGTGCTCCGAGGAATTGTTCGGACTCATACCAGCTGCAACGTTCCGCCATCGTTCAACGCAACAAAACTTGCATCCCCATCACTTAGATGATTGGCATTCCACCACTATGCGGTTCTCCAGAAACTGTTTGCCTCGCACAACCAATCTGTTGAATAAATTGTCACCAGCGGTATTTCTGGACCGATACGACCTACAAACCGACAAGAAAAGAGGTAATTCCTACCTCAAAGGCCGGCAACACACTTGCGATTATTAAGTTGCAGGTGTCTATGGTTGTCACTAGTCGGTAGTCACTCATCATCAGGTGATCATCGGCTCGTTTTCCCGCTATACCATATTGTAAAATCTTTCAACGCAAAGTTCACACAAATTGTAGGGTTATGATTTTCTGTGTTTAATATAATGTGACATTTTTTTCTTTTCTTTTTTTAGGTACTAGCGACCGGCACCGGCTTCGCACGGGTAGCAAATAATGCAAAAATCCAAAACATTCCGTTGAGTCTATCCCTACCAAACTTCACAAGATCACCCGCTGGGCTAACTTAAAGATGGCCTGAAAATTTCATCAAAATCGGTCCGGTCGTTTTGGAGTCCATGGTGAAGATGACATGCATAGATGTAGGGCGTCATATAAGTTTTGTTGTATGCAAATTAGATATCACTAGCAAGCCGCCCCGGCTTCGCACGGGTAGCAGAGACATCTTCAACAATCATCACCATCACCATATTTCAACCAATTTACACAAAACCTTGACAAATTATATACCTAAACCTTCCTATTGCTCTATCTATTGGTTGAAACCGCATAAAAATCCATGTAGTAGTTTTTGAGTTTATCGCGAACAGACAGACAGACAGACGCGGCGGGGGACTTTGTTTTATAATATGTAGTGATAATATGATGATTTGAAGTCATATCCATTGGGATATTCTATGAACTCAAACTTCAACTAAAAATAGTTATGCTATTTTTGAAAATTATCTATTTTATATTCACTTAGAAAACTTTTAAGACTTAGAAAGTGTTAAATCTTTAATCTACTTATATAATTGGAGACACAACATTATTAACACCTGAAATCTTATATAAAGCTGCTTTAAGCCCATAAGTTGCGTTAATTAAAGTAAATATGATAACAAGTTAAAGCCAACTCTTAGACAGTCTTATAAAAGTTATTGCAGTAGGTAAATATTTTGATGAAAATAATAAAACTTCTATAAAAAAATTAACTAGAGTAAGTGCATAACAAGCTAAGAATTATGATTGATCTTATTTGGTTCCATGTTTTCTAAAGCACTTGCAAAACATTTCCTATGCCTATCCTTGTACATAGAGTTTCAAATTCATGCATGCATCTTACGGAAATGTACCGATGGCTAACTTACGACAGCACACAGAACAGCTTTTAAGACCTACTTATATAACGGCGCCTATGTCATAAAATCTCTTTTGAGTTTAATTGAATAAATTTATTTGGAAAAACTTCATACCCTAAACAAAATCTCAGAAAACCTTATTTTTAGTCCGAGATCCAGACCTACAGATGATCTTTACAAGCCTTTAAAAAAAGTAAACCGATTTCCAATTTGGCAAGCTAATGGTACTACAAGATTTTAGTAGGTATTTTTGAAGGAGATGGATCTTCTTTTACTTTTATGCACTGCTCTTGTTCTGTGCATCGCAACGAACAAATCAGCATTTGTGTGGTCGCACAATTTTATAAGTGCCACTTATAAATGGCTTTAGATTATTAAGGTCAGTACGCAATCGGCGGTCGAATCAGTTCGTGCATAACTCAAACCATAAATAACCAAACCAATGGTCCCGATTCTATTGTACACTCGACTAAACTAAAACCTGACTTAATTTCTTCATATGAAATCAACCTTGTCTTCTTCGCAACAAGGTCTATTTGTTACTGGCATCTATTTCTCAGCGCCACTAAATTTCACTAAAACCGGTCAATGTATACTCAACTTCATTTCCACGCTGCGAGAGTTACCATTTATTCAAATGCCGTATAATTGCCGTATAAAAACTTGTTCAAAACGAACCAAGCGTTATTTTAATCGACACCTACGAAGATGTTTACTAAAAACACAGAGCAAAAGAGATGGCATTCAACGGATAGCGGCTCTCGCTACGTGGTATTAAAGTTTATTTAAGCGTGTCAGATTTTAGTCGACAAATAAATTGCTTATTTCGATAGCGACATATGTTACCTACTTGTTTAAATTTGAAATAAGACCTTGTTTCAAAGTGTATAAGGTTTACATTTTGTATGAAGGAAATTTAGTTAATTATAGTCAAGAGAGTAATACAACAGAATTGACACCAATTTCAAATTATTTTAGTTCAGCTAACTTACATATTTAAACCCATAAGATTTACTTTAATAACCATTTATATTTACTTGCTATATTTCTAATATACTATTCAGTTTTCGTAATTCTCGTATTATTTAAATCATCAGTAAATCAACCATACAACTCAAAAGGTGTTGTCTGAACCAGACAAATCCGAACATTTTCATCTCTAAAGGTATAAATATGTCTTCTATGAATCTACCTATTGAATTCAGTTAACTAGTTATACAGTATTATGTCGTTTTAAGTATTTAATGATAGCGTGACAAAAGTCAAGTCAGCAAAAGTCCTCTTATACTAGTCACTCCTTTGCAGTACACATTCGGTACACAAACCATCTCCATTGAATCTGAGCGGAACAGTAATCAGACAAAACAATTTGTTAATGAAATTTATTTTCAGGGTGCTCACTTTCACTAAACTTCTATAATTCAACAACCAAGCAAAATTTTTATGAAGAGAAACAAAAATTTTTGATAACTCTCTTTGCTGTGCAAAACATAACATAACATTGCTATTACAGACAAACCTTTTTACTATATAACGAAACTAATTAAAAACTAAACCTACTTTATAGATGATGTCCAAGGCTGCCAGTAAGGACAACTTACTGTATACCACCGAGTCTCAGAACTTATACAAAATCACTGTTGTACAATTATAGTACGTCACTCTTTGGGGATTTCAATAAAAGGTGATTTAACTTTAAGGTATAAGGGTTTAACAGTGTACCACAGACATGATTTGTTTTAAGTACTCGTATCTCTGTGTGTATGTAGGTACGTACTTATTACGCTATTAAATCAGTAATGACGTTGTATCCAATTATACAATGCAATCTACTATACAAACGGGTACATAAGATAACCGAATTATACCAATTTTGTATCCAATTATACTATCTGACAGCAATGATAATCTCTAAGACCAGTACTAATCTTCACGTAACACTCACCGCAAATACCTCACTAAAATTTTAAATCATTAAGATATTACTTACAAAGACTTTCAACTCTAAAGTATCTCTGCTGTAGACAGGACACCTCTATTAAATATACATACCTAGATATACGACCATAAAGACATGATCACACAGCCATCCAAATAGCCATCTTAGGGACGCCCCGAAAAATCTGTTCATGATTTACCGCCGTACTCTCTTTTGAGAATGCCATAAAACAGGCCCCTGTCATCGACAGGCGACGAAATCGACTGGCAACGCTTTACAAATATTTGGCTTGCCGAGTGGTCGACTCATTCCTCTAGATTTATCGCTTCGAATTTGACGGCGAGCGGTGATAAACATATAAAGGTGAGCGTGGTTTTGTGGGCGATTGAATGCAGTTGAAAGGCTGTCGTAAATTGGGGACTTGTTTATTGCTTTTTGTATGAGAATAATACTGCTTCAAATCTCGAGTTAGAACTTAATAAAATATATCAGGTATAAGTATCTAAAAGTACACATATATTAATAGATAGTTGCCAATGTAGTTAAATTAAGGAAAGATAAATAACTTTTTTTTTAATTAATCATATTCACAGCTTCTGGCCTCAACTACTAGACGACATAAATTAAGTTTTTCCAATTAAGGGTGTTTTGATTGCTGAAACTTAATAGAATATAATTTATCATTTACTGTTGTAACTGAAGGAAGATGGATGGATGGTAATAAATGCAAACAAATCATAAAACAAGCTCTTTTAGGTTGCACATTCTCGATTCAAAGTATTTCATAACTAAGTTAAATTCCAAGATGTTTTCACTTCATTATGAATAACATTTTGGGTTGTAAAGCATTAATACTATAATATTAACAATACGTATTGTGATCGATCTTCCATAAAGAACCCAATATTTCAGTATCAGCAAACTTTTAAAGGCGTTCAGCTGTGTCAGTATACCACTACCTCCCCCTCACCTTTCCGAAAGTCCGACAACCTGGTGTAACTACAGAACTTCGATATCACCTAGTACTTGGGTTGTGGAAGTCTGATGGCAGTCGCGTCACGTAAAATATCAAAGTTCGGCCATATCGTAGTTAGACTGAGCCTGAAAGGGCTGCCGACCCCAACTTAATTTGGAAAAGACGCAGATGAGGATGACTCATATGTGCATTTAGGGATGCTTGACTAGTTTTAGAACCGACTAGTATTTTGGGGTCCCGCGGCAAGGCACTTGAACCCTTGACAAAAGGTCCCCTTCAGGCCGGAAACTAGCTGATCATTCTCGAAAAACCCACTTGAGTAAAACCGTATATCTTATAATAAATATGAATACCACAATTTTTTTATTGAACTACATTAGCTACTATATTTGGCCAAGATTCGTCCTAATTCTCTTGAATTCTGAAAGCGTATTCAGTATTGACGTAAACGAATTGTGACTACATGCTTGCTCAGTCTGACGAATAAATAAACGTAGGACAGAGACGGCGATTAGATCAGGCCGCGGGAGGCACGTACTATATTGGATAAACGTCAAACTTGACGTATAGCTGCGTAGTAATGCGTCTTCCTACCCGCTACAGCTCAGCTGTGAGAAGTTCGCTTGACGTGTGTAATAGACTTATTCGCTGTGTTTCACTGTAAATATATCAACAACGCTCATACTAGTAGTAAAAGACTATACCGGCAGTCAATGATTGAATACTACCTTTGCTTGACCTCTATATATATATGTACAAATATATATAAAATTGTCAATCTAAAGATTTTAGATTCAAAATACTAATATTGACTGTAGGCTTATTACAGTCAATTTTATTTTTAAATTTCTATCTTTTTCCTTTAGAAGTTATTGGGTCCTAGCTATATTTAATTAGATTAATGTGATAAGAAAGGCATTGTCGTTACATGACTCATAAAATACCTACAATCAGTATTGCATTCAAAACAAAACTGAACATTTCATTTTATGTACTAATATACTAAACAATAAACAAATTGTCATTGCATTCTGTTTACGTAACTTGCAGTAATTAACGACCGATGGGAAATCAAGAGCAGCGGCAGCTAATATGTTACATGACCGACATATTAACAGCATGTAATAATTGTCGTGACGTACAATATGCTGCCATTCGTACGGTCCAAGTGATAAAAGTGTAGCGGATAGTTGTAAATTTTGGTATAAAACACATACTATATAAAAATATTTCAGGCTGTATTTTTTAGTGTACCTGAATTTAAAAAATAACTTGGTACGGCTAATATCATGCACGCTCCATGTTTTATAGACTATCTAATGTGTACCTGACTTTATATAGGTTTTATGGTGTCTCAAACTGCGGATATATTTGAAAAAAAAAAACATGGTCAAGTGCGATAAGACTGTACAGCCGATATTATTCTATTAAAATTAAATGAAATCAAAATAATTTATTAAAATCAAACCACTCACAGGTATTTTTGAATTGTCAGGAGTAGGAGTCAGTCAGACTAAGTCAGTCGTAAAGCTAACTAGCTTCAGGAACAGGTAACTGCCTGTTCCAATACGTAGAACGAGAAGAACAGGCAATAAACTGCAAGGACACTCTTTTTCAACATATTTTTTTTAATTTTCTGGTTACATTATACCTCCGACTCAAAAAACCTCTTCGACAATTAGAAAAGAGTTGATGATCTTCGAACAGCTGAACAGATTTTCTTGAATTATCAATAACTACTGTAAGACCCGATCAAATATTTTTGTCGATGCTCCGCGGCGGGCCTAAACGCCACAATTGTGGTGTGCCTAGCGTTCTGTCGCCTAAATTTTTCTTTCCACTCAAGACCGATGGGGCTGGGGGGCTGGGACCGCTGAGCCTTGATATCTTTAGGCAAAGGCCTCAGATCCCGGTCTAGGGTTTTGGTTTAAGGTCAAAAAAGTTAAATATTTTGATAAAAAATTACAGCGTGTTTGGGCCATAAAAGGATAAGTTTCGACCAAATTTCGTAAAAAAAATAAAATTCATAAACATGTATGGTTTGGTGGGTTTTCGATTTTTGTCGGAAAATTTAAGGTTAAGTGAAAAAGTTGTTGATTCAAAAGTTATGGACCTTTTTACTATCTACAACTTCTGCATTTTCCTATTTTCGATAGAAGGTCTAGTTTCGCTGGGAAACGTTGAAAACCATGTTCCCCCTTAAAAGCTCACCCCGTTTGCCCCTTGTAACTCGGATCAAGTTTAATTCATTTTCCTTATTAGTTTCGCTATATTTTCTTCCTTTTCCAACAGTTTTCATGCTGTTATAATTATTTTGATTTGATTGATTAAAAAAATATTATGATAGACACGTTCAGATAGGTAAATTTTGAGTTGCAGGATTATTATTATTAAATTTATAAAGCGTTACTTGAGAACGACTCGACAGATTTGGCTGATTTTTTTGTTGCGTGAAAGTGCAATGACAGTCATGAGTATTGATTGTGCATTTCCGGTGGTATATTTGATTTGATTATATTTATCGTGCTATACTATTTTACAATTTTTTTCCGATTTTCTAGGAGTAACAACAAATAGGGCACGCCACAACTGTGGCGGTGAGACCCATCCTGGTGGATTGGCTGGAGAGACAGCACGGTAACCTCTCCTATCGGCCTGACGTAGGTGCTGACCGGCCACGGCTGGTTTAGAAAGTACCTGTGTCGCATAGGCCGGGAGCCAACGTCTCCATGCCATCACTGCGGAGGCTGTCGCGAGGATACTGCACTCCACACTTTAGTGGAGTGCTCAGCGAAGACGCAACAACGCCGCGACCTCGCGGCGACTATTGAAATGGGAAGCTTCTCGCTGGAGACCATGGTTTTATCCATGGTCCAAAGTGAGAGCGTGTGGGGATCTGCCGCCTCTTTTTGTGAGGAAATGATGCCCTAGTACCCTCCCGTCCCGAAGGAGAGGCACCAGGCGCCGGAGAGCGCAGAATGATCTCTGGCCTCCGTGAGCTCTGGCCTGGGGGTGACAGGTGAGGCTGCTCGTTACTCTAGCAAAAGCAGACCTGAGACGGTGGCGCGAATTGTTCCACACGCGCCTCTCTAAACCGGAAGGGGGGCAAGGCACTCCGCACGCAAGGGCGTGGCTGCCTTTTGTTTAAAAGGCGGCCAAGGTCTGCCGCCGGGGTTCTCGGGGACTTCCTTCCTAAGGTATACCCGAGTCCCTTGCAATAGACTCTTTTGTGACGGAACACCAGTTTTAGTCGGTTCCAACCGGTGGGGTGACGACTCGAGGGGGTTTCCATCGAATAGTTGAACGAATGAATGACCCCAACTAACCAACAGCGGCCAATATGCATGAATGTATCCATTTGAATTAGTATTTAGAGAGCATTTCTCCATACTTTTTTGAAAAAACAACGGAATCTTGGAAATTTTGATCGGTATTTGTATAAGAAAAAAAGTTTAATTACGTAAAATGCAGCTTGAGAGTTCTAATGCCCCATGTTTGTATGTGTGTGTTTGAATGGTTGGATTAATATGGCAATTGCTAATGGACAATTTGAGATTAGTGATATCCCTAGGGATATATCTATATACCGTAATATAATTATAAGAAAGCAGTCCGTAACTGTCTTACTAGGAATATAACTATGATACCAGCACGATCTAGTAATATGTATAACTATCTTACTAGACTAATCTACTGAAATAATTATAATATTATATTTGACTAGCTAAGCCGGGGCGGGTTGCCCCGGCTTCGTACGGGTAGTAGAGACATCTTCAACAATCATCATCATATTTTAACCAATTTTCACAAAACCTTAACAAATTATATACCAAACCGTTCTCATGAATCACTTTATCTAATGGTGAAAACCGTATGAAAATTCGTTCAGTAATTTTTTAATTTGTGTCGTGACAGACAGACAGAGCGGCAGGGGACTTTGTTTTATAATATGTAGTGATTTGCACAAGTCATTTTAAATAAGACGGTCTAATCAAATAACTTGGGGTTTTAATGATATTTTGAGCTTGAGCTCTAATATAGTTTTCAAACCTAGTAATCCGAGTTTTTTGATTTGCTGTAGTAGATGACTGTCAAGTCAAATCAGTATCTTTTTAGTAAACGTCGAAACGGTAGGTTTGGTACATATTTGTATGAAGTACCTAGATGTAACGTCACGCCTTACTGTTGTCAAATCATACACTTTTAATGTTAATTTGACAATTATAAAATAAATTAAAAATGTTAAAATAAAACTGGATAGCAGTTTTCACAGTATTTTAAGTTATTTCATTAACCGACTTGGCGAAATAATTTATTTTGAACATAGTGAATATCTACGCAATTTAACTAACAAACTTACTAAGGATATATCACAAATAATTTAGGTGTGACATAGCTTCTTCTTAAATAAACCAACTTATTTCACTACAACAAAGCGCAGACCTACGATAGTCTTTGTATAACCTATCCAAAAAAAAACAAATTACGGTTTAAATCTCTTAACTGCCTCCTTCATTGAGAAAACTATTCTTCCTAATTTCAACTACCTACTTAATATAATTAATTAAATATCAATAACAATTATGAAATCATTAATTTCTCAATCGAGCCAAACATCAACAGATACCGAGTAAAATAAATTCTATCGCAATTGGGGATGCAATCTAATCATTGTATCCAACACTCGGTCGATCGGCTTCAACCGTATCAACCGGTCTGTTTGCGCACTATCCTTAAGTAGATCCGATTAAGATCGGTACTCAGCTTTTGCAGGCAATATACCTATCTTGTCCCTTTTTTTCAATTGGCCCGGAGCCATACGGTTTTTTCCAATGTGAAAAAGAAAATAAGTTGAGTAAACTAGGAAAAGGTTTTCGATGTAACTGTTCAAGATAAAAAGGCATTGCTATTTATTTATTCAGGAAATATTATTTTTAAAGAAGCTTTTGACTGAGTGGTTTGTGGACGATTCGACCGACATCAGTCACATTTATTTTAAGAGCTATTTGTTTTCGTTTAGGAAGACACTTTTTAAGTATGTCACTTTTAGTATTTGACTGCTTAATTGTTACAGTTGATTGTGTTGTTGCGAACATCGGAGAGTATGTAATGTACAATATGTAGCTGGTGATTCTTCGTTCTTTTTACTTTCGTGTGCATTTCGCAACACAAAAATCTTTAAAACTTTAATTAATCTCTTAAAATAAACTGAAAATATTTCAATCCTTCTCATTCACACATGTCACTTATTTAAATAATAAAGTATTTTAGAACAATTAACAGCTATGAATTATATTTCGGCAGGAGAAGAATGACGCAGAAAAATTAAAGATTCCAAATTAAAGATACCATCCAATCCAATTTTATGTACAGTGCGTGAACACATATAGAATCGATTCCATATTATTACTTCTCAAAGTAATTTGTCTATATTAAAAATCTAAAATTTTCGCTTTATGTTATTCGGGACGTCTAACTAAATAACATCAAAACTTAATATTTCTCTAACACAGTAAAGAAATATTTGTATGGCATACTTATATCTATAGTGCATTGTCGTAGAAAACCACGAACATTCCCTCATCACAAATTATTATGTTAAAAGATGTTAATGACATCAAACCTTAATAATATCAGACACTTTCAGAAAATAATTGTATCCCTCAGAGGGCTTTGAATATAGAACTGATATTAAAAAATATCACTGATCCCGTAAAAACCGAAGAACTAAAAAAAATAATCTTATCCACCATACTCAGCAGAAAATAATTTACTTTGCTGAAGAGCTTTATACTGTCAGCGAAATAGGTCAGTATTTCATATTTTTTGCAGCACGGCAACTTGAGAACCGCGTTTTAATTTGTGAAAAATATTTACAACTATTCCGTGCTGAAATGTAAATATTGTTTCACGAGCTCTGAATGTTAAATACATGTTAGGCTGTGTTGATATAGCCTAGAAAAATTTTGTGTAGTTTTAGAAATAGCAATTTATTACATATACATAGTTTATTACGTAGCAAAACTAGTTTTAGAAATAACCTATGCATACTTTATTTATTTCAAGTCAAGTGATATAACACCAACATTTAAGTAATAAACGGAGCAAAAAGGATTTAATATAGTATTGTTAGGTTAGTACGGTACGGTGACGGTAGGTGAAAAAAACGAGTGATGCACACGTCATCCGATATCGAGCCATAAATAGCCGTACTAGGGTGCAGTTCTCAGCAGCCTCTCTTTTTGCTTGGACAGCGGGCAGAACGGACACGTTACCTGGCCATTATCGTGTGGTTTTTTAGGTTACATATTTTTAGTTGGTGTAATATCATTCATTTCCTTTATGGTTTGTATAATTTCAACTTAGATAAGTTATTGTTTTCTTTGCTCTTCTTATAATTAGTAAGAGTTCTTAATAATTATAAAAACAGCAAAGAAAATAATAACTTATAAAAATAGATAAATATACTAATAACAATAACTTAGAAGAAAAACAACCTTTTTTTCCTTAAAATTCTATGATTCCTAAAAATATTATTAAAAAAAAATAGAGCTACGTTTAGGTGGAGATATTAACCCCAGTAGTTTTAGTTCGAAGAGAAAACTGCTGTCTTATTGCTTAGTGCATCTCTGCTGACTTCTCCTGGAAAAGTGCAAATCATAACAACACGTTAATTATAATCGGCAGTATACTGAAGAAGGGCCTAGTTAAAAGCGCCCGCGTGTATGAAATGTCTGATGAATGTGGAAGAGGTGCGAGCTGTGTCAGGATTGTGGCAAATGACTTTCTACCGTCTCTGTCTACCCCGGACGGAAATAAGGCGTGAGTATATATATGTATGCAGTGGCGAATTTACCAGTAGGCTGAATAGGCTGGAGCCTAGGGCGGCAGATTTTAGGGGCGGCAAATTTGGGGCCTACATTATTTTTTATGTCTTGTCCTGAGGTATCGAATTAGATAGACCGACCGGTAGGGACGGCAAAATTTTAATAGCCTACTGGCAGCAAATGTGTAAATTCGCGGCTGTATGTACGTGAATCATAACAAAACGTTTTAAATTGTACGTAATAAAAGCATTCGAATGTCTCTTTTCGCTTAGATATAGTGATACAGCTTCAGGCGAAGCAACATCTCTTTTGACAGATAATGAAACGAACACTGCATGCGTTGTGTTAGGTTAGTCGAATCATACATTAATAATGTACGACTCGACCCATCCAAGGTGTTTTTAGCATTGAATAATGAATTTATGGTTTAATTATCATTTTAATATAAATGCTTAACATTATTTACTTTTGTTTAGTTACTATTTGTAAGCATTATTATTAGTCAATAGCATACTAGGTCACCTGAATAGCAGCGACCCCAATATCATTAATTATAATATGTATTTCCTACTGAGCAAGCGAAATTATTGTTCCATGTGTGTATAAATGTTAGCTCACACACGTTTGATATTAAAGTATAAATACTAACACAATTTACTAACAAGACAAGTATTAAAGAGATACAGAACACGGCACCACAGTAGTTTCACTACACTATTTATTGTAAGTTTTCTGCAGTATGTGTCGTGTCTTGTTTTCTGTCAAAATAAATGTATTTTCTTTCTTTTATCTTCACTCTTCAGATGTTCTCGAAGACATGCAAAATATCCCAACTTCGAATATACGGATATACAGACGAGACTTCCTTCATAGTATGCAAGAAGTTGTAACAAAATATAAACATAGTACAGTTATGTACACATGCACGTACTCCCACGTGACTAACTTATTCATTAGTTGACTTTCCAGGCAACTATGCTAAGATGCCAATGAGTTTTCTGTGAATATTCTTAATACCTTACCTCAATGAACAAAACCTTGATTAATTAAAGTTCACAACACTAATACAAAGTCACTCAAAGTCAATACTAATTCTCACTTAACAAATAGGAGCTAAGATTACTGTGGGGCTAATTAATGCTTCGGAGACAGACTTCATGACACTAGAAGAGGCAATATTTTTTTCAGTGCTTAAATCAATAACAATTTCTGGATGCTCAGATATTATGAAATTACCAATTAAAAAGTTGAAGGCTGGTTGAATTGAGCTGTAAGTTTTTTTTTATGGTGTCGGGGGCAAACGAGCAGACGGATCATCTGATGGTAAATGACTACCGCCGCCCATAGGTACCTGCAACTCAAGAGTCGGATTTAAGGTAGGAGTAGGGGAAGGGGAAAAAGAGAAAGAGAGGTGAGGAGGGGGGGAGAAGGGGAGAGGTGAGGAGGGGTAGAGGGTAGGGTCAGGGGCCTCCGGTAACCTCACTCACTCGGCGATAAGCAATGCAACGTTGCTTCACTGCCGGTTTTCTGTGAGGCCGTGGTATCACACTGGTCGAGCCGGACGTGCCGAAGCATGGCTCTCCCACGATAGTTGATAGTAAATTAAGTTTTTTTGTCACAAATCGTCGCAATCGTAGAAAAACGAAGATTTTTGTTTCTGACAAGCTTACTGAAAACATACTTTACCATAAAACGAAACATTTTTCAAAGCTCAAACACACAGTAACATGTTCAGATTTCATTAACAGAAACAGTAGTTTTCAAAATATTACCTAAAACATCATTTAAAAACTTTAAAGTACTCTCCTATAAAGGTACTAAAAATCAAATCTGTCGTTTTTCTACGAAGACGACGAAATAATTACAGTATGCAGAGTTCCTTAAAAGTTGCATTACAAGATTACGCATCCGTACGTAACCGCATCCAGCGCCTGTGATGCGTTCAGTTGTACAAAAAAAAGAATGTTAATCATTACTTTCAATAACTAACTTTAAAAAATGTATCACCAACTTCAATGCGTCTAAACCAAAATAAATTTGTAATAAGCTGTATTCTTCATTACTTAATTTGCCACCCTTAGAGGTGGAATATTTTCTTAAAATTTAAATGAGATCAACTTTGAGTACAGCTAATTGAATTAAAAAAGAAAAAAAGAATTATTGAAATGAGTTTAAATGGCGAAGATATCGCGTAACATGCACACGAAAAAATATTCAGTCGAATTTAGAACCTCCTCCTTCTGGAAGTCGGCTAAACATAACCATCATTCAACGTGGTGATTGTTAAAAAAACCTGTAGGTTCAGAATGGTACATGATTTATTCGAATAACCTCTCTTGACAAAATCAAGCAATCTATTATCTAAACTAGTGTGAATACTAGAGGAATTTATATGCTAGATATCTCACCTACCATATAATTTGTACCTTATATAAAAACAGATGGATTTTCTGGCGCCAAAAACTCATTTCACCGTCTATTTTACATTTCTAATACGTCGGTGGAGCACAATCCGGCCGGTAATTAATGAGACGTCGGATAATTAAATCCGATTTCCGAGAACGAAAACACTGCGATTGTTTCTTAAGAAATATTTATCGTTTTAGTGTATTTTTAGAGTCTTAAGCATTGTAATATCAATATTTGTTTGCAAAGAAGACAAGAAGACTCCATGGCTCATCACGCGTTATTTGGACGAAAACTGATGGCTGCAATGCCGGCAGTCATCTTTGTAGTCGACGAGGCTTTCGACTTTTTCAACGACTACCTAACGCAGCTAAAAATCTTAGCAAGACTGTTGCCATGAACTCTCATGGTAATATTAAGCAAGTACCGGTAACTATAACATTGGCTTTGCTTAATACCGTCGTGTTGTGAATGCGTCGGTTTTTTTAACCGACTTCAAAAAAGGAGGAGGTTCTCAATTCGACTATATGTTTTTTTTATGTTTGTTGCCTCAGAATTTTAGATTTTATTTGATTTGATCCAGTTTGGTGTCTTTTAAATAATTTAATTTTGTATGGTTCGATTTGATGCAATTCGATTTATTTCGAATTGATCCCATTTGATTTGTAATAGTAATAGTGCATGTAGTGCTTACCTGTTAGTGATTGTTACACTAGGCTAGCATATATATATCACTGTATCCTAAGTATCTACATTTGTGTAAACAATTGTTGGTGAGCCAATAATAAATAAAAAAAAAAAAAAACTTTCGACTGGGTGAACCGATGTTGATGATTCTTTTTTTTTTGAAAGCTGGTGCTTCCCGTGTGGTTCCATTTCAATTTGGTCCAGTTCTGACAATGGTATCCATGAGAAAACCATATAAATCTTTTATGGAATAGTTTTTGTTTTAAAGTCGGTTTTTTTTTTAAAGAATTATTCGTCGGCACTTTTGTTCGCCGCGCTCTGTGGAGCAGATAGTTAAACATTTGTGGCTTTTACCATAGCGCTGTATGATATTATTCTAATGCGATACTTGTATGGCTCATAAGGACCTAAGACTTAGGTATTTGAAATTGATTGCATCTTAATACCTAAACGCGTTCCAGAAAAAAGGATTTTAACACACAGATTTATAAACATAGGCATTCCGTTTCTTCATGAGGTACAATATCCTAAAAGTACAATATAATTAAATTTGATTGTGGATCCTAGGGGATTTTTTTGTATTTTATTAATTTAAGCCGCTTTTCGTACTCTCCTAGCGATGGATGTCATGTTGTCGCCCCATCAGTCAGTATGTTAATAGTAGAGGTGTGTAATTCAGCTCTGAACCGGTTAAAATATACAGATCACACCGACTAGGGCTGCAGATCTGCGCCTCAGTCTTTGAACCGTGAGCTGAGTTGTAGCTCACATAAAATTGATGAGTAACATATTGTTACTTCATAGTAATCTAAATCCAAACCGGCTTGTGACAAAATGTGGATAAGAAAAACACCTGCATGGGTTTAAAGCATTACTTGTCAATAATTTTATATTAATATTATCTATATATATGCTTAAAAAATAGCTAGTTGTAACGGCGCGGCATCAGTGTTGCAAGGCCTTTCAAAATTATTAATAGTAATTTATTCTTCCTGTTTTCATCGACGCCGTATATATTTTTTTTATAGATGGATAGATTCAAGTATTCACTGGCCTGGAATCGGAAGATATATCCACTGCGGTTGGTATCGTGTTTGTAACTAGTTGCCAATTAAAATCGCCGGACCAGGAGTGGAATTTTCAGTTAAAATAAAGCTTCACCCTTACAACGTATGAATAGAAGGTCCTCCACGCTTCGTGTAACGAGGAGCTATGCATGGTGGATTCAAGAGACGCTTTTCAATTCGATTGCAACGTCTGTCTCTGTCTCGAAATTTATACATACTGGCAGACTGGTAGTAGCTTGTAGCTTTATTTGTCGTTATAAAAATTGTACTGATATTGTACTCAGGTAGAAAACACATAAAAAAAATTATCATATGGTGATGACCTGTGGGGGTGCCCACAGGTCATCACCATACGGCGCTAGCGGTGAAGTGGTATGGTGCTACTAAAACCACACGGTATTCCGTCACAAGTGGGTCTATTGCAGGGGAAGCTATTATTGTTATATTATTATTATATTGTTCTGGAAGCCTCCAGGATACCCGGCAGATCTTGGCCGCCTGACAGGCGTCCACACTATGCAGTACGGGGATTTCGTAATAACAGTAAAAAATATTTGTTTGCAGTCGGACTGCTATGAAACACTTCCAATTTTTTCCAGTTATTAAGTTTTTTTTCTCATGACGCAAAAAAGATGAACTCATTTTGATTTAGTTTTTTTTTTTAGAAAGGTGACATGATCGTGTGAATGTTCGGCTATAGAGAAAGGTATAATTCAAGAAAATCTGTTCAACCTTTTGAAGATCATCAGCTCTTTTCTAATCGTTGAAGGGATTTTCGAGGGGGGGGTATTTTTTATTTATACTTGTTTTCTAATTATACTGTAACTCTTTTAAATTATATTTTGATCAAGCAATGAACACATTATTTCCAGTAACTCTTAGAACTGGAACAATGAATTACCTTTTTGAGATAATTCGCTAAAAGTCAAAACTATTCAATTTACAAGAAGCAGAATCTTAACCAGTGACATCATAGTGCTAAGTTGTAGAATACCATTAAGGGGCTATTTTGCTATTCTTGGATTTATGGGACTAATTTTTTTTTTATAAATAAGCTACCCAATAAAAAATCATTTAAATTTATTGGTTGCAGATTTTTTTTTATATGCTCACTAAAAATAAATAGGTAAAATTGAATCATTCAATGGAAATTTGTTGGAAACAGGTTGGTACAATTTTCAATTGTGATAATATGTTCAAACTTTAAAATATTGAGAATTGAGGAGGAATTATGCCAAACAATTGGCACATCTTTCGCCTCGAGATTTAAATTAAGAAATATATATATTATCTAAATAAAACATCCGTATGTCAGATGCTTATGACCACTGCGTCGAATAAACTTCTGTATCGAGTTTAAAGTTCGCGGGGCCCGTTTAACTGAATTAAACACTGCGGATGCGGAACGTTCTCTCTTATTGTACCGATAATATTGTTATTTATTTGTTTTTCTTAAAGTTTATAACTTTTCTTAGCCTTATTATGGTCAAATTATAAAACAGATGTGTTTCGATCTACTTCTAGAACTCATAAGTCAGTGTCATAATATTTAAACATATTCAGTAACAAAGATGATGCGTAAAATAAGTTCTTGTGTCCGACAGAAATATGGTCCTTTAAGCACGGTTCGGATCTGGTAATACTATGACAAATACTCACCAAGAGCTGGTGTTATAAGTATCTGTGGATAATGGTTACCAGCAACCAATAGTTGGGTCGTGTGCTTGTTTACCAATGGATTCTAAACGCGATTATTAGAAAGCCTATTTAACTAAATTGATCAACTATAATTATATATATCGTACTCGCATTCTCGTAATATGCACCACATTCAAGCGCACGGTGGAAAACTCTCTCGAAGGTGAAGCGATCCTCGTAATCGATATCGGGCGAGAAGAGCGGTAATAATAATAATATCTTGAGCCGAGTTGAGCCATTTCACACGGCCGTCTGATCTCAAGCTAGGCAGAGCCTGTACTATGGTAACCAGACCGCTGATAAACATACTTATATATTACTACATACATATAATAGATACATTTTAATCAGACACAAACCATATGATAATCCTTATCACACAATTATTTCTCCTGTGCGGGTATCGAACCACTATTCCAACAGGTCAGATGATTACATTACGGCAATTACCGCGATGGGTTTGGGTATATATGATGGCGGGCCTAGACTAACAGTCTAGTCGTTAGTGATCCTGACTGTTGAGCCAGAGGTCATGGGTTCGATTCCCACCTAGGACAAATAGTCGTGTGTTGAGCACGATCATTTGTTCTATCTGGGTGTAATTTTTCTATAATATGTAAATATTTAGAAACATAATTATGTTTATCAGCAGTCTGATTACCATAGTACAAGCTCTGCCTAGTTTGGGATCAGACGGCCGTGTAGGAAGTGTCAAGTTGTTATTATTATTATACATGTATGTACTTTTAAACTACCTAACGTATCGACAAGTGTACAGCTAGTACATGTTAAAAATAAAGAAATATTGTCTATATCACAGACACTTATATCGCCAGTCTTTTGTTATTCATAGTAATCCGTAAAGCATCTCCCTAATATGACATACAGGAAATTTAACAACAATATACCATCCCCCAATAGTAGCTGGTTCATCTTTCAGTAATTGGAACCGAATCCGTAACTAAAGAGTTCCCAATTGTACCCCAACAATACGTGCCATCGAAAACCTGTACTCTTGGAAACAGATGAATCAAAACCTTACATTACAATGACCGATGTCACATGAATTTAAACCTTACTGGATAAAGAGTAAAGTTTAGTATATATTAGTCGTGTGAATGGTATTTGTCAGTCTGAAAACGTCAACAATAGGGATTCCGAACATGTCGGCCATTGTCATATTTTCCCCGTCATTGGGTTCGAGATATTAAAAATTCCAACCGTCATTCGACTTTATATAATGGTATTAAAACTAAAAGTATAATATGTTGTGTTTACGTAACACGTTATTAAACATTCTGGTGAAACTATTCAAGATATTGTACTCATTAAAGGCCTTTTATTACAAGGGTTTATTTTGCGTTGAGTGAGTGTATTATTGGAAGGGTAAATGTGGAATGTGTATAAAATAACACAGATTTCAATTTGATGTTGTGAAATGATCTAAAGTTGAAGTGAATCATCTTTACATAAAAATATATATACAAAAATTAATTCTTATTTCCTTCGGTCACGCTATAGCTTTAGAAAGACTTAACCGATTTCATTCATCTTTTTTTTATGTTTTCTAATACTTTGTGTAATTTTTTACGGACCGAAAAATTAAGAAAAATGAGCATAAAATCGCTTCCCGTGGGATAAATTGTAAAAATTAATAATAAATGTAATTGATACTAAAAAAAAATATCTAAATTCTAAATTTGAATTTCCTATTGATATTTAGTGGTCTTAATCAACCAGCACCGCTAGAGAATTGCTTTTTTCCGCCTAAAGGGTGCCTATAAACAGTTGCACCAACATATGTGCGCTGGCAACGCTATCCATGATAAAGATCTAATTGAGCCAAGCTAGTCTACCCATCAATAGAATAAAAAGCACTCCTCTAGCACTGCTGCTTCAGTAAGACCACTCAACGAGCACCGCTAGAGAGTGTCTATAAACAGTTACACCACCAGGTGTACGCTGGCATCGCCATTCACGAGAAGGATCTCATTGAGCTAGGCCAGCCATTGATAGAAAAAAAGAAGTAAGAAGAAGACAGAGTTGAGTTTGTTTAAAAGGGCAGGTTAGTAAAATCGGTCAACAACAATGACAGATATTTAGAACATTTTTTTTAAGTGAAAGAAAGAAAGTAGAAAAAAAGATATTTATTTCTTATTAAATATAGTGACTTGGACCGTTTGTTTTCTTTTTACCCGACTTGGCGGGGATACTGCTGTGCCTCCAGGTTAGTAGACGCTAAGCGTCCAAGTTTACATAGATTTATTAAAATAAAATAATCAATTATAAAATACAACCGTATCTAAAACATGCAAAATTTATTCAACAACATACAATAACCGTTTCTGTAAATTCACCTTTAACGTACCACAAATTTCAATACGCAGTCTAGTAAGTGTCTAGCTGTTAAACAACTTTACAATGATTGAAAAAACTAACAAGGCAGAAAAAAACTGAAATAAAATCTTTTGAAGTCAAAACTATATAAATAAATTAAACAACTATAGCCGAGACGAGGCTGTACGAAAATAATACTTGACAAAAATATTCATGTAAAACTTGCGATATTTTTTTTTATTCATTAACAATAACAATACAATAAACAGATTCTGAACGACGTCTGTGGCGGTCTTGAGTCTCTTGAGATTCCAAAAGCCATTTTTTCATTCCAAAATGCAAAGTGAAAGAGAACGTGCGGCTGCAGCTTTTCTGATATAATTTAGTAGCAGTGTTGACATGCTCGTCTGTGTTTATACGGACCACAGAACTTAGAATATTCTAATGATCAGCGTAAGGGTGTATTCAGTATACTTATAAATGGCGTTTAGGATTCATTTTTAATAAATCCTCTGGGACGAATTAGAGTTCTGTATGTGTGTAAAATAATAATAACCGTCTAAACGTGTGCAAATAGCGACACACGAATACGAACAAAGTACAGCTGATGGCCTTTCTTACTTATTCTCATTCTGTAATACGGACGAACACAGACCGCAGCTCACGAGCTCGCACCGCACCTTTGAAGTTATACCTGCTCGCGGCACATCGCCACGGACTTGTCTGTGCTTTCACGGACACCCTTCCCATGGTGCGTCGATGCGGGTATGTCCTCCGTAATATCACGCTCCGTAATATGGAGAAAATAATTTAATTCATGAATGTCTATTTGTATAATTAAGTGTGTCTATATCTATTCTGTATGTGTGTACAAAAAATATATCTAATTATGTTTGTCTGTATTCTAGAGCCCACAGTACTAGTATATAAGCAATAACTATGCTTAGTTTAAGTAAAATGTCCTAGAATATAAAAAATGAGCAATGTCATAGAGAGATAGGAGGACGAAACCTTAGGACGAAACGATCTCCTTGGCAGGCTTAGGTGCAAGTTGATGCAGTGTCAGTGTTGGTTCTGTCATAATATTTGATCTTGTTATTTTTTTATTACGATTTATTCTTATCTTAAAAATTTTGTAACTTATATTTTTCTGCTTAGTATTAGTTTTAGTTTAATTGTTTTACATTACATATACGTTATAATTAAGATTGCCACCCGTCCAGGTTGCCCCGGATTTGTCTTAGTTTAGAGGGCGTCCGGGGAGCGTCCGAACGGGGTTGTCAAAAGGTCCGGGCGAAACCCTGTCCGGGTTGTGTCAAGGGAAAAATATTATTGTTAAATGAATCGTTAACAAGCTGTTTAAATTAATAAAAAATGTACATGGAACCTGCGTTTTCATAATTTTTTTACGGTGTCCGGGAAATAATCGAGGTTTCACACGTGTCCGGGGTTTTTGAAGTTTTAGTCCTGTGTCGGTAATTTAAGTGATGGCAGGCCTAGGTATAATGAATGCTGTGGGCGTCTATAATTGATGTACATATAAATACTTATACAAGAGATGTGATGTAGTGATAAATGCAATGAACAATGTTGCATATGTATATTGTTGATGCTCCTTAATAAATAAATTGAAAAAGTATAGCTTGCAGAAGACTGTAAAATAGATACGGTAAACAAAAGAACATTCTAGAAATCAACTTACTATGAGTCTAACAAAACAAAGAACTATCTACCTATAACTATATAGGTATAGCCGTTGACAACTTTCTCTAACAACATTTACCTATAAATACATACATATAACTTTCCTTATTCGTTTAAATCTGTACGAGCGTTTAGGCACCGGTGACATACATTCTCGTTAAATACATTAACCTCCTTTCAACGTAGCTGGGTAAAAGGGTAAGGACAACTACGTCCAAGCTTATACGAGGGGACGTTCAGCACTAATCACTAATCGATAGCATGGGCCTTTCCGAAAACCGAAACATTTTCCTTGAACTATTAACTGGCTTGTATCTACAAAGGTATCGCAATAAAGACAGGTCGTCGTACTGTTCACAGGAGAATAAAAACAAGAGGAAGTGCGACTGCTCGTGTGTAAAAATTATGCAGAGATTCGCAGCATATACTCTATCGCGATTGGCTACTTCATGTGTCATGGCAGTTGTGGCGCGTATTAAAATATAATGATTTATTTACAAATGAGTGAGTTTTACAAATTAAACATAGGGGCGTTTTATTTTGTTTTAGTTAGAGTCATTAAAAAGTATTAAGAGGAAATAAGACACAGTAAATTTCTGATTAACTTGGAGACGAATACCTCATCCTTCAAGTCAAAAAAGTTTGACTTCTCATTCAGACAACGTAAGACACAAACTTTTGTTAATAGTATAGAAATGATAGCCAGCCTGAAATATTTAGAGTCTTAACCATATGTGCTTGAACTGTTAAATGAATGGGGGAAAAAGCTGGAAAGCCGTGTAACTAAAAAAAAAAAATGTTGAAAGACAACTAATATATGTTGAAAGACAACTCCCGCATTAGGAATTACTCCTGTGTCGCGGAGGACTCCTCTATGTTTGTAACATAGAAACAACGGACACAAAGAACACCCAGACTCAGGTGGGAATCGAACCCACGACCTATAAGCATAGCGGTCAGGGTCACTAACCACTAGACCAACAGGCCAGTCGAAAAATAACTGACACTAATACAATGACGTTTCACAATATGGCAGCCGTAATCGCAATATTATCGACGATAAAATATCTTGGTGAAAACTAGAGAACTGATAGCTCTATAAACAATATTACAATGTGTAACAAAACGTTATTTTCGCCAAAACTCCCCGCTTTTATTAAATCAAGTATTTTAAAAAGGCCCTTCAGCAAGGTTTGTGTGTCCCACTATCGTTGCACAACTGCATACTATTGTTACCAACACATGTTAGCACCACATACTCTGTGAACGCCTTCTGATCACGAGAGATGAACACAGGACTTCGTAACAGGCATACATACAACAGTTGATCTGGATGTATCCTTTCGACTTCTCTCTTCAGGTTAAGTCCTAGAGGGCATCACCCTGATAAAACGTCAATCAATCTCGTTTCTCAAGGAATCTTTGGATCAAGCAGTAGTAAAATTTCCAACAGCTATTGTGACGATAAAGAAAGATTACATAATTAAAGAATTTAGTAAAAATGTTTAGTAAAATTACGTTCATTCTATAAACAAATACATGCAATAATTTCTACCTCAGCTTTTAACGCTTTTTTGGTGAGGCATTTGAATTCACAACAATGGGCGCGGCAAAATGCGTAATGACGAAGTGACCACCCGCGCAGACATAATTTTATTTTTCTTTAATTTTATTTGTCTTTGACTGTTTAAAAATCAGGTAAATATTACCGTTCCTACTACAAAACGTTTACAAACAAAGAAAACTAGGTAGCTAACTTTAAATTAAAAAAGGCATGTGTTTTTATATTGAAGTTAAGGTTTATATAATACTAGCCTCCCGGCAACTCAATGCTGTGGCTAAGTAATGCAATAAAAAAAATATTATGATTATAAATTGAGATAAAAACTATCCTATCTCTCAAGTTGGACCAAACTGCACACAGTGTGCAAAATGATTTACTAATGTATGAGCAAAATACTTTTCCCAAAATATCACATCGCAAACTATTTTTCGCCAACTTTCATTTGGCAAAAAAACATTTGTCAATTAATTAATTAGCAAATTCGAAGCAGTTCATTTTTGGTGATTCACTGGCCGCTGCCGCGACACACTCGCTTTGCTCGCTCGGCTCTCGTTGTTGGGGTCGCGGTGCTAACCTAACCGAACCTACTTTTCTGACAGCAGTTCGTTTTGAACCAAGTAAATAAAACGCGAAATGAATATTTGCTAAATACTCATTTGGTAAATGAAACTAGGGCGATTAGTTTTTTGGAAAGTAAAATTTGACCAAAAATATTTTGCCAATTTTGCATGGTGTACTGCCCAGTACACCATGCAAAATTTAATAAAAATCGGTTAGTTTAGTAGTTCAGACCTGTAAAATAGAGTAAATTAGAAGTGTGAAATTTAGAAAAGGCAATCTCAAAACCCGACTTACCAGATTTATAACGAACTTTTATTTCCCTTCAGTTAATTCCCACATCAATATATTTTCCAATAAACAGTCTTCGAAGCGTAGTGGTTGAAAACAGTTTAATATAAAATCCTACGATCAGCCGCGTTCCCGCTGATATAAAATAGCAGGGTACATAAAATAACCCACGGTTCGGACGAGAAATATAAATAACGACCGCAACTGACCCCGGGCGGTATTCACACCGACCGGGGCTTCATTCAGGGAACTTGGAGAAATACGGAGTTTATATAAATAAATATTAGGAAGTGATGAATACAAAGGATTTGTACTTTTTTTCTAAACAATTAAGTCTCAAAGAAGTACTCGGCCCGAGGATAAGGTACGAAGTTAAAATCTATACTTACTGTAATATTATAAATGCAAAAGTAACTCTGTCTATCTGTTACGTTTTCAGCCTAAACCCCTGAAACAATTTTCATGAAATAGAGATAAAAGGGACATTGGACAAGGATATAGGCTACTTTTTGTCTCGAAAATAAAACTTGCAGGTTTTGAAATAGGGGATGAGAGTTTGAGTGTGAGAGATTCAACGTGGATAAAGTCACGGGCATCAGCTAGTAAATATAAAAGTGTATACGTTGTAGAGTGATGAGTGCAATTTAAAAGATGATGACGGTTGTCTTATGCAAGACTCGCAACCGCCTGTCTAAAGAACCACAACAAACAACCGAATGTGACGGGTGAGTTACCCGTCCACCAATTATTCTTTGAATATTATTTTAATTCTGTAAGCGTCAGTGGTAGTGTTGAAAATATGTTATTTTTAGTTAAATACGCATTTAACTCTATCATTGCAAACATCATAATTCTACCTTTAGGAGATATTTTTTAATTAAAAAAAAGGCAACTCCCGAACTACAAATAATTCCTGTGCCACTCGGGACTTTACAAACATTCAAACAATGGACACAAAAAAACACCCAGACTCCGGACAGCTATTTGTGGATCACACAAATTTTTGTCCCATGTGGGATCATCGAGTCGACCACTTAAGCCATTAAGTATTATGCAATCAAAATTAAATGTCTATTCCCGGTTCCAACATGTATGTTTCTTAGTATCAATCGCACTCTGCTCCCATCAAAAGCAGAAGTAACTAGCTATAATCGCTAATCGCTCCCTTGCTTAATATTAAGGTCTTGTATTTGAATTAACGTATTTTTCCTGTGTAATTGTAGTGAGCGTCCGGATGAAGAATATTTTTTTTTAAATTGTCTAACATAAGAAGACAGTTATAACTCAAATACATGTTCGCCAAATAAAAACGGTGTAAATGAACTCTAACGCGGGAACGAATCCAAATGCTTTACATTCCACATGTACATAAAACTACATACTAACTTTCAGTTTAACTGATGCATGCCTTCATTCAACCAGTATATGAAATACTTATCTATTGACTGCAGGCCTCAATACAGACCCTTTTAGGGGACTGTACAATACATGTAAAAACTTGTTTGACTTTTTTCCGTAGGTAGAGAGGTAGTGGCAGTGTAGTAGTATCTTTATTTGCAAAAATGTACTACTTTTTACTTGTTAGGTATTAAGTTAGTACCTAAAAAATAACAAACAAACTAGTTCAGAACATTTGCCAAAATATGGGATGCAAATTAATATAAAGTAACTAATTATTTTAATCTCAAATAAAGTAATACCCATTAATATAATAAATATAACAGTAGGCGTAATTTTAAAAATATACATTTATTTGAAGCCGCAACGACTGGCTCATCGAAAAGAGAAAATGAGGAGGTTTTGTGACTAAAACCCTAAAAGTGACTTACCCATAGTTATCTCTCTTCATACATGTTGCCAACCACAAACATTTAATTAGTAATTAAGGCCAATATATTTTATAGTAAATTAGTTTTTTTATCTAAATTTTTCATTTTAAAAATTTACACAATGATGACACTTACTCCTTTATCAAAATTTGTTTATTTATATTTGAACGTTACTTAATGGTTGATTTTTATTCTCTTTTCGTAAGTATAAGCTGGATATAAATTTTATCTGCATTTTCCCTTTCAACTGCTGGTAAATAGTGAAGCACCTAACACGAAAAATCTTCCAGAACCTCTCTAACTACTACAACATATTTAGAAATGTTCTGACGGATTTTTTTAATTTCATTTTTATTGTGTTATTGTACTTTTCAAATTATTTATTTGTATATAATATGTTATTCATAGTTCGTTTTGGAATTACGTGTTGATGACTAAAGTACATTATATTTTATTTTACCTTCTTTTAAAATGTCTTTGTGCTATGAACCGTAGTTTTTTTTTTTATACAGATTGGAAAATATACTCGTATTAATCTAGGAACTCATTTATTTGTTGTGCGCTTGTTACACCGCGTGGTACAGATGCTTAAGCATTAAATTACTAATTAAGATTTAGCCTCCAATGCGATGGTATAACCAAATATCATATAACCACACCGATGAACTAATATTAATTATAATGATAAATCTGGGACATCGCTATCTTGGCGTTACTCAGCGTAGATAGAGGGTCTCGAACATTTTTGAAGTGAAAACTTCTTTAGGCACGTTGGGCACTTTTGGTATGGGGAAATAGCACCGAACTCGCGTGACCGTCACGCTCAGATACATATAATACAGACGTGTTTGTGTGTGTGTGTGTATGTGTGTGTGTGTGTGTGTGTGTGTGTGTGTGTGTGTGTGTGTGTGCGTGTGTGTGCGTGTGCGTGTGTGTGTATGCTCACTAGCTGACCCGCACAACTTCGTCTGCGTCAATTAAGAGAGAGAGAGAGAGAGATCAATTTTCCCCGTTTTGCAACATTTTTCATTGTTGCTCCGCTCCTATTGGTCGTTGCGTGATGTTATATAGCCAATAGCCTTCCTCGATAAATGGGCTATTCAACACTAAAATATTTTTTTAATTTGAACCAGTAGTTCTTGAGATTAAGGCGATCAACCAAACAAACAAACTCTTCAGCTTTATAATATTAGTTTAGATAAGTAAATCCAAACCAATTCAACATACAAATATTTGCACTGAGCGAAACCAACTTTGCACTTTGCAGTACAAGTAGCTCAACCGCCGCTCGTGGCGAACAGGAAATCATACAACTGTTAATAATAAGCAAATATAATCATTTGTACCCCTTTTTCAGAAAATTTCGCTAACCCATTAACGCGAAATTCGGCATACTTACAGTTTATATACAACGTGAAAATTATTGCGACGCGAAGAACTTACAAAAATGTCTTTCTGTAGATATTTATCACAAAGCAAAAGTCAGTTCATCATAAAAATGCGAGATTAAGGATTTACAGTCATTAGTTTGATTTTGCGTTACGCAATGTAAACGTAACAAACGTAGGTGTTATTTTTTAAACGTTCTGCGCCGCCGCGCAGTTTAATGCAATAACATAGTTTAATTGATTACATTACAGTTTTTGGCCGTAGGGTGTATTTATTGATTTTTTTTTTGGTAAAATGTTCTTTTTACTCATTGTGATGTCACTTTAAACCAAAAAAGTATAAAAACAAAAAAAATAATGATGAATTTTTCGCCAAAAAATTCCAATGATTTGTGACTCAGAATGATGATCAAGATTTGGCAGGCCGTTCCTTACACCTGTTATAGTAGAAGTGCAGAAAGCTATAAGTTTCAAAGAATTTATTTTACAAATATAAAAATTACGTAAAAACAGCAACATCAAGTTACACGCGTCCAGATATGTTCACCTGTCATGCTACGTAAGTCTATATAATGACAGATCAAGTTATACTGGCCAATGAAATAAATCATAGTCGAAATACGATCGCCAGGCTATCTCTAGTAAAAAAAAGAACAGTCAGTCGTAGGACTGCACGTTAGAAGCGAAAATATAACTTCACAATGTATTTGCATATACATACACACACACACACATCTGTATATATATATATATATATATATAATTAGGTTAAAAATTAAAAGTGGGTAATAACATATCTAAATGTATACATAGGGTACACTGGAAGTTCTGCGCTCCTGGCCGCTCATAAATGTTTGAATTTCGAATGTTATGGTTTTTTTAATATAAGAAACTCGGCTCCGTCTTACGAATTTTCGATTAGGTCACGTGTCCTGACGCGAGTTTAACATTTTTTACCCATCCCAAAAGTGCACAACGCCGCTAAAGAGATTTCACTTCAAAAATTAAAACGCAATTTAAAAAGTTAGGTATTCGCAATTTGTGTGGATACAAAATAAAAAGATTTTGGACGTTAAAAATAACAACAAACAATCTGAAACCATAAAACAGAACAAATTGAACTAACTTATTTACTCCTTTTGTTTTTGTAGACAAAACATAAACAATTGGAAAACTACAGACACAGAGTGTTGATGACAAAATGAGATGTTTCTTTGTTAAGTGAAGTGGAATGAGACAAAAAAACCGATTGCTGCGACTCGTTTTGCTTTAGACATTTTATACTTTATCTCCAACGATGCTATAACAATAAATCTATATTATGTGCAGTACGCATATACGCTTTAGCTATTCTTAGATGATTTCTTTCTTTCTTTGAAATTGAAAATTACTATTGATATCTTTACCGATTGTTAAATGGACTTTATCTTAAAAATCTTATGAAAGATTTTTAAGATAAAGTCCTTTATAGTACCTCCTTTATAGTCCTATATAATAGACATATATTAAATGAGTGAGTTTGATAATTAGGTAACCTTTTATTTATTTATTTATTTGGTTTGCTGACAGTTGTTCCATTTATACACATACACATACTTATTCTAAATGTACAACCATTTATGAGCAAACACCGCATGCTCTGATTTTTACTTTATGTCAAGGTAATGAATCAAATCTCGCATTTTGTGGTTCCCCAGTCAGGTGTCTTCAATTCTGGTAGAAATAGGATATGCGCAGTTTTGTTTGGAGGAGAACCTGCCTCCTCTAAATTAATAATAAAATCTTTTTTGACTTCGCACTTTTTAATTTGTTTATGTACGTACGACCTTCACCCACGGTCTGTGCCTTACCTTCACATTAATCTTTATAAAATTCTCTTAAGAGTTCGCTAACACAATATTGTATTAAACGCCTAAAACTTGTTAGGTATGAAAGACAGTATAAGAATGATGAAAAGATTGAGAACATAATTTCGGAGAGTTGCGACTTTCAAACAATAAAAAGGATTCTTTTTTTTTTATTTCTACCATGGCAACATTAAAAAAAATTACGTGCAATCAAGACTTTTTAAAGCATTTTGTGAGGCTCGCAAAGTGCATGTTTTTCATTAAGTATCTTTATTTAATTGTTGAGTTACATTTTAACATTACACGGGTTCGTTGAACAAAAGCCGGAGTGTAAATTTTCAAAAGAAATTTTTAATAACGCAGTTTGAGTGAAGTGTTTTGTGCGGTTAATATTCCTTTTAAACGCTTAAAAAGCATGTATCAAGAGCTGCAGTTGGCCAGACTTTTGCGAATGTTAATTGGTAGTAAACCATAGACATGTTTTTTTCTTCGAAGGCTTTTTATTTTAAATTTTAAAGATAATGCCTCTTACCTTGCCTTACTAACTTTGTTAAAGAGTAACAATTGTTACTCAACTTTAAAATTTAAAATATATTGCTTGCATAGTGTGAATGAAAAAAATACGGATTATAATTATGTGGCGTGTAATGGATACACATAAAAAGGGTTTCGCAAAAACATTGTTGCCATATATTTAAAAATTTAGAATTATAAAAGAATATTAATCAAGATAAGAAAGAATGAGAATACTTATACTTATTACATATACGAATGCAATGAAATTATCAACCGACGATAAAACGGAGGTTCTCAAGTCAACCCGTAAATTTGTTTTAAAGATCAATTTTCATTAACGTTTACATGAATGTAACGTTTATATAAAACTGGTAATTAATGTACAAAATTGTAGTTTAATTAAGTGTACCTACAATTACATTTACATTGATAACGTGTGGTCACTGGCCCAATATAAGCATTTCATTAAAATATAATAAAAATGGTACATGAGTACGAGAATATTGTTTTAAACAATTAATTTCTTCTCTTATTGTTATTGCGAACATTTTAGGAACGAGGTGCTGTTCGTTTTGTCATACTCTTGATCTAAAAGGTCACAGCAGACTTTTGCTCGAACTCGAAGTCTGGTAGTACTGGACTGGACTGGACTCGACAGAAAATTAAGACAAGGTATTATAGGTATAGTTTAAAGGTACCGTTAACCTATTACCATCAGCCAGTTCGTGTGCTAGTTTGCCAACATACTTGTTAAATAACAATTGAGGAGGAAGAACCCACCATCATCCTTAATTTATAAACCCCAATGACGACAACAGCCAAGCATAAACCTCAACAATTTGCGGTAGACAAGAGTCCGGTTTGCCTTTAAACCGGACTCTCTCAACTTTGGAGATTTGCTTTTTAAGTTGACAGATGCTTCCTGAACCGTAATGCGCAATTTGCCGCTGATATTTTGACACGTATTTCGCCTCTAGATTTTGTCCATGCAATGGTTGCCTGTAAGAGATCACTCTTAGCGATAGGCTGACTATTGTATACTTTGTGTATTTATTTTAAGCAATATGGCGTTGGTGTATAACAAAGATTATAGTACAGTATAGTAGTATAGGATAGGGGGCAGTATAGTAGTATATTACGAGCAGACGGGTCACCTGATGGTAAATGACTGCCGCCGCCCATGGGCACCTGTAACTCGAGAGTCACAAGTGCGTTGCCTCCCTTTAAGGTGGGAGTAGGAGAAGAGGGGGAGGGGGGAAGGACGGGAATATTGGAGAGGGAAGGGTTAAGGCCTCCGGTAACCTCACTCACGCGGTGAAATGCAGTGCAAGTGCTTCACTGCCGGTTTTCTGTGATGTCGTGTTATCGAGCGGAGTCGAACCGGCCCACATGTGCCGAAACATGGCTGTCCCACGTTTAAAAGTGTGAAGTTATTATTATAATTATTATTCTATTTCTATTCTAGACGAGAAATCTTCAGACACGATTTGGCAGCAAATGAGCAACTGTTGATGATGATTAATACGAACTGACTTGTCTTTGAGAAAATAAAGATACTTGTATATAAAAAACATTACAACTGACACCTAAAAGCCATCATTAAAAAAGTCAAAACTTTATTTTCCTCTATAATGCTAGCTCCTGATAAATAAGCTCTTACACAAACAGTCGAACAAAAGCATGGGATCACAAAGCCTTAAGTCTCATTAAATCAAAATTGCATAGTCGCATTATTCATTACAGTACAAAGAATACGAAATATTCCCTAAGCTCCTTATTTGTTTGTTCTATAATGTATGACGGGGGACAGGAATTTAATGAAAACACTCAAGCAGTGGCCCTCTAATCCCCCTTTGTGAGGGATATTAAAAAATAAGTTTTCTTTTTTGTTTTTAAATTGTACGTGGAATTTTTTGGTCGTTTGTTAAAAGTTAAGCTGAGATTTTTATAACATTGCTGCTTAACAATTTTTTTTAAATTTTTATTTATAACGATTAATTAAAATATTTATTTAAAAAAATGGTTTTAGCAAATAAAATTCATTTGTTTTTTTAAGTTTCTAGTCACCTAATATTGCAATATTTTGTTTTAACTGCTATTTTAGTCTTTCGCATGTATCTCCTCGTGGTATGTCTTCGCCTTCAAATTAGTATATCTTATAAGCATTCCCTTGGAAATTTAATATCACAATTACAAAATTAATAAAAATATCGTCTGTTGGCCTAGTGGTTAGTGACCCTAACGGCTAAGCGATAGGTCGTGGATTCGGTTCCCACCCGAGTCTGGGTGTCTTTTGCATTGATTATATTATATTGTCAATGAAACTACTCTAGTAAAACGTGCTTGTATGCGTGCAGATTGCATCTAACTTTGTTATATAACATAATTACACATAACTACATAGAACCTAGCGTGAAACAAAAGCCAGATGTCTAGGTCAATTAACAGACAAAACAATTAAAAAAAAATATTTTACAAGTTTTCTGCTTAATATTTTTTGAAGCATTTTACAATAACTACATCTATTTCAAAAGCGATAGTGTCCAAAATAATAAAATACAAAATAAATAAATTTAGCTTCAACATTTTAATGGCTACTGTGCCTTGAATTGTACTTTTCAATGTAGTCTAATTCTATCCCAAAGGGCAATTTAATACATTTGTAAGAAAACAATCTTGACACTTTAATTCTGTTTAACAATTTGTCAAACTTTACTTGTACGAACAAAAAACAAAATACGTACAAAATTTAAAGCTTTTCGAAACAACCAACACTTTGTTTAACTTGTAAACGAATTTTCTTTTTAAAAAACATTTTTATTCTGAAAATTTTCTTTGACACAAAGAATAAAAAACGTCTAGAAACTGAGACTGAGACCATACGAGATTTGAATTTAGAAAACATATTTTATACGTAAGTCTATTACAGTAGGTAACTTCAAAGCCGACTCACACATATTAATTTTTCATCTTGCAACATCGTCGGCGAGCTTAACCCACTGAATTTTGCAATTTAATCATTGTTGCAAATATTTCTTAGAAAAAAATATATTTTGTGAAAGCAATTTACAATAAAACCGATAGGGATTAATTATACTTTATGTATCAATATTCTAAATAAAAAATACGAAGTTTATTTTACTAAAAAAAAACAGAAACATATATTTAATTTAAAAAATATTTATTATGGTAATTTTATTGTTAATCATAAACAAAGAAAACGATAATTCTACCATCTCACAAAAGAACATAACTATCTAATTATACCAATCAAATACTACTACCAACATTACGGTGCATTGCTATTTCGTACCGCCTATGCTCCAAGGGAACATACGGTGCGGTATGTTATATTACTTATAAAGCACATGTATATTTGACTAAAATTCGACCGTAATCATTAATTTATTTTGAATAAAAAACCTAATGCTTTTATTTAAAAAAAAAAATTATCTTATCTATTGACACAGAAGAAAATGATTCAAAACTGTTTTGACTTAATCTATTTGTATATAGATAATAAAGATAAATAGTTTAGTTTTTTTTTGTGTTAAAATATTACCAGCTAGCTTTTCCCATACAACCTCAGAAAAAAAAAATTATATAAGGACCTGTCTTTTAAAGAAGGTTAAATAAAATGGCGCTACAACCCGTAGGAGCGGTATTGAAGGTATACAAAACGGGATTGAAAGAGCTGGCAGCAAACTGATGGGCAACTCTTTTGAAATTTTTGATTGATTATAACTTCAATAGCTTAAGCTTGCACATTATTAAAATATACAGTGAAATTGACGATTATACAACCAGATGCAGGCTTATTTCTCCAACTTGTGGATAGAATTGTCAAAAATAATGCAATAGGGTTTGGAACACATTTTCTTTATTGTATTTAGTTAATTTGTAATTTACACAAACTTTGTTTTTTTAATTAAATGGTCTGAAGATTGTACATATTACAGTCAAAACTCTAAATTAGTCAAAATTATTTTTGACTGAAGAAAAAAGTCAAAAGTACTTTTGGCTTAACGCTTTTAATTGTTTTATTATGTTATAGGGGGCAAACGAGTAGACGAGTCACCTGATGGTAAATGACTACCGCCGCCCATGGGCACCTGCAACTCAAGAGTCTCAAATGCGTTGCCGCCCTTTAAGGTGGGAGTACGGGGGAAGAGGGGGAGAAGAGAAGCATGGCTCTCCCACGATGAAAAGTTAAGGTTAGAATTTAAAATCCCACTAATATTACAAATGTGAAAGTTTGGATGGATGGATGGATGGATGTTTGTTACTCTTTTACCCAAAAACCACTGAACCGATTGCCATGAAACTTGGTATGTAGATAGCTGAAGACCTGGATTAACGCATAGGCTATTTTTTATCCCGACATTTCCACGGGATCGGGACTTACGCGGGTGAAACCTTTGGGCGCTGCTAGTTATTTATAAATTGGGAATTTAGTTATTACTAAGGTTTATTAAAAGAATCAGTACAAAGAAGATGTAAGAAGTACACACATTAATTTAGTAGTTAGTTTTGACTGATGTATCCAGTCAAAAGTACTTTTTTACGGGAGCTACCAAAAGTACCTACTTTTATCTAGAGCCAGCGCGGTCATTTTGACTGATTTCGTTAGTTAAAAATACTTTTGACTGGTTAAGAGTTTTGACTGTAATAAACATACTAAAGTATCAATGTGAATGCATTCCTAATTGTCAAACTTACACATTGACAATAGAAAAAGATGGAAATAATAATATTACTATATTCTATTTGTGTATTTGTGTGTCTTCTTTATACACGAGTTTAACAATAAATTGAGTTTTCATTGCATTCAAATAGCACTTCCAAATAGATCAGCAATGTACTTACAGAGCGATGTAATAAAATTGTAATAAAATCCATCGTAACATCTCACTGGAAGATTTATGTGGAGTTAAAACCCTAAATTCAACATCAGTAAGTGTAGCTGCGTACGTAAATTACATTTTCACAGTAAATTAGATTGTAGCGTTGAAAAATTTATGAACATCTCAGCCGTCTTAATTTGTGATTAAGACTGAACAAGTACGTGTACAACAAATAAGGCGCTGTATTACATACTTGTTGGACCGTGAAAGGCAATGAGACGGTGTACCCACACGTGTAAGTACAATAAAAATCAATACCAAGTACTGGTAAAAGGGGTTATTTCTTAGTTGTCTATTTTTTACAGTATTATCTTGCACATGATTGTTTCTCATTACTTTACTTAGTAATTTGCTGTCTTCTATTATATATTATCTTCTACCTTCTAACTATATTGTAATATATATAAATAAGCGGCGGTAGGGTAATGGCTAAGGCTTCGGACTTGCGATCAAGTGGTTGCGAGTTCGAACCCCACCCACTGCACTACCGACATGAACCCACTCCTACCACAAGCATTTAGCTGAGCTGCAGGGGTTAACAAGAATACTAGTAATGTGTGACCCACGTTGCTAGTATACGTCTTTAAAAAAAAAAACAATATAGACTTTCAAATTCAAACTTTAGAACACGTATTAACCGACTTATAAATGGTAAGGATCTCAGCTAAACTACGTTCTCTGCTGATCCTCTCCAAAAGAAAGTGCAATCCGACTTTATCCAAAGGCTCCCTGACGCTATGATCAGACCATCAGTGAATCTAGTGTGTCTATTGATGGTTGGCGATAGAATTCATGATACAAATGATCATGCTCTCACATTTACAAAGACATCGTCGCATAAAAGAAAATCCCACCCAAGTGTCGAAAAATATGTAATGAATTCGGTGCGTTGAAGTAAATACTTACATTTGTAAATCATAAAATGAATGTAATGTCACTCAAGTTTTTTAAAAGTTTCTTTTATGAGCAACAAATAATGAAATAGAGAAATCTGCAGTAAATTATCCGTTGCTTTTTAATCAGACGGCAACTTATGAGGGGAAAAGACGGTACTTTGTACATATAAATTCGTAAAGTTGCTAGTCCTCAAAAGGCGCACTTCGGCACTACCTTCGAACTTCAGAAATATGCAACCACTACTAATATAAATTACGAACTTATCTTTATTATTTGTCATGGCAAGCATTTTAACATAAGTAATCACACAACATCTTACTAGAATATTTTAATATTTTGGTTTAGTTCTACCACATTCGTTAAATGAATTTCGCTTATTTTAGTAACGAGCTTTTAAAATTTTGCTATGTTCTAACAAAAAACTCTCAACGCTCATTGGACTCTAATGGTTATATGAATATATTACATCAATAATCGCTCAAATATTCATTCGTCTTTCTTATAAATCGGGATGGTAGTAGGGGTAATGTCAAAAGCAGAAGAGGCCTAATTGTGCGTCTAAAAAATGTTCAGGCGGTCGGACATGCCGTGTGTGGCGCAACTCCTTTTGATGTGCCGCGGTCACCGACCCCTTTCAAACTCTTTTTTATGATTCACATATATTTTTATGTTTCACTGTATTTAATGTCTGCGGTTGATAATCGCACGAGGGTGAAAGGGGCTGCTTAGGACAAAGAGAATATTTTAAGGAAGAGGGTTTTCCGAGTAGAAAAATATCCGATATAATAGAATAATTTCCAAATTTAGTTTGAAAAAGGTTTGAAGACTGAAATTTGAGTGAAGCACGAGATTAGGTTGACAGACATATGTAAAGATGTTATTAACTTTAGTAATGAAACAAAGAAACAAAACTTTTACTATCTTAAATTGTACATAATATTTGTTGCTCAAAACTATTATGATGATTATACAAACCACTATTCGAATCGTGTTTAATAATACTGGATTTCGTAAAAAATATTTTAATTATAACTTTTAAGTTTAATCGTGATTAAAGCTTGTGATTTATTTGATAAAAAAAATATTTTGTTATTTCATAAAAATTAATAACTTTTTATGACCCGTATTTATTTATGGCCCATACTTTCCCGAAAAAGGAACTTTGTTTTTATGTGGTCCCAACATACCACTTAAAACTAATTATTTTATTAAGAGGTGGATTCCTAGACCGCCATTCCCGAAAGCCCATTCTTAAAACTAACATAATAATTTAAGCAAACAGCTACCTTTTTAACTATTTTTATCTAAAACTACACCTTTTTTTACTATTAACAATGCGAGTGATGATGAAAGTAATATAACTATTTAACTAAGAAAAGGAAAAGTTTTTTTTTAATTGAAATTAAAAATCCTTTTTAGTACTATTAGTAATGTGTGTTAACTGATGTTTCGTATTATAAAGTTATCCAAGTTTATAATAAGAAGCATCAGTTTCTTATTATAATATATATCTATAATTCACTGTCAAAGAGAAACAATGATTGCATTGCTCTTCGCCGCGTGAGTGAGGTTACCGAAGGCCCTAACATTTCCCTCTCCCCTATTCCCGTCCTCCCCCTCTCCCTTCTCTCCTCCCCTCTAATTCCTCTCTCCCGTCGTTCCGCTCTTCCCTCCTCTCCCCCTCTTCCCCTCTTAAAGGGCGGCAACGCACTTGTGACTCTTGAGTTACAAGTGCCCACGGGCGGCGATAGTCATTTACCATCAGGTGACCCGTCTGCTCGTTTGCCCCGTATACCATAAAAAAAAAACAAAAAACAACCCCTTCCAATAACAACTTTTTTATTATACTATACTTACTATACTACTAACTAGTCAAATGAATAATTGAAAATATTGAAATTGATTATTATTTTTTTTGTTAAACCTTAAACATATCAATCAGTAGTATTGTTTATTTATCGCATTTCAGCACTCACATCTATGTAACTGAGTATGCACTCCTTACTCTAGCTGTAATTTCTGTTCCACGTAATAATTGATGGACCTATTGCAGTCTACTGGACACATACAAAAATAAATATCTAGACTATATGCTTCTGCTGAAATTGCTACCTAACTCAATACAAGTTCCTGACGACCAACATAAACTTAGCGCCACTTTAGGCCACGGGATCAATGAGTCAGTTTTATGTTACACTTTAACATATATTAATTTCAGACTCGAAGTGGTGGTTCATATGACCCTCAACTATCCTTTTAATTGATCGAAACATGTTATTCATCTCTTCAAATATATATCCAGCAACAACATTCTGAAGCCTCAAGGCGCTGAGAACGAACCGAACTCAGTTCAACTATTGTCGTGAATATTATGTAATACGCAAAACAGACATTGAAACTACTATTAACAAGAACATTACAGCATTACTGACATAACATCGCAAATGTGTTCACCCAACTAAAGCGAAGGAGTGATATGAGGACTGTTTCACACGTTGTATTTAGATCCGCTTATAATAATGTTCCTTATCTAGGTATACGTAAGTATTTAACGTTTTAATCACAACAATATAAAACCTTAATTAAAATAATGATAACTATAAATCAATTAACTTAATGCAAAGTAAAAGTTTATTGTATTTTAAAACTATATTTACATAATTCTTTAAAAAAACTGACTTCAAAAAAAACTATTCCATAAAAGACTTATATGGTTTTCTCATGGATGCCATTGCCAGAATTGGACCAAATTGAAATGGGACCACACGGGAAGCACCAGCTAAAAAAGAATCATCAAAATCGGTTCACCCAGTCGAAAGTTCTGAGGTAGCAAACATAAAAAAATACAGTCAAATTGAGAACCTCCTCCTTTTTTGAAGTCGGTTAAAAATATGGGTTGGGCTACATTTTTTGTTTACATAATTTGCTAATTGCTAATGCAGCTAGTGCTTAAAAAAGGAAAACCTGAGGTATAAGCACTACCACTTTACTTAGAAATCCTAATTGAAATGGATATTGCTGTCAATTTAAACAGATTGTTGCCCAAAAAAATATTAGATTCCGTACTTGATATTTTGATAAAGAAGCTTAACACAGGAGTTAATAATTTAACATTAAATATAGTTTAGTAAAACTTTAAAAAGTAAAAAAGGGTTCCACTATCCAGCTCCTGGCTTCATCATCAGACCATCGTTACCAAGCCCAATCTATTGGACTGGTCAACACAAATCATATGAGCCCAAACTCGAGGGGTTTACTAGTAGCCACTGAAGAGTTCCACTATACACCTCCTGGCTCCATCATCAGAGCAGCTCCAAGATGTGAAATCATATAGTAGGTACTAGCGACCCGACCCAGCTTTGCACGGGTCTAATGTAGATACTAATATGGTGAACAATATAATTATCGTCATATGATTATACAAATTAAAACAAAACAATATTAAACAATACGTATAAACCTTCTTCTTGAATCGCTCTATCCATTGGTGAAACCGAATTAAAATCCGTTGCGTAGTTTAAAAGACCTAAGCGTACAAACGGCAGAAGCGACTTTGTTTTATACTATGTAGAGATTGTAATCCATACTACATATACCTTCAAATTTTCATTTCGATACGACATGCGACAATCACAAGTAGGTTAAAATTGGCTTCCACGATTTATTTACATAGCTAGTTAGTTATTTATAAGTGAAGCCAATTAAAACTCGTTAATAATAAACATTTTCCATAATTGGAAATTTAAAACAGTGAGAGAATTTGCAGTAAAAACATCTGGAAGTTGCTATTATAAATTGTATATTGTTAATCAAATATTAAATTAATATACTAAGACAATATTACATAATAAAAGTGTATCATTTATTTACCATGAAACTCAAATATATACTTTGCGACGTCAAAACGCATCAAAATAAAGAAAATATCAAATCCGTAAATACAAGGATCTGTGAGGAGGGCACAAAACCGTATGATAACAATTTCCAATTTCAAACACTCCCAAACCGAAGGCTCAAGTTCTCATGCCTCTGTAAGTAGGCTTTAGCACCGTGCACCAGACTGTATTGAAAAAATATAATATGGATATATATAGGATGTCTCTAAATAAGATGCGATACAATTGCCGAACATGCGATCAATTCTCTACTGTCAAAGTGATCTTGAAGTAGTTCCAAAGCTATGCTTACCTACAATAGGTAGGTATAGGTACGTATTGTAGGGAAGTCAGATGAATGGTTTACAAATTACATTTACTTGCCTTAGTTTAGACTTTGCAACAAAATCGATATTGATATTTGTCCTTGTTTTATAAAGTGTCCTGCACGGCACAACCCCTAACAACTCAACTCCTTCACACAATTGGGTCAAGCCGTAACTATAGATTGATCTTGAGAAGATTTTATGCCCGGCACTATAATACGCTGGCATAATGCGCTTCTCATGCCCCTTTTTCACTGTTAAAGCGAGTGATAAAAACATTCTAATGCGTATATAAACTTACAAAAAGTCAGAGGTGCGTGACGTGAGATGCCAATTTCTAAGCCGCTTGCCCATCGCTGCAAGCACATATGCTCAGCATAGCACTTCTATGGTACAAGATATGAATGTTATAATGTTTACACTTTCCGCTACATATTGCTTAAAAATGTCTACATTTAGCAAGCTCAAAAAGGAGCAGACACAGGAAAATACATCTAAGATTATGTAGATATATGATTGAGGAAGAAAATGTTTGTCTTGTGAATCATTATTTTCATTTGTTTAGAAGATACAACAAGATCACTTAGCAGAAACAGCCTATATATATCAGGATCGTTTCGATGTTTCGAGCTATCAACTTTTACGATTTTATTTGCAAAAGGCCCTTGTAATTTCACATTATCATGGACCAAATCTTTTGGAGCCTTTTTATGAGTCCGCGTATGTCAAATCGTAAAATTCAAATGAAGCATTCACGCGCTGTGATATTATATTACAAAGATATAACATGGTAGAGGATGATAGGTATGGCTATATCGGAGAAAATGAGACGACGTATGGTTTATTGTTGTAATTTACGGATACTAGCATTGACATACGGTTTCAGCAGCTTCTGGACTATTACTTCTGCCGTGAAACAATTTTGGAGATCATTATTATTCATTGATAAGTGCAGTAGTTAAATTGTAAAAATAGTAAAGAGTTTAGGTTACTTTTTAATACTAAATACCTTAGCACTGATATCAGGACCAGGACCTGAGCAGTATGCTGATGGAATAGTAATGTGTCGAACCACATACAGCTGCAGTTTATTTTTTCATATACGTCTAGATAATATAATATATACATACATACATATACTTCCTTCCGGAGGCCCTAAACCTTCCCTCTCCCCTATTCTCGTCCTTCCCCTCTCCCACCTCTCCTCCCCTCTAATCCCCCTCTCCCCCCTCTCCCGTCTTCCCGCTCTTCCCCCCTCTCCCCCTCTTCCCCTATTCCCACCTTGAAGGGCGGCAACGCACTTGTGACTCTTGAGTTACTGTTGCCCATGGGCGGCGGTAGTCATTTAGCATCAGGTGACCCGTCTGCTCGTTTGCCCCCTATACCATAAAAAAAACTTACGCATGTATCCCCTTAGGTGTAGACAGAGGCGTATAACATCCACTTTTTCCCAACTATAATTTAGTTCCACACACGTAATAGAAGGCAAGCGTATTGCCGTCAGCCGGTCACGTTGAGAATTAATGATGGGAAAATTAGAAAGATATTAAAAGGGAAAGGTTGGTAGCAACAGAAGACAATTGAAGGAAAGGGATATTGCTTATACGGTTGGATTGGGGAAGTGTAATCAATAGTTCTAGCAGGTCAAGGTTGGTACCTGTAAATCGTACTGGCTGCTTGTTGCAGGGAAGATTTTCCAACCTCTAACATTTTCTAGGCAAAATTAAGTAAACATAACTAACTCAACTCTCATCCTAGTATACTTTTTTTTGTTTGGAAATTCCCACGGGTCATCACCTTACCGCAGCTAATGGTGAAGTGGTATGTCGGAATCGATCCGACTAAAACCACACGGTGTTCCGTCATAAGTGGACCTATTGCAGGGGACCCGAGTATGCAAACATTTGTGTTATCTGTATACATTTCTTTTTTCAATGATTCAATTCTAAGTTAACAATTTTTTTTTCAGAAGCGCAATTTCTATCGTTCAACTTGATATTTGTTTTACACTAAAACGAATAAAAGCTCTCTGTATTATAATAAAATTGGTATAGGTTGTATATTATACAATATGTATATATTATTAATATATATTTTCGTATATACGAATATATATATATATATATATATATATATATATATATATATATTAATAATGAATTACTAATAAATTACTACTATTAATATATATAATCACTTTCTGGAAGAGAACAGAAGAAAAAAGCATATGATTTTTCTCTTTTCTTCACTTACAGAAAGTAATTCTTCTTCAACGTGTAAGATTTTTTAGATGTTATAAGTTTAACGTATGTATCTGTGTCCTAAACGGATGGAACGATTTTAATTTAGATTTTTTATATCGAAAGTGACTTGATCGAAAGTGTTCTTAGCTATCATTCAAGAAAATTTGCTCAGCCGTTCTACTAATCGTTGATAAGATTTTTGAGTCGCGGCTATTTTAAATATTTAATTTTTACTTGTCTTCTCTTATACAGCAATCAAAATTCGCTTAAATTTGCAGAGAGAATATATATATTGACCCACATCATCATCATCATTAATGTTTATTTCATTAGTAGTAATCTGATGAAAATAAGCATTCCTTGTATAATGTATACTAGAGACCACCTGGTGGTGGAATTTACACCATAAATCATTTTTGGTTTATTTCATTGGCCGGTATAACTTGATCTGTCATTGTATAGACTTACGTAGTATGACAGATCAACATATATACTGGACACGTGTAGCTTGATGTAGCCATTTTCACGTAAATTTTAGCTTTCTGCACTTCTTCTGTATATAACAAATTTCACTTTACTGCATTTGCAAAAAAAAATATTAAAAATCATGTACAACGAAATCTCTACACGTATTATTATAAAGATATTTAAAATCCACGGGTGGTTTTCTAAGATATCTGCTTATTATCCATAATATCCACGTGAATATGGAGAGATCAAGAGAATAAGAATTATAAAGTGGGTGAGATCGGTGTGCTATTGACAAAGATTCCTTTAAGAAGATTTGTTTTTGGATTTTCTTAATACACTTCATATTTATAAAAATATAAGCCTGGAGTTTTCATTTATTATTAAAATGGTATGATATTTATATAGACAAAGCGCTAAGCTAAAGATAAGTCACAGAAATGAAGCCACGCTTATCTCGAACTTTTGATCAAAGCAAATTCTACTTCGTTGAGATTTCTAGAACATTTACAGAGAGTTAAATTCTAGCTTTGTGTATTGTTTTACGCCCAGTAACCAGGTGATAAGAAGTTCCATTGTTAGTGTCCCGTGGTCCAACCTGTTTCAATTCAACCAGTTTCAATTATTTTATAGTAGTGTCCACTACTAGTGGCAATATCTAACGTAACGCAAATTTCGCTTATGGAGGTCTGTGAAATTTGAAATACTTACAGTTTATTTAAAGAACAAGTGCATTTACATTTTTATCGTGGGAGAGCCATGCTTCGGCACGTGTGGGCCGGCTCGACCGGTATGATACCACGTCCTCAAAGAAAACCGGCAGTGAAACAATTTGCTTTTCGCCGAGTAAGTGAGGTCACTGGTCTCCCCCCTCTTTCCCTCCACTACCCTTCTTCCACCCTTCCCCTACCCCCACCTTAAAGGCCGGCAACGCACTTGTGACTCTTGAGTTGCAGGTGCCCATGGGCGGCGGTAGTCATTTACCAACAGGTGACCCGTCTGCTCGTTTGCCCCCTATTCCATAAAAAAGGGAAGTTAATTTTTTAAACATGGGTTATAAATATAAAAAATATGTGAAAAAGGCTGCAATAAACTGAACAGATTCAATCTATATGTATGTTCATCTGTCATGGTACAAAAAGTCACATACAATAAGTAACAATTCAACTTCTACGCGAAATATATTGCTTGATTTATGTTACAAATATGTGAAATGATATAAAACTTCAAACTTGGACCTCGATCTCTGCTTAATCTACTACTATTTGTCAAGGAATGACATTATTTATCTCTAGATTTTCATCAAACCATCTCCACTTTCACATAAAAGTACGTAGATTCAAACACAAAAAGAATTACGCAAATCAACTCAGAAAACTCGGAATGATTAAACATAAATGAATCGAGAACGTTCTCGTTGTTAAGAATCGGAAAAAAATTAATGCTGAATTTTATTCAACAACTTTGAACTGTTTGGACATAGCTATTTCGCAGCCTTATGGTTTATTTTTTTTCGGATTTGCATAAGATACTCGTATTTTGTGATTTCTTCCTAAAAACCAATATCACTGGTAGTGGGTAACCAAAATACTGGATTACTCGAAATAGCTTACTACGCGTATGTCTGGGTTATTTGATATGTAAAACCTTTCATCACTTTCTTAGTAAAGGAAAAGGTCAGGACAATTTTTTTTTATCTTGGATTAGTATTTTGTTTACTGTTAACCTTGTTGTTTGAAAAGCGGCCACAAAAAATTCCGGTTACAAACAAGAGGTAGCCTCTTGTTTGTAACCGGAATACATTGGCCAACAACAATGCATGTTATGGGAGTCATCGACAAGTCATTAACTTGGTCTCCGATTATAAGTTGTCTTTGTGGGTTTTCATACGCCAAAAAAGGTGCAAAACACATGAGCAGAAAAAGAACTGAAACCTAATAACGTCTCAATATACCGCAGCACATAAGACGAGATTATCTTACAGATAAGACACTTTTCCATTAAATTTACGTAATGCTCCGGAACCGAATTAAAATTTTCCGAGCCACCAAATTATAAGGCTTGCATGTTTGAGCATTTAGAACAAAACAAAACGTAGCGGTAGGTATACATAGTTATATCTTCATCAGGCAGATATAGGCACCCTCCTTGTTTCAAGGGATTCCGTTAAGCTGCCTTAAGCAACGTACGCCCAATCTAGGGAGATCTTCGGAGGGAAAACGATGCTAAATTTTGGATGTACAAGTTAGTGAACAAGAAATTTGTGCGAGAAAGTGCTGTTTAATTTTGTTGTTTTGTTTTGGACTACCTTTGAATATTTTTTATGAGCAACAAAACAAAAATAAACTGTTGCTATGTGCGGCTAAAGACAAACCTACTTTTTCTAAGAATAGTTATTATTATTTGTTATTATCTTAAATTCCATAACATTTACCCGTTTCTCAATTTTTTTATCAATAGACGTGTACGCTTTTTATATTCATTTACTTGGGTCTATACCATTTAACGCCACACAACGGCATTTATGTAGAATCAAATAAGATCTTAATACGATGTATGTACGTATACAGTCGAAACTTTTCGCGACGTAAGTTATTTCGACATTTAAAAATGTAAAACACGCATTAACTCTTCTACTAACACAATGTACCTATTAGTTGTTCAACAACAACAACAACTCACTTATACACCATTATAAACAATTAAAAACTTGACTTACATAATAAATTGAATTGCGCGACTCTTGATTTATTGCGAACACGACGCTGAAAGTACAGGTTGCTCCTGACTTTTATAAGTGTTACACACATCAATAAATAGCGTAGACGACTGTCAAGTCAAATCAGTATCTTTTTAGTACACGTCAAAACGATAGGTCCCATACATTTTTGTATGAAATACCTGACATGACGTCACGCCTTACTGCTGTCAAATCATTGACTTTTAATGTTAATTTAAAGATTATAAATTCAATTAAAAATTTTGAAGTAAAACTGGACGACAATTTTCACACTAATTATTTATTTCATTGACTTTTGAGCATAGGCACCTACATAATTATACAAAACTAAGTTGGTATATAAGCTCATGGCCTACCTGGCCCATTACTGGCCCATACACTTGGATGGAAGCTCTGGAGATCGTACTAACTAGTAAACTAGCTAATAGTACTTAACAGAAATCTACTGCATCATATATTCATTTACTTACAAGATGATTGAAATGTAAGATCTAAGTTATTGATATGTATTGATTGAGCGTATATCAATAAAGAAGAGATTTATACATACGTATCTACTATTATACATTTTATTTCTAATATTATTAAGCAGAAGACTGGAAACAGAAATCCCATTTAGCCATAGAAATAGCATCATTTAACACATTAAATAACTCGAGTATTTTACATTATTATAACAGTCATCTTTCATCAGTTTGTGTGTATTGATTATAATTTACTTTTTATTCATCATACCTACTACTCTCTGCCATTCCAAGATTCTTTAACCTAATAAAATGTATTACTAATTAACCAAGGCTGGGATAAACTTATTTAAGGTTAGTACTTTGAAGCGTTCTGGGGTTTTATTAAAGATTTTAGTAACCTTTTTGAAGTGAAAACTTCTTTAGGCACGTTTGTGCACTTTTGCTACGGGTAAAAAGCACTGAACTCGTGATCGTCATGCTAATAATACGTATATAGATCCACTAGAGGGCGCTAATCTAAACATTGAGTTCTGTCAGCTCCTTATTAATTAATGTCACCAACCTGCTAATGTGACGTTCTAAGTTCGTTGTTTCATTTAAGTTTTCACTTCTGTCGGCAGTCCCATGACTGCTTATTTTTTTTTGTAATCTGGTCGTCTTAGGTACCATGACAACACAAGTAGATTTGGATTTCTGATGTTATTTCTTTTGGTGACATCTTTCATCGTCCTCCGCGCCTTTTCCCAACTAAGTTGGGATCGGCTACGGTCGAAACTCGATATTCAACGTGAAGCGACTGCCATCAGACCTCCACAACCCAAGTACTAGGCGATATCGAAGTTCTGTAGTTAGACCAGGTTGTCGGACATTTTGGGGCTCTCCAACTACTCGTAACGAATGCCACAGATGTTCGTACGGCAACCGGGACCGACATCTTAACATGCTCTCCGAGGCACGGAGGGGTCTCAATGTGTTTAAAATGGTCACCCATCCTAAGACTGACTTGGCTAGTATGACTTAACCTTGTAATGTGAGCCCCTTGATCGAGTGACATCTTTCGCTTGCTTAAATATTTCAGGGTGCTGTTTTATAAGAGGAGAGTCACTATACTATACAATCAAGTCACAAAACAATGGGGCATACCCGATCTACGATATAATTTACTAGGTGACTTACCGATTCCCTTATATGTAAGGGGATGATTTAGTTAGAAAAGGTAGACAATATTTGGATGGACCCCTGCTGTTCCTAGCCCTCCGTGAGGCACCAATATGATATACAGGGTATGTCTTTATTACGAACAGTTAATAAAAAGTTCCTAGGTACTTATTTAATCATTTTATGTATTGTGTTAAATTCTAACTATTCGGTTAATGTGCGTGTGAGACACTGAGGGTATGCCCGTGCCCGACAGTAGGACAGTTTATAAACTGAGCTGAAATCGGGTGTAGTTTTGTTAACAAATTCAACTATTCATGACTATAAAGTAATATAAGGTTCAAAAATGTTGGACACCTTTGACGATAACATTCAGTCCTTTTCTGCTAAACTTTAGGGGGTACTTCGTTGTTTCACACTACAAGCTGTTCGCAACACAGTGTGAATCACACAAGAAGCCTTTTTCAATTGGCTGTTTGGCACCATGATGTGAATCGGGCAATGTCTTTTTAGAACTTTATCAATTCGCAACATGGTGCGAATCACTGATTTACTATTTTTGACTTAGTCGATTCGCACCAACGGTATTATAGTATTAAAAGATAGTCATGCACAAATGCTTGCGGTGTAGTACTATGATCAGATGTTATATATAACAACAATAAAATGTGAATTTTATCTTCAACAAATCTTTACTAACATGCTGTTTTATGAATACCTACTAATATAACTAATTGTTTGTCAGTGCCAAACGCATTATATATCGTTCAGATCAAAGCCCCGTCAGGTACCTTGTACCGAGACAGAGCTTTATTATATCTATGTTACCATTCCCCCTTGGATTACTCGCTGAAAGGGCCGTCAAATACACTCTAAATTTATTCATTACTTGCTTTTTACCTCGGCTTCGTTCGCGTAAAGTTATTTTTTTGTACCTCGATAACGGTACAAATGATACCTGGATGGTGATTTGTGGGAGAGCCAAGCTTTGGCAGGTATAGGCTGGCTCGACCAGAGTGATACCACGGCCTCACAGAAAACTCGTAGTGAAGCAATGCTTGCGTTGTATTTCACCGAGTGAGTAAGGTTACCGAAGGCTCTCTTCCCCTGTAATGGGGAAGCCCCCTTCTTCCCCCCTTCCCCTACTCCCACATTAAAGGCCGGCAACGCACGTGTGACTCTTGAGTTGTAGGTGGCTATGGGTGGCAGTAGTCACCATCAGTTGACCCGACTGCTCATTTGCCCCCTGCCCCATAAAAAAAAATCCCAATGTCCTTTTTTGTCCTTGTAGTTAACATGTGAAATCGCAACAAACAAACTTATATTCACAGTTATAATATTAGTTACGTAGAAAAGTTTATGCTAAATAATGTATGTCATTCGGAGTTCCGAGCTCAAATATTTATATAGAGATGAAAGGCATTTTGTAAATAAATGTCACATTCGCTTTCTTGACGACGCGTTACGTCACGATGAGTCGCGGCGTATACAAATTTGAGGAAGTTTTCTCATGAATACCTCTGAAAATACTCCATGTAAGACGTAGGTTTCTATGAAGACTTCTGTAATACGAGCAAGACAATATTGTAAAAAGAAACCAATTTTAATTTTGACGTGCGATTATTTTGCAAATTTAAAAGTTATAGATTAACAGAATGTCAGCGCAACTCCAGGTTGCTTTGTCGAAAATTAAACAAATAATACATAAAAATAAATAGTACATCGTTGCAAATAGGTAGGTATCGATCTATAACCACCTGTTTCCAAGCAGTTGAGTCTTGTTGAAGAAATCTTGCAAACAAAGTCACCTCATTGTCAGGGTTATCTCTACCCACATAAGATACGCTATTTCTTTGTTATAAACTTATAAATATAATCAGTAAGAAATTGGACATAGACATATCATTATTATGACTGCGCAATATAAACTTCTCTAGAATAGATGATACTGTAACTAATATGAAATCTCTAACTACCAATTCTAAGCTCATCACATTCAAAGATTCATTAACTCCTGAAACGTAGGAACGTATGCAAATTGTAACACAAACAAACGGCCAACTTGTCTCCTGCAAGTTCTTGAATGCTATTCAAGAACGCTGCATATTGCATGCTTATACCATTTTGTAAGAAAGTTTTGCTTCCGAGACTGTGACACTCGTATTGATCCTTGAGCTGCTTTAAATCAGCGTCGGTGGCGTAGGGGTTTTAGCGACATGTTCTGTTTACGAAACCGCGAATGGTTGAGAAAGGGTAAGCCGATAGAATCCATACCTATGGGACTGACGAAGTAGCATTTATATAAACTATTTACTTAGGTTTTAATAAATTGCAATACGTTCACAGTGAAACAACACGGGATGTCACAAGTTGTACCTATTGTCAGAAAAAGCCGTAAGCCGTATGCATCTGACAAGGTTTCCTGCTTTTGCCATTAGCTGCTTTTAATCGGGTGACAGTTTAACCCTTCCCGCTACCACTAAGCCACCTGAGTTCGGTTTTAATAATAATGGTAGTATATTGATGCACACAAGTTTTTAAAAATTGCTCTTTCTTTAATTTGGACACGATTACATGTTATTTGCTTTACAATAACAAAGAGGTTAGCATTGACGACTGTAGTAGTAATTACCTGTGTTACAATCGCCAGCGTCCGCCACCGGAGATAGTACATTTCATTTTTATACTTGTTGTTTGTTACGGCATTTCAAACATGTTATTCTTACAATTTAAATTTAGAAAAAGATATATAGTATAAGCATACACATATATATACGTACATGCATATACACAATACATATTTATAGTTTTACTAAACACTGTCTTCCTCCTTGAAACCTTGTCTATTAATGACACTATGGAGTTAAAATGTTATTTGTACCCGATCATACATACTACTTCTTAAGGAATCTGTAAATAGCCCGAAATAAAACTTCAGTCGTGAAGCCAAATTAAGCCGCGGGCACCAAACCTCCCAATTGTGAGAGGCATTATCGCTTGTGTCGGCTAAGGTAAAAATAAAACGATACTTTCTAACAAGCGTTCTATTCTGCCGACATGAATATGTATTCGTGCATTATTGTTCCAAGATAAATTCATGATCCATTTTTTATAAATTTACAAAGCGAAGTAGTAAAGTAATTGCAAAAATACTTTTTTTTTTTTTTTAAAGAAATGATACTATTAACGTGGGTCACACATTACTAGTATTCTTGTTAACCCCTCCAGCTAAGCTAATGCTTGTGTTAGGAAGATCGATGTCAAAAATTTCTCTCTTTAATATTGGTATATGACCCACTGCATACAATGAATCTTAGATAAAGCCGTATACAGTCACAGGCGTAGACAGACTGAATAATAAAAAAGATGACGGTTCTGGAACCCATCAACAAATATATAGATAAAATTAAATCGACCGCAGACACCCAACACCATCACGTCATAGTTCTCAGTTCATACATAAATTATTTCATAGCGCCAGTTATCGTACGTCAGGTGTCGAGTTAAATTACTCGGTATGATACGCTTTACGCTTAAAACTTTATTATAAACTAGCAGTTTCCGCGCGGCTTCGCTCGCCTGAAAATATTTATATATTTTGCGTGGAACCCTAATTCTTTTCCGAAATAAAAGTAGCCTAAGTTACTCCTTATAACACCAGCTATCTGCCAGTGAAAGTCCTGTGAAAATCGATCCACCCGTTCCGGAGATTAGCCGGAACAAACAGACAGAAAGACAGACAGGCAAAAAATTTAAAAACTGATTTTTAGGCATAGGTATCGTGCAAATAACTGTATGAGCTTAAAAAAACTATTATTTTGACATTATTGATGATGATGATGTGCTATATAGTTTTAAAAATATGTAAAAAAGGGTACATAAGCTATAGGGAGTCCTGTATTGTTTTGGACCTGTCATGGTTCAAAAGTTTATACAATGACAGGTCAAGTTATACTAGCCAATTAACTACAATAACACAATCAAAGCGGTCGAAATTCGACTGCCAGGCGATCACGAGATGAACGAGAGATGAACTGTAAAAACTAACCTACCTTTTTAAAACTCAAGACCGACAATGACATAAGTCGTTGACTATCTACAACTTGTTGGAGAACCTGGAAATGACCCGCACAAAAAGAAGAGTCCCTTCACGGCGGGCGCTAAGAAAAAACGTAAAACGAAATGTTAAGGAAAGTTGGATGTTATTTTTCTTGCAGAACAACTTGTCTGTTTACGCTCGGCTATGGACAAAAGAATTTGCTAAGCTGATATCGAACTCTTATTAAATTTATTATTGAAGTGAAAACTTCTTCAGCGGCCTTATGCACTTTTTGGGATGGGTAAAAAATGTTAAACTCGCGACAGGACAACTCGCGTCAGGACACGTGACCTGATCGAAAATTCGTAAGACAGAGCCGAGTTTCTTATATTTAAATAAATATAACATTCGAAATTCAAACATTTATGAGCGGCCAGGAGCGCAGAACTTCCAGTGTACCCTATGTATACATTTAGATATGTACCTACTTTTTATTTTTAATCTAATTATATATGTACAGATGTGTGTGTGTGTATGTATGTGCAAATACATTGTGAAATTATGTTTTCACTCCTGACGTGCAGTTCTACGACTGACTGTTTTTTTTTTATTTCATTTCAAACTCACCACTATCACTAGCAATTATTTCTTAGAAGCTGTGTTTGTTTGGGAAAAGCCAATAGTGTGACAACAAGTTTTACTACGTGTATACTACATACATTAGTAATCCGAACTGAATAAATATCCTACTATTAAAAACCTAAATATTTTTTAAATTTAAAATTACAACTATTATTAAATACTATTGACTATTATTAACGCTCTGCCTTTCTCTTACACCAGTATTTATTTACTTTATTGTTTCACAAAACAGTTACACATTGCATATATGCAACATTGGGTAAATATGTAACCACACTTATGTCCGCAGAATAATACAGAAGTTGAAGAAAGTTAAATGGTGTACCGGTGGAGGTACAGGATACAGGAGATACACGTCCTGTACCCTGTACCTCCTCCATGTACAATAATTGCAGAAATAACGATATGGCTTGTTTTTTAAAGAGAAGAGAGTTCTACAACAATAATATGTACAACAAATAATACTGATTTAATAATATATATATATATATACCTATATAGCCTTACCTACAAATAGATAGGGTCTTTCTCTACAAACGTATGCGTATCAAAGTATTTGATTTTTTGTCAAACTAGTAATATTTGTGAATGCGTTCGTGTAATAGGTTTATACAATAGCAATTTTAGGGTGCTTGAGATCTATAGTTTAAGTAAAATAAATGACTGACACAAATAAAAATAAAGTAAATGAAGTTCGGCAGCTAACTGTAATGTAACTGCGATTTAACATATATTATGAGAATGATTGGAGGACTTTCTCAATTTCTAATAGTTCTTATTTTTCACATAAATATTATTCCTTGGTATCAACAGACTATGTAAAGATATCTTTGTCACGGAGTACTGGTTTGCCTCATGAGAACATGCCCTACCCAATGTATCGCATTACAACGCTTACATTGTTGTAAACTATGAAACCTGTCGAGAACGCTACCTGACGCCAACTAAATAGCCTTTGTTTTCAGCATAAATTGCCCTACATGTTCAGTTTTCCAACTTTGCCGTAGTGTAAATTCTCGCAATGACACAGATTAAATGTTTTCTGAACAAACTTTTAGCGCACTGCAGATTTTGTTGTGTACTGTTACTGAGAGTAGTCAGGAAAGACTAGAAATATTTCTTCTTCAATGCTATAAATCTTTTTGTGCTATATTTATTTATGTTATAAATGCTAGCCATATTGGAAAGGCTATATTTTCAAATGTATTACACAAAAGATATATGAAAAAAAACAACTTTATACACCTTCTAACAAATGTACAATGGACACGATGGTTGGAGACACTATCATACTATAAATGAGCTCATTCATTATATTTTTAGCAGAGTCCTGTCAATTATCTGCACTGCAGCACTGATGCTTTCTTTGAGCTCGAGTACGGATTGCGGTAGTTGCGGTACGCAAACAAGGTCCTTACGTTAACGTTCCCCTACAGGCAGAAGTCGCAAGGTGATATGATACAATACGAGTATTGACTCGTCCTGCCAACTAAAATACACAATACTAACTTGATGGGTTTGCGGTTATTTTCATGTCTTTCAAGTGAGTACTTAGGTACAATGTATAAAAATATAGAGATTTCAAAACGAAAATATCATGTGTTCTTTTTTTTTCTTATTGTCATCTTTACCTTCATACTGTAGTATGAGAATTAAAAAATCGTAGAAAAAATAATTTCTTCAGGCTGTGTTCTTTCAGCGGGGAACTATCTTTATTTCTTTTATTTGATAGCAACCTCAAGTGTCTCTTACATTTTACCACCAGTCAAGCAGTATGGTTTTCATCGAGTTAGTATACCAAAAAATGAGGATCTGCAATTCAAGTGATAAGAAGATTCTCACCGTAGACTGGCATATAAAAATACCTGTCAGACAGTTTTAAGAAGAGTACCTTTCTATCCAGAAAAATCTCCCTAATGTCCCTAGCGTTCAAAGTACATCTTCTACTCACTGCTTCTTTCACTCTGTAAATTCGTATACTTGTAATAAGAACTAGTCTACTCTAAAGCCGCATCCGCGACAACAGTGGGGGCATAGCGACAGCGGGACGATAGCTCAAATAATGCGTCATTTATTTATTGAGATAAATTACTCTGTTATTCCCATCCCGATCCCGCTGTAGTTTTTTAATTAACGCTAGAGTTTAGTTTAAATAAGTTGAAATTCGAATAAATTTTATAAGATGTACTTACGATAGATGCGATAAGGGGGCGTCCATTAATTACGTGAGGCGTTTAGGGGGGGGCGGGGAGGTCGAGCCAAATCTCAACCAATCTCTCGTGGGGGACTCTCACATCACGTAATTAATGGATACCCCTTAAGTGGTACTTTCCAGCTTAAGATTCCTTTTCTAAATCTACGTATATAAAAATGAATCCCTATTTCCCTTGGTCACGGCATCACGCGTGAACGGCTGGACAGATTTCACTTATTCTTTTTTTTGTTTGTTAATGTCAGGAAAAGGTTCTTATGAAAGAAAAAATTAAGAAAGCTCCGCGGAAAATTAGAAAATTTAAGAAAACTTAACCAGGGACTTACTCGGATAAAACCGCGGGGCGCAGCTGGTAGTTTATAAATTTGCTCGTTTAAATGATGAGCAATGTTTGAAATAGCTAGTGTTATTTAACATCTTGTTTGAGCAACGTCCCTGCAATATTTTAAAAATCTTTTGAGCTAACAATGTAGTAAGTCGTCAGATTTGTAGAACCTTTTAAAAACCTTGTAAATAAAATAGACATAAACATAGGTTTTATTGTAAATTACAAAATTTATTTCTAAAATATATGCATTTTAATTAGCGCTAGAACGTAGACATATCTGCACATCTTTATATATATATATATTTCTTCTGTATGTCACTGAACTCCTCCTAAACAGATGGAAAGCTTTTAATGAAATTTTTTGTGTGTCTTCAGGTGGATTCGAGAATGGTTTAGATTTACAATTGGACCCGGTAGATGGCGCTGCGATAGGGTTACAGGAAAAATATTTTTACGTTCCGGCAGGACGTTTTACCATAGCGCTTTTGACATACATAACTGTCAGTCGCTTGACAGTTGGCGCGATATACAGAATGCGCGCTGCAAATATCGTTTAAAACAGATGCATCGGTCGGAACTATGTTTTTGGAATATTTTTTTTATTAATTATACCAATTCGAATTCAATATTCATAGCTAAGACAAGACAACGTCTGTCAGGTCAGCTAGTAACTATATAAGTTCCACATTTAAGCAAATACATAAAACAAATACGTTCATAGCCGCAAAATGTATTTACCACTCAATTAAACTAATTACTATCAACACCGCAATTTCCACAGAACAATAAAACATGATAGTTTATCAAAACACCCTATTTGTACTTAAACTATATGGTGCAGTACAAATAGTATCGATTCTGAATGAGAGCAATTAAATAAATGTGTTCCGAGCTAGTTACATTGAACGAGGCGTGCTGAGCCGACCAAATAGCCTATAAAATTCAAGCTCCGTTTGAATGCTAGGATACTTGAACGAACCGCTTGCCTATTTTGAAACAACTGTATCTCAGTAAGGTGGAAGAGAGATACACTGAACATTCTACCCCACACAAATCTAGTTTTGTAACTTACACAAATGCGATACTAATATCCAAACCACGAAAAATGTCATTCAATTTTATATTAAAAAAACACTCAGACAAGTTTTGCATAGTGCAATTAAGTATCTTAAAAATAGACAGAGCTTTATATTAATAACACAATGCATAACTAGATAGGAATTAAAAATATAAGAGATGCTGTCATTGAAAATAATATTGTAAATCTTACAGGGCAGTCGACTAAAGTAGAGATATAAAACTAAAGATCTATAAGATATAAAACACCCCTGGTCAGTCAATATTTCTCCTGAAACAACTTTTCTTTTAATCATCTGCCGTTCTGATCATTTTACACACACACAAAAAACAATATTCTTTTACTAATTAATTAACCAAAATCAATTTTCTTACGCAATCTAGAGAAGAATAGGACTGACGACTTTACATTCTGAACATCAAATTACTGGTCTGTAATCCTGGTCATTGTAGTGACAACTGTGACGTAGAGACTAAACGAAGCATAGTTATTTAAGAACGAACACAATGAAATTACTAAACGTAATTGGTTCGGAGTTTTTATCTGTGTTTATGTTGCACTAATCTAGTAGATTGTAATCGTATTCTCTAGTGAAACACTAGATGTTATCCTCGAGAGTACTACTTACTTTACTAGAGGATGCTGAGCTAGAGAATCATTGGTAATAAATGTCTCATTTGATTTAACACTGAGTGAAACGGAAACCTTATTTAAGTAACCTCTTTTATTTTAATCTTTATTGACCATAGACCATAATTACCATAGTAATATAAATGTACATAGCCCTCAAAGTCTTATGGAAAAACATCGAACGGAGCAACGTTTTTGTATCGCCTTGCATGAGCAAAGACCAATATGAAGACCATATTCTGTAATACAAAAAATCGCCTAAAATCTCGAACTTTTTAGGGATCAACCGATCTGTAGTCAACCAGGAGTCCTTATAGTTTCGTTCTGTCCGTCCGTCCGTCTGTCTACAGCTTAGCTCAGAGGCTCATAGTACTAAAGCTTGCACTCGTTGTTTCCTCTGCGTTGAGACATCCTCTGCATAAAGGACTTTCTGTCGCATTATTGGTGAATAGATGCCGATTCAGGGCCAAATGACCCGTAATAGTTCCTACAAGTATTCGGATGTCTAGTCGGTGGAGACTGAGCAGTCGGCAGGTTATACATGGTGAGACTTTTGTCAGCACCAGTTTGCCTGCCTTCTTGAGTCCATTGCCTAGCGAAGTTGGTTGAAGGGTAGTGGCAGCAGTGTAGTTGAACCTTGCCACCAATTTTGCAGATTGCTTCCTTGCTAGCTCATCGGAGACGTCGTTCCCGTGTTATTCGCTATGCTATTTGAGGAAGACACCATGTGTTGAGACCAAGCGCTCCAACGTTTAATGGCATTCATAAATGAGACCAGAGTTCATTATGTCGGCTGCCAGTGTTTTTAGGATGGCCGTGCTATATGACAGTATACGGATGTTGTACTCCTATAACTCTTGACATGACCGCAGTGGCGGCGTAGGTATTGCAACATATTCACATTGAAATATAGAACTATGTTGGCCTAGGGCCAGTGATGTTTATGTTTAGGTCTTGTGAGAATACTCCGGTTCCAGTCCCTGACTCCATCTTAGAACTGCCCGTGTAGATTCAAACATGTATGCCAGATTGATTTCATTTACTTTGTTGTATTTGATACCTCCTTTTGAAGATGTGTTGTTAAGCATAGGTCAGTTATTTGTGTTTGGTATTCCACTAATTGATTCCATATTTTAGAATGGGGACCCTCTCAGTTGTACCACAGACTTTTGACAAAGTCAGACACAGACAGTTTGAGTCTGATGACTGAAATAGCTGCCTCCTGTTGTACAAACATATATTTTGGCATGGTTATACATATAACTCCCTAACACATAAATTGGAGATTTTTTCTCGTCTATCTTATGGTGCTGGGTGTCGTTGAATAGTTCTTTTAAAAACCTTATGAGTGTGTGAAAATGTTCTACGATTCAGGTACAAATGTTTGCGTAAATTAATAAATATGAAGCTTTAAACTGTTTCAAATTTTTTAAACTTATAAAATTAACAATTGCCAGCTAAAAGGTTAACCTCTTAACACTCTCTGAAACATAAAAGCTCAACAACATTTTTAAATCGACCAAAAAGGTACTTTCTAGAATATCTTCATGGCAAATGCACTTTAAAATACAAAACAGTGCTTAAGAGAGCCAAGACAAACGTCTGCCGTAATGAGATTTAGTCGTTTTTAAATCTTTTCTTAAGGTTTTTGTACATGGACGATAAACTAAGAATGCACCGCGAATTCAACTACAAGTACTAATAAAGAAAAGTGTTTGAATGTTGTTAAACAGTTGTTTTATATTACTGAAATGGCAAGTAACTTGGAAAAACCATTTAATGGCCTTAGAAAGAATCCTGCACTGTAATTTGGTAAACCATGCAGGGAGGCAATTGTATGATTTGGTTATCAGTGGAAGGAGGTGACCTTGAAAATATAAAGGTGAACCCTACTCTGATTTCGGTGCTATGAAGCATCACAATACATTTCTCAGAATACAAGCCATTATACTAAGGGTTGAAAACACACAGAGGCAAAATCTCTCCTAAGGCTCCTAAGGTTGCATTTGGCGTCTTTGAAACACAAAAAATCTTTGCAATTGGAAGTTTGAACTTCCAACGTAGATTTAAGAATCCACATTTTCTTTGGGATGGTGAGAGAAGTCTGTTTTTTATTAATTTAATAACAATTTCATAGAAAAAAATTTGAATAATAGAAAACATAATCCAATATCACTAACAATCCCACTAATATTATAAATGTGAAAGTTGGGATGGATGGATGGATGGATGTTTATTACTCTTTCACGCAAAAACCACTGAACCGATTGCGATGAAACTTGGTATGTAGATAACTGGAGACCTGGATTAACGCATAGGCTACTCTTTATCCCGATATTCCCACAGGATCGGGACTTACGCGGGTGAAACCGCAGGGCGCTGCTAGTATTAAATAAAAATGTAAAAAATCGGACAAGTGCGAGTCTTCCGTAAGCAAACAAACGTCAAATCTAAGGTTTAAATCTCTCTTTTGATTGCTTTGACTTATAAGCTTGATTTTCATGCTTCAAGGGACCGCAGACATAAGTATTTGGTATTAATTTCAACTTGATGCGTCCTTGACGGGTTCCTGATAAAAGGGGTATTAGACAGATAAACAGATGGACAACAAAGTGATCCTATAAAGGTTCCTTTTTTCCTTTTGAGGAACGGAACCCTTAAAACCAAATAGAAAAATAAAAATTGGCACTAATCGCGATGCTGAATGCTTAATTATATTTTATCAGCATGTTATGCTGATAAAATGTTCATGCTCATGAGATTTACGAATCAATTGCAGCTAGCTCTTTTGTCTGTTTTATTTGCTAGTCTATGATGCCAAGTAATTTCACTGCGTTCACTAAAGCAATTTTATCACCTCCCAACTCTACCTCTACCTCAGCATTATCGTCATATGGATTTGAATAGTATGATATTTGTATTTATAGACAACTAGCTGTTGCGCGTAAAAAATTTTGGTGAAATCAATACCACGGGACCCGTAAATTTTTTCCGATATAAAAAGTAGCCTATGTGTTATTAATTCTTATAAATTTCATCCAGATCCGTTTAACCATTTTTGCGTGAAATAGTAACAAATATCCATCCATCCTCACAAACTTTCGCCTTTATAATATCAGTAAGATTTATTGGCCATGAACGCATGCAAAGTATCAAAAATCATATTTATCTTTCTCGATAGATCGCTTAACTCGAGTACTGCGGTGATTATATTGGTATCATCAGCATACACGACAGACCTTGCGTCTGGTTGTGTCTTTTCTAACACATTTTATAAATCATTGGTTTCCAATATTGGACCAAAAATAGATAATGTTTAAATACTAGTATGCTAGAAAAAACCCTTGAATGTTTTCTAAAATACCGCGCGGTCATTATATAATTCATAAATTTAATTAAAATATTTAGTTTTACTCGCGTGTATTTCGGGGATGCCCGTCTAGTATTGGGTCCGACGGGGGCTCCCAATCAACGGGTGAAACGAACGCCGCGTCTGTGTCCAGCTGACACCTTCCTCCATCCAAAATTAATATTAGTTCTAAAAATAATTTGTTCAGTAATAATCGATGTAATAATCGATCTCCGATGTAATACTATCCAAAGTGAATTAACCTTTTGTTAAACCCACCTATTCACCCACTACTATGACTACAACAAGCCAGGATCAATAACTGGCGAGTCCCTCAGGAACTAACTGTCTTAGAACCCGCAATGAATTTAATCAGAAGTTGAGTGGAGGAGTTATAATATAGTGAGGAGTCTATTGTTCTATACTGGTGTCTGTTGAAGATAACTAAGTTATTCTGAGAATTAGCTCTTAGAAAAATGATTAGCAAAGTGGTAGAGCATTACCAAAAGCTGAGATGTTCTATGATATTCCGCAGTAAAAAATACTCTATAAAGAGTTATAGAGTAATACAAAAATTATATTACAAATTGGACGTACCTCAGATTAGCGCTTTTAAACAAAAAAATCCAATTAATCTTCAAGCTTCAGCTTGAAAATTATTACTAGTACAGAAAATTTAAAAGCTTGTCTATAAATTATAGGGATTAAGGTAAGAAGTTTCTGTTTTAACGTAGTGTTTGTTCACTTTGAATCAAAATTAAAGTTGTTTGAATCGCAAATCATGGACGATGCAGTATTTATGAAACTTTTATGCTTTATGCATGTTTAATTTCATTCACAACATTCTAAATTCAAAAGTTGTATGACTTTAAATCATTTGACTTTCAACTGTTTTTACATTCTGTATTTGAGTTAAACATGGAAACAAATTAAATGTAAAATTCGAATTCCGATGTTGTTCTCTCGTGGAAGAGACAGTTCGCAATACCAATTGCGACTGGTCAGGATGAACAAATGTTAGTCGTTAACATTTGTTGATTATGGACTATGCTTTCTTAGTTGAATCGTTTTTGTATTCAAAACTTCGACCTGCGGAATGCACCGCGAGTTAACAAAGTGGTCTAACCACGGATATAGGACGTTCAATCCGACCAAGTTCACCATTCTAACCATGGACCAGTGTCCAGTGCCCATTCCAGTGAATTTAAAGAATCTGAACAAGAACACTAAATCGATCTAACAAAGTGGTCTGATCACGGGTACAGGACGAGAAAAAACAGTCACTACAATGAATAAGGTTAACAATTAAACAAAATAAAATAAAAAAGCAATTATGCCTGGTTATAAATAAAAATGTTAAATAAAAAAAATTCAGTGGGAAGCCGATAGTAATCGTGTTAATGGTCGTTGTAATGGGGTGGTAAACATGAAATCATATATTTAAACTAACCTGTTATTTTCATCATCGTTAAGCCGGCTCTACACCCGCGGCGCGAAAGCACGAGTGTAGATGGTATCGCGGCTTCGCGTTCGCGCTTTACGGCATTCCCCGAACAGTGTCGGTGTTTAGTCCCGCGACAAATGGTTCGCGGCACGAGAGTGCGAATGCATCTACATTCGCAGTAGCGTGCGAGACGCGATAACAAGCGAATGTTCTTAATAAAATCAGTGTTTCGTCGAGCTCCATCGTGTGCTATCACTGCTGGAATATTATTATCAGGGCTGTTTTTAGAGAATCAGAGCGTACATAATTGTAATATGCCATAGCTCAGATTATCGCAGCAAATGAAGTAGTCAGATCAGAGTCTATTTTCGTATATTTTACGAATGTGCGCGAACCATCTGTTTGTGCGAAATTCACGGCGTGAATTACCCCATGAAATCACTGCGCAATTCGCATGCGAGTGTAGAGGTCGCATTACTTACTCAACTTTCTATAAATGGAAACTACAAAAACTTTACTAAGTCGCGAGAACTAACTAGAGTTAGGAAATTTATGATGCGGCTTCAAAACTTTCTACCCTTATAACTCCTTTAGCGTTGAAGTATGAAGTTGGTACAATTTCCACTTTCTGCATAGCGTAGTTTCATTTATAGTCGACTTGAAAAAAGGAGGTGGTAGTTAACTTTACTATTTAATCTTTTTATTTTATTTCTATCTTCTTTTTACTTCTTACTTTTAGAGTCTGTGCGGAAAGAGAACCTTCGTAGGATTTGAGGTCGCAGCAGTGCTAAATTACTATTATTTTTTATTATTTTTTTTTCTACATTCTTCTCCATATAAACTTTGAATCTTCTAAATTTTACATTCCTCTGTGCTCAAAATTTACTTAAAAAAAGTGTTTGATCAGTGATGAAATCGTCCACTGCTGACAGTAGAATAAATATGATTGTATTTATTGATGTATTCATTTAGTTGGTAGTTAGCAAACCTTTGCTCTATAAACATACAATTTTCAAAAAAAAAATTGAACTTTATTTTCTTAAACAAACACCAGAATATGTTCACTGGTAAAATTAACTCTCTATTTATAGATCCAAAATATATTTTCACTCAAGTATTTTACGATTGAAATCCCAATCAAGTTTGGTTCCCGCAAAAAAGTATCAGCGAGATTCCACCAGGAAAATTCAAGTAATCATTATGGTAATGTATGCATAGGTTTCGGAAACGATCGAGATTTATCCAGTTTGCGGGACACCCCTAATTTAAAGGGTGCTATCAGCGGTCCGAACTCCTCGATTTATGGCCCAGCCAATGTGTGATATCTTAATTATTTCACCAATCTCTGTAATCTCGGTTGATTGGGCCAATATCGATACAAGTTTAAGTTTTGGGTTGTGAAATTGGTCGTGTGTGAGTTGGATTAGTGTACAGTAATAGGATTATAAATACATATTAATATTGATGAAGTGGGATGTATCCATAAGCGACCTAAAAATTGACAACAGGATAATTTCGCCATACAACTGATGTGTTAAATAATATTTTAGAAACCTTTAGGAACTATAGCGACGCAGACACGGCCTTATATATCGTGCTTTTTTTCTTAATTTCTTAACTATATTTTTGCTTTGGTTATATGTCAAAGGAGGCGAGCCTAACACCATCTGTAGGGCACGTTTATATACTGAGAATTCCACAGAAAAAATCAAACTAAATATATGAACGGGAACTGAATACAGAACCTCGCTATCGCACACACAATAAATACAAACCACCATTATACTTCGGTATCAACTAAACGGTAGTTTTTTTACTATTTCCTTTACCTCAATATAATTATTTTATCATCCGTGAAGCTGATTCTACGCTACTCGGTGGATGGTTTCTCCCAATCCCCAAATATTTCTTATTAAATATAATTGCATCGCAAAACGTGCATTCATCTAATATCAACACTATTACGAGGGGTACAATACAATAGAACAGAAGTACAATAGGCTGACTCGGATGATTTATACCGGAGTTATTGTAGGATTGGAACGCGACCGTAACTTAGGATGCTCATCACACTGTCGGCGCCATGTGTTGGGACCGATAAAATGCCGCCCAGTGCATGTAATATTAATTATGTGTCATTGCGTCAAGAAAAATAAATATGTTTACTTGTTTGTTACTATTAATTGTACAAATTGTCCTACAACACTCATACCCAAAGCAATACTGACTAAATAATAATTTATCAATCAGAAACAAAGTTTAGGACGAGTGGTACGTGGAAGTTTTTGGTAATTTGATGTTATAACTGTTCTTTTTTTGGTAAAAACATCTAAGAATATTTTAAGGAGAAAAAGCGTGTAGGTAAATGTTGGATGAATATGTTCTGACACCATTTTCACTTATAAGATTCTTTTTGTTATATCATTTTAAAAATAGTTTAATGCGATCGTAAATACTACATTTTATTGTTTATACAGCTCTCACAAGACTACACCAATTTTTCTTAGCAAATCAATGAGAACACGCGCGAAAATTTTCATGAAAATTTTGTTGTACTTTTTTATTAGTTTTTACTTTTTTCTTACTAATTACTAACTTCTTACTAATATAGATCTAATATAATATCTAATCTAATAGCTATTTATCAAAAACCATTAACCCCTCCAATAAAAGAGTTTGATCCAGAAGTTATCGCACTTACTCGTATCATGGCATAATACTATTAAGTTTAATTCCTTAGTTCAACAACAGTAATAAAATAAATTTATTTCTTAATACCACTCCTGAACTTAAAGTTTTCATTATAATTGTTGTTGGAGAATTTGTTTTGAAATTTGAGTTTGGAACAAATAATTACTTTATAATTCACAAGTTTTAATGACAATTTACTGCAGCTCATAAAAAGATACGGCTAAATTCATAACGTTATTTTTCTTTTTCGAGCTCTCAGTTATGAACGTTTGAATTTTATTATGATTCCGACCAGTTGAAGTGGTCTGTGTTTTTACTATATTTCTAGAGTAGAGGGTACAGTTGATGACAAGTCCAATCATCGTCGAGTTCAGTGTGATGATGTCACACATGCCGCTTCGCCACTGCGCCTCTTCGCCTCTGATTCCGCCTCTATTCTGTATCTAAGCAACTGATGCCATACCGACGCCACTATTACACGGCCAGAATTTGTTTTATGCTGTTTAATTGTTATTCCATTTCCGTTTGCCTACAAAATGTGTTACGGTGTGGCCAGCAAGGTATTATTGAAAACACATATATGGAAAAATCAAACGCCAATGATGCGGTGTCGATGCGGCAGCAGCCCATTGAAATCCTATCAAACACATGTTAACAACAACCTCACCACTATAGCTATATCACATTCACTAAGTAACCATAACCGCGATGTTGTTCGTACCCCGATCCGCACTCAAGCGATCGTTTTATATCTTATAATGCACGCCTAGTCCATATCACCCTACCATTACCCGCTATTTTTCACACCAACTAATGGCGTTGCGTCACCGGTATAACTAGTCATAATAGTATCTATTAATTTATTATTATTAAATATCGAACTGTTTTATCATCTGGTGTCACCGTTAATAGTATTCTTTAATTTCGTAAAGCTGCTATCAATTTTAGAAGTACTGCTTATGTATTTACACCGCCAAGCACTGTCTTCAATGTTCACAACTCGTTATACCTATATTCTTTTTAAAGTAAATACATTCACCTTTACTGAAAAGCTGAAACTTAAAATATTTGCATCTCTACATCTACACTAACAACACTAAGAAAAAACTTACTAATGAGAAGACACAAAGAACTCTTAGTAACTAAACAATCTCGAGCAGCATTTTATCGCTCAGCACTTTGATGCCATGTGTGTGCAGTCTTTATTAGCGCTACCGACAAATAGGCGAACTCACCTTACTATGTTAACCAATCTCGTTTTAAAATACGTACACTTTTGTTGTGTTTAACGTGGAAATGCTCTCGAGCAAACAATTTGTGTCTGCTTGAGACAGACATTGTTGCCATTTACACGGCTCTGCTATTTAGTAACAGGTTTCAGGTTTGGGTGCTTTGTCTTGTCTGAAACGCTTTAGTCTTGGGTATTGTAAAATTATGCTACCGCAAAAGATAAATGCGGACATGAATCTTGAAGGATGAATTTGTAAATGTAATTTTAAAAACTAAAACTTATTGACTTTTGTTATTGTCCAAAACTTGATTAACTGGCCTGTTGGCCTAGTGGTTAGTGACCCTGACTGCTATGCCATTCTTTGGGTCCGTTGTTTGTATGTATGTAGTCCCCCGCGACACAGAAGTAATTCCTAATGCGGCTGTTGCCTTTAAAAAAAAAAGTATCTGCTTTTCAAGAGGGCACAAAATATTTTTAGTCTATAACAGCTGCGCCAATGGTCTACTAACTTACAGAAGACCATGGTTAGATAGCACTATTGACGAAACTATGGTTAGATTCGTCCTTTTCTGGTGGTGAGTAGGTCGCTGGAGCTCGATAGAAATAGGACATAGAAGTAGCAACAAATAAGTTATACCATTGGTAGTGAAAGTTGTTATTCGCATCGCTAACCACTTGCCATTTGTGTACTTTTCAATCATGCTCTGCTGTAGACTGTATACTGTGATGTAACAGTTCATACAAACATACATTCACATCTGTATCCTGAAGGGGTTGGTCCCACAAACGAAATAGGTGTCAAGCCTATTGCCGTCAACCGCGCAGTTTGGGAATCAAAGACAGGATTTTTTTTTTACTTTTTTTTTTTAAAGAATGTTCGTAACGTGTGTCTAACATTACTAGTTTTTTTGTTAGCACCTCCAGCTAAGCTTAACACTTGTGTTAGGAGTGGGTTCACGTCGGTAGTGCACTGGGTGGGGTTCGAACCCATAACCGATCGCAAGTCCGACGATTAAGGCATTACGCTACCGCCGCTTTTTATGGATTCAGTATCGAATCTCTACACCCGAAATTTTCGTTTGCTATGACCACGACTTAGGACATTAAAGGTTGTCTGGAAGATATCGCCGTGTGTGATAAGACCGCCGATTGTTATAACTTAACATTTGTAACTTGTATTTGCACTATTTACTATTTAAGGGTGTGTGTAATACAAAATAAAGATAGTAAGATGTTATTTAATGAAAGCCAGCAGACAGAAGTTATTTGGTGTATGCGACACTCAATTTATTCAATCGTGTCCGAGAAATTGTCGTGGACAGGTGGAAAATAGTCCTGTAGATGGTAAGTAACCCAGCTTCTACTCTTATATGAGGGAGACCTGCTGAATAAGAAACTGTAAAATAGTAAAGCTCTAGAACGAATACGAGTTTTCATAGTAAACAATGAGAAGTTATGACGTGCAGCGAGCAGGCTCACTCTATTGTTTACGCGCTAAGTGAAGTTTTCCTTAATTCGCTCATAAACTAGCAACATAATACATAATACTTTGAGTATGCTTTGTTTATACACAGCGAGCAACAATAATAATAATAATAATAATACTTTATTGCAGACCAAGATAGTCCATAGAATGTTAGTAATACACAGGCACTTAAGAACTAAGTTAGTAACACATAAAAATACTATAACAAACTAAAATAACATTAAAATTGTCCAGTATGTAACCGGCTCCAATGCCCCCATATAGGACTTTCCACATGCTCTGCAACCACCTTCAGGTAACTGTTAGGACTGTCCCTCACTCTTCGCATCAGCGATGCTGCCCTTTTCCTAATTATAGCGTGATACCCATCCACTCGCGCTTCTGCAAACATTGCCGACGCACTGCAATAGCGAGGCAGTCCCATCAACATCCTGAAGGCATTGTTGTACTGAACTCGCAGAGCGCTCATGACCCGCCGCGTGCAATTGGCCCACAGGCTGCAGGTATAAAATGATTGGCAGTAGGCCCTAAACAAGGTTATTTTGACTGTATTTGAACATCTGGCAAACCTGCGAGCCAGCATGTTACAGCGAATCGTGAGCCCCCTGCGTTCCCGTTCTACATCTAGGTCATCTGATAGGCTTTCATTAACAACATGTCCTAGGTACACAAACTGTGACACTCGCCTTAGCGCCACCCCGTTAAGTGTCACAGGCGGTACATATGAAGGATTCATTTGCCCCGCCCGAAACACTAACAACTCACTTTTTTTGACATTATATGTCAATCCATGTGCTTCAGCATATACCTCACACACCCCTAGGAGCCTGCGCAGGGCACTTACCGATGGGCTCAACAACACCATGTCATCGGCGTAACTAATGTTATTAACTATATGACCATCTATGGAGCAGCCAACACTAGTGTTATTGAGCTCACGCACAAGCTCCCTTACATATATGTTAAACAAAGTGGGAGAGCTCAGTCCCCCCTGCCTAACTCCACATTCCAGTTGATAGGGATCTGACATGGAATCTGCCCACCTTACAAAATTAGTCTGGTGTCTGTACCAGTACTCGAACGTCCCTGTTATACCCTCCAGCACTCTATTTTCCCTCAGTTTGGCCCACAACATGTCATAATTTACCAGGTCAAAAGCCTTAGAGAGGTCCAAAAAGGCGGCATAGACAGGCGTTTTACGGTCAGTATAGTACCTGACGGTGTGCTTAAGAACTAAAATTGCACTCTCAGTTGAGAGACCCCCTCTGAACCCAAATTGGGCATCCTCGAGTGTCACATATTGAGCAAGATAACTGTCCAGCACACCATCAAGTACCTTTGCAATCGTAGTGGCTAAGGTAATGGGTCTATAGTTTTGTTTGTCACCAATATCTCCAGTCTTGTTTTTTACGATCGGAACTACCACTGCTTTCAACATATCGTCTGGCAAATAGGCATGTCTGATACAAAAAGTGTAGAACATTGCCAACACCCTACACAGATGGGGGCCAGCGTGCTTTAGATGCTCCACACTAAGTCCGTCGTGTCCAGGAGACTTACCTTTCACCATTTTGCATAACACTCGAGACACCTGTCTTGACGTTACTCCAATAGGTTCATCTAAAGAGGGACCAGCAGTATGAAGCATCCCCCCCCGAGCTAAAACCTTAGAGTGAGTCTGAAAATGGTTTTTGAAAATGTTGGCAATGTCCCCCGCTTCCACTTTGCCCTCTACACTCACCGGGAGACCCGTCCTTGGATTAAGTTTGTTAGTCTGCTTCCAAAACTGTTTAAAGGATTTATTATCATGATGGGTTGCCAGCACATCCATTTTTACCCGTTCCCGGTTATTTTGAAGAGATTTAAGTTTTTTCTTAAAGGTTTTCCTACTGTCCGTCATAGCCTTCCAAACAGGTCCCGAGCTCGGTTTTCCGTTTAGAAGCCATCTCCCAAAATGAGTACGTGCCTCCCAATGAGAGTCCCTAACATATTGGTTCCAACCAGGGATAAAGCCCCCCCTCCGAACCTCTCTGATATTCCTACTTAAAGTCGCTGCCTCGGTCATAGATTTAACAATGTCACTATATAATTGATCAATGACTTTCCTATGGCTACATACATTACAGTTTCTATCAGCACAAGATGTTAACTCTATTGGGAAGTTTATCAGTCTTAATTTACTATTACATATTTGTTTATACAATTCAATTTGTTTTAAATTCCGTTCTCCCCATAGTACTTTATTATCAATTTTATTTACTAAAGTAATTCTAGGTACCACTAACTCTAAATTACATTCAAGCGCCACTGGTAGATGGTCCGACCAGTACACATCATGTATTACACTAACTTTGGCAAACGATTTCCAAGCCGCCTCCGTTACAAGGCAGTGATCAAGCCACCTTCGACAACCGTGAGCATCACTGACAAAAGTGTACGTGTCCGAACCCTCCCCCAGTGACTTCATATCAGCACATATCCAACTCTGGTTATTACAAAAATTTTGCAATTCCAATCCAAACAACTGATTAGGATGTGCAATAGACTAACGTATTATACTCCTGTGGCTCGTAAAATATAATGTGCGTGTAAAAATGTTAAAAGCGACGCTAAATTTTGTATAACGTCAAATCATAATAACTAATATCATATGTATAAGATTGTGTGCGATTTTGTACGTTTATATGTTTATAACTTCGTCAGACTGAAACGGCTGGACAGATCTGGATAAAATTTTGGCACACTGATAAATTGTATTTACATATCCACAAGACAATATTTAAAGGAACCTTTCTTTTGCGTGATTAATACGTTTTATACAGTTGTATATAATTAATATTACGATTCGAGACGTACAAGTATAATCGAACTAATATTAGAAATGTGAAAGTTTGGATGGATGGATGTTTGTTACTCTTTCACGCAAAAACCACTGAACTGATTGCGATGAAACTTGGTATGTAGATAGCTGGAGACCTGGTTAAACGCATATGCTACTTTTTATCCCGATATTCCCACGGGATCGAGACTTATGCGGGTGAAACCGCGGGGCGCTGCTAGTAATAGTTTATATAATTTGGTCAACATATGTTTTTTTTTTCTCGCTGTGATGATTCAATTTTGACCTAGTTTGGGTCTAGTTAACTGATGGAGTAGATAGTACAGAATATATTATTAGAATCAAATTTCTTTTCCTCCCTTAGAACTGTTTTAACATAATATTTGAGTACGTGGCTTGTACTTTCTGTTTACCGGTAAAGTCTTCACTTTTTGATGATTTTTCTAAGGCGTTAAGTAGATTTAATATATTTCCAACTACACCAATTAATTTACTATATTATATCCAAAATATACCAACTTTCTCTGGGACTCATCAAATTTCGTTCTAGGTAATCTCATGCGTCACAGCAGTTCGAGTGTCGGTAGGATTAGACCGAGCACTACTAACTTTACAGTTAATAAATTAATTTAACCTATAAATTTAAGGGTATTCAGTTCTAATCCTCTTTTAAAAACATCAACATTTATTAAGTTTCCAACATCTAATTTAATGGAAATGCTCAATAACTTTTGTAGCAAGAAAACCTGTAGGTATAAGTGTCTTAACAAGAAAAGACGGCTCTGCGAAACGTCGTAAAAACGGCTTAAACTCTAAACTCATACGTCGCATACAAGCTACCACCCAAAACTGTGAGCGAGCGAAGAATTACTTCAATTTACCCCTTATCACATTAGTACCGGAGCAAGTCGCAATAAATGGGTAATTTCGAGCAATTTGAGTAACAAACGCGCTCGGGTCGTTAATGCGAATGTTTGTCATCGCCCATCGGCCATTTTGTTAATGCATTCCTCAAGGAGGGAACGGAGAGGTTCCTCCTTTGTCGGTGAAATGACAGCAATTCAAGGCATCCACGTTTATGACGCTCGGTCTACTGCTGGCCCAAGTATTTAGGTTGAATTTTGTTTGTTCTAAGTTACAATTTATGTTATTAAGCTAACATGGTGATTCTGTGTTAATAATTATTTATTTATAGTAGTTATAGTTAGTTAATTGCACTCCAATTTTACTAGATATAATTTCATTTTAAATGTGTAGTAAGTGATATAATCAACAATAGACTTAGAAGTAGGTAAGCGGAGCAATTGTTAGCTGAGTAGGAAAAAGTGATTCTTACTGTTTACCTAGGTTTACATGTAAAGGGTTTCTCTTAGGATCCGCGCGTAATGGATGGCATGAGACACCTGTCACATTTTTATTTGTGCATGTTAGTGAAAATTTAAATATTTATAGTATCAATTATGGTATATATAGTAATAGTGAATGGTGTAAATAAATACTTTTGGTTTTACAGAGAAACTCACTTTCTTTTTTTCACTATTTCAAGAGAGTAATATTATATACATTTCATTATATTTCTAGCTGTTTGGTAAGAGTAATAATTTTAGGACTAAATTTTAATGTTTTATCAGCAAATGTAAGAAAAAATGCTATGGTGTACTAACACTTAGATGCAAATCCTTACACCGAACAGTTTCTTTGATTGGCGCACATAGACCTTCCTTTTCCTACAAAAATATATCTACTCATTTAAAAGTAATTCATTTATGCTCCGTTCCTATAATAAATTCAACGAAATTTTACCGTCCGTAAGTAAAATAAATTTGATTATAGGAACGGGATATTAGTCATTAGTTTTATTAGTCAGACTGCCCACAGGTAAGATCTGTCTTGTAACTTAATCGTACGAAAACACAATTACAATACGTGCTGGCTATTTTGCTAGACACCTGTTGCTTTCAACAAATCGACAATGCATAGAGATCATGATACTTTTGAAACTAAGATGAAGAGCTGGGCTATTTATGATTTACTCCGGCACTGATAGCAAGCCATCTTTTTACAGGGCGCAGTTAAATTAAAAATCGAAGTTTGTTAAAAGCACAAACACAGGGATACCACAGGGATTCGATGGATCCATATCTACAGCATCTAGGTTCCGAATAGAATTATGTTATCTGTGGTTCCAAAGACTTTCTTTTCCTACCAATACCATCAGGATGCACTCTTACTGCATGTGCAGATAGCGGTCTGTTAAAGGTGCCAGGACCTTAAAGGATTCCCTGAATACATTAAATTATCTCGTTATGAAATAAAATTGAAGGAGGCCTTTGCCTACTGGCAAACGGACTAACAGAAAGTAAAGAAGCGCCAAATACACGATAATTTTAATTATGTAAAAAATATATATATATAAAAATATATATAAGCAGTGAAACGTAATTGTATGTAATGTCCGAATAAATGGCTTTACTATTATTATTATATTATTATTTATGAAATAAAAATCAAGGACTCAGTGTTTAGTTCACGTTGAGGTTAGACGTAGTAAGAACGCATATATGTATACGCTTTAGCTAGTTAGTATGACCATAAACTTAGTATACGTTGGTATACTAAGTTTATGAGTATGACAAACTTAATAAAAATCATGGCGTTCAACGTGAAAGAGAATAGTGCTTGAAGATATAAGCTAGAACAAAGAAGTACCTACTTAACTCAGCGTACCAACCTAATTAATCTTACTGTAGAAAATGTACAAAGAAAAATATTGCTTTCTCGTTCCTGTAAGCAATGGATAATGAAGATAAATTTATCATTATATTATGAAAAAATATTAATTACTAGATAAAATAAAAGTGTAATAAGTGGAGATCATGGTAAGTGGTATCCGAGTAGATTAGCACATTACAAGGTTAAGTAGCAGGTCAGTCTTAGCATGGGTGACCATTCTTAACACATTGAGACTCCTCCGTGCCTCGGAGAGCACTTTAAGCCGTCCGTCCTAGTTGCCATACGAACATGTATGGCATTCGTTTCGGGTAGTTGGAGCCCGAAAGTCCGACAACTTGGTCTAAATACAGAACTTCGATATCGCCTAGTACTTGGGTTGTGGAGGTCTGATGGCAGTCGCTTCACGTAAAATTTCGTAGTTCGTCTATTACTGAAAGCCGACCCCAAGTTAGTTGAGATAAGGCGCTGAGGACGGTGACCTGCAATCTCGAAGGGTAAGCAGAGGCGTATTAAACGCCTATACCTATTTTGCGAACTGTACATAAATAAGTCCCACTTACGTAATAGGGGGCAAGAATATTGATATCAACCGGGCACGCCGGGAATTAAATGGGAAAATCAGGAGTAAGTATGGTACTACACGATTATTATTAAAAAACCTATATATTGGCACTTTGGTCGGCTTTGCTAAGCATAGTTTGTAAATTTCAGTTACGTGAATGTGAAGTGAAAGAAGTGATGCATAAATCCTATAAATTTCACCCGAACCCTAAGAACATCCTCACAGGTCTCTGCATGCCCATTACAAGCTAAGATCGCACTTACATACATATTACCTACTAGCAGCGCCACGCGGTTTCACCCGCGTAAGTTCCGATCCCGTGGGAATATTGAGATAAAAAGCCTATGCGTTAATCCAAGTCTCCAGCTATCTACATACCAAGTTTCATGGCAATCGGTTCAGTGGTTTTTGCTTGAAAGAGTAACAAACATCCATCCATCCATCCAAACTTTCACATTTATAATATTAGTGGAATTTATAATATTAGTGGGATCACTGCAATCCTAATCATGGTTAAATATGTAAGGTATGAGTTCTGAACCTTTACTGGGTGAGTATGTCAAATTTTGGATATCGAGACCTTTAAAAGTAAAGTGAATTATCATTTTTGACCATATGCCAATGATGAGATACTAGATTCCTATATACGTAGAGGTAAGGTGAACAAACTCAAATGTATAGTTATTGCCTGAATCACTAGTGGATTAGAAGCGACTAGCCACAATTAAACCTGTAGACTTGCTCGTCAAATTAATGTATCATTATCGAATAGATTATTTATTTAATTAGTTAAATGGGTATTGAATACTAATTAAATACAGTAGGTACAAAGAAAGGAAACTTTGCTCATACAGAACTTCAAGCATTCTACGACATTTATCTGTAAAAATTTATTCGCAAACAGGTCAATTCTCGGATCAAAATCCCAGAGATCGTTGAATGCAGGGAGTGTGCAAGGAACAGGCGATTAGGCTAGGCTCGGTACGACAAGCAATCACCGTAAACCGCTAGCCTTCTAAACAGACAGTAGTTTTAAAGGGAATATAGCTGGGTACACGGCACACTGAGCAAATCACACCTATCTGCACATAATTACTTGCCATGACGGCTTCTGGTCAAATGCTATCTTTGTCTACCGTTTACAATATTATTCTTAAGCTAGGATAACTAATGTTTAGTAACAAGATGACACACCATAACAGGGAAAATGATGACTACTGCTCAGTCTTGAATGTATGTTCCAATAACATTAAACTTTTTTTCTAATTTTCACTTGGTTTTCCTTGCTATAAAGACAGAGCCCATCTCATGCACAAGAAATTCTTTTCATTTTCAATTTACTCTTTTTACTCTATTCTCATTGATTTCATAAGTTTGCGATGAAGTTTGCGTGCTATCAGAGGTTTTGGGGTCGATGTCTGGGTTATATAAATTGGTATTGGGTTTTTCTGTTCAGAAATTCTCAGTACGAATTCCAGGAGGAAGTATCAAAATGAGACTAGTACACAGGAATAGGCTAGCCTTACTATTTCGCGACACGCGAAATTGCTAACGAAATATGTACCTATATGTCTGCCTGCCTGTTCCGAGTAGTTCATGTAAAAAAACTTATGCGTATAAAACAGCAGATTGCAAAAAACTGCACTTACAGTAATAAAACTAGAAATTTGTAAGAGTAAGAGCAGGAAACGTCTCACCAGTCACGCATATTTGTGATTCTAAACCTTACGTGTTACAAATGGAAGTGATTTGGAAAAGAGCCAACGTCCTGGCACTACTCCAAGCCACATCCAATTATTCATTGTTATTGCTACTTGCAGTTTTGTTCAGCCTCCAGGGTAAAAATGTGAGGGCGAAGAACAAACAGTAATAATTACATACATCGATTGCAACAAAGTAAATTCACTCTCTCGATTTGAATTCCCTGATAGCTTAAAAATAACTGTTTTTTTGTGTCCTATACGGCGACACATAGACTAATTGGTAATCTAACAGTACAAAGATTCATCAATAGATTTTTTCCCATTTGGGAACACGAACTTTTTTTTTAATTATGGCGCCATAACACCTTTGGAAAAAAGGACCGTCATCTATATATTTATAAACCACAGTTTTGCCTACGAATGGATTTTCACCTTAAGTACTCGTACGAGGTCTCACAGTACTTATATTATTCACAGCTATGAGTCTCATTGTACCAGCTAGAGCTCACAGTATTACTTGTGTACAGCAATTGACCAATCTCTGTCGCCAAGCCGATGGATTCTATTATCAAGGAGCACAGCTGACCCACAGCGAGTGATGAGCCCCAGTAAAAGTTCAAATGTGTAAATATCCGGGCAACATTTAATCGGAAGTAAATCGTAGGAGAAGGAATTTAGTTGTATCTCAGCACATTCCGAAACGTTCACATGTAGAACATTAACGCTACAATAACACTGCACTCGCAGCATTACGGAGACACAGTTGCTACCAACATTTTGCACTGAACATCGCAAGCATTGCATTGCCAAGAATTGCAATTACGTGTGACATGTGACGTAAGCACAGTGAAACCACACTATACGCTGTTTAATACTGTGTTCTGTGAATAGACAATAGTGCAGTACTCTGGCTATTTTTAATACACCTATTTTAAGAAATGTAGGGCACAGTTCTCATAAAAAATTGTGGGCTTCTGGACTGAGAAATTACTTTCTCTCTACAAAACAACGTAATAAAAGCTATTTACATATATGTACTTTAATATTATTACTGTTACTGTACTGTTAGTTTTAGTTCAGTAATGAGTATAGCTTGTAATTAAAATTTTGCACTCTGCATTCTACAAATGCCGTTACGAAACTTCAACACAAACGTAATTTTATTCTAACATTTATCTGCTAAAGTGTGTATATTTTGGGTGTACGATCATTGGATATAGTTATTTACAATACAAGGGACACAATGGCAGAGCACAGTAGATTCTTCATTGAATAGGAGCAGAAGGAAACGGCTAGGCAGTAGATGATTTTTTATTCTAAAGTGCGCACTGTTGACAGAGCTTCAACAAGCTGGTAATTAAATAGAAAATACAATGTAAAATATTTAAAATCTTAAGCTGGTTTTATTTAATAAATACAGGACAAAATATGGATAGATCAATACTTTCTTTGGTACTACTAGGGTGACAAACAAGCATATACGAGATCTCGCTGCAAGATTGGTACGTTCATCGAGTATTTAATCAAAATCAAATTTTTATATACAATTATAATAGGGTCAATATATTTTGGCCAGGTTGCCTATTAAAATGTGTGTTGCGCCGGTTGGTTGAGAACACTAGTTTTTGACGGGACCCGTCTAGGGTGAGACGGGTCGATGCCTATAGGGGGTTGCGGAAGAATGTAATGGCGATGGGCAAGTAGCGGAACACCGGGGTGATTTTTAGTCGGTAAGAGTCCGACAGACCCCTTCGCCCCCCCCCAAGGGCGGAGGACAACCATGAGGATCTTCCACCACGTCACCAAAAAAAAAAGAACACTAGGTTTCAAAACTCATACAGCTGGCTATCGCCATCCCTGTCTCTTTTACTCTAAACAATCTGTAACAGCTTGCAACCCCTAGTTGCGGCCACTTTTACATGGGCAGAGATATATACGGAATACGGAATATATATGGAAAAAAAATAGCTTTAATCTGATATAAATTATGAATTTACGGCATGAATGTATAAATATAATAAAATATAACCTGCTTACACCTGGCTGCGTAAAGGTTGCGGGCAACTGCGCAACGGCAACTATCACTTTTCAAGTTCTCTACATATATTTCTGTGAAATGGAGTATTGTTTACTTTAATACCCAATGAATCAATTTTTTTCCAAAAAGTCGAATAAATTAATTTAAAATACCAGCGGCCACATTTTAATAGGCAACCTGGCCAAAATATATTGACCATTTTATAATTGTATCCAAAAAAATTATTTTGATTTGACTCGATGAACGTAGCAATCTTGCAGTGGGATCTTAGACTAATAAGGTGTGTGCTTGTCTAGTTGTCACGATGGCCTGCGGACCGTTTCTGTAATATTTTGAAGAACTCAATACTGTATTACATAGTAAATATATGACCGTGTGAACGATATTATTTTTGTTATACTTACAAAACACTTGACATAAATACACGCAGAACTAAAGCTTAACAATGGTATGAAAGTCGAGCAAAAATCTCGAAATAAGCAGTGCTACGAGCTACATCGTTCAAAACAAAATGTTATTCGTAGCCCTCGTAGCTAGGGAGCTACGCTGCCGTAGCAAATTCATTGTTCTCTTGTTTCCTTTATGAGTATTGTACGAAGTAGAAAACATTTCGTGAGTTTAAGTTCGTTCGCTCTTTGTATTCTAAATTTAAAAAGGGATTTCTTGTTAAGAATGAGAGGATATCCAGGTGATTTTTTTTGTAAATGCCAGGTAACCTCGCCCACGAATATATGTGATTAATCATGAAAGTAAAATATATTTTAAAATATTGTGAGTTAAGGTATTTATTATATTATATATTGTAATCATCTTTGATTTAAAAATTATATTTACTGCCGTCTTGAACACTACCAGCAATATACCTTTGAATTTCAACTAATAGAATTATTATTTTATTACATCTTTAACAATCATCAACATCTTTCAATCAATTTACACAAAATCTTAACAAATTATACACCTAAACCTTCCTAATGAATCACTCTGTCTATTAGTGAAAACCGCATGAAAATCCGTTCAGTAGTTTTGCAGTTTATACCAAACAGACAGACAGACGCGGCGGGGAACTTTGTTTTATAATATGTACCTAGTGGCATACATACAATCCATGCAGTTTTAACTAACTAGTGAAAAGAAGTCGAAAGTGTAAAGCCGGCCACAATAAAACATAAAAAAATGGATCCTAGAACATTGACACCGTGTATCTTTGGTGAATCAGCTATTAACATTATTATGGATACATTTATTCAGTCACATTCCATCATATAACGTTACACGATTCTACAACGGGTAGAAATGTAGTAAAAAAAAACAAAACTCGTCTAATTTCTGTTGGGTTAAGTTTAATCTTTAGTACAGACTACTAACGCCCTGAAGGCCAACATAACTCACGTTCCTCACGCTTCGGGTCCTATTTATGCTTAGATATCAAACCAAAATCCTTCCACCTGGATACATCGCTTGCTATCACGGTGGCTATTTTTCTAAAAAATATGCCACACAAAAATCACTCATCAAATGCACTTATTTTGTGTGGAATATTTTTTTTTTTTTTTTGAATTGGAAAGAAAACTGTGGCAATGATACTAAAAATACAAAGTCTGAAAAATCCATTGCAAAGACAATATTTTTATTAAGCAATTCGATCCAAATAAATAAAGCAACTCGCTCTGAGGCATATTATCTCAGATATAATTGTGTAAGTGAATTCCAAATTATACCTATAATAATAACTCCACACATCTCACACCCGGCTGTCTGATCCCAAACTAGGCAGAGCCTGTACTATGGTAACCAGACTGCTGATAAACATACTTATTTATATATTTTTTTTTTTTATGGTATAGGGGGCAAACGAGCAGACGGTACCTGATGGTGAGTGACTACCGCCGCCCATGGGCACCTGCAACTCGAGAGTCACAAGTGCGTTGCCACCCTTTAAGGTGGGAGTAGGAGAAGAGGGGGAGGGAGGAAAAGAGGGGAGAGGGGAAGGACGAGAATAAGGGAAAGGGAAGGGTTAGGGCCTCCGGTAACCTCACTCACGCGGCGAAATGCAATGCAAGCATTGCTTCACGGCCGGTTTTCTGTGAGGCCGTGGTAACGAGCGGAGTCGAGCCGGCCCATATATATATTATATATTTCAAAATACATACATATTACACAAAAATTACACCCAGACACAGAACAAATCATCATGCTCATCGCACAATTATTTGTCATGGGAAGGAATCGAACCCACGACCAGTCAGGGCTCAGCAGTCAGTATCACTAACCACACGCCAGGCAATAAGCAAAAAATAACAAAAATACGTCGTTCTATAGTATATAATAGTCTTATATCTATTACAACATATGTGTGAGAATGGAACACTGTCCAAACAGAGTCGTACTTACCGCCGGCAAACGAGCCGAACTAATCCCCACACTGGCCGGGCGAAGCTTCGAGCGCAAGAGATACGCAGATTACATAGAAACCGGATTAGTGATCATACCGATGCGTTCCGGCGCCTACTGGCTATGGTAAGTAGGGTTACCGTCTGTTGGTACTTCTAGGGATTAGGCTTTTGAATATAGATCTGTTAAATTTTAGTGGATATGATGACTTTTTCTACGTGATTGTACATAGCTTTGACAGCTCCTTTTTCGTTCGAGTTGCCAAAGTCTGGAATGAACTGCCTGCGTCTATTTTTTCAGGCAATTATAATTCTGGAACGTTCAAAGGTAGAGTGAATAGGTTTCTCTTTAATATTCGTGTACTATCTTCGTCTTCATCATCATTTTCCGTCAGGTGAATTGGAAGACAAACGTCCATTCCATTACTCTTTAAAAAAAAACTGAAAGACTTACATCGTCAGTCGAGGACGAAAACCAAATGTAAATAAGTTTGTGAGTTTCTTTCGCGGTCTAGTTGACCACTTATGCCGCGTTCCTATAATCAAACAACGATTCGTTTTGCTTACGGACGGAAAGCAAAACGAATCGTTTCTTGATTATAGGAACGCGGCATTAGTCAATTTAACTCTTCTATTTTTATCTGTTTCATTATATTTTACAAATATTCATGAACAATTATATCAATCTACTAAACAAGCGGTTATAAAAATTTTAATATGGAACTGAATTGTTTGTAAAGAATAAAAACACTTACAGGATCTAGGGACTATGGAAATATTAGTACCTACCCAAATCTCGTAAACTATGTAAAGGAATGTTAGAACTTTGTAATGGATTTGGAAGAATCCTTTATTTAAATGCAGTGATAGAAACAATATCAGGTTCGCTTTGTGCTCGTAAATATAGCCACAGATATCGAATAACGAACCCTGTACACTTTGTATAGCGTGGGACGGCAGACAATGGCCGGCCGAAGTGAGAGGTGCACGCAATGGACGCTTGGTTATTGTCCTTCAGGGCTTTATCCGAGTTCTGTCTTCAAGGAAACATAAGATACAATACGTTCGTTTACTAATTGTTTCGTGAACTTTCGTGACTTTGGTACATATTAGACGTGTAGCTGGGGCTTATTCGATCGGAACGAGTTCGATTGAAACGTTGGGTAATCAAAAAAGGTATTGTACCTTATACATTTTATCGCAATTAAGCCCCGAGTTACACATCTGATACGGTCGTGTAATGCCAAATCAAATTTATTGAACGTTAACAAAGTACGTTCTGTAGAATGCTTGTTTAAAATAACAACTTGTGATTGTGACGTCATTGGATTAGCACGTTCAACACACATATATGTATGTTTTCTTCTACCCTCAAAGCATCCGAATGACTGGTTGTATTCTAATTAATAACTTATTGTCAATGATTCAGGTAAACTATGCACTCGTTATACTGCCCTTCTTATTGCAAACGCAGTACTTGCAAACAAAATGGTGGTTTGGAGATAAACGCGATAAACGTATTTTTTGAAATCTTAGCAACAAGTCTATGTTTTATAACTTTTGAAGTGTACTTAAAAAATAAGAAAAAAATCAAGCTTTCTATTGACATATTTATTTTTTTACTTTAATGTCTCATTTGGATAAAATGCACAGTACTGCATTTTGATTTCCCATCTGGGCTTGTGAGCTTCACAGTATCACTAAGGCCAAATGCAGTATTTGTGTTTATTACTGCAAAATCACCTAGCACGTGTTCAATACTGCGTTTCTAGTTAGTGGTTCCGTCCGTGAATGACATCGACGCACTGATTTGCTAGCACGAAATGCGGCACTGTATACTAATACTGCATTTAGTTTTAGCAGCGCAAGAGTGGCTCTTGGTTATGATCGATACACTCAAACGCATTATTGTAGAATACTGCGTTTGGCTTTAGTTAGTATTCGTTTCAGAAGAAGTTATATGTTAAACTAAGCTACAGTAAACGTATCAATTACTGCACAACCTTCTAGCACATGCTGAATGCTGCAGATCTTGTTAACAAAAGCAATGTTTTTGTGCAAGTGCTGCGTTTCTCATTAAATAAAAAACTTGTTTATAATAAAAAAAATCATGAGAATTTTTTTTTATGCATAAGTAGATTAACCCCTTAAGATGTATTTTTTGCAAAAAAGTGAAAATCAGAAAAAAGACGATTACTGCAAGTACAATTAGCAGGGCAGTATAGGTGAGTACATACTTTTGGCAAAAGCTGCAGCAAGTGAAATATAAAACAGAATATTGATTTTACACTCAATTGTTTCATATACTCCATCTTTTAAGTTCGCTTGTTTTAAAGAAAAAAATAAATTTGTGAATAATATTCTGCTATTCTCGACGACAACTACTGTCCGTTATCCTTATAAATGCATAAAACCTAACGAAATTATAGGAACGTTTAATTAACAACCGAGACAGCGACCGGGGTGGGAGCCAAACATTAACGATATTGCGTGCCGGCAGACGCATAAAGAACAATGAAAAAGGGATTTTCTTTATTACTGTACGCCATACTGTACCATCCATATTTAGTGGCAACCCTAACGTTACTTCATGCTACCACTAGTTTACTATGGTTAGTTATTAGGGCTACTGTCATTTCAATATGTGTTCATATTTGAGTTTAAACAGTAATGATGACGTAATAAGTAGTCGCATCATTTGACATTTGAAAGGTACAAATTACAGACTTCAATCTAGTTTGGGAATCAGTACCTGATACCTTGGCACATACTGACCATTTCTTTTTTATAATTATAACTACACACATCTCAAACACGGCCGTTTGATCCCAAACTAGACAGAGCCTGTACTATGGTTGCCACACTGCTGAGAAACATACTTATGTATTTTTAAATACATACATAATAAAGATAAATTACACCCAGACACAGAACAAATGATCATGCTCATCTCATATTTATTTTTCCTGGGTGGGAATCGAACCCACGACCTCTGGCTCAGCAGTCAGGATCACTAACCACTAGACAAACAGGCCAGTCATCAGTCAATCTTTCAATGATTTATGATTGCTTTGAAATAAAGATTATTAATAATACATAGGCTGCACTATAAGTATCGGGAATGGAATATTTCCACTATTCCTATCATATTAAAATCTTTTTAATTGAAAACTCCTTGGTTTTAAAAATCGAATACCATTTATTTATTTAAAAAAAGATTCTCGGTCTTCTCACAAGGTCTTCTCAAACTTGTTTAGTCGTTGAGAAAATGGAATTGACTCGAGAAAATTCAAGGGCGATGATTTATTATGACTTTCGAAGCGGTTTAACACAAAAACAGTGTGTTGACCGGATGCTTTCTGCATTTGGTGATGAAGCCCCATCCAAAACCACAATTTATCGCTGATTTGCTGAATTTCAACGTGGACGTGTCAAGCTCAGTGATGATCCCCGTCAAGGTCGTCCAAAAACTGCAGTCACCCAAGAAAACGTTGATGCTGTGCGTAAGCTGATTGAGCAAGATCGACATGTGACATACCGCGAAATTCAGGCAAATTTAGACATTGGCATGAGTCAAATACAAATAATCTTGCATGAACAATTAGGTGTAAAAAAGTTATTTTCCCGATGGATACCGCATTTGCTCTGTGAAGAGCAAAAAGCGACTCGCGTTACTTGGTGCGTCAGAACTCTCGAAAGATTCCACGCAGGATCCTCAAATGCTGTATACAACATTGTATCAGGTGACGAATCCTGGATATACGCGTACGAACCCGAAACAAAAAACCAGTCACGAGTTTGGGTGTTCGAAAATGAGTTAAAGCCAACTAAAATTGTTCGTTCACGGAGTGTTGCAAAAAAAGTGGTGGCCACGTTTGTCTCCAAAACCGGCCATGTTGCGACTATTCCTCTTGAGGGACAAAGAACGGTTAATGCAGAATGGTGTGCTAGCATTTGTTTGCCACAGGTCGTTTCCGAACTCCGTAAAGAGAACTGCAACCGCCGCATCATCCTCCATCATGACAATGCGAGTTCTCACACCGCGCACAGAAGAAAAGAGTTTTTAGAGCAAGAAAACATAGAATTATTAGACCATCCGCCGTACAGTCCCGACCTAAGCCCAAATGATTTCTATACTTTCCCTAAAATAAAGAATAAATTGCGATGTCAGAGATTTTCATCACCTGAAGAAGCTATGGACGCCTACAAAACGGCCATTTTGGATCGTATGGAAAATGTGTCAAATTTCGCGGAGAATACTTCGAAAAGCAATAAATACATTTTTAAATAGTAATGTTGTGTCACTTCCTTGATTCCCGAAATTTTGGATCAGGCGCCGTTATCGTTTCATTTCCGTTCCAGAAGTTTTGATCTGAACAATGAGCCACATGACTAGAGACATTTACGATAACTTGAAAACTATAGTGCAAATGAAATTTTCTACGGTTTAGCTCAGGTTTAGACAGTTGACGGTATTACTCACGTGTGTATTTCACTATACATTATAGAGCATGATACGGACTCAGCACGTTGCTTCACCCCTTCATAAAGAGAACCTGTCGAGGCCGAAACTAGTCGGCCTTCCCGACATACACAGGCAAGTACAATCTTACATCTTAAACTTGCATAATACCATTAGTTGAAACCGCACTTACATCTTGAGCCCATAAGGTAAAATGTGTGGGGTCAGAGGATGGATGACCGACATTTATAAATAGTATATTTATTACTGTTATGATAAGCTATAATAACAGAAATAAAAAAGAAAACAAAGCACAGAGTTCAAATGAAAAGTAACTGTTAGAATATCGTTCTTATTATATCATCACCCACCCAGTGCTTGTCTCTAAAATAGCACACGGGCTCCAATACTCTACGAAAGATTCTATTGAAGGTGATGAAATGCAACCTACAAATTAAAACATTTAATTACTTACAAAAATACTACAATAATATTTTTTCCAAAGAATAAAAAAGCAACATTTTTTTTTTAGCTTTAGCACCAATGAAACTAACATAGCCACACTTCATAAGCATAACAAGAGTTAAGTGGCAGTTTTGTCGTTCACTGGATCGATAAAACTGTGTCCCTGGATTAGTTGGCTGACTTATTATTAATAATTTGGAGGGAAGGAATCGAAGGATTGTTCGATTTTTAAATTATTTTTCTAAATGAAAATCTAAAATTGTAGATGCACTGAGGGAGCAGCGTGTGACTTAGTCGGCGATATAACTACGTGAACTCGATTGTTACATGTAATTAAACCTGGCTGTATTTTTACCTGCTACCTGTCTTACATCCCACTGCCTCCTAAATCCCAGAGTAAAGTGTTTGAAGATGAACCACCGCCGACGTCTGTGAAAATGTCCAGATCCATAAAGAAAATAATGGTTGCTGTATTTTTTACTAAGAGAGGAATATTGGCTACGGTTGTGCTTGTTAAAGGAAAGACCGTTACTGCTGCATGGTATACAGAGGAATTTTTACCACAAGTATTAGCAATTTTAAAAAATAAACAACCTAACTCGAGACTCGATACTTGACTTTTGCATCGAGATAACGCTCCTGCACATTTGCTGGGACACCCTCCTTATAGCCGGATTTAGGGCCATGCGACTTTGCACTATTTCCGAATACAAAAAACAACTGAAGGGACGCGAGTTTTCGAGCGGTGAGGATCTTATGGGACACTGAATATTGGAGCAACGTGTTCGGCACCTGGTTTACACGTATTACTGCCTGCCTGCCTTACACGTGTAAACCACGTATTATTTCAAAAAAAAAAATACTTCACAAAGTACGACAATATGTACGTAGCGCTCTAGTATATAGCTGTAAATTGTTTAATTATTGTATACCGATGAAAAGTTATGTTGGTAAAGGCTGTCAGATACCCACGGGAGGGAGATGAAATTAGCAGCGAACAAGTTATACTGCTGGTTTTGCAGTTGCAGTCAAAACTGTTAACCAGTCGAAAGTAGTTTAACTAAGAAAACCAGTTGAAAGTTATTTTGACCGCAAGCACTCGTTAAAAGTATTGTTAGGTAAGGTTAGGTTATTTAATATATTATTATTTACATTCTAATAACCAGTTTAGAGTGAATTTTGACTATATGCTATACTACTTAACATTATTAGTAGGTTAGATATTTTTATTTACATTCTAATCAGTTAAAAGTTATTTTAACTGATGCTATAGTGGTTAAAATTACTTTTGAATAATAGCGTCACTCAAAGACACTTGACCATAAATTTGCAATCAAAATCACTATTAACCAATTTTTATTTTCAGTCAAAACTATTTTTGATCTGGCTGTTCAGTCAAAAGTACTTTTGACTGTAACATATACATAGGCAAACATTGCACTGAGAGCTTACTATCAGTGCTGTCTAACAGCGGCGTTTTGTAGGATGGCAGTACTAAACAACTCGGTACGGCTCTAACTCAAGCAAAATATGCTGCGCCCTAGCTCCATAATATATCTACAAGTTGATAAACACAAGCATTTTATTTGATAGTTAAAAAACACTACATTTCCATTTGTAGCGTCCAAAATTAAATCTAAAAAGCGTTTTGTCTAACCAATTCCCTGGATAATCAGATTAAGTCATACCTAAATTTGAGCCATCCTGATTCCTTCCAGAACGTTCCACTAAGCCTGTTACATACGATTTGTATTCAAAGTGTCACGGTGCCAGTACTAGCCCGAAGATGAGTCCCCAGGCGGATAATACAGGCGAAAGTACGAATGAGTGTCAGACAAACGGACCTTTGCAGGGATTAAGCGAACAAATCCCAGCGTTTGATGATTCAATTTAAATTTGCATAGAGCGTCCAGAGTTTAACGATGTAAGATTGATGTTGGTTTAGATAAAAACGTTATGTAAATTAGTTTGGTGGAGGGATCGGTGATCGTATGGATATTAATTTGGAACGTAAAGTAATATGTGGATACTTACCGTGGAATACTAAAACTTCAGATAATTAACTTTTAATATAAGTTTAACTAACTTCAATGCTCTTCAATTATGATAAATTGTAACAAGTTGTATTCTTCATCCGTGAATTTTCCACACAGGGAAGTAGAATATTTTCTGAAATGTTAAATGCGACCAATCTTAAAATTAATTCAATTAAAAAAAGAATTATTGAAAGCCGTTCACAAATGACAAAGATACCGCAAAATACTAAAAAAAAATGGTCGTATTTCTTCTCGAATTGAAGCAGTCAAACTGTGTTAGAACCTTCACCAGATACCGCGGTCTGTTTTGCTGACAAAAAACAATTTGCCTTCCCTTGGCCAAAAACTAGATACGCCCATGCCCTTAGTATTTCCAATGTTTTTAGGTTCATGCTTATCTATCATCAGACTGCGCAAGTGCTTGTTCTCTCTGCAACCTTGTGCTCCATATTATTGACCTCTTAACATCTGGCATTATTGGCTACGCTGATATCAGCACCGTTGTAGAGATATATGTTTAATGCGCGAGCAAGTTCACAAGAAATCCAGGCTTTGAGAGAGTCCATGATTGAACGGATTAATTTGACATTGCAGCGGGTGTTCGATTGGGGTGACGCCAATCTTGTAAATTTTAACCCTTCCAAAACACAGGCGTGTTTTGGAACTCTTTTTCGCAGAGAAGAGACTCTGCGAAAAAGAGTACTTTCGAACTTACACAAACTGGTGTAACCTTACCGATTACTGACCATCTAGGGCTTCTGGGCATCACCGGCACGTGTAAACTTAACTTCGGTCGATAAATAGAGTCCATGGCACAGACAGTTTCCAAGAAATTCGGAGTCATTTCAAAAGCCTGGCGATACGTCAGCTCTAAACAACTGCTCCATTCCTAAACGGCCCAAGTTCGATCTCACAAGTAGTACTGCAGTCACCTTTGGGATGATTCAGCTAAATACTAACTAAAAACTCTGGACTCTGTTGACCGAAGAACCCGCAGGCTATTCGTGAGCACATCGTCATTTATAATGACGATGTGCTCACGAATAGGGAACTACATAGCCTTAAGCATCGTCGTAAGGTCACCTGCTTTTCGGTTTTTTATAGGATTCGCTTTGGTGAGTGTGCGAAACTCTCTTCTAATTAATTAAACCCTCCCCATTTCTTTATCGGACTACCAGACGCAGACAGAGGTATTATCCTTTCCTTGTCGAAACACCAAAAAGTCGAACTAAACTTTATGGTTCGAGTTGCCAAAGTGTGGAATGAACTGCCTACGTCTATTTTTTTCAGTCAATTATAAGTAATCCTGGAACGTTCAAGTGTAGAGTGAATAGGTTTCTCTTGGACAGGCGTGTACCATCTTCGTCTTCATCGTCACTTTCCATCAAGTGAGTTGGAAGACAAACCCCTATGCCATTACAAAAAAAAATAAGAATCATTGCAATTACATGAATGTGTAAACATAGCAGTAGGGATGAGTGGACGCTTGTGGCATCACATCACATAACTCACAACCCAGTTTATTATTTTTCTAAGAAAATATTCATTCTCTCAGTAAAAATGAGTATAGTTCACCCATTATACTACTCTATGAGTTCACCATTTAATGATATTTATTTGTATAAGGCCCAAACATATTATTGTGAAAACCTGATGCCACCCGAAGACCCGCGTCGCGTGTTAAGTCGTATCAAATACTATTGTTTTATATTATTAGAAACACTATGAAGACTGAACACCCGATGCGACGCGACACCGGGATTTGATCGGACCACGTATCTCGTGTCGTCGTTCGTTATAAGAGTATGTTTCCGGCATAAACTTAGTATAGTTTCCGGCTTAACACTCATTTGTGTTGCCATATAAACAAAAAAAAACATTTTAATAAAAAAAACTTAATTAAAAAACCAAATATGTTTTAAGATACCCTCGCAGCGTAGGATTAGGCCGACAAATCTCTGGCCACTAACAATTTGATCCGAATTTACATAATCTCTTATCGCATTGCGAGCGTTTGCACCACTTTAAATGGTAATGAAGGGTTGTCTACCCTAAACTGGGAGTTTTTAAACGACACTAGTGTGGGTGTTAAACCGTTGAATTATTTAGTTATCAATGTTTTAGAGATAAGTGGCGATTTACAGTGCAGCATTAAGACGAATGCGTTGGACGTATTCTTAAGGAAGTCGAGCGAATTAGGGTTTTTTTTTTGTTTTGGTTTTATGTTTGCCCATTTTTTCCCATCCCAATATACTTTTTCCTTTTTCCCCTCTTACAACGATAATATTCCCAAGGAGGGTTGGTATCGGGCAAGTGGCCGGCCATATAAAGAATCAGCAAAAACCTTGTGCAGTATAAAGTACGATTCACACCGAACGGGCCGCGCCGGAGTGCGTCGCGTCGCGCCTCGGTAGCCGAGCGCAAGTGGGTGGATCCCCGGAACGCGGCGAGGAACTTTGTTTTATAATATGTAGTGAAACCTTCCTCATGAATCACTCTGTCTATTGGTGAAAACCGCATGAAAATCCGTTCAGTAGTAGTAGTAGTCTTACATAAGACGGCCGTGTGTGAGATTATGTGTCCAAGCTATTATTATTCTCTTTATTCACTTAAATATACATATAAAATATATTTTTATATGTATATTACCGGTATCGGGTACAGGGACCAAGCTACCGGTGGTTAGGGTTCCAGAGACAGAAACCTCCTCACTATGCGTGCCGTATCGAGGAGGACTGCCTTCTGCATCAGGTTCTTAATCCAACTGCCTAACGTGAGCCTCTGAAGGTGTTGGTCGAGGCTCTTAGCAATTAACCCATGGGCCGAAATGACTATCGGCACAACGATTGCTGAATTATTATTATTATACATTTATATATATATTACATAGCTATATAGTGGAAACATAGTGTAAACTGGATGATTAGTTTATTTTTACTACTTATTTTATTTTTTCTTTATTTATTTATTTTCATTCAAATTTAACGTGTATATGCAAAATTTCAACATAACCGGTTGAGGTATTAACTGTTTTAAAAGTCAGCTGCAAGATTGCAAGTTAAATAAACACTTGCAATAAATCCCTAACGGCACTGTACGTGCGAATTGTGCGACGAAAGGACGCAATGTTAACAAATTACTTTTTCTAACGAGACTCATTCAAATATTTCAATACTTACGATTGTCACGTAAACTGACTCGAATATTCTTTTAGTCAGCTCATTTGGCGAGGGTGCAGAGGACTGGGGACTTAACCCTTTTGATGTGAATATTTATTGTTTACCTTTTAGATCAGATACGTTAAATACAAGTACCGGCTTCAGGGTTTTTCTTTGAGATCGTGCAATATCTGTTTAGGACGTGTGATTGTATTGTGGTAAAAGTACAATTGTATTTAAATAAATTTACATGCTTTTGTGGAGCCATTAATGGTCTGAGCATAACTCTTTATCTTTAATCTAAAGTTCAGCGATATAAATTTTCTAAACATAGCTCATAGCCTGACCCGCGCAACTTCGTCTGCGTTTGTAAATTTTCCCCGTTTTTGCAACATTTTTCATTGATGCTCCGCTCCTATTGGTAGTAGCGTGATGTTAATAGCCTATAGCCTTTCTCGATAAATGGGCTATCCAATACTAAAAGGATTTTCAAAATCGGTTCAGTAGTACCGGAGATTACCCCGAACATACAAACTCACAAACTTTACCTCTTTATAATATTAGTATAGATTGTTATTCTTGTACTAATGTTACTACTATTATAAATGCCAAACTTTGGATGGATGGATGTTGGATAGCCAATCACGCCACGCCACGGCTGAACGGATCTGGATAAAATTTGGCACAAAGAGTATCTTGGAAAATATATAGTTCCCACATCAAACGTTCTACGCGAACAAAGTCGCGGGCAACAGCTAGTAAAACACATTTTTTTTTCTGTACAGAGATAGTGCAATATACTTACTATGGAAAACGCTCTGACTACATCAGCACCCGTAACAATTATTATTATTATTAGAAAAGCAATCTTACACTCAAAATTATAAACAGAACTTAAATAGGCAACTGCAATCCAACAATAAGTAAATTGTCTGCCTTGTTTAAAATGGGTCTTGATGCACCTATTCCATTCAGAACTTATCAAAGGTCACTTTGAGCTTAACAAAGTGTCTTAGTTGTCACCGCAACGCCTTCTTATTTTAAATCTAAACTATATTCAATCTGTCAATGTTCTTTTTTGTTTTTTTTTCCACGTGTGTTTTGTGTCCTGGCTCTTTTTTGTTTTTTTTCCACATGTGTTTTGTGTCCTGGCTCTTTTTTGTTTTTTTCTCCACATGTGTTTTGTGTCCTGGCTCTTTTTTGTTTTTTTTTCCACATGTGTTTTGTGTTCTGCCTAAGTCGTTCCAATTTTCACACAATTAATTTAGGAGATTTTACGATCAGGGATTAAAAGTGTCATTTGATAAAATATACAATTTATTATCGTACAGAATTTCGCAACAAGAAAATTTAACAAAAATAGCAACTTTTTTAAACTTTTAAAAAGTTTTGTCTTAGTCTTAAAAAAACCAATAAGATGTTTGTGGTAAAATTAAAAAAAAAACAACAAACAGTTAAATTGATTAAGCGCAGCCAATAAACACGCAAATTATATTTACGTAGTAAACAATTAATTTCAATAAATTTACTGCACTGCACTTTTAGCGTCAAAACAAGGTTTTTCAGAAACACTATCAATAATATATTCGGCCATCAAAAGTTTCATCAAAAACAGTAAAAACATCCAGAGTATGAGTTTTTACAGTTACGTACATGAAGATGGCTGTCAACTGTCGTCATACACTACATTAGTTTAAAAAGATTTTAGCTATAGCTACGAAGGAACGAATCCTATAACATTCAATATTGATAGTAACTTTGCAAACTCTATAATATACATGCTCCTGCATCCTTCTATATGCAGGTACAAATTAGTGACGTTCCGGATCGTTAAGAATGTTTTACCGTAAATACGGATACGAATTATTACTATCTAGATCCACGGATACGGATCTTAATTATTTTAGTCAGTTGGTGTAACCTTGAGACGACATTTGACGTTAAGGATTATTAACACGACACGACTTGCACGGCGCTAATGAAATATGCATATCATAAAGATTTGAGATTTGATCACATTATTAAGATAGTTTTATTAACAATAACTACATATTAATAATATTGGTAACTCACTATAATAAATGTATAAATATATATTTTAGCAATATAAATATATTTTATTAGTATTTCATTGCCACCTAGGTATATTTAAGACATCATAAACTTGATAAAATAGATAGATAGATAGATAAAAAATAATTATAGTAATGTAAAATATTCGTTCAAGATTCACCTTAAAGTGACGGATACAGATATTTTTTCTCCCTCGGATATCCGCGGATATGGATACGGTTACAGATATCCGGAACATCACTAGTAAGCATGAGTAAGTACACTTGAATATTTGTTTGTATATTTTGTATGGTAAAATATTAAACATAACGCCTCTTTGCTTTAATAACGTTTTATCTTGAAAATTTAAAGTTTTACAGAAGAGTGTTTAAAACCTTTAAAAACATTTGTGTAGAAACAAATTTTTTTTGTATCTATAAATTGTAAAAATTTATTATAAATTACAATGAATAAACTATGTGAAAACTTATTAAAATTCAATATAAAACAAAATCGGAACTATCACGTTATTAAAGAAGCGATACAGCAATCGATACAATATTTTCCGACAGACATCGTAATATTGAGAAGACAGTTTTGAAACTATGGGATAAAACTAGAATGCCCGAAAAAAAATAGTAAGAAAACGGAAATAAACAAGGGTTTTGAAAGTACAGTCGGGAAACAACTTTCTCCCGTATCATGTTAGAAAAATCATTTTTGTAAGAGGTAGCGAATTCCAGTAATAACAAGTACGTGTAAACCTGCCTTAATAATTGCACTTGGTCAAGACACTACGAGTCTATGGCACTACTTATAAAAAAAAAGCAATGGAAAAATTGCTTTATAAGTAAGTATGCAGTATTAAGAAACCAAACAAATTAAAAAGTACGTGCATTTATAATATATTACAATTTGTATGTAATTCAAATAATAAAATAGTGCGTTCCATTTTTAAATAGATATTTCTGATTGGTTTAATTTTCTTTTTCTTCACCTGGCGCCCCGACAAGGAACCAACGCGTTCGCGCGCGAACGGCCGTATTGCGGACTAATCTCTTCTTGTCATCCAAAGATGGCGCTAAATCAAGCAAAATGTCTTGCTTGAAAGGTAGAAGTAGTGAAGTCCGGAATGTATTTGCTATATCAAAGAGGCATTCCAGGCTTTTTATTCTGACATCCTGTAATAAACAAAGAATATTATGCATTTATCATTTAATGACTAATTACATTATCATTAAAAATAGTGTTTCCTACAAGGATTTAGGCAAAGGCTGTTATTTAGACAACCTGCTTGATAATGCTCAAGTCAATCTTTTGAGCGAAATTTCCATCGCTGCTTAATTATTAGCCTAGTTCGTAGTCTTTTTGCCACTTGAAGCTGGATAATAGTACAGAATAATGACTTTTCGCATTAATTCAACTACTAATAACTACTTAAAATGCTTGATTTGTATGGAAAGTAGAAGCAATAACTCCTATACTTAGGAGATAAGGCGATAACCTTATCTCTCATAAGATTTGATATTGTAACCTTGAAACTATTATAACAAATGATATTGTTAGGCTTATTCGGGACAACTTGCGTTGCACTGGGCATACTATAAGACCGACGCGACAGGTCGCATCAACTCTTGATAGAGGGCTCCTTTTAGGCCTAAGACAAAATGTTTTTTTTGTTTTTAAAAAGACAACTCCCATATTAGGAATATTCCTGTATCGCGGAGGGCTTCACAAACATTCAAACAACGGACACAAAGAACACCCAGACTCGGGACAACTATTTGTGGATCACACAATTTTTTATCCCGTGTGGGATTTGAACCCACAACACTCCACTTAAACCATTGCACCATCCGTGCAGTCAATGAGCTTCGCCTAAACTTAGTCGTGAGTGACAACACAATCGCATACGTTATTACAAGCCGGGCCTCGCATTCGTGATAGAGCGTTACCGTAACGATACTCTGTTCAACTGAGCTACATGAACTCGTCTTAGTATGTCAACATTCTCTCACACATCTAAAGCGATGTAAAGAGTCTAGTAAAGTTATGAAACAATGAATTAATATATGAAATTTTTAACAGAAAATAAACCGACTTCAACGAAATTGATTGTGAAAAAATTAACTAATAAATACCTAATCCTTACTAGTTCTTACTAGCCTTCACGCCAAAACTACTGAACCGATTTAAATGAAATTTGGTACACAGATAGTCTAGAGCCTGAGAAAGGACATAGGCTACTTTTGAATGCGAAAAAACAGGTGTAAAGGGTTAAAAAGTGGGGATGAAAAGTTGTATGGAAGTATCGTCATATTTAGAGCTAGAAGCTTGAAACTTATTTTTTAGGCTGTTGATTCGATATAAATACACTATTCCACGAGGACGAAGTCGCGGGCACAGCTAGTGTTTTATATACTAAAATCTTCCTGAAAATATGTAGAATAGGTTAGTGAAACAATCATGAAAATTGGTTCATTACTTTTTGAGAAAATCGCAGCCATACAATCATACATACGGATTGCATACAGGACCTACTTTTTTGAAGTCTGTTATAAAGTTAGCAAGTTAGAGATCGTCCATTAATCACGCGAGGCTAGAAATGGGGGAGGGGGTTCGGAAAATATCACGAAATATATTTTCCGAACAAGGGGGAAGGGGGGGTGCAGTGTGATATCACGTGTATTTCATTATTTATTTGTATTGTATTTAAAGATAATATTTTGAAAATTTTAAATATATTTTGACCTAAAAAATGTACGTGATTTTGGCTAGCTAGGGGGTTGGGTTAGTCTAAAACCTCACCACGTATTACCAGAGGGGAGGGGGGGTTAAAAAGTTGCTAAAAAAAACCATCACGTGATTAATGGACGACCCTTTAGTAGTTGGCAAGATAAACTTCAAAGCTACTTACCATAGACTTGGTGTATTTAGTCAAGTTGATCAGCCTTGGAAGAACAGTTTGCAAACTGCAGGATACGAGTGGCTGAGAGTTTATTAGATGAGACAGTGTGTTGAGAGAGACGAGTAACAATTCGTCGTTGTCGTACTCTAACGAGTCTATTACTATTGACGTTATCTGAAAATACATTTTATTTTTAAACTAGCTGACCCGACAGACGCTGTCCTATCTTAACTATGAATATTTAATTGGGTAGTTGCCTTTGCTCAAAATAAATTATTTCGCCAAGTGTCGCAATGAAATAACTTAAAATACTATGAAAATTGTCGTCCCGTTTTATTTTAACGTTTTTAATTTAGATTATAATTGTTAAACTAACATTAAAAGTAAATGATTAGACAATACTGAGGCGTGACGTCACGCTTTAGTATTTTATTCAAAAATGTACGGAAGCTACGGTTTTGACGTTTACTAAAAAGATACTGATTTGACTTGACAGTCATCCACCCTATTCGAATTGGTATAATTTGCAGCGCGCATTCTGTTAATCGCGCCAACTGTCAAACGACTGATTGTTATGTCAAAAGCGCTAAGGTTACATTAGAAAAGTTAATATGGTCGTTAAGTTTTCTTAAATTTTCTAATTTTCCGCGCAACTTTCTTATTTTTTTCTTTAATAAGAACCTTCTCCTGACAATATTGTAATTGTCAGGAGAATTCTTTTTTTTGTGTTTGGACAAAAAAAAAGAATTAGCGAAATCGGTCCAGCCGTTCACGCGTAATGCCGTGACCAAGGGAAATAGGGATTCATTTTTATATATAGGCTTCGTATTAAAATTTATTTTTAAATTTCTTATTATATAAAAACAAAGAATAGACGATATTCTAACTCATAATATAAATGTGATGTTAGTTGGTTTGTTGCGGTTTCACGCCTTAACTATCCACCAATCATCATGATATTTTACTACTATTATAAATGCGAAATTATGGATGGACGTTTGTTACTCAATCATGCCAGAAGAGCTGAACAGATCTGGATATAATTTGGTACAGAAATTCGCCATGTAATTAAGTAACGCTTATTTTTTATTTCAAATGTTTTATTATACAAAAATATGCTAAATGTGTTTTATTTTTATATAACGATTAATAAACTTCTTACCTTCTCTAACATGTCGATTATTAAAGTTTATGGATGTAAACATTCTAAATCTTACAAAAAGTTTTAATAAATAATCTTGAATTTTACAGTTTTTAAAGATTATATCGTATTACATGTTGTGTTCTTTAAAAATCGTGTTGTGTTTTTTAAAAATCAAGCGTTACAGTTGTCGACAACCCCCTGCCCATTACAGCAGTAAGGTCCGCAGGCGGACCAGCGGCCGGTAGGTATTTAGCACGAGCAATTACATCGTGACAGTGACAGAGGCCTGATTTTACTGATAAATAAACGTACCTTAACGCCTTCACTACTAAGTACAGCTTTAGGCGTCTTATCAAGTACATACGCCCAACTTAGCAGATAATCTTCTTTCACATCCGGTAACAGAGGCCCAAACTTATCGACTAAAACAGAAAACGATAGGAACATCCTTTGTCTATACAACAGACTTATTCGACAATGCAACTTTGGGCTTAAATAATCTGGAAATTCCGTCATAATGATTCGTATTGCTTCAGCACTGTAGTTACAGTAACTGGCCTTTGGCATAATTCCCACTATCTGAAAGAAAAATTGTCAAATAATTATTCGAAGTGAAAGTAGTTGATAACATTTTTCTTGCATAATTTTTTTTGCAACTTACTTTTTGCAGCCAAAATAGATACATGTCACTGCCTCTCAAAATTAAAGCTTTAGTTATCCATCCATACATTTGTATCAATCTTGGACACAGCGACTCATCATGCTTGCTACACGCTGACAGCTGATTCTTCAACAGTTCATACAGTAACTCAAACTTTTGACCATGTTCCACTTTATTCAACATATGAGCTATCAACACACACCCTTTTGTCGGAATTAATTCTTTCTGACTATTCAAAGCCATCTGTATAGACAATACCAGGACCTCCTCAAACTTTGAAGTATAAACATTCTGATGTAAAGGAGAATACAAACTTTCTAGAATAAAAAAATAAACATCATTAACTTGACAATTTTCTAAAACTTTCTGGGTATGCTGTGATAAAATATTCAGCTGTTTCTCTGGCGGTAAGCTGCTAATTGTGTTAGATACTAATGTGTATCCATGGACTAAAGTGTCGTGGTTACCACTCGGGATTTCTTTATACAACCACGCCAAAACAGGTTCTATAAGACCATGGTCACTTTCTATTTGCATCACCTTTTCGTTTGTATAAAAATTAGCCATGGATAACGATTCGCTCAATGCTTCCACAACGAGATTCGTCCCTCTATCATAAGCCGAGATCAGTCTCAATATATCTTCAATTATAACTTTGGTAAAGTCGTCAATGCTCGCTAAGTTCGTGAGTAAGTGTAGACGTTTCTGTAAAGCTGCCTTGTCTTGAGTGAGGTTGCCGATATGACAGTTTCCTCTGACTACCAAATTCATTATTAATTCTGGATACTTTTTGGCTATCGCATGGATTGTTTCCACACTGATACTAAGTACGTCGGTGTCTTGTGAGTGCTGGGCATTATGTGTTAAAATCTCAACAAACGGTAATATTAAATCAGTCTTCAAAATATCTTTTGTTCTGATTAAAGTCTTGAAGCCAGCAATTTGGAAATCCTTTGCCGGATTGCTAACGGTCGTGAGGCATAACTTCGGGATTTCACTCACTTGGGCTTGAACCAATTCCAATGCATCCCAATGTTTTACTATATCATATAAATCGCCAAGAAAGTCTAAGCTGGCAATTTGTAGTTTCGGTGATGTTTTGAACTCATAGTATGAAATCGTCGCAGGTACCATACATTTTGTTATAGCCACACAAGATTCTTTGGAAGCATTTGCAGTGGTAAGAAGAACTTTAGTGGGTTGAACGAATTGTGCTACAGTTGTCGCTTCAGCAATTGCTGTTTGGTTCACGATAAGTACGCTCTTAATCAAATTCTCGAACGATTGGTCGGTGTTAGCGATAAGTGCCATCTTTGCAACCAAAGCCGAAAGTGCCTCGTGACTAGCCATTTTCAGTTCATCATCTGTTTTGTGGTTGATCTCCCTGTTAATGGAGGACCACAGCGCTTTTGAAAATGGACTATAACTTTCACTTTTGAAGGTTTTGCAGCTTTCGACCTGAAAATGACAATTACTTGACTCATATTTTAAAATAAATTACTTTTTTACTTTTATTACATTTTGGATACAAACTAGTTTGTATCTTACACTCAGTCCAAAATGACTCATTTTTGAGAAAAAATTGACAGATATAGAGATTGTTCTAGTTAAGACATAGTATGCCCAAAAATATAATTGAAAAAGTATGTTTTGTCAGCAGCAGCATAGAGCTTATATTCGCTTAGACAGTCTACTGTTCACTTACTATCATTACAGTCAATAAAAGGTGTCTGATTTCTGCAAACACTCAGGAATCAACTGCAGGGGAAGGAGAGAAGCCTGTTTATGCAAACTGATAAAGGGGAAGAAACATAAATTGTGTCAACAATCTACAGGTAATTTAATTAATCTCCGAAACATTAACACAAAATTTAGTAACATTACAAAAAGTAAAATCACTAACCAAGAGCACCAACGAATCAAGTTTTGCCAACCTTAGACTTGAATCCAATTTCTCCATCAACATAACAAGGCATTGTTCACCAAATTCTGGTAAAGCACACAAACAGGGACATAAGGCATTAGCTAAATCATTCCTTGTGACTGCTGCAGGATCATCGGGAGAAGGGTGGAAGTCTATAGGATAGTAACAGGACATCACATCAAACATTTCATCAGCCAAATGACCTATAGGTATGGCTTTTATAAACTTTGGAAGAAAACTAAATAGGAAAATTAGATTGCGAGGATCCCTTTCACCGTCCATTACTGATATCATGCCATATACAAGATCTGGGCCCAGGTGCTTGCAATCTGGAATGGAAATAGATTATGTTTGATTATACATAATGGCATTAGCTTTGGTATAAATATTTAAAAGCTTACAAGGGCAACTCTGTTAATTCTAACACCAGGGATGTCAAAAAGAAAAGAAGAAAGATGTTTTATTTTGTATTGAATAGCTGTTTAAACTTAGGTTTAATCAATATACACATTAAAATATAAATATGTATTTATATTTTTTTTTTTTCTAAGAAAACTCCCGCATTAGGGATATGCCTGTGTCACGAGGCTTCACAAACATTCGAACAACAGACACAAAGAACACCCAGACTCGGGACAACTATTGTGGATCACACAAATTTCTATCCTGTGTGGGATTTGGTGTAGTGGTGAGGTGACCACTTAAACCATTGCGCCATCCGTGAAGTAGATATTCTTTATTTGTTTTTTGATTCTCTACTGACTGACATACATATTTCGCCTTAAACATGTGTGTAATTTAGGGCGACAACAACTTAAGCAACAATATGTCTGTCCTTCCAAATGAAGAAATTTGCCTTTCCACATTGCATTAAGGGTGTGCTAAGGGGTCGTTCATAAATTAGAGATAGATAGATAGAATTAGAGAGATTAGATTCTGACATGTGACATCATAAAGCTTATGACCCCCCCACCCCTTGTCACACAATGTGACACTTCGTTGACCCCTCCCTAACCCCTTTAAGTGTGACATAATTTATGGATGGTCCCTAATCAATATTATTTTCATACAAACACTAACCAATATTTATGGTTTAACTGTATGAGATTATTTTTAAAAATTATGGCTGACAATATTTTATTATTATTTTATGACATATTAGGAATTTTTTTTGTTTCCCGGAGGACTCCTTCCTAGGGTATACACGGGTGCCGCTGCAATAGACCCACTTGTGACGGAACACCGTGTGGTTTTAGTCGGTTCGATTTCGACATACCACTTTATCGTTAGCTCTGGTGAGGTGATGACCCGTGGGGGTTTCCACACAATAAAAATATAACACACAATATTTTTGTGACATTTTATTTGTGTTATTATTATTGTGTTTCAGATTGATTTTGTTTATGATATTGTCGAAAGCAACTGAAACGGATCAGTGTAATTAGTAAAATAACACCAAATAAATCGCTATAGTATCCGTTAAAAATAGTTTTATTTCAATTGATTTCGTTTAATTTAATTTAATTTCTTTGGCAAATGACGTGATACTGTTAATTTGTTTTGAATAACTGTCTGAACTATTTTTATTGCATGCTGTGATCTCTTTTAATTGAGAGAAAATTAGACCTAATTTAAGTATCAAGATGTATTAATTAAGACATGTAATTCTTGAATAAATAAATAAAAATATTGTTTGCCAGTTAAAGCCTCTGAACTGATCTCTAGAACACAATTCGTAAAAATAATAACTTACATTCAATATCCTTCTCGATCAGCTTCTGAATAACTAAATATATATTATATCTGTCTTGACGTAACTGTGTTTGACAAGACACTTCTCTGAACAATGTAGCCAAGAAGTTTGAACTACTATTTACTTTGTAGTTAGTCATATCAATTATTGCTAAATATCCTTCTATAACCGATGGTATGATGCTGTGATGATCATTTAAACGGGCTGTATAGAATGTTGATATGAATTGGATTTGCATATCCGTCAAAAGGTTTTTTGGTAATTCCATTAACATTTTAGTATAAAAGCGCATTCCTCTGCAACGATTTTCTGTTTCTTTGTGAGTAAGTACAGTACCCATGTTTTCTACTATGTGTGAAAGGTCTATATGCCCAGCTACAATATCTGAAATATTAAAATTATAATTATGAAATAACTGTGTGTCTGTGCGTGCAAGATCCAAAAAGAAAACAAGCAAGATTCTATATTTGGAACTGTAGACCAATAAAGTCATCTAACATCTTCATACAATAAGTCAATTGTCTATTCTAAATCCATATTAATAAAGTTCAAGGTGTATATGAACTGTTACTGATAAACTCAATTTAATAACAAAAGATGAAAGATTAGGTCTGAAGTTAACAAATATAAAAAAGTTGTGTTTAAAACCTATAAGACTCAAAGTAACCATTTGAAATATTTGGTACATTTATAATGGAACCAAGAGGGTTTACGCATTCATGTCTAAACAATGAGTGTATTTTTCAACACCCTCTAGCTATTAAATAGTTACCGAAGTATAAATAAGTACATTGTACGTAACTTCAGTGAAACCTAAACCTAAATGAAGGTAAACCTACATTTAAACTTATTGGTTACTTACCGGTAACGATGCTCGTTGTGCGATCGAATATTTCATCATTTTGCATAATAGCATCCGATAGTTCAGGTTTAAACCACACAGATTCCATTTTGTATAATTTAATATGATTTGGATAACTAGTAAATTTTGCAATTATAAATTATTTAGTAAATTTAATCAAATCATTTCTGTAGGACGAAATTCCTCTCAATTAAGAGAAATGCACCAAAGAAAATTACATACGCATCAAGATATATGGACTGAATCTGAGATTTCTGCAATTGTTTAAAACTAAAAGGTTTCTCCTATGAGCACATTATGTAGTTAGGTAAACTTTGGTAAACTGGCGAAAACGAACTTCTTTTATGCCATGCTGATGTGCTGTCCACAGAAAATTTGTTGTAAATGTCAACAGCGTATAACTCGCTGTCAATTTGACAGCGAGTTTCAAGATAATATACCTGTAGACGCAACTAAAACTACACTACTAATAATTTTAATCTTTTATTATTTTTATTGTAGAAAAACATGATTAAGTATTTATCAAGTTTATGTAGCTTTGCATTGTTAAACGCTTGAGAGTAATAAAACGACTTCCCCCTCCAAGGGGAGGGTATAAAAGTAATAGTGGAACGAAAATGACTTGTGTTTTCATTCGTGAGTATACCACTCTTCAGTTATTAGCAGAGATCGGAGTAGGTAGATTGATTTTTGCTACTTGTATCAAAACGTCTATATTAATATGGACATTCTTTCGGTATTCCGGAAGTGGTTATTTCGGAAATTAAAAATTCGTAGTACTTAGATAAATAGATTTTTAGTTTTGGAATTGGTTTATTTTTACTGAATTAAAAATTATAAGGTTACAAAGATGTTATTGATGGATATTAGATAAATATATCGACGAAGAATTATGTCTTCATCGATATATTTATCTAAGTCGATATCTGACGTCACCTATAAAAAACGTAAGTGCAACAGAGAACATGACGTGCACCGTCTCATTGCAAAGTTTTTTTTGCACCGTTTACGACATGCCAGATGTATGACGTTGCCTATAAACAATGTAAGTGCGACAGAGAACAAAATATGCGCCGTCTCATTTAAACATTTTTTTTTTGTACGTATGCTACGAGTTTTGCTCTTGCGACATTCCTGATGTATGACGTCACCTATAAACAATGTAAGTGCGACAGAGAACAAGACATGCACCGTCTCATTTTAACGGTGAAATGCGAGATAGTGCATCTAGATGCCTTACTTGCTTACTTCGGTTCGTTGAGTGCACTTCTTTGCTTGTTACTGTGTTGTGAATACCTTTTTTGACCCTGGCTTGTGTTCATACGGGCTTCTGGAACTGCTCAGAACGACAATTTGGCTCGGATATAGGATCTGGACTTTTCAATATTGAATTGGATTTAGTTACGTCAAGTTTTGGTAAGTAATACACATTTAACTTCTTATAAAATTGGATATTTTTTTTTGTCTTGTTTAAGTTTGCTTTACTGTTATCCATACCATGGATTGTAAAATCGTATATGCTTTAATAGAATATCAAACTTAGTGTGAAATAAAAATATGATATTCTTGAATGTAGTTGGTATTCAGTCAGCTCTATTTTTGCCCACATTTTTAGCATGATTTCATATATCATGTTTATGTATTAAGTATAATCCATGTTCCGTGACCTGTGTCCACATATATAGAAATAATCTTGCTCCATTCGTAAATATTAACGACAAACAGACTAACTTTTAAACTGTCTCTGATTTTTCTTCTTTCCCTTTAACTCTCTATAACGTTAAACTATGCACAGTCCCTTGAGTGTTTTTATACAGTTTTTACACAATTTCTAAAATAGTGAATAGTAAATGTATCTTTCTTTTAATCGAGCCATGAAACATTTGAAAGCAAAATTATTATAGGTATTTTTTTATCTCTTTGTTAAAGGTGTCTTACGAAGTTTCTTCTCTCCAAAAGAGTTAAAATATGGCGAATGTGAAGGCTACTACTGTAGAAAAATGGATATCCGGTCATCCCGAACTAATTTACGATCACTCTAGTGGTATAATATACTGTTCGAAATGTGAAAGCCATTTGAAAAGCATTAATAAATGCAACATTAAAAGACATATCAAAGGAGCAGTACACCAAGGCACGTTTAAGCGGCCCAAAGAGGAATTTTATTATGACCTTATAAAATTTCTCATTTTGTGCAATATTCCATGGTTTCAGATGAAAAATGCTACCTTTCAAGAATTCTTTAATAAATATATGTGTAGCGCTTGTTGTTGTACGTGTACTAATCGTAAACTGCCAGATGAATCTCAGTTACGTAAAATATACTTGGACAAGTTTTATAAGAATAAAATAGATTCTATTAAGCAAAATAATAAACATGAAAAACTATGGATATCTTTGGACGAAACGACCGACTTCTTAGGTCGATATATAGTCACTTTTCTAATAAAACCATTACATGTTAGTAATATTAGTAGACCTTATATGACCGCGTGTAAAGTGTCACGCAATTTGTGTTGGAATGTTTAGAAAATTTATGGGAAGACTCTTTTGAATCGAGAGTAAATAACGTTCATGTCCTATGCACCGATAGCATAGCCTATATGCTAGCTGCAGGACGAAATTTAAAAAATTACTTACCCCAAATGAAGCACGTAACATGTTTGGCGCACGCGCTCCACCGAGTATCTGAGCAAATTAGATCTGAATATCAGGATGTCAACATTTTAATATCAAACGTAAAAAAAGTATTTTTAAAAGCCCCAAGCCAAATCAAAATTTAAAAAAATAAGTATCCTGATTTGCCGCTGCCTCCCCAACCAGTTATTACTAGATGGGGCACTTGGTAAGAAGCAGCATTCTACTATGTTCAACATTTTGAAAAAATTAAGGATGTACTAAATTGTTTAAGCAGCTCTGATGCGACATCTATCCGAGAAGCTAAATTAATTATAGAGAAAGAAAATTTAAAAGACGATTTACACTATATCAAAGATAATTATCTAATAATTCAACTCTCCTTAAAAGAATTACAAAAACATAATTTAAGTTTGATGGATTCACTTTTAGCTTTTGACCAAGTGAGAGCTGCTATTATTGAATGTAACTCAGAAAATATTAAAAATAAAATAGAAAATGTTATGGAACGAAACCCGGACTTAGAAACACTAAGGGCATATAGTGAGGCAATTGAAAAAAATGAAGCATTTGGTTTGATTCCTTTCTATAAATTTGCTCCTTTGACATCCTCAGATGTGGAACGATCTTTTTCCACATATAAATGGATTTTAGATGTGAAAAGAAATAGACTAAGAATAGAAAATATAGAAAAAGTCATGGTTATTTATTTTAATTGTATAGAACACGATTACCAGGATGCTGAAAGTGTAACCGATGAAGATTAAAAATATGATTTTAATCTTCATCGGTATAGAATTGAGAATTGTATATACTTCTACTTAATATTAAAAAAGGTTGATTTTATATATACCTTGTTTTATTCAACGCGTAATCTTAATGACTACTATGCTATTGTTAAGTATTTGCAAAAACTAGTCCTAATAAAGTAAAGTAAAGTACTAGGCATAAATTATACGGAACAGAAAACGATGAGGGCGGAGATGCACTTCATTTCAATTTATTATTATTCAAGTGGTAAATGAAAACAAGCTTAAATAGTTTTGCTATCTTACTATAGTTTTGTATTAAGTAGGTACTAATAATATCACTACTAACAAAAACATTTGTTATTTGAAATCGGAAATACCGGAAGAAATTCCTATATTGCGCTTATCCATGTTATTCTTTCGGTGACCAGTTATGATATAAGTAGCAAAAATCAATCTACCTGCTCCGATCTCTGGTTATTAGCTAACAATAACATTTTATTGGTTTCATATATTGTGTACCCTAGTCGTAAGTTAATCGTTAAAAAGGCAAAAAAACAACAATTATGCTTTCTGACCTAAAATCTTTGGTGTTTCCAACTTTTCTGTAAATTATTAGCCACTAATATGGGAAAAATGTATGTAATCTGCAGTGTGTATTCATTCCATATTTGAAACTTCAGAACATAAACATAACAGACCATTTGATGCAGTTGTAGTAGAGTGTTGCTTAAAATTTTAACTTTAAATACTAGAAATCTAATTTAAAATTAATATTTTAATTTTAAATTACACATAAAACAATAATAATAAAGTACATGGCATCTTTAGACATTGGTACATATATTACAATACATACATACATTTTTGTTTACACGGTAACCCTAAATAGGGTGACGATTTTTTTCTTTTGTCTTTTTCTGCGCCACGCTTTGTAAGTGTCTATAGGTGTCTATCTATAGTATTCTCCGTCTACGCCTATGTCAATGTCAGTGTGAATTTTAGGTTAAATTATTTACATATATATACAAGCACCGTTGATGTTAAGTGAGTGATGCAATAGCGGTAATTATTGAAGATTAAGTTTAATCGCAAGAATATTCATTTTAACCGTTTCTATAAAAGCAAAATGTCTCATAAAACGTTAATAGATTTTGTGGTAAAGTATCACAAACCACGTTTGCTGAATAACGTCGTATTCTTTCCAAGTAACGGAAACTCGTATTTTGGAAGAAGACTAGTGGTTCCAGTATCAACCTCGACACCTAAGGTGCAGTCTCCGAGGACTTTCAGTACAACGGTAACCAAATTCAATGAAATTCAGCTAAAAACTGAACAGCAGAAAACTGAGGGGAAGTTTCAGTTAATGTTTACATGTAAAAAGTGTAATACGAGAAATAGCAAGTTAATTACAAAACAGGCTTACTACAAAGGTGTTGTAATAGCAATTTGTGATGGTTGCAACAACAAACATTTAATAGCTGACAACTTGAATTGGTTCACAGATATGAATGGAAAGAAAAATATTGAAGATATAATGGCTGAAAAGGGAGAAACTGTACAAAAAATTATGTCAACTGATCTTGAGTTCATAGCAAAAGAAATAGCTAAGGGTATTGAAAACAATAATACAACACTGCAATTAAATGATAAACCTAAATAAAATGTTAAGAATAATATTGCCACCTTACAAAAAAAGTGTCATAAAACAAAAATCAGTCAGCGTCAGTGAGGTTACCGGAGGCCCTAACCCTTCCCTCTCCCCTATTCCCGTCCTTCCCCTTTCCCCCCTCCCCTCTCACCTAAACCCCCTTTCCTGTCTTCCCGCTCTTCCCCCCTTTCCCCCTCTTCCCCTATTCCTACCTTAAAGGGTGGCAACGCACTTGTGACTTTTGAGTTACAGGTGCCCATGGGCGGCGGTAGTCATTTACCATCAGGTGACCCGTCTGCTCGTTTGCCCCCTATACTATAAAAAAAAAAAAAAATTGATGTTTTTACACCTGACCAAATGCAACATTTGCTATAAAAATGACAAAACGTAACTAACATATAATATGACACTTTTTTTACCAGGTGGCAATATGTTAATAAAAATATTCCAGTGAATATTGTTTAGAGAGTGTATTCTTAGGCCTTTAGGTATAGTATGCCAGTGTTACACTAATGATACCACATGAAAAAAAATATATCTAAAGGTAGCATCAATGTGTTGCATAGCAACAGCAACATGTGGAAATGTGATATACAATTAATTTAATTATAAAAATATTTCATCATTACTCTATTTTATTAATTCCTTATCTTGAGAAAAACAAAATATTTATTCTAACTTCAAACTTTCGCGTTCCATGATATATACATACGAGTGAGCCTGTGACCACGGCCAGTCAGGCCATTCAGAGGTATGTAATACTTATTTCGTGATCATGTTAATGTCTGATATTACATAATTAAATTCTATTTATGCATAAGAAAATAAAAATGATGCAATTGTCATTAATATCATATCAATTTTCTCTAGTGACATGGCTCATCACAAATTGATACTGAGAGCCATGACTCATGGCTCTTGAGGCTAAATGGCACTTAATTTTTTAAGTTTACAATGATTCATGATCAAAACTCATTGCATTCAGATAACCCATTCACCTTCCCTTGCAAAATTTTATGTGAAGTGTAAGCATTGCTGGCCAGGGTTACAACTGACGTCATGTATGGTTTCCTAATTTAAAAAAAACAATTGTTTTAAGAAAAGTACAATACAAACAAAAAAGTCAGAAATGCCCAAAAGCGGTGGACTTGTATGAAAGTTTTAAAATAAGTAGATGAGGTATGTTATTAGGATAGAAGCTAGTGGCTGCCTGTTGTCTTCCCCAAAAGTAGAAAGGCGTGGTTTAATGTATGTATATTATGTTAAGACAAAAAATTTATAAATACATTTTACAATTGACGACGTTGGAACCAGAGTGATCTAGGGCACAGCAGTACGTTTTTGAGAAAATTATTTAGACCAGTCTGGCATGCCTTCACTTTGCAGACTGCATCAATTCTACAGTGAGATGTTGTGATCTATCAAGGAAATGAGCACTGAAGAGCATCTAAATCAGTGTGGCGTGGAAGAATTATGATTTGTCTATGCCATAGTGTAATCACCTCATTGTTGGTAAAAATGTCACTTAGATCACTCTGGTTCTAACATCGTCAATTAAATACATTCAAATTCTTTCAAATAATTAGTTTTAACCATTTGAAATTACCCTATTCATACATACACTCACATCTGTATCTCTGAAAGGGTAGTAGGGTATACCACAATCCACCGGGCACTTTGGGAATTAAGGATGGGAACATTGGGAGTATATTGATAGGGACAGGTAGGTAAGAAGGGAAGGAATATCCTTTAAATAGATGGATTAGGGACTGCAAGTATAAGCAATAGCTCAAACAAGTCAGTTTTGCTATAGTATTATGTTATCTGTGGTTTTGCATACCTGTAACTCAAACTGGCTGTTATCGGGAAGTCTCAAGCATTTAACAGGACTTATTAATATGAACCTAATGCAGGTATAATATTTAAATGAGTAAATAATTACACAACTACACAAGTATAACCAAAGGCAACAAAGTATCTTACAGCACTTACAGCAATAACAACAGTGGCGTAGCTACCGAAGGGCTAGACGGGGCAGTACAAACCAGATTTTTTAGAACCAGAAATTATCAGGTTTGTGCTGGAGTTGTGACTAAACCACTATTTATATTAAATTGCGTACTTGAATACGGAGTACGACGAATCTAGATTACGACAAATCTGGGGTACGTCGAATACGGAACAAACGATTTTAAATAGTTTATTTGGGGCCTTAGTTTATTTTTTCCCCAGGGCCTTTGGTTACCTAGCTACGCTAGGTACTGAATAACAAATACCTAAATAATGTTCCCTTAGAACAAAGATGAGCATTTGAGGTCCATTCTACGAACTTCAACTACAAATATGATAGGTAAGGGGTCATCCATTAATCACGTGATATTTTTTTTAGCGACTTTTAAACCCACCCCTCCTCCACCATGGTAATACGTGGTGAGGTTTTAGACTAAACCTACCCCCCTAGCCAAAATCACGTGTATTTTTTAAGTTAAGTAAAAATATATTTAAAATTTTCAAAAAAAATCTTTAAATACAGATGTAATCGCGCGTTCTACGAAAAAATAATTACACGTGATATCTCACTACATCCCCCCTCCCCCCTTGTGATTTTTCCAAACCTTCCCCCCATCAAGCCTCACGTGATTAATGGACAATCCCTAACATACAAGAAATAGCCTCTCAAATACAGTCTCAAATATTACACTGAATTTTGTATAAAATCAGTGATAACTGATTTTATACGAAATGAAATAGATATATATTTACTTTGTATATATTTCTACATAAAGCCCAAACTACAACTATTACGTGTACGATTTAAATTGCCTTTATTTTAACAATTTTGTAGCCTTTTTCTTTTTTGTATGGGATATTGTTATGCGTAGATTGGGCTTTTAGGTTTATTATCACAGGTGCGGCCGGCCCGTCTTATTTTGTCACCTAGTGGCCCTTGCCAGTCAAAAGGTTGCCGACTCCTGCCTTAGAACATTCTCTCTTTGTTTTCTATGTGCATAACTATTTAATTTTTAAATAAATAGGTAGGCTTTAAAGTGCGAAGAATCGACAATCGCTCAGGGAAAAAATCGTACGCTCTCTTAGTACAGTGATGACCCTGCTTTGGTTTCCAATGAGTGTGGTCACACTAGTCACTGAATGTAAAGCTGAGCGTAGGACATCTTTCTACTCCCTCTATTAGATAGAGTGACGAGCTGGTAAAAGCGGCAGAGAGCTGTTGGATGATATGGCCCTAAATACATCCATTCTGTTCCTAACAGTCGAACAATAGAATAGGTAACAATACTGTTAAAGTATAGTAATACCGGCTATTTGTTTTACCTTGTTTTCCATAATGCAACTATCAGGTAATGTATATAACCTGGATAGAGCATTTAAAATAATTTTCCTCATCCTCGACAATATTACCGCGGGCAGCGTTATTCGCTTTCCTTTTTAGGAGTCTAGTCCTTCCAGTAATTGCGGGCAAAAACTCGGCACAACCGTCTCAAACCAGCTTTTACTAGGATAAAGGATTACCTTTCCTGAGAGATGTGGAACGCCCTCCGATAACTAGGAGTATTCTCTTAATCAGCCTCTGGCTGCTTAAACCCTCCTCTTATTCCGTAGATCAAACTCATCCAAAACCTCTTTGATTGCACGATGATTTCTCTAGGTATACTTATTTGATAGTAACGTCAGTCTCGCTCAATTTATGCTTCGGAATTTCTCTATTATCCTAAGTGTAGCATTCAATTTTCGCATGCGAAATTAGTTTACAAGGAGGTAAGTAAATGCACATTACGCTCCTCATATCAGTGTTGCCTTTCATAGGAAGTACCTTTAGCCTAACTGGCATGCTGTTCGGCTTCTACAGTTAAGGAATCTTCTAGAAACCTTACACAATAGCTCGTCATGGGGAAGAACCCTGCTGGTGTTATAAGCGTCGCTAGGTGAGCTTGTTTGCTACAACAGTGGCATAAAAGAGAGTTGGCCACAAATACCTACCGCTGGATTTGCGAGTTCGTAAGCAACAGCAACGACTCACCATCAGGCGTGTCGTACGCTTGTTTGCCAGGTCTGTTGTCTATCTATCTACCTATACTCATAACATATAAATCGATGTGTGTATGTATGTTCTCATGGACTCAAAAACAGCTGGACCTATTTTGATGAAATTTATATTTTAGATTCAGAGTAGCCCAGCGGGTGATCCCGTGAAGTTTGGTGGCGATCGGATTAACAGATTTTGTTTTTTGCGAATTTTTACTACCCGCGCGAAGCTGGGGCGGGTCGCTAGTACTATATAAATTGCTACACTTATTTGTTCCCTGAAGCGCATAGAAAGTGTACCTCCACTCGCAGGCGGTCATGCTTCTGATTAATTAACCAAGACGGGACAGTGACAGTAAAGTTCAATTATTACCGACAAGCAGAACCGTGCGAAAAACATAACTTTAAAGCAACAGAAAGGTCGATTTTTTTGCAAGTAAATGTTGGCTTCAGCCATAGATAAGTTAATAGTTACTTCGTAACCCCAGCTCACGATAACTTTTCTAGCATTGTTAACAATTTAGTGATGTAACAACTACCAAGTTAGATCATATCATCACCAAGCCGAATGTTTACGTAGTCAACAAAGGAAGTACCTAACCCAAACATTGAGCACCTAAAGGGTTATTGAAATTAGTTTTTATACAATACGTAAACATCTATTGTTCTATTGGTCTCTATAACACATACCACAGTAGATCAGCAACAGTAAATATTAGTTTACTAAAGTAAACTAGGTAAATGATATAATATGGAGCTAGACTGAAACGCGGTGTACCTACCTACTCTGGGCAACGGAATCACCAATGACCATTGAGTCTTTTTTTGGAGAGACGTTGCTGCTTTAAGGTGCGTTTCCACTGACATGGAGCTGGGCGGAGTGGAGCGGAGAAGAGCAGTAAAAAGTGTTACCATTGAAACGGGACGGAGCGGAGCTGAGCAGACCAGAGCTGCATTGAGTGTTCTGATCAATCAAATTCAATCTCTTGGAGAGATCATACGTAAAAAGCAACGCTTTTACATCTTTCTCTAGTAGAAGATGAAGGTTCGGAAGCAGTTGAAGTAGAACTGATTGCCGCATATTATTTGGGTACAAAAAATCGTGTTTTCCGGTTTCTTTCACTATGATTTCGTCGTTTTATCAGGCGTGTATGTCATAAACATGGATTTTTTTGACACTTTCAATTAGCTTCTCATGCATCACATAATTCACATATAATGTCGATGAAGTGTGCAGTTTATGACGTAATATCGCTAACTAAACTAAAATGCAGAGCATGAGTCCTGTCGTGACAAGTCTACCCTACCCGCCACCGCACCGTTACGTTACCCTCCGCTCGGAACCACAGCCTTCTTGACTCTGTTCTGTCCTGCTCGGGGCTGCGTGTTCATATATTTTATTTGAAATTCCGCTCAGCTCCACTTACACTGTTTCCACTGATGCGGAGGTGAGATTTCGAGCACTGTGATTGACCAGTTTACGCACCGGGCAGCAGCGTACGCGCTTCAAGTAAGGTGATGGGTTGCCTGGTCTCTGAATTAATTTGGAACAGTGAAGGTGTACAGGTGATATAGACCTCCTTGTGAAACCATATCCTTGACCAGTAACGATGTTGGTTCATCAGGATTATAAGAAACAAAACCTTTGAGAATCACAAAGTCAAAGACCACGATCTTTCCGAGGTTTTCTAACTATAACTCAGAGGTGGTGTACTTGTCTAGATGGGAGCACATTTTGATGTGCTCCAAATTAACGGGATATTCAGAAGTCGTGGCCAGGACCTACTGGAAGTCGGTCCTTCCGCGCCGCAGATAATCACTTCTCCCGGCAAAAGATCTGATGTCGTGCCCCTGTCGATGTGGAGAAGCAGGTATTCGATAGATCACAACAAAATAAAAATAATAAAAAAAGATTACATGATTTATTCTCATTCATATTAAAAAGAGATTACAAGTAAAAAAATATGGCCAAACTAATAAGTGAAGCATATCAATGTCTTTTACATTCATATCCTCAATCATTGGTTACAAAAATATTCTTTTATGTTTCCAATACTTTTGTATTGGAACAAAAACATTGTTGTATTTATAAGAATACTATTTTCTGTGTATAACTAACAATTATTTTCTCCATTTTAGAAAAAGAAATAAAATTATTTTTAAATTGGCACCAGTTGGTAATCATTCCTGAATAATATTCTATAAAAAATAAGGCACAATATAATCACATAATGTAATACAATTTCATAATCTCTTATAAATACATTTACTTACTTATTACTTGTGCGTTAATTACATATTAATGTACAATAATGTTAAACATTTTTGTTATAGAATGTTTTATACGGAATGCACAAATTCTTATTTGGAAGGTTGTCTTAAAAGAGAATGGTTTGAAATGGTTGAAGGTCCATTGTAATTATAAATTTACGGTCAAAAACTCCAATGCAAGAATGCCATTAAGTCTGGTCCTGGTGCTACGATCCACCTTAAAGATATAGTGGCCAAGATGCGACTGATGATGATCTTTTTAAGATTAATAAAAAGGATTTAAGAATATTGTACTCTATTTGTGCAGGGGTGCTGACCATTAGAAATCCCTGTGGATATCCATAAGTTATCTACTTATTTCTATAATCATGGTTATGCTGCAATCACCAATTATTGCCCTAGAGTGCTGAAATACTAAATGATCATTGGATTCAACTAACCTGACCTCAAAATATATCTTTAGTATTGTAGTATTTGAGTTTTATATCAATATGAGGATGTTAGATCCATTCTCTTTTGTAGACATCATTAGTAATTCGGACAATAGTTTGTCTTGGTAAAATTGATCTTATTCTAATATACAAGTAATTGAGTAAACAATCACTGATAAAATTTCAGTCTTAATAATATTTTACTTCTTCAGTATATGATAATCATTAACATCTTATACTCTTTTTGGACGGCTTACGATAGCATAGTCAGTACCATTGCAGTTATTATGGTTGATTCCTTCCAGACCAACTTGATTTTGTAAAGCTTGTACTTGAGCAGCAGTAGGTACCTGCGGCCCGGGAGTGTTGGGTTTTCGTATCATGCCATAACCAAGATGAGAGTCATCAGCCAGTCTTGCAGTTTGCATTACATTTTCAACCTCATCATAGTCATTCCAAGTATCCTTATTCTTAGCCTCACTGAGAGCTAATGTTGTAGGCCTCGCCTCAATCTTTTTATATCTTGAGGACTTATTTAATTTGCTTGTAGAACCAAAATACTGTAACCTATCATAATTCTCATCTTCTGGATCTACAACTGGACTTGGCAATAAAATTATTCTTGAAGCCTCTGGTCCAGTAGTGTTCAAATTGTCCTGAGATCTTGATATAAGCTTAATGCAATTCGGATTGTCACCCAAATTTGGTGTGAACTCAGTATGATCTGGAGTGTCTATGCCTAGTGTCTTCCATGCCTCACTTCTTATTTCAACTCTATCATATGGCACTGAAGGTGGACTTTGTTCTCTCATTTGCTCAATTGGCTCATAGTTGTCAAGTTTTTTGTACCTCCCAAAGTCTATACTTTCATCAGCAGAACTTGGAACATCTTTGTTTTTAACAAGATTTACAATTTTACGTGGAGGTTTTAAAGGTTTCGGTTTCAATGCTGGTTTTGGCATAAGCAAAGGTACTGTGTCTCTCTCGGAGCAAATGCTTGACTGGCTACACATAGAAGTACTTTTAAATGAAAGAGAACTTAAATTCAGATCATCAGGTCTTGCTGCTACTAAAGGGCTTCTAGATCCAGGGAACAAGTTGGCACTGGGTTGAATATTAAATTCACTGTGTTCAGGACTGTTTAAATTGTCATTACCAATCATTTGCTTCATAGTTTTCATTTTTAAGGAAAGACATTTGAATATTTCAGATTGATTTGGGTGTTCTAAGTGAAAGATGCCTTCACCAGTATCACATTTCCTACCTGCTTCAAATGTAAATTTACCCTGTCTGTAACCGTATCGTCTTACATACCTATATGGCCAAGTAGCATATAATTTATCATCATTTATATCTCTTAATTCTATGGCATTAGATGTGAGCAAGAGGATATACCGGATGGGCTCAAAGCCACATCTGGTTGAGGCTTCTGAGGGACACATTTTTACTGAAAACACACCCTCTCCAGATGAGCAATAAAGATCATTGTCTTCATCACAACCAATAGGACTGGAGTCTCTTCCCCTAAAGGCCACTGACTGCAAAGCTGTTACCCATTCCAAGGCTTCTGTTTCGGTCGGTGAGCTGAGCTGTTGTGTGTGTGACTTAGTAAATATTGTTATCATGTTAGGACTAGAATGAGTAATTTTGATACAATTTTCGAGAGTGATAATTTTAGGTATAGCACCAGAAGTTACTTCATCTTTGTTGTCATATATTTCCAGGCGTTCAATTCCCTGTTTGCTGGCACTGAAGAGTATACAATGCTTCTGTTGCCAATTTTTCTGTAGACGAATAAGAATAAATATTAATTAACTTTGAATTTTTACAACCCATATTTATATACACACTGCGGCCTAAAAGTTTGAGAAAGCCATAAAAACACAATAAAAGTATTTGTCATACATTAATAATTATTCAAGCTTTATTTGGAATAAAATATACTACAATAGCAATAACCTTTATTGTTCATCAATTAAAGTACAAGTAGATATGTAGGTGACACCATTAATATACCCAGCTTTTAGCTCGGGGGGGGGGGAGCAAAATTTTACTCAAGATTATGTTAGTACTCTGTGAGTTTGCTAAAGCCGGGGGGGGGGCAGCTGGCCTCCCCTCCCCTCCGGTACCTACGCCCATGGGTAAGACTAATATGAAGATTTATAAAAGTAAAAATAGCTGGTAATTTTTAGGGTAAATAGAATGGTTATAGGAGAAATTGTACATTATGCTAACTTTACTTACAATACTGTAAGGAATGTTAGCATAATGTATGCCATGGATGTATCAGATTATAATTATTCATATGGAAATCAATTAAATAATCCCTAATAAATGTACCCATCAGGTAACATTTCAATTTTAATAGGTACACAAGTTATATCCTGTTTAGATTTATGATGTTTTCCTTTATAATGCCACTGAAACAAGTACTGGTAACAACAGTAACGGGAGTACTGTACGATTTTCCTCTATTTCTCTAAACAAAGCCTGATGTCATTTATAACATTGATCAAGAGACTATCCATGCTATGACATTTTAGTGAGGAAGAAATGCATGAAGTATTTTAGGATAGAAAGGGCACTTTGAGGCATTCTAGTAAATAAGCAAGAGTATAGAGGTGTTTCCACTAATTACTTTATAAAGACAATGGTAACACCCCGCGATTCACCCGCGTAAGTCCTGATCCCGTAGGAATATCGGGATAAAAATATGTTAATCCAGGTCTCCAGCTATCTACATACCAAGTTTCATCGCAATCGGTTCAGTAGTTTTGGCGTGAAAGAGTAACAAACATCCATACATACATACATCCTCACAAACTTTCACGTTTATAATATTGGTAGGAAAATTACCCGTGTTTTATTAATTTCCTCAACTTTTAATTGGCAATGTCAACAATCATGTTTATGAATATTGTGTAAAAAAATAATCGAATATTAAGATCATCAAGATCAGATTTTCAACAGAAACAATAAAATCAAAATAGTATTTCCAAAATATTCACTTGATAACCATTTACACATTCATAAACATGCTGCTAGCTTTATTAGCACATTGTGTTAAAATCATGACCTATTTCCTCATGTAGATAAATTATAACAAACAATACATTTTTTTTTATTCAAGACCCTTTTATGTTCAAAACATTTTTTTTTAATTGCGAATGAGTATAATTGCCGAAAACAACAGTTGTATACGAGTTTATTATTGACAACCCTACTCCCTTGTCCAAACCAGCCATGTATTGAGTCACGACTTGTTTGATTATATATTACAAACATATAACCGATATATTACGTGAATGCGCACGATTACTGTACCTTAATATTTTATAATTAGTCATAATAAAACTGATAAGTACCTTTTTAGGAAATTTACTAAACACATTCCCTCCGGCAGGCGGAAATAATAAACAACCGGATTTCATTTCATCGTCCTGTTCCATTTTCTCGATACGATATTTCTAAAAGTATTACAGCTTTTCCAATTCCAATGACACTACACAACATAGCACAATCAATAATTTGTATTTGTTATCACGCTTTAAGATTGCTTAAAAGTTCAATCAAATAATTCAGTTAAATGTGAATGTACCGAGCACAGTCGTTTCAGTGACAGAAACTAAAAAGTCAGACTAACAGTGTGTCCATGTTTTTGTAACGATTCTACCGCAGGTCGTAGTATTTTTTAATGGCAGTTACTAAAAAAAATTACAGCATTTAACCAGTTTATTATAATTATGACACTGCAGATATTTTGTTACGAGCTAATCATTAGTTAGACAAGCAATAAGTGAAAGTTTCACTAAAGATTTTGTGTAGCAGTCCTCTACTATTGATTAATAAAATAGGACGGCACGTCAGAAGTGAAAAGATAACTTACTTACACGTACATATATACATACACATCTGTATATATTTATCTAAGCGTGACGGTCACGCGAGTTCGGTTATTTTTCCCCATATCAAAAGTGCCTAAAGTACCTAAAGAGTTTTTACTTCAAAATTTTTTTAGTAAAGGTATGTATGTTTACTTTCTTCTTTATTCTTTTGTAATGCTTAATTAAGTAAGAGTTGAAGCTCTTCCCCCTTTTCTTCGAAGAGTAATATAATGATGGTATATAATGGTTATAACGTAACTTTATGAATAATTTTTGAACAAAATATGTTTAACCTTAGGAAACTCTATTCTGACTAACATTATTAATGTGAATGTGAGCTTGTTGGTTTGTAACACTTCCACGCCTTGACTACTCAACTGATCGTCATAAAATTTTGCAATACACGTTGTGAGGTATACAGAAGAGAACATATCTTTAAAAAAAAAAGGACTGTTCTTGAGGGATCATCCTGATTGAAGATATCGTGGGCAAAAGCTAGTTATCATATTAAATAGCATTGAGAAACAACCTAATATCTAACATAATTATTACATTTATTTAGTGTAACAGGTGTATTTCTAAAAATGGTAATCCCATTTCAGAAAATCTGTTTTATAAAATTATACCTTATGATAGAAACTCGATCTGGCTCTGCTAAGTGGGCGGTAGTATTACTTTACTTTATGTATTATAATTATATCCTCTATATTTCTTAAAATCTAGAAACTACTTTTATCAAAACTAGTAAATCCTACTAAAAAGTAAGAAGCCATTAAATGTGGTCATACTGTAGACACTGCCTTCTGAATCTTGATGGATTGTCTTGTCTATTCTGGTAGGTATATTACTTATTTATTAACTACTTAGTAATCTGTGATATTACTCTTCAGCATCTTTTAAAATGATTTATTTAAAAACTACTTACTTCACTTACAAGAAAGACTTAAATTAAAGTCCATTGGTCTGAGGTGGTTTAATTTATATTACTTCTATGAAAAATATAGACTCGTAGATTTCATTTCTTGATATAAATTGAAACATTAAATCAAATCAAGCTTAAAATATTGTAATTGGTGGTATCTTTTACAATATTAATCATTGGTTGATTGATAGCAATGTTAAAAAGTAAACAATTATTTAATTTGGTCACATTAAACATTAAGTGATGTAGATACTAATACACAATATAAATATCTCGATGACGTGTTCAAGACTACTTGAACTTTATTGAAAATTAAATATAAAATTGTGATTTGATGATGATGTGATTGAAAATTGAATATCATGTGATATAATATTTAACTGCGTGACCTGGAGTCCGTAGTATTATGTACTTCGCTCTTTGCTGTTTGCCCTGGATTGCCATATAAATTTTAATGATACTCTTTATTAACTAACTATTACATGACTACATCACTATTATTTTTAACAGCTGTCATTGGATTGTCTTGCTTTGACATTGAATAAAGTCTGTCTGTTTATTAATGTTATCTCATAAAAATACCCAAGTTCTGTACAAGCTTGATTGCACATTTTTACTCAAAATCATTGATTATTTTTATTTTATAGAACACTAAAACTTTACGACATGTCTGCCAACATAAATCCCTTAGCTGGGACTGCACACTTATTAGATGAACTGGATAGTATGTGTCTTTTAATCAATATGAATAACATCGTCGCATGTTTTCTGATTTTCTTTTTATCCAATAATTCTTGTTTTATAAGAGAAACTTATGGTGTTGCTGCGGGATGGGAGGACCCTGATTGGGTATCTTCGCTGCGTGGATCAGTTTGCAAATTTAGTTCTACACAAAACTATAGAGAGGATTCATGTGGGTAGAGAATATGGGGATATCCCCAGAGGAATATTTATCGTTAGAGGAGAAAATGTGGTACTTCTTGGAGAAATTGTGAGTATGGACTAACTTCTACTTTATTTTAATATTAAGCTACTAGTGATTTAAATCATCATCATCCTCCGCGCCTTTCCCCAACAAAGTTGGAGTCGGCTTTCAGTCTAACTACGATACGGCCAACTTAAATATTTTACGTGAAGCGACTGCCATGAGTCCTCCACAACCCAAGTATTGGCGATATCGAAGTTTTGTTGTTACATATAAGTTTAATAACATATAGTGCATAAAATTACGTATACCACACACACACATAACCTTCCATACAAATCCACCAGTTTTGGGTAAAAGTTTAGGTGTATAATTTGTTAACATTTTCTGTAAATTGATTGAAATATGTTGATGATTGTTGAAGATGTCTGTGCTACTCGTGCAAAGCTGTGGCAGGTTGCTAGTATAATCTAATTATAAATAAATAATGTGCACAGCTATGCAGGTTTACACAAATATTATTTGTTTGAAGCCATATTACATATTATACAGTTGCAAAAGTTTTTAATTTAAGTTTTTAATTTTAATATTTGTTCCCATTATTTTCTATTGTAAAGTTTCTACAGAAAAATATATCTATTTAGATTGATTGATTATACCTATTTTCTAATGTAGCTTAACCAAATAAAATTGAGTGTCCAATTTGCCCCTACATTACTCGGATTGTTCACGTCACAAGGTATCTGACCAATAAGCATACATGACTGAATGTCACAACTAGAGTTCCATGCTTATCTCTGTTTGACAACCGGATATCCCTATGATATGTTCACATGCTGTAAGAGCTCCATAATGACATATACTGTTTCTTTCTTTTTAAAAAAAAAGACAACTCCCGCATTAGGAATTACTCCTGTGTCGCGGGGGACACTAACCACTAGACGAACAGGCCAGTCATTTTCAGTCACACAGTCAACAGTCAGTGTTATATGTACAGGCATAGTCAAGTTTTCCGGCTTGTCATTCAGTTATGTTTGCGTAAGGCGTATCTAAATGTCATTGGGTATCTACCCTACATTATATGATAGTTTTTCTGCATTAGTGCACAAGGTTTTTGTTAAATTAATCTATTTGCTTCTAAACTTGCTCTTATAAAATGTTTGGAATAGTAGTTAAGAAATCTTAATCTTTTATTGAATCTAAAGTTATTGAAAGTGCCGCCTATGATTAATGAATATATTCTGTTTTTCAGGATACAGATAAAGAAGACAACCTACCACTGACTGAAGTATCTGTAGACGATATTCTTGACGCGCAAAGAAGGGAACAGGATGCTAAGGTTGAACAACAAAAGTTACTATCAAAAGCTTTGAAAGAAAGAGGACTCAATTTGCTGGCTGAAATGGGTCATGATGATATGTTTTAAACATTCAATGAGTTACAATTCCTATACTCTAAGACTGTTATTATTAGTATTTAAAAAAAAAAATATATCATTTTGTTTTATTTAATTTCTATAGAGAAATTCCATCACCCGAATCAATGTTTCTTTTTTTTATAGTATAGGGAGCAAACGAGCAGACGGGTCACCTGATGGTAAGTGACTACCACCGCCCATGGGCACCTGCAACTCAAGAATCACAAGTGCGGTGCCGGCCCTTATTTTCAATTCAATTTATCACCAACATCGTGTAACAACTTAAATTTAAGGGTCATACATTCCATAACACAGATAACCAATATTAAAAAAAAAACAAAATCAAAAGATACAATGGAAAATAAAAGTATTCATGTTAGTTAGGTACTAGTTTTAACAACTTATGTATTACATGTTTTGTATTATTTTTTTTATATACTTGGACGCGTTGTCATAATATCAAAAGAGTTAAAGTCTCGATTGAACGAGATGGTACAGGGGCGAAAGTTTTACTGAATTAGTGCGACAACTGGTAGTCGCAAACAATTGACATGGATTACGGCAATGAGTCGTAGAAGGTACTCTAAAGAATAACTTATTGATAACAAGAGTGCAATCGTGTCTGTTGTCACATGAGTAAATCATAGTTAACATTGCTTGTAGTTGGGTGTGCCTTTTATTTTTTATTTTTAGGGGGCAAACGAGCAGACGGGTCACCTGATGGTAAGTGACTACCGTCGCCCATGGACACCTGCAACTCAAGAGTCACAAGTGAGTTGCCGGCCTTTGAGATAGGAGTACGCTCTTTTCTTGAAAGTTTGAAGGTCATATCGGTCCGGAAATACCGCATGCGACAATTTGTTCCAGAGATTGGTTGTGCGAGGCAAAAAATTTCTGGAGAACCGCACAGTGGTGGATTGCCGTCTTTTCTGTTGGCTTATAAATTCGTCCCTTTCAATCAACTGTTCATATGTTAAGCTGTAACCTGCACCTATAATGCATACGTTTTAGACATTTCTTAATCTGGACGCCCAAGGGCATAAAATGGATACGAGATGGCCACAGCGTATTTAAGTTTCTCCAGGTTTCTCATACGTTATGTTAAGAAGGTTGTGTGAATTTGGAAATTTGTGCGCAAAATATAGCCATACATTTTAAAATATTTATTTACAATGTTATTAATATGTAGGTCAAGGTGTAACTTATTGTCCAAGATGATTCCCAAGTCTTTTACATTATTTACCCAGTTTCAAGATGGACGCCACTAAACGTATAATTTGTAACTACAATTTTCTTTTTTGTGAAGGTTATGCTTTTGCATTATCTTTGTATAATGTTTTTTTTTTTGTTTTACCATTTTAATTAACTATAAATAAATAAATGTAAAGTAAACGTACGTAAAAGTGGAGAAACGATCTAATCCAGACTAGAACTTAAATTAGTCATTTGTGTCCTGAATTACATCATAAATAGTCATTTGTGTTCTGAATTACATCATAAATGTTTAAGTCTTCATCGTATACAAAGAAATCACCAAAAATAACACAAACAGCAAGGGGCCTAAAACGGAGCCCTGTGGGACGCCCGAAGTAATAGAAACTGTCAGAGTCAGACTCATAACCTGTTAACAATAACTATTTGTGGACGGTTCAAAATATAAGATTTGAATCAGTGCCACAAATTGCCCCGTATACCGTTAAATAAAACGGATTATTTGTCGCTTTAGCAGAAGCAGGTCCGACACGGCGTCGCGACGTGTTCCGCGCGCCACTCTGCATTAGACGGGGGAAAGCCCCCACACACCATAGCGGGATCGCCTGTTCGTCAACAGACGGCTAAGTCTGCCGGAGTTCTCAGCGATTTCTTTTCGTGGGTACCTAAGGCCCTGGCAATGAGACTCTGGAACGGAACACCGTTTTAGTCGGTTTGAGTCCAACATACCACCTTGCTTATGGTTTAGTTATTTACAGGACATTTCATACAAATTATGTTACCGGTATGTTTCATTTTCTTATCTCTAATATAAGAAGTTAAGATTATTATTTCGAATGAGAATTAACAATCACACATAGTAAATATTTAGTTAGAGCTATATTAACCTAAAGGGAATCCAATTGAAATCGTATTCATGGAGCCTCTGCAGACATAAATTTCAGAGGGTCCATGCCTCTGCAATTTATATAGAGGCATTCTATGCAGTGGAAATTTACTATCTGCTAACACAAAAAGACTACGGATAAATTAAGATCTTGGAATTGTGACTCTCGGCTTCTAGTTTTCCGAAACGTACCGGAAATCCAAAGTGTAATGTCATGCGGAAGGAACCACAATGCATCACCACACCGTTAGAGAGAAGTAAAGTTATTCACGATCCATCCTGCTGTACGTCCCGCCAAGGTCACGTACGATGTACGACGAAAAACTATAGTGAATAGTCTTAGTCTAGTGAAAAGTACTTTAAATATAAAATGTAACATGCAAAATAATCCATTTTTGTTTCTGTCAGCTTGACGGCGCGATGTTCTAGCTGGCTGGCTGGCTGACTTTAGTTACCATACAAACATTTTACCATCAGGAATTTATAGCACATGAGTAAAAGACCGAACAGACACACAAAGCTTCTAGGGAGCGTGCAAAATCTTTACCTATTTTGGTAGGGGCAAGATGAGGAGAAGAGATCTGTACTGCAGAGTGTATTAAATGGAGTTGATTGCGTGTGTCAGATTAATGATTGTTGCAAAGTTAGAGGGTAATACTATATTTTGTAATTTAAATTATTAATAAAAAGTCTAATCTGATATCTTCGTAATACCAGCTTGTTTTGGTAAACGTAAAGAACGATTAGAAAAACACATAAAAAATATATATTATCAGCTTTTATTTTGTATATATCAAGGTGATGTAACGAATGTTTTATTTTTCACATTCGCGCAAATGCAAATGCGAATGTTGACTTTTCAAATAAAACGCGATCAAAATGTTTGAAATGTTCAACATTTCGCGTCGGCTTTTATTGATCCGAGGTATACTTAAATTGAAATAAAAATTAAAATTGATATGAAAAACATTTTAGATTAAAATAGGAAAGACGACTTTAGTTTGAGTTCTTCTTCAAATCCAAAGTGTCCTAAAATGACTAAACAGGGTAAGAAAAATGATGTGCTATATCAAAGAATTTTAGTAGAAACCGCGTTTAACATTTTGGCAGCACCATGTTTTTCCGTTGTGTGAGAGTGACATTTGAAAACAATGTAAAGTTGTTATTTTGTGATATTTTCTTTAATGAATAACATAGAATTCGTAACATAATGTTAGTTATTTGTAATAAAATATTATAGTACTACTCTCCGTGACATTATATGTAACTTCAAATATGTGTTTATGCTCGAGTATACAATAGTAATTTGTAATATTATCTTTGTCCAACTTCTAAATAAAAATGACTTCCACGGACATAACAGTGATAGAAAGACTACGGAAAGAGAATTTAGAACAGTTTTTTACCTTAGTGCGTATGCATTTATCGTTTGTTGTAGATATTAATTCTGACGAGTAAGTATTAAAAGTTCGTTATAACCTCTTGTCTATTTCCGGCTCACTTTACTGTAAACTATTTTATAAAATAGCGAAAATCATAAACAGAAAATTGAAATTAATCAAGATGCAATGGTATAATTAAAGCTATTATAATTAATCTAATAAAAACAAAAAAAAACCTGTTTACATCACTTTAAAAATATACGAATTCATTTATTTGACGTCGTTATTCTCAGCGATAGAATTTTAAATTTTATTTAGTTTTTCATATTATAATATGAATTTTTTTTAAACTTAATTGAAACTTCAATTTTACTTTTTCTTAGTTAACACAACTTTATTTAATTATTATTATTTGAGCCGTACATTTGGGAATTTATTCGTAAAAAACCTCATAAATATATTTTATTTATTGTATTTATTTCTTTATTAATAGTCTGCATAACAATAAACTTTTAGATCATTTACTAAAATTCTTTAAATCCTATTGGCCTTATTGAAAAGTTTCATTGTTTAGTGTTGTTATAATTATGTTTTTTTTCCCAGTGTTGATTGTTCAACTGACAAACCAAAGCAGTTCCGGTGGAATTTCCACAAGAAAACAAAAAGTTCCAATTCAAATTCTAGTCAAATTAATGTAAATAGCACAAAGAGTTCTGTTGAAGTGAACTCTATAACAGAAGAAGGCATTTTGAGGGTCACTGAGCTCTTAGATTTTCTATCAAAGCCAGACAGTAAGTATGTAGTTTATTTGTATTTGTTTCAATATATTCTATGATAGTAGGAATTTTACTGTCTCTTATTAACAGCTTAACAATATCACAATATCTACTTAAGTTAAATGCTTGTTCCATATTTGAAAAGAAAACTCCCTTATTAGGGAATTATGCTTTTGTGATAGGTAAAATAAATAGACATAAAGATACCTGGATTTTGTAACAGTGTGTAAACCCAAAAAAAAAAAATGAAATCCCACAACTTAACCACAACTCAACTCAACTTCAACAACATATTAACAATATCAGATTGTTTTAAAAATTATTGAAATTCTATTGGTTCAAGTACAAGGAGTGGGTAGATCATTGATGTGACCCATGACATAAATAATTGATTACAACAAGAGAAATCAAGAGAGATTTTATTTTAATGTGTGTTACATAAGGAAAGGTAAAATGTTGCATTTCCCTTCAAGTTCACTAGCAACCCGCCTCGGCTTCGCACGGGTACAAATTATATACCAAAACCTTCCTCATGAATCACTCTGTCTATTAGTGAAAACCGCATGAAAATCCATTCAGTAGTTTTTCAGTATATCGCAGACAGACAGACAGACACGGCGGGGTACTTTGTTTTATAATATGTAGTGATATGCATTTTTTATAATAATTACAGATGTTACTCAGGAAGGAATATTTAGACGAACAGGCTCTCTATCTCGCCAGCAGGAGTTAAAGAATCTACTTCTCACAGGCTCCAACCTTGGTCTTGATGAACGAAAATTTACTGTCCATGATTGTGCATCTGTCTTGAAAGGTTTTCTAGCTGAACTACCCCAGCCTTTACTGATGGATCAATACTATCAGACATATTGTACTTTAGCAGGTAAGAAGACAATTAAGAAATAGAGATCTCCAACACTTTGTTGGTAAAACCCAACATTAGTGGTATTATATATTTTTTTATATAAATATTGATAATCAAGTTAAAACATTTCACAGTTCAATATCCACCAAACGCAGAAACATCAGAAGTCAAGCTCCTGACAGCACTTCAACTGCTCCTCTTGCTGCTTACTCCATCTCACAGGAGTTTCTTACAAAGATTATTACGGCTGTTGAGGCTGGTTGCAGACAATGAGGCCTCCAATAGAATGTCGCCAGATACTTTGGCCACTATGTTCACCCCACATTTGCTCTGTCCAAGGAAGGTAAAGTTTCTGAATCTAACCATTCTTACAGAAATTCACGCAATCATAGTTTAAGTATATACATATATGTATATACATCTGAGCTGCATGATTTTTCGACCAGGTTATACAGCCAATCATTGGCTGACAGACTCTGAGGTACGGTACATATTTTACATGCCTTAAACATAAAAAAAATTATACCTACATGATGGAACATGAAGAAATTAAAGAGTTATTGTATCAATAATAAATGTTAACTCAGCTGTTTGCACACATCCATCAACACAACTTCTATTGAAATAACAGCTTTAATGTATGTTTGTTCTGATTATATATGTAAAATGAGATATCTACTTGTATTATAAGTTTTATCAACTGCCAAATAAGGCAAAGTTTTCTAGAATGCTATTATATGATAACAATATTACTAACTCCCTATGTACATAATAAAATATCATAATTATCGATATATAAAATGGAAGTTTAAATCACGATTTGATGTAGATTGTAGGCAGCTGAATACTAATACCATACACACACTCATACCATTCCATGCGAGAACCCCTACTGAGACTCTTGGCGTCGGTATTACACCGTAAATAGATCGCCAGGCCTGCTATTGCAGTTCTGCAGAGGCAGAGTTACCAGACCTCCAAGGGGAGAGGGGCTAGGATTAGCAAAGTACAAGTATCATATTTGTATTTCAAGTGTTATGGGCACTTTTGATCCCATACACAGTTTTATAAAAAGAAAAACCTGATCTAATGTGGACTAGTATCTGCCAATAGTCAAGACTGTTTGCAGAAACAAGAAGAAGAGGATAAACCTATTACATGTAAAGTGTTTTTCTGTAATTGGGCTAATTTTAAATCAAGGAGTACCACTTGAACCTCAGGTATCGTTCAAGTCTTCAATATTATTATGAAGATAAAAAGTTTGTTTGTTTGTATGTCTGCCCGCCAATATGACAGGATATACCCATCCGATTTAAAGAAATCCTTTCTGTTCAATAATCTTATATCTAGTAAATCATAGTTCTATCAAAAAATCTACCGCTCCGCACCTATGGGTCATAAACAACACCGTGACTACTCATGAGGTCTTACACCTACAAGCTATAAACGGTGGGTGCAGATTACTGCAGAGCACCTATGACTACAGACATAAAAACTTCTGACTCAGAACTCCGTTTTGATTCGTATAGGGAGATGTCAATGGCATTAAAACATTTCCTTAACGAACATGAGGACCCATAAGACTTTCTAAAAATCGTGAACCATTTTTTACTTCTTAAATAATATATTTTTCAGTTATCACCAGAAACCTTTCATGCGGACTCAATAGCTTTGTCTCCGGTCATCAGTTTCATGATTCGGCAGTCGTCACGCTTGTTTGATGCGCCTACGCAGTTAACTACCGATGCGGCTGTGTACTTCACTGTGAGAGAGAAACGGAGAGCCATGTCGCCTGATGTGGACCTGGACGAAAGTATTACTGACAAGTTAGTGGCACTCATCTCATTTGTAGGCTTAAAAGCACATTTGTAATGAAGCTAAAACTGAACAACGCTTAAACAACTCTAAAATGCGGATTTTTAATGTAATGTTGGATTAATACATTGTTAATTTAAGGAGGCATTTTTAAATGTTGCTGATAATGTAATAATAGGACAATGAAAAGACAAGTAATGATAAGGTTACAACTAGGCTGTAAAGAAAAGGTATCTATTAAATGCAGTCAACACCTTTTATTTCAAAGAATTCGATGTAAAATACTGATATTAACTAAAATAAAAAGGTTGCAGAGACTATTCTTTTATACTACGACTACGACCCATGCTTGACGTGGTCGTAGGATCCCTCATGCATGATGCTCGGTGTTCATACTTGACACACATACAACCTAATGTTGAAAAGTTGAAAAAATGCATTATTAAAAATATATGATGAGAGTTTCATTGTGTGATGCGGAAGTAGTAGTTACTTTACCAAACAGTTTGGCTTGTCGTGGTTAAATGGCGCTCGATACATCGCGATTAAGTAATTTATGTAGACTTTTAAACATTCCAGGACCGCCGCTAACACGGTTTACACGTTCGTGGACCGCCATCGGACGCGAGTCGAGAACGAGACCAATCCAACAGACACGGCGCTTGCGCAACTGTATGCGCATATACAAGCACTACCGGACTCACAACACAAAAGAAGACTTATAAAACACTTTAACAGGCAGAATGGATATGGTAAGATTCGTTTTACTCTAAGACCAAAAGTAGAAAACCAGCTAAGACACATTTAAGGTGCTAGTGACCTTAGGCGAAACTTTATAATGAAAAAAAAATTATTATACAGGTTGTAACTGAAAATAGGACATTTATCTAAATCAATTAAAGGGCATGACTCTAGAATGTAGATACAAAAATATTTTTTGAAAAAACTATCCGTTTACAAGTTGTAACTTTTTTTTCATTTTGGATCTGAGTAATTGAGAAAATCCATAAAAACTAACTTTATAAGTTTATATGCTAGATGTACATATATTTTGAGTAAACTTATCACTACATATTATAAAACAAAGCCTGTCCGTTCGCGATAGACTCAAAAACCACTGAAAAGTTTTCATGCGGTTTTCACCAATAGATAGAACGATTCATGAGGAAGGTTTAGGTGTATAATTTATTAGTTTTGTAAATTGCTTGAAATATGATGATGATTCTTGAAGATGTCTCTGCTACCCGTGCGAAGCCGGGGCGGGTTGCTAGTATAATATAAAATACTTGGGGTTATTGTTTTAAGGTTTTACAATAATCACATTAAAAGAAAATAAATCGAGGCAGTTACTGATAGTCAATATAACTATAGTTTAGTAAGACTAAAAAAACATGCTTTAATAGTGAACTCAAATAAAAAGGAAAAAAGAGTTCCCGTATCCACCTCCTGGCTTCATCATCAGACCATTGTAACCGTATGAACTCAAACTCGAGGGGTATACTAGTAGCCACTGAAGAGTTCCACTGTCCACCTCCTGGCCCCCATCAGGTCAGGTCCAAGATGCCAAATCATAGTATTCATCAGCCTCCGCACCTTTTCCCAACTAAGTTGGGGTAGGCTTTCAATCTAACTACGATACGGCCGAACTTAGATATTTTAAGTGAAGCGACTGCAATCAGACCTCCACAACCGAAGTACTAGGTGACCTCGAAGTTCTGTAGTTAGACCAGGTTGTCGGACTTTTTAGGACTCGAATTACCTGTAACGAATACCACAGATGTTCGTATGGCACCCGGGACCGACGGTTTAACATGCTCTCTGAGGCATGGAGGGGTCTCATTGTGTTAAGAATGGCCACCCATTCTAAGACTGACCTGGCTAGTCTTACTTCACTTAGTAATGTGCTAACCTACTCGGTTACCACTTAGCCACGAGCCCCTATGCCAAATAATAGTATTGTCATCTAAATTATATATACAATTTACATATTTGTTAACATTGTTAACTTTTTTTTATGATATAGGGGGCAAACGAGCAGACAATGGGTGACCTGATGGTAAATGACTACCGCCGCCCATGGGCATCTGCAACTCAAGAGTCACAAGTGCGTTGCCGGCCTTTAAGGTGGGAGTAGGTGAAAGGGGGAAGAGGGGGAGAGGGAAAGGTTAAGGCCTCCCGTAACCTCACTCACTCGGCGAAAAACAATGCAAGCATTACTTTGCTGCCGGTTTTCTGTGAGCCTCCTGGTATCACTCCGGTCGAGCCGGCCCATACGTGCCGAAGCATGGCTCTCCCACGAGGCGAAGCTAATAAGACCGTGTTAAAAGGTCTTGATATCTTGTAAACATGTTCTTGTACAATTTACAGGCACTCCAATACAAATTCAACGTACAGGTAAAGTTGCCGGCTCTAAAAGTTTCGGTGACTCCATCAAAAGACATATATTTAACAAGGGCCTGCTCAACAAAACACCAAAGAAAGGTTCTGGGTCTAGTATCAATGTTATAGTAGAGGTAAGAAAATGTTTTTATACTCATTATACTAGAAACGACTGTTCCTTGTTAATCAATTTCTTTTGAAACTACTGATGTGCGCATCGAATGTTTGAGAACTCTTGACTATATTTTTATTAAATATAGAATTAAAAGTAAAATATACTTGTACTCCCATCAAGAGAAGAGACAAAGGTCTCCAATTAAAAAGTTTCATTTTTTTATTTAATGACTTGGCTTCGCACGTATTGTGCTTTTGCCATATTAGGAAGTTTACTATTAATCGTTTAGTGTTTTCACATAGCAGTGTAGCCAGCCTGGATGCTTTACCCCTAAACTTAGGAGGAAATAAATTGTTTTATGGAAATAAAATGTTTGTTTTTTTGTGAAGAAAAACTTTATTCGTTTTTGGAGCATATTTTTATTATTCACATTCATGTAAAAGGCATGTTCGCAAGAGCTGGAAAATAAGTATATTGTGAATATAGAAAACTAACTGTTGCTCGCGACATCGTTCGCGTGGAAATTCAAATTTATTCCACGGGAGCCGTACCTCTTTCCCAGATAAAAAGTAGTCTATGTCCTTCCCCAGGATATAATCTATCTCCTTGCCAAATTTCATTATAATCCGTTCAGCCGTTTAATCGTGAAAAGATAACAAACAAACAAACAGAGTTACTTTCGCATTTATAATATTACTAACTGCGCCCTGCGGTTTCACCCGCGTAAATCCCGGTGCCGTGGGAATATCGAGATAAAAAGTAGCCTATGTGTTAATCCAGGTCTCCAGCTATCTACATACTAAGTTTCATCGCAATCGCTTCATAGTTTTTGAATGAAAGAGTAACAAACATCCATACATTCATACATCCACACATCCATACATCCTCACAAACTTTCACGTTTATAATATTAGTAGGATAGTAAGGATATTGCAATGACATCTATCTTTTAGAAATACATTTTATATTATAAAGTGCTTTTGAAATAATTTTAGTTTATTTTGTCTTCACAATAGCAATTTAGTCTTGAGTTACTCAAATAAATAAACGACTGCCTACATCACACAACTGTGTCTTCAACTAAAGCATGTATGTCTGTGAACTAACTGTGATCGTGCATTGTGTATGTTTAACTTTCTCTGTGTGTCTATCCCCTAACTTTCTCTCATGCTTAACGCTTACAGAAAACCGCCAAAGGGAAGCTAAGGTTCACAGACAATAACAAAGTCGATGTTTCACATAAAAACATAATACTTAAAAATTTGGCAAACAAAATTGCAAGTTCTGAGTCGTTAGATGACGATTATGAATCGGACGCAAGCAATGAAAGCACATTATCCGAGGGTGCATTAAATAGTCCACGAAAAATGAGTCCGAAGTTCGTATCCGAACCCAATTTGAGCGTTCTAGATGCTAATGATGAAACGCCTAAGAAAAAACGCGCCAACAGACTTTTTAGATCTAAAATTATAACTAATCATACTATAAACAAAAAATATCAGAAACGCAATGGCGCGATACGCGGTACTCCGACCTGCGTATCTTGTTTTGAAGACCAAGATACGGGTTCAGAAAACGATATTTCCTGCCACGCAATGAGCAGTGACAAGAGTCCTATTGAAGATACGCCAAAGAAAATTCTAGAAAACGATATGAAGTATTACCTAACTAGTACGCCGGGTATTTCTGATGCCGTTTTCGACGAAGACTGTGCTACGCCTTATACGATAAATTTTAGAAGAGCCTCAATGTCGCCTATTACGAAGTCTACCCAAAAGTTGTCTAAGGCCATGCAGGTTTGTTCATTGGCATGTTTGCATGTTTCATCCGTTTTTCTTTACTTCTGCTTTTGTGTTAAGTGCTCTTTGTGTTAAGTGCTTTTTTGTGTTAAGTGCTTTTTGTTTAAATGAACATGACGCCATTCTCACCAAACAATCTCTATGCTGCAACTGGAATGGATCTGGTTAAGTTTTGTAAGTGAAGTATGATTTTGAGACTGCATTCTTTGAAGAACTACAGGCAATGACAATATTCTCTGTCTTTCGAAGAGAGTCTTAAGAAGGTGTAATTCAAATTTCTTATTCGCCTTATCACACAGTATGTTGGTCAGTGTGAATGAATTAATGTGTAGTAACATTAAATTGATCTCACCAATTTTATGGCAGGAATTTTAGCCAATTTAAAAAATATTGTGCGAAAAGTTTAAGTTCTCCAACAAATGTTAGGGGTAAGGTTGCCACTTTCGTTAACTGCGCAAAAACTGTTCCAAAGTTTATTTTTGTAACTGGCGTTTGCTTCAAATGCAGGTTGTGTCTTTAGAACTTTAAGCTCAAATTAATCTATAGTACATCAGGCGCACCCGCATTTGAAATGCATCCTTAAAAGTTTATCTGATCGGCATCGCCGGACCACTTCAGTCAAGGTCGACGACAATTTGATCCAGCAAAAGTTACATAATAGACTGTGAACGGCAAATATTAATGTCACACACGTTGCGCAAGCTAGAAAGCACTTTATTCCATAGTAGCAAGCTATTTATTTAAAAAATTTTCAATGAGTGACGCTTCTGTACGTAAGTATTATTATCTAATCTGTGTTTAAACATATATCTAATACTCCACAGGAATCAATAATGACTCCCCGCTCCCGCAAACCTCTAATAATAACATCGGAACAACGCGACAGCATGCCAGAAACGGTGGAGAATAAAAACGAAACGGCAAAATCAGATGGGATGTACCAATCTATATCACCTAAAAACGACAGTGACTTCGTGTCGTCAGACGACGAGAATGACGTTACTAGGTCAACGTTTTCTTGTGAAAGGTAACCTATAATACATACATTAATAGTTACAAGCATTTTTTATACAAAATTGAGTTGGCAAACAAGTACAGGGCTGTTAATAGTGAGTGTTATCGATGCCTAGTCGTCTGTAGTCCTCACAGTGGTTCTACTCACAAACAACGCCGTGTAAAGTGTAGTAGGTCTGTTTCGTAATCTTGTATAGGCGTGAGTCTGGCTCCTGCAACCTCCGCGGTAAGCCGCCTCACCCCTTGATAAAGGGCCCCTGTCGAGTCCGTAACTAGTCGAACATCCCCGAAATATACACGTGAATAAAATCGTATATCCCTAATTAATATACGGATACTAATTTTTTTTTTTCTATAAATATGACTATTCTCTAACATAAAATTAAAAGGCTAAAACTAAAACTCTAAATTAAACGTGGCACCAGCGAAACCGCAGGCAGAACTAGTCTGAAAAAAAAAAAAAAGGCAGAACTAGTCTTCTATAGGATGGGTGTATGTATAACGTACGTGGGCATAGATATTAGTCCAGTGCAATTATATATATGAAAAATGGCGGAACCCAGCTATAGTGAATCAATGATTGTTTTGCCATAAACTAAAAAGACCCATCAAAACTTTCTGCCAATGATTTTTATTTAAGTATAATGTTTACTGAAACATGATACTCGTCCCATTGGTGCAGATCTGCACTTAAGCACCGAGAGCTATGGAGCAGATCTGCTCTAAAGCATACGACAAGTTAAGAATTCTTCATTAAAAATGCCGTCATTTTTAGTATAGCATGCCACTTATCTCCATTATGAATCTTGAGAATAATTGAAATAAACAAGTTGAAAAGTAGGTACTTATAGCAGGAACAGGTAATGGTAAAAGGGAGTATGGAGGTGAGATAGGTGGAGTGGAGATCACGGGAGGCAGCTGTTTCTCCACTTCAAACAGTTTAGCATCGTGTTTGTGTCCACTAGAGCGTTATTTTGAGTATTATTGGCCGTATTTGTTCAAATACTATGTTGCTGCAACAACAATGTTATATTGTAATTTTTTTTTTAACACGGCCATACCTCACGCAGGGTTTTCTTGTGCGTAGAGGTACTATGGTTTTAACTGAAAAGAAATACTATATCAAGCACTGGTATTGCCAATGATGCTTATCAACTATTCTTTTACAGATCAAATCAGTCAACGAGTGGATCCTTACATAGGAACCCATTAGATGCCAGATCTGTCTCTCTCACTGATGTCAGCCCCCTAAGGTCGGAGAACACACGGTTCATACTCGCTCACGACCGACCGAACATAGTTGAAGACCTAAACACAACTCTATGTGGAAATGCAGAAGTTCTACCAAAGTTTGCAATGTCACTTACAAATCTAGACCAAAAAACGAAAGTACTCTCAGAACCTTTTAGAGAATATCTTCTTAGCAGATCGGTCTTAACAGCAACCCCAATCGATTTATCGATACTAAACAAATCGAATGATGCCGATGAGAAAATTACCGATTCACTACTTTACTGTTTAGACGGTAACGTCCCTTCGGATTTGACGTTATCAATTAGTAATTTAGCAGTTGATCAAGAATCGCCTATGAGGTCACCGTTATCGAATATAAATGTGAATATCGATAAGAGTCCGAATAGGAAGCGCGGTGCGAATAGCTTTATGTCAACAGACGAATCGACTGCGGAGAAGAAAGTGTTAGTTGAAAAGGAAAATTTCAAGGAGCAAGTGTTCGAAATAAGAGAAACAGAACTGTAGAAATTTACTTTTTTATGCTTTAGCATACTGGTTTAGAAGGGTTGTGATTGATCCGCCTTTAAATTTCTAGAGGATGTTTAATGAAGGACAACTAAAAGAAAGTACATCATTCGATATAAATTATACATCTTACGCGTGAACGATATAACTATTTTTTTTCGGAATTAAATGAAGAGAATTATATGAAAAGGATTAAGCGTGTATTCCAAATAGTGACATAAACCAGGCCAGGTCCACTCCACGGTGTAGGTATAATAGGCTACAAGTACATGGCGGGATCGACTAATCGTGCCAAAATTCAGTGGCCTGCCGCGCGTAGACCGAGCCGCACTTTAGTTCCCTGCTCACTCACGCGCTGCGTTGCGTTATCCGTTCGTATCTAGACTAATCGAGTTATTAGTACCTAGCCTAGGTTTATATGTTCACCAAAATAGAGTAATAGGCACATAACTTATTGGTAATTAAATATTCAGATTAATTAATTATTTAAAAAAGACAACCCTATCGTCGCGGCGTTGTCAAAACAGATAAGAGTTACGGGATAGAAAGGGAGGCAACTTCTAGGTGAATATAACTGTAGGTATTAGCGCTGTGTGATCTAAATTACGACTTTAACGTGTCGGAACAAGAGTCGATATTTATTTAAATGATGTGGCGGAGTGGGACTTCTGTACCTGTACTATTATGTATTCTATGCCAAAACATTAGTAGTGCAATGAGCCTTATAGAAGACTACTAGTAGTTGATTGCCCTTTACTGTCCCCCAAGTAAGCTAAACACTTCCTAGGTACTACATTAGTCGATAATGCCCCTTGTGGTTTGAACCTCTTTTGATTACTATAACCAAGAATTGAATGCTATAACCAAGACGAAACTGCCATCACAAAACAATATTCAACATGTTTACTACATTTAAAATCAGATAACATTTTAACAATTATCAGTTTTGCTATTATTTATTGTAAACAATTAACTTATCACAAGTCCACGCAAAAACATTTGATTGTGGCTATGGCACAATAGAGCCCAGCTCTCGCAAAACCCAAATCAAAATCCTTAATTTTAGTATATTAAGTGCCTTAACCTTAGATGAAGTAATTGTGGATGTATCCACGTATGTCCATGTTTAACCACGTCATCAACTATAAAACCGCAACTACCCTAAAATATTGCATCCTAGAATGGTAAATTTTAAAATAAATAAATTAAACCTATTTTTATTTCATTTTATACAAACCAAGTACATGCGAAAATATTTAGACGATATTGACTATAACAAAATGTAGTATTAGTAATTGCATCAGTTAGTCAAAGTGCGTCACTGCGATGCAATTTGCTTGAATTTGATATTATAGATGCATATTTTTTTATTGTACATATGTAGATAGATAGTTGGCACAGACATGTATATTTCGGCAGTAATTTTTATATTATTTCACAAACTATTTGATAACATAATATTTTTCGGTTGTGGTACACAGTGATATGGTTTCATTTACAGGTACTTCATCTAAGGTCTAGTTATGTTTAAAGACTATGAAAACAAACCAAAATGTCAGGAATGGGAGGATTTTTTGCATAATTATTTATGAGATTATTGCTATTTAGTACTATTAAGATTATTACTTGAATTATGAAACTTATTGTACAGTATTTTCACGTACTTTATTATTGTATTTTAGAATATGAACAATATTAATAACGAATTGTTATCTGTAATTCGTTGCGTTAAAGTGATTTTGTTTTAGTAAATATATTCAACGCAGTTATTCACAAATATTTGTCATTTATGAGTAGGTACGTTTACAAGTATTAATATAGATTATTTCAATATGCCTTTTATTTTTATGCCTTGTTAATTTGGTGACATGAAGAATTAAATCACTTTTAAGGTGACTATCTTTACACCGTGTGCTAAGGACGCCCTTATGTTTTTCAGACTGAAATTACCTTCAAAATTGCTTCAGCTGTCTCAGGGTTTAGTAAAAGACAGATAAACAGAAAAAAAACCATAAATTTTTTTTCATTATTTTATTGCTATAAGTGCCGTGTAATCATTCATATACACTTAGTAAAAAAATACTATTTCGATATTACAAACACAGTTCTTGAGCAAGCGATTAATTAACGAACTAGAGTTTTGTCGACCCGTCGACTCGTCGCGCGCTGTACCTAAGCTCGCGGTCCGCTCACTTATAGCGCGGCGACTGCGAGCCGCCAGCGAAAAAACTTCTTGTCGTGTCGCACATGAAGACGATGAAATTAGCGCACCTCGCGGGCGGCGCGCGGACTGCGAGCTTGCGCCTCGGCCACGACATCGAGCGGTGCGTCTTGCCGCGCGTCCTGCGTTTTGCGACTGGCATCGCCATGCCAACGACCCGCCGTCGCCTGTAGCGGCGGCGTCTCCGACCGCGTCGGACGTATTCAGAATGTGATGTCTTTATTAAAAGCAGCACGATCCTGCTTAGAATTTCCTTTTTTGCTAACTGTATTTTAAAAGTAAGGCAAAGAGTAAATCCCGTTAATAAAAAAAGAAACAAATCTGGTGTATTTAAGTCGTTATAATACAATGAATACAGGCAATACCCCGTAATTGACTGGCCTGTTGGTCTAGTGGTTAGTGACCCTGACCGCTATACTTATAGGTGGTGGGTTCGATTCCCACCTGAGTCTGGGTGTTCTTTGTGTCCGTTGTTTCTATGTAAAGTCCCCCGCGACACAGGAGTAATTCCTAATGCGGGAGTTGTCTTTTAAAAAAATAAATTTCGATTATACAAGAATGACCGTTTATACATTTGATTATCTACTATTGTATATATAAGAAAATATAAAAGTACAACTTAAATGCAAGAGAACTGTATCACCGCGCGGCGGAAAAAACAAAATTATTTGATCAAGACACTTGACGAATTCGTCCGTCGCAGTCGCCGGTCGCGCGCTCTGACCCATGGCCGCTGCGCTGATATCTAGTACCTACCACCACTCACCACTCGCCGCCCGCTCGCCACCGGCCGCGGTCGCTAGCATCGTCGTAAGACGCACCGCGCCGAGTCGTAGCCGGCTCTAAATAGCTTCATACATTTGTTTTTGACGCCGCCGCAGATGCAAGTCACTCAATTTCAGGCGGTACCGTGCTGCAGCTGTGCCGTTGCAGTGCCGTTATAGTGTGCGATGACCTTAAGATTCACACCGACCGGCGCGTAACTTTGAGTGACCAAAACTTGCTTGTGTTGTAGCGTGTACAAAAGTATTTATAAAAATACGACTATAATAGCATATAGTTCTGACGGTTGCAAGACGGGTGGAAGAAATCTGCCCTAAAGACCGACCTACATTTTTGGCAGACTCAGGGAGATATGCACTCTTTGAGGCTAGTTACAGGCAGCATAAAAAGACCCTAGTACTTAGACAATTTTTATTCAATTCACAAAATTTTAAATGATAAATAAAATGAAGCCGGTTCCTATTAACAGTATAGTGAGATAACAGTAGAATTTACAACAGCAGTGGTAGAAATTTAACATGCACTTTTGTTTGAACGAGTCAGGGTAATGTCTGAAAAAAAAAGTATAAGACTAAAAATTCTTAAATTGGTTGAAATGGTGAGGAACACAAAAAGGATTTTTTAAAGAAAACGTATTTAACTTGTCGCAACGTTGTGTCGCAGGGACTTAGCGACCAAAGTAGAGTAAACATTACAAGACTAACTATTATAACTTTCTCCGGCACGCATGGGCCGGGCATGGGCCGGTCGGACCGGAGTGATACCACGGCCTCACGGGAAACGAGGCGAGTATTTCGCCGAGGCGAGTGAGGTTACCGGGGGCCCTAACCCTTCCCTCTCCCCCTCTTCCCTCCCTTTCCCTACTCCTGCCTTAAAGGCCGGCAACACACTTGTGACTCTCGAGTTGCAGGTGCCCATGGGCAGCGGTAATCCCTTACCGTCAGGTGAACCGTCTGCTCGTTTGCCCACTATCGCATAAAAAAAACTATATACAGCATGAAAATAATGAATGGAGGTCTGTGCCAGCAAGGTCTCCCGCCGAAAAGAGGTGTTGCCGCTTCTGTTAACAATAGTAGGTACACCGCGAGGCGTCAAGCTCTCCAGGGTTGGCAACACTACTATTTACTATAGGTAGTATCCAGTAGCATTCAAATACCAAATATACCTAGTTTAATATTTGGTATCTGAATTATATTTTTAAATATTGTTGGGTAAAGCATTTTTTTACTGGGTCCAGACGTGTATGAATCTGTACTATCTATACTAATAAAATAAAGCCGAAATTTTTTTCTTTGATTGCTTGTTTAAACGTGCTAATCTATGGAACTATTAGTTGCATTTGAATAATTCTTTAGATAGATTATGGTTTATAGGCTACTAGCCACCCGCCCCGGCTTCGCACGTGTAGTAGAGACATCTTCAACAATCATCATATTTCAACCAATTTACACAAAACGTTAACAAATTATACACCTAAACCTTCCTCTTGAATCACTCTGTGTATTGGTAAAAACCGCATGAAAATCCGTTCAGTAGTTTTTCAGTTTATCCCGAACAGAGACAGACAGACAAACGCGGCGGGGGACTTTGTTTTATAATTTGTAGTGATGTACGTTCCGCTACGACCCTTAGAGGGCGGAGCAGTGACCATAAACGGTGTTGAAATGGCGGATAACGACAGGTGTTGATATAAAAGTAACTTACATGTTTGTACAAGGTCTTGTGGCCACACTTCTATTTTTAATTTTCGTACACTGTCTTGTCTTTTGCATCATGACCGCCATAGCTCTTGTGTTTCCTTTTGCTAATCTACAGCCTTCTAGTTCCTGTTCTATGCGTTGAAGCGCTTTTTCTTTTCGTCGAAGATCTCTCTCTAACTGTTCTAAACCTTTAGCAGTTTTTGCTCTCTTCCTCCGTTTCTGCCATATGGGAACATTTGAAGCCTCCCTGGTTGGAGTTACGCGGTGTACAGCAATGCGCACTGGTAAAGGCAGGCTGGCGGCTTCGTGCTGTTTTAACGCGACGTTAGGTCTGTCAACAAGTCCAATATTCACCTTCAGTCCTACATTTGGGTTCGCTGGAAAATGATGTTTCTTTTTTATATAAAGGTCTTGTCATCATTCTCTTCAAAGGCCTTTTTGTCACGAAAAAAAATAATATTACAACTAAACTATACTTGAGCCAAATTGGATGTGGAATCTTTGTAAACAAACCATATGTCATCATATATAGGGTTGTCATAATTAAAATCGTGATTTTTTCGCTATTGATGGATATTAGTGATGTGTTATATTTTTTCCGGTAATGTAACGACATAATATAATCGTTCAAAAGAATACAAAAAATATTATCTATTAATCGTCAAATTGAAGAAGGTATGCAGTGCTACTGTAGAACATAGCCACTACCGTTGTTTATTTTCCAGTATTATAATGGAGGTATAATCATACCAAGTTAAAAAGGTAAAAATTTCATTACACACAGATTTTTGAGCCTTTATATATAAGAATTCATACAATAAATGTTAAAATATTAATAAACTAGCAGCGCCCGGGTAGGTTTCAACCGCGTAAGTCCCGATCCCGTGGGAATATCGATATAAAAAGTAGCCTATATGTTAATCCAGGTCTTCAGCTATCTACATACCAAGGTTTATTGCAATCGGTTCAGTAGTTTTGGCGTATCCATATCCATATATCCATATACAACCATACATCCTCACAAACTTTCACGTTTATAATATTACTAGGATATATGTAATAAATTTTTCTTCTATAATTTCATTTATCCTTTTTAATAAAGTAAATGAACTTGAATGCAATGTATATTCAATTTATATTATTTTGTTGTGGAAGTCAACTCCTTGGCGTAGGCCTCCCCTAATTCTATCCATCTGTCTCTATCTTTGCCTTGTTTTCTCCAGCCTACTCCACTCCTCTCTTTGAAAATATCCTCCCACCGTTTCGATGGTCTACCTTGGCATCTTTGGCTATCTCTGGGTACCCATTCCGACAGTTTTTTAGCTCATCTATCGTAACTCAGAATCTTTAAATTTATTACGAAGCAACGTCTTATAGCACAGATAAAAGAAAAATTGCGAAAACCGTATTTTTTTAGTAACATCATATAATAAAAATATTTTTAATAATTTTAAACTTACTACCCCTTTTACTTATATACCTACAGGTTTGTACGGAACCCCCGGGGCGCGAGTCTGACTCGTACTTGGTTAGTTTTTTAATACTTGTCTTGGTGTCCATTTGTTATCGTTATTTTGTTCAGAATTAACAATAAAAAAATAACGATTATTTATGGACTACCAGAATCTACATTTATACGTAAAAAATAAACATTTCTGTGTTTTAAATAATTAAATCATTCTAATACCGCCACCTACCACCGCTACGTCTAAATGTTCTACTATGACATTTTACAATCGATAGGTATATAAAACGCGACCTCAAGAGTGTGATGAAGCCCTGACCACGCCAACTTTTTGAGAGCAATCAACAATGAATAATGATGATATGTTAATGATGTTTTGAAATTAGATGTGTAAATCGGGACTAAATCGCGACAATAATAATTACAAGGTACTATACCTATAAAGTGCGAGTTTTGGCAACTATCCGTACTTGCTCTTGAAACTTTTGCGACTATACATGTCATATCAGATGTGTAATCTAATATATATAGCCGCGAAAGTTTAAAAATAGTTTTTAAAGTCACTCTTGCCATTAAAAGAAATTAGTGCCATTTGTTGTCCGCAACATGACGAGGTTTTTCATTAGCCTTGTCAGACCATAACAATTTTTTAAGGGTATGTAATTTGCAACCAGGTTATTAACAACTGCCTGTCAGAAAATGCGCGAAAACGCTTTGTTGGTAAACATTCTACATCGAATTTGGCTGAAGTATAGCAATTTTGTGAAGAAAATTTTCCTACGGTCGAAATTAATGAAGAAGCAGACCGCTCGATTCCATTGCCAATCCACCGATCAATTTCTGAACCGCTTTGTGCGTTGTCGGATATATTAAGCTTGGTCCTAGTTTTATCCGGAACCCATTCTGTACAAGTACAATAATATTATTTTTATATCTAGTGTTAATTTTTAACACAAGTTTTTAAGCCATGTCGCGACAAGGTCAGCAATTTGGAACGCACGGTGGAATTAAATAGTTACTTAATTCAATTTCAATTCAATAGGTCCCTATGTATTTTGTTGAATTAAGTATTTAGCCACTTAAGTTTACTTTAGTGAGTACTTTTGTTGTAATAAGAAACTTTGTGTTAATAAAAAATAATTTTAAGCTAGGTAGGTATACTCTGATCAAAAGTGAGCTTATCGATATTTCAGGCTGTATTGGTATCCTAATTGTCATGTGTAATTATTCGATGCAGGGATTTAACGAGGCTAAATAATGATAGATTGGCAATTTATAATTTGTTTAGTTTCAGTTTCAAATTTGTGATCGCTGCTCGCTTTAATACTCACTTTAGTTGATTCTTGGAGACGCGGCCTTTCTTGACATCCAGAGTACTGCATTGCTTGTGCTCTTGCGTGGTCTTCGTGGTCGTATCCACTCTTAAACCACGAGTAACCACTTGTTTTGGTGTCATGAATGAGTTAGTCACATGATTGTGACTCTTACGGGTTAACAAATTTTTGAGATCATATCATTTTCATAGGAATATAAAAAATACATTTTTTGGATTTTGATTTTGCGAGAGACGTGGCTCTATTAGAAATTCAGTTTCCCTTTTATACGGATTTATTATAGTCATTTCGGAATTGTGATCATAGTAAATTGGTTGAATGTAGTTTAATTTCTGTAGTAAACCATTGGAAATAAAAATAAGATCTGTCAATTTAGTTCTATTAGGCCCGACACTTTTCTTTTTTTTTTGACACCACGGAGTTGCTCACTATATGCCAAAGAGATTATATTTTCCCAAGAACGAGCTTGTATAAAAAGTTTGTTAGTTATTACAGAGAGAGAGGTAAGTAATGGAGTTTAAAGAACAGATATTGTAATTATCGGCCGATATATCTTATAAATCATCAGTCTTTTCCCAAGTGGATTACGATACTGTCAGAACCGGATTAAGCACGTAGCAATAACGGGCCCCGTGTAAAGGGGAGCCCCGCGTGTCAAGTCCCGTCAGTAATTTCTTGAAGTGAAACCTATTAAGACATTGTATATTGAATTTACTTGATGCTACAAAAAAGTGAAACTCAATACGTTTATTGCACACCATAATGTTATAAAGTTGTTAGGTATAAAGTATTTCAGTTCATTATTGACCCTGTCGGGCCCGGCAGCGTAGGAGAGATGATTTAAAAATACCTTCAACTAAAATAATATGCTAAGAAAACAGTTTAAAGCACTGATGTGTACAAGTCTACGTTTTTAACTTTGACTGCAATCAACAGGCCAATGGGTCACGAAAGAATGGCAAAGCTTGGTATTTCTGGCCTTCAAAAAGAAAAGAAAAAAGTCAGATGAATTCCTTCACATTTTTAATAACATTTTAAACAATATTCAGCTGCTATATGAAAGTACTTTTTATTACACAGATCAACATCAGAATTGCTCATTACATTAAAATGTATGTACCTACCTACTTTATCTATACTATACTAATATTATAAAGCTAAAGAGTTTGTTTGTTTATTTGCTTAAACGCGCTAATCTCTGGAACTACTGGTTCGAATTGAAAAATTATTTTAGTGTTGGATAGCTCATTTATCGAGGAAGGCTATAGGCTATATAACATCACGCTACGACCTATAGGAGCGGAGTAGTGACCATAAACGCAGGTGAAATTGCGGGATGCTGAATTAGATAAACGCATGAAAGTATACCATACCTCACCCAAATGATTTGGAAGACATCCTAGACGACAAATTAGTGCGGTTTTGCCGGGCTCCTCAAAACGGATGTAGCTGGTGCTATCGACAGTAAGGATGAAAGGATGAAAGAAAATAAGGGTGAGAGTCTGGATGAAAGGAACAAAAAGGACATATCCTTTTATGTACCCCTGATTTGATGCTTACACGTTGTAAGTAAAATTTCCTGATGACAGGTTGAGTAGTTAAGGCCTGAAAGCGTTACAAAAAAAACATACTCACTTTCGCATTTATATAATACTAGCCCGCGTGGAAATTTTGGAGAAATCTATCCCACGGAAACCATACATTTTCCGAGATAAAATTACATATCTACTATCAGGAATAGCCTATATGCTATTCCAGACTATAATCTATCTCGATTATATATATATAGGTATATATATATATATATATAGATTAGTTAGAATTGCCAGGGCAATCTTAATTTTGGCATTTTGTACTTGCCAGCGCCCAACAGAATCTTTAATGATCTACTTACTATTAAACTCAAGCGAAATTGTAACCTATAGATATCAAATAAACGTATTGAGAATTGCATATTTTTTTACCACTCAACTTAAGAACCTAAAGCAAATTAAGGGTAGCGGTAGCCCAGCGGTAGAATTTGCTATGGGCTCCGTGCTACCTTAATGCGGTACTGGATTCGGTCCCTGTTGCCTATTTTAAATTGTTGTCATTTTTACATCATCATGAAGTCTGCTACAAGAAAACCAATTTTTTTGTTAAACTCGTTCTTGTACCTGTACCTATGTCGTAGGCCGATCGAAATATGCCTGGGCCGATGATATGCCGGGATTTCGTGATATAGCGGATTACTTCATGATATGTTCGTTCTAAAGTTGGACAGACCAATATAAGAGCAACCTATTTGTCGATTTGCCCAACTAGTCATTTGCCTACATCGAGATTGGCTAGGTTTACGTGTAAGTAGATAAAAGAAAAAAAGTAGGGTATCCATACAACGGGATTCCTCGGACTGTTCCTGGAGCTCCAAATACAAAGTAATTAAAAAAATATTTTTTACAAAATTCTTTTTATTTCCTATTTACTTTGTTTTATTAATTTAACGTGTAGGTGCAGTAAAAAACAATGGCGTTAAAAAATAATAATTTAAAAGTTTATTCTGATAACAACGTTTTAAGTTTTGTTTTTCAATTGCTCTTACACTTATATGGGACAGTTTTATTCAAGACAAGTTTCTAATCAGGAAATTATCCCTATGTTGTGACATCCTTTACAAAAAACGTTAAAGAAGACAAAATTAAACACCCGAATTTTTGAATCCCACAAACTGATTTAAGCATATGAAGTATGAATATCTTATTAGCGTATCGGTGCAGATCTTGTGGCAAAGTAGCAAATACTCCAGCGAAGCCCTTTAGGACTGGAGAAGGATTTCACAGGAGCAATAGTTGATCGCGAGTCAGTCGATCCTACTCAAGGAGAAAACTTTTGTCGATGTGGCGTATTTTTTTCTATTTGTGCATTTAGAAAGATAAATAGGTAACGCCCTTTTAGCGAAAGGGGTTACTATTCGGGTTCCCTCGTTTTTACAGCGAGTGTTCAACCCTGAAGACGCCGTTGAGAGGTCTGGGAAGAGTTTTCTTTTCTGCCTGAGTGTTCGAGTTCCATAGAATCCTATAGAAAGGAGATATGGTTCGGATACTCTCTGCGGACCTTGAAAATTCAGGTGAGGGATGTACCAATATCCGCAGCAGGTCTCCAAGGTGAAGAGCCTCTAGTCGACGGTCACAGGCTGACTCCACGCCTAACCACGGCTAGTGCAACCTGGTCGAAACGTCAGGCAAGGCAGGCAGGTATGTAATACCTATTACGTGATCGCGTTATCGCGTATACATAATTATATATCACTAGCAACCCGCCCCGGCTTTGCACGGGTAGCAGAGACATCTTCAACAATCATCAAAACATTTCAGTCAATTTACACAAAATCTTAACAAATTATACACCTAAACCTTTCCCATGAATCATTATAAGTGAAAACCGCATGATAATCCGTTCAGTAGTTTTTCAGTTTATCGCGAAAAGACAGACAGACGCGGCGGGGGACTTTGTTTTATAATGTGTAGTGATGGAACGCGAAAGTTTAAAAGTTAGTAGAATATAGACAAGTTAACTTTGAGTTTGAACAAAACGGAACTCCCAAAGGACCTAAACAATACACTGGTTGGCAGTTCAATTAAGCATCCGACATTGTTCATTTATATCAATTCTGACTTACTAACAAGTTGGTCTATGTTGTTCTGAGAATTGCAACAAGCGGTGATTTAATTTGGTAGACGGTGTACAGCCACAGTGCTATATGTAATTTATTGGGGGACGGATGGAGGTGTTTTGAACGCGCTACTTTTATTACGAACATAGAAGGTCAAGAAAGAAAGACACTATACATTCGAATGCGCACGTCGGATGATGCTAAAGCTCTTACATCACTATTACAGACCGTGTCATATGACGTTTCTAACAAACTACGTGCCCACTCCTAGAGTACTAGGATTAAAAAGTACTAGTACTACGTACTAGTACTACGTACGTAGTAGGATTAGGCTCTGTAGGACATCAAAACATTTGACAATAATTATAGTTATTTTATTTATTTAATAGTTTTTAACCACAGCTTCGCTCGCGTTAATGGAGAAAACTTCGATAGAAAAACATTAATAAACCTTTTTTAATAAGCGGTATAAGCGTACCTATAACAAAAATCGCAATCTTAGGTTACGAAGTAACTATTATCTTATATTTGTTTTAAACGACTCGCCTTCCTCGTCTGACGATTTTTATTTTCATTATTTGCTCATTGCTTACACTGGACTACAAGGTTGAATACCCATTACCTAGAAAATATATTATTTTATAAAAAAAAAAAAAAATTATTCTATAAAACTTCTTACGATTTACCTGCTCCGATGTCAAATGTTATCAGATATCGACCTTGTGAAGTGGTTTCTATTGACCTTTCAATTTAATCCTACTCTTCCCCTAAGGGGGCGCCGGTATGCGAACAGATTTATTTGTATCAAGAGTTTCTCGGATACCACATCCGAATATTCTAGTATTGTTTTCAATAAATTAATTGTTCGTTGCAACAACGGGTGGTATTTGGAGCTAAACTACAATGTAGCGGTTGTCGTCTTACTATTTAGTTAATACCTGGTATTTCGTGTACTTATATCTCAAACCATTTATGTAAAATTTATTTTACACAGATATTATATAAAGTGCTGTTAATCTTCTCTACATGTGTAAGTACAGCTTCCTTTTTTAAATTGAAAAAATCTAAGATAGGTACCTCAGTTTCTGGAATTTTCAGAAATCTTTATGTGACCCGGATTAATTGCTCTCGAATGTATTTCACATCCATATAAGTAAGTAGGTACTTAAGTTGAAAAGAGTTTCCAAATTCCTGAGTTTTCATGACTTTTTTAGGGTTCCGTTCCTCAAGAGGAAAAAAGGAATCCTTCATCACGAAACCCGTGGTACGCAAGTCAGACTCGCACTTGTCCGGTTTTTAAAGTTTTAGTAAAAATTACTGGACATATTATAATTTAAATTACTCATAAATAACCTACTAAGTGATGGACGAACAATAAATGGAAATAATATCCTGTCTAGATAAAATATTGGGTCAACGCACTTCAAGCATTTGTAAATTAAAATACGCAATAAAGAGTAAGTACTTATATTTCAGTTAATTGAAATGAATGAATTTTAGCTTCATATTATTATTCGAATGTACACTTTTTTCATCTAATAATTATAAGTTGCCCCTGCCACAGAGTGTCCGGACACTTTTTGAAAACCCCGCCCGGAGGCTCCCCGGTCGCCCTCTAAACTAGGACAAATCCGGGGAAACCCGGACGGATGGCAGCCCTACCTAGAGATAAAAAGATACACACGAGTCGTGTGGTTTTTCACTTATAAACATAAGTGGAAAATCAAGCGCGGGATCGTGAGTTGGTTTAACACGACTTATGCAACCTATTACCTTTGAATTTTCCATTTTTTTAATTATAACGCTAGAAAAACCGTAACAATGGAAATAAAAAGCATACTACTTTTTAGTGGATGGTGATTACTGGTGTCTATTTACATTCTCATGGTATCAGTGTATCATAGTGCGTCTATGACACATTGATACCATGACGGTCCATGACCCCAAGAAGCCGTAACAAAACATATCAATAAGCAAGTTAGCACTGAGTGAATACGGTTCCTTTACCTGAAGCAATACTCGTACCTACTTATGTCCGTATAACGCGGTATAAGAACCAGATGAACGTATCTACATTTTCTTAATTTTATAGGGGAGCAAAAATACTCCGAGAATTTACCTAGTTCCTTGTGGTTCCTTAGCTATTTTATTATTTTGGAATTTGTGAAATATTTCATTTATAATTACATCGTTTTGGGATTTCATAAAAGAGCACTTTGTGACCCGTATAATAAAAAAAAAAACGATTTTTGACTATTTTGTAGATACGTTCATCCGGTTCTTATACCGCGATATGTTCTCAAAACAAACTCGGTAAGCTCAAGGGCTATTTTATTACATAATTACTTACAAAATAAACAATAAAACGCTATTTACGTAGCCGAGTGGACATTGAACACGCACGTGCAGATAACGCCACAGTGCAGTTAAGTGCAGATATTACACTTTTATCTTGTAACAAACCGCCAAATTTATGTCACGTCCAACACCGATTTTCGGTCACTAGACGATTTGTGAAACAAAATAAACTAATGCTACAAGGTTCCCACCGAAGTCTACCACAAAAAAAAGAGAGGTTTCAAGGGACACTCGGATGGAACGAAGTTCCTTTCGATTAATTAGTGAAGGAATTGTAGTAAATTTTATTTCTTTTACTATAGCAAAAAGTGTCGTTACAACTTTTGGTCTTAATTTTTTCCGTTTAGCCCCCTCTCGCAACGCGCTATTAAAAAAAACTTAAAAGGACATTGTTGACGAGAAGTAACGCGTTCATACATTAAAAAAACCGGCCAAGTGCGAGTCGGACTCGAGGACATCGAGGGTTCCGTGAAATATTTTTATTATATAATGGAACTAAAACGGTTTTCGCAATTTTTTTCTTTATCGGTGTTACAAGACGTTGCTTCGTACCAAATTTCGAGACTCTGAGTTCACGGGAAGTACCCTGTAGGTTTCCTGAGAAAAAGGGTCTTGACAGACAGACAGACCCACGGACGGACGGACAACAAAGTGATCCTATAAGGGTTCCGTTTTTTCCTTTCGAGGTACGGAACCCTAAAAAGTAGGTATTACATACCTTTGAATTGCCTGACGTTGCGACCAGGTGACCACGGCCAGTGCAACCTACCATAATTATTACCTAGTGGCCATTGCAATACAGTATTCAGTGTAATTATATATATTGTATAAATGCTCATGGATCCCAATTCTACCTAATAACAAATGTGTAAATGTATGTATATATTTGATCTATGACATGTGATAATCAAACTGCGTTTACTTGCATCGTGTATCATTTGTAACGTGGACTGCCAATTGACGCAATATTCCGTTTGTTTGAGAGCAATTTGTTCTCATTTGTACAGAAATAAACACGCACACTGCATATTCTCGCCTTTACTCAGATTGACTGATAATAATATATTTTATTCTTTTGCATCCTTGGATGTCAATTCAAATTAATGGCATATAATTGTGCAACTGCTACCGTATTTATAATGGTGCTAGAAAAATAATGTCGATACTAAAGGTTGCTTTTTAAAGAGGTTTTGTTTTTAAAATGAAATAAAGTGCGTAAAAATTATATTAATGGCCTTGATGTTAGCATTATTTGAGAGAAAATTTTATGCCATTTGTGATTTCGGGTATACGGGCGCTCTAATGAAACGCAATCGGGAAATCCAATTTCATCAATTTGATAAATTAAACATCATCATTTATTTAATAAAAAAACAAACCTCTAATAAACCACATCTTACCTATTACAAATAATTCGTAGGCATAAGTATAATGTGACTAGGGATTGCAATCCTGCGGGTTTCCGCGTCAATTTTAGTCCTGCTGGATCCCACGCAATTTGAAAGTTGACGCCAAATCTATCTATATATATATGGTCCAAGACCCCACGGCCGCCAGACGTCACGTATTTTCTGACGAACGAAATGTGGACGATTGAATAGTGTTAGTATGTACTATGATTGCATGCCTACCTGCTAGCTTGGTTAGACGGCCAATTTCCAGGTAGCAGGTCATGAAGGTACATAAAAAAATTACTTACCTCACGTAAATTGTCCAAGCTGATTTTTACGTATATTTTAGACAATATCGTTAAAAATAAGTAGACAATACTCCCAGACACTTTTTGTCGGCCGTATTGCTTTGCAGACGCTTTAAAGCTCCCAAAATTATTCCTTCTTCACATAAACTCTGATGCTCCATTTTTATATATGTTCGCCAGATAACAATTTTAAACCTTTTACAGGAAGACAGACCGATCCAAGGGTCAATCGGCCGACGGAAAGTGTCTGGGAGTATTGTCTACTTATTTTTAACGACATTGTCTAAAATATACGTGAAAATCAGCTTGGACAATTTACGTGAGGTAAGTAATGTATTTATGTAGGTACCTTCATTATCTGCTACCTGGAAATTGGCCGTCTAACCAAGCTAGCAGGTAGGCATGCGATCGTAGTACATACTAACACTATTCAATCGTCCACATTTTGTTCATCAGAAAATACGTGACGTCTGGCGGCTCTGGGATCTTACTCTAATAGAAATATATATAGAAAATAAAAATAGAAAGCTCGGTGTAAGCCCAGCCTGCTTCTTAGAGAACTGCAGATATACAGTCTATTTGCAGTTCTCTAAGAAGCAGGCAGCAGGCTAAATGTGCATGACAGATTGTTGTGTTAAGCAGTAAAAATAAAAAAAAATATAGCTAGAAACACTTACGTCACTTTGCTATCTGGGACAGTTTATATTTCTTTATGTTTGCTTAATGCATTCGCTTTTCGCTCGTGTACTTGAAACTTTCATTAAATTAATATCATCGCAAACTTGTACATTTCCGGGTAATTACGAGCTCACACACGATTTCTATTATAATATTTGTGATTGTAGAGGTTATCTGTCTGATACGGGTGACTAGGAAAGTTCTAAGTTATATCATAGACTAGCTAAGTACCTACGTTCAGAACACGTTCGTATATCATCATATAAAATATAAAAGGCGATATTATGTAATTAGCTCAAAGGTCTGGCTGTTAGTTATTATTATTTTCAGATTCTTTTTTGTTTTTTCCTATTTTTAAAGTAACATTGCATGCAATTATGTGTAGGCGAATAAAAATATACTGATTTTCAATCAATATTAACTAACTATCTTATTAATTGCATCATCTGTTGTTTTTAATTTGATTCGGTTTCAATTTTTAAATATTCTTATTCACGTACCACTAATTGTCATTATTTAACATAATGTAACTGTTTGAAACTTGATAACACAATGTTTTTTTTTCTTCAATTGTAATCAAATATCAAATGCATGTGGTATTAAACTGTAATTAATTGTTGCACTGAATTATGTTTTCTTAGTCAGTGAATTTTGATGAATGTATTAGTGTAAAGAATTGTTGGTTGATCTAACAAATAAATAAATAAATAAATACTTCGCACTTGTTACTCGCAGTATCGCTCAACGAGAACTGAATGTCCATCCCGCATTTTAACGCCTTTATATAGTTATAAATGTTCAGTCACAAAAATCTCATAGAAGGTTCGTGAACTTTCCTGAAACATTTCCGTCGCTGTTTAAACTTCTAGAACTCACTAGGACATTCTTATTGATAGGTTATTAGTTTTGTTATTCGTCAAAAGATGGCGTGCGTCTCAATTTAGGTAATCTACTACTTCTGTTACTGGTCAATAGATGGCGCCTGCGGGTCAATTTAAGCTTCCGTAACAGTACGCAAATAAGTCGCAGTCAAAACTAAAGAAACTCTCGATAGTACCCATTTGATTTCCTATTATTTTTGTGACATTAATTATTGTAAATTTTTCATAGTTTTTTCTATTTCTTAGTTTAATTTAATACTTATTCTTATATATGAAGAGTTTAACATGTAGTAGATGGCAATGAAACATAAATCTACACATTTTTTTTTTTTTTATATTTTTTGAGTTAGGTACTTGGTGACTTAGTTTTGACCGTCTCAATTTATTTAAGTCGGAGATAAGAGCAGTTACTCCTGGTAAACTTGGACAAGATATATAGTCATAGCCAAGAAATACTCATAAACACTCGTTGGTAATTTTATCATCATTATAATACGAGATTTCGATCGTCTGTTTATCTATCCAAAAACTACTATTACAATACTAGTAATGAAATTCTTTATTTCATTAAAATACCCAAAACAAGAAATCTGGTACTGTAAAATTGATATTGTGATAGATGAGTGAGTATATTGTCTTCAAACTGATGGTTTTGAAGCATGTTTTTAGGGTTCCGTACCTCGAAAGGAAAAAACCTAACCCTTATAGGATCACTTTGTTGTCCGTCTGTCCGAACGTCTGTCTGTCTGTCAAGACCCTTTTTCTCAGAAACGCGTAGAGGTATCAAGCTGGAATTTATATCAAATACTTATGTCTACTGTCCCTTAGAGCTGTGAAAAAATCAAACTTCTAAGTCAACGCAATTAAAAGATACAGCCGTTTATGCCACAAATTTCCGCAAATTTTCGACACTCGCAAGGGAATCAAAACCTACAGGGTACTTCCCGGGAACTCAGAAACTTAAAATTTGGTACGAAGCAGCGTTTTATAGCGCAGATAAAGGAAAAATTGCGAAAACCGTAAATTTTTAGTTACATCATATAATAAAAATATTATACGGAACCTTCGGTGCGCGAGTCCGACTCGCACTTGGTCGGTTTTTTTTTTGTTATTTGTCTGGACAAAGCTTTAAGAATTAATTGCATTATGTAATATAATTGTGAAATACTTACAGATTATAATTTTAAGTAAAGGTTTTGATTTAAATTATACTTCACCTTATTGACTTTGGTTATTCACTTTGATTATCTATTGAACATTCCTTAATAAGGCAGTTAGCTTTCTAACTAGTTTATTCTAATATCTATTATCATCATAAACCATTAACTTTTTTTGCAAAATGTGTTAAAGGTTTTCTTCATGCATTTTTACTATTTCTTTTTATGGCACAAAATAATCAACAATATCACCGTCATATAATTCGCATTTGTACTATTTAATTAAACTTTATCGTATAAAAGTAGAGTAACTAATTTTACCTACTTGTTTCCGATTTAATACAAATAATATTCTTATCTCTTATCTACTACAGCGGTCACCAAACTTTTTTATGTAGTTGACCACTTGCTTTGTTTTTAGGTGTTGGGTAGACCCCCTGATTGGATCATATTGCATGCTTGCAAATTTATGAACTTGAAAACGAGAGAAAACAAAACAACGCATGTTAAGATTATTAAATAACTATGAAAAAATAAATCCTTTTTCATGAGATCGATGAACCTTTTGGCATTAATTTAGAAAGGATCATTAATAGATAAGGAGTGAGACATTCCCCAAATTCATGCGTGAGTAGAACCGTTTATAATTATGAATACCACTCACGAAAGTTTTTATTCTTATATCCTGTTTGATTCTTTTTCATTGTTAAAAGGTTGCGAATCTTTTTCCGCTAGGTAGGACAACAGAAAAGCAATTAACAACTTTCTTATGATATTCCATAATATGTTATTAATAACAATAACATATCTTTTTTAAAGACAGAATAACTGATATCCGTTTCTAAACTGTATAGTTTACTTAAGTTATTCGTTAGCGCTTACTCGTGTAATATGACGTGCGTTTCTTCAATGTCAACATTATGAGTTGATTATCCATTGTGGTATTAGCATATTTAAAACAACCTCGAACCTTATTTCAAAATTTGATAGGTTAGGTATAAATTCAAAATTAAAATCATGACCTGCTCATCGGGGGCTCCTTGCTTGCGTCTTACGAATCCCCAAATATTTTTTTACTCACATGGACCTTGCCCTTGTAGTTTGTGGTCGGGGGTCGATATAGACCACTTTGGGTATAACTGATCTACTATTACCATTTCTAGTAAAGGAAAAATACGCTGAGTTTAATAATATATGTACAATTGATACAGGATGTTGTAATTTAAGACATATAGATATTTAAAGATTAATTATTGAATGGTAAATCATTTAATTATAATAATAATAATAATAACCTGGCAACACTACATAGCAGTCGTTCATTTTTCATCCAATTTCTAATATTTTAAATTTTTACTATCTCCGAGGCAAATACATATATATATTCTTTAAATAATGTCCGTAAAAATGCAGACCATAATAAATATTCACAATAAAAGGACGTATACAATATAAAAACAACCATAAATATAAGACATGACGTTACAAATGTCATGTCTAATACAAATAGAAAATATCCAGACTGCTAAATGATTACGAGATCCAGAGCGAAGACAGCATGTTTATCATCCCCGGACTCGTCACTCAGCTCCGCCTCGCGCCTCCCGGAAGTTACCTCAAGCATTCCGACGGTCGCTGAGGCGTCGAGCTCAACTTCGAGTGACGAGTTTTTCTCTCCGCCGACGTCGCCAACACCTGTACGTCGGCAGGGGAGAGGCCGGCCACGGACGTGCTTGGGACCCCGAGGCCCACCGGCTTCGAATAGGGCCCCCGCTACCGGTGGTAATGTGCGTCGCATGAAGTGGACATCCTCAATAAATGAGAACGTCATGCGAGCATATTTTGTGGCTACAGAGGGAGGAACTAACCTTACTGCGTATCGTGATCGTATGCTGTCTCTGTTTTAGGAACTTGAACCAGCTATTAACGTTTCGGCGCAAAGATTATCGGATCAAGTACGGGCCATCCAACGATGTCATTTGTTGGATAATTCCGTACTTGAGAGGCTACGCTCGGACTTGCAGAATAGCATTGTTACTTCTCCTCCTTTACAAACTGTGACTCTACTACAATCTGAACTACCACCACCTTGTCCTGCTGATAGAGGAGAGGATAATGGTGCTTCATCTGTAAGTACTCAGTACAATGATCAAATAAGGTATACTTTGGAAGGTTCTATTCGGGAATATCGGACTATGAGCTCTGAAAGTAAACCACGTTTACCTCGTTTGCCAATGCATAAACGAAACAAAGCGCTAGTGTGTGCCCTTGACTCCATGTTAACTATTTATTTAGAAGAAAGTAAAGATCTCAGTGATACGCACTCAATTCTGTATTGTGCGGCTGTTGCAGCATGTCGAGTAGCTGGTGTTAAATTCCCTGGAAATGACACCGCTACTCGGTCAAAGCTTGTTGTCCCAGCATGGCAATGCAGGATTGAGCGTCGTATTGCTGAGACGAGGGCACTCATTGGCAAGCTTATCTGTTTCAGATCGGGTAACACACGCCCGAGAGTAATGCGTTTTGTGAATCGGGCTTTTTCAGGAACTGGCATCAGTTCCTGTGATTACGCAGCACGAGTCACAGAGCGCATTGACTTTCTGAAACAGAAAGTTTATGCATGGGCAAACCGTATTCGGAGATACAAAAAAAGAGTAGACCGATATACTCAGAATCGTTCATTCCAAAGGGATGAGAGGTGGGTTTATAGAAGGTGGGAGCAGCCTGATTTAGTGAGTGACACACATTTCCCAGAAGTTGAAATTACAAAGACATTTTGGCGTAACATCTGGGCAGTGCCTGTCACTCACACAGAGGGTGATTGGATGCGAGATGTCGAACGTTCGTGTGAGTTGATTGATAACATGGAGCCAATATTAATTTCTGACATTGATATAGCTTGTGCAGTTCGTTCGCTGCCGAACTGGAAAGCAGCGGGACCGGACGGACTGCATAACTTTTGGCTAAAGTGGCTCCGTAGCTCACATGTATGTTTGGCATTTCAATTTCAATCATGCTTAGAATCAGGTTCGCTTCCGACTTTTATGACCACAGGCATAACTCATCTGCTCTATAAGTCTGGCAGTGCCACAGACCCCAAAAACTACAGACCAATAACGTGTCTACCAACAGTTTATAAATTACTCACGTCCATTCTGAGCGTAAAGATAACATCTCATTTATCCAAAAACACCATTATGGCTTACGCTCAGAATGGATGTCGAAGTGGCACTAAAGAGCTCCTTATACTTGACACGATCATTAACCAGCAAGTTCGCCGTAACCGAAAGGATTTGGCGACATGTTGGATAGATTATAAAAAGGCCTATGACTCTGTGCCGCATACGTGGCTCTTGAGGGTGATGGAGTTGTACAAGATTGATATAACTCTATGCACTTTCTTGAAGGCATGTATGCGGCAATGGAGAACCGTCCTCTGCTATCCAGGATGTCGGCGGTCTCAGGGTGACGGCGAGTTTATAAAGATCAGGCGGGGTATATTCCAGGGTGACAGTTTGAGTCCCTTGTGGTTCTGCTTAGCTTTGAATCCTCTTAGCACTTTGCTGGAGGGTTCAGGACTAGGCTATTGTTTGCGGAGAGGAGGTCAGGTAATATCCCATCTCCTTTACATGGACGATTTGAAACTTTTTGCCTGCAGCAAATCCCAATTGATAAAATTACTAGAGGTAACTGAAAACTTTAGTAAATGTATCAGTATGGAATTTGGTGTGGATAAATGTGCAGTCATGCATGTAAAAAGAGGCAGGATTGTGGAATCTGAAGGGATGGAACTCTCAGATTCCACACACCTTAGATGTCTTTCCGCCAACGAAACTTACAAGTATCTAGGTATGTCACAGTCGTTAGGGGTAAATGAATTGTCTATGAAGCAATCGTTACAGGAGCGCTTCTTTGGCCGCCTGAAAAAAGTACTCAAAAGTCTTTTGTCAGGTGGTAACAAGGTGCGGGCCTATAACGATTGGGTCATACCTGTTCTAACCTACTCCTTTGGCATACTTAGATGGACTCAAACTGAACTAGATGCCCTGGATAGAAGAGTTCGTACACTGCTTACCGCGTACCGAATGCACCATCCACGTTCATCGGTCATGAGATTGTATATCCCGCGGAAATGTGGGGGTCGTGGTTTTTTAAATGCCAAGACCCTCCATAACCGCGAGGTATGCAACCTTAGAGATTACTTTCTCTCCGTTGAACTGGATGTGTATCGGGATGTGGTGGCAGTTGACAACGGACTCACTCCGCTTGCTCTAGCAAAAGAGAACTGGCGCAAACCAGCAGTACTTAGTATTACAGATCGCATGGAGATATGGAAGAGCAAGGAGTTGCATGGACGTTTTTATCGGGCCTTAAATGGGCCCGATGTAGATTTATTAGCATCAGTATCCTGGCTACGGTTCGGTGACCTCTTCGGAGAAACTGAAGGTTTTGTCTGTGCAATTACGGACCAAGTTGTTATGACGAATAACTATCGGAGATATATCCTGAAGGACGGCACAGTTGACATTTGTCGGGCGTGTCATCGTCCCGGAGAAACCCTCAGGCATATAATTTCTGGTTGTTCTCGTCTTGCTAACGGCGAGTACTTGCATAGACATAACCAAGTGGCCAGGATAGTCCATCAGCAACTTGCTCTTAAATATAACCTTGTGGCTGTCGAGTTACCATACTACAGGTATGCGCCCGACCCAGTTCTCGAAAATGGTCGTGCAACATTGTACTGGGATCGATCTATCATCACTGACAGAACTATTGTTGCCAATAAGCCTGATATAGTGGTGATAGACCGATTAGAGCGCCGAGCAATGATTATTGACATCACCATTCCCCATGACGACAATCTCTTAAAAGCCGAAAAAGATAAACAAATAAAATATTTGGACTTATCCCACGAGATTGTCGACATGTGGGATGTGGATTCAGCAATCATTGTGCCGATAGTCATTTCGGCCCATGGGTTAATTGCTAAGAGCCTCGACCAACACCTTCAGAGGCTCACGTTAGGCAGCTGGATCAAGAGCCTAATGCAGAAGGCAGTCCTTCTCGACACGGCACGCATAGTGAGGAGGTTTCTGTCTCTGGAACCCTAACCACCGGTAGCTTGGTCCCTGTACCCGATACCGGTGGGACACTATTTTTTATATTTTTAAATTTTTTTTTTTTTTATAATAATGTATTTAAAAATGTAATTTATATGTTTTGTAAAAGTTAATAAAGAGAATAATAATAATGACGACAATCTCTTGAAGGCTGAAAAACAGAAAGAAATAAAATATTTGGACTTATCTCACGAGATTGTCGACATGTGGGATGTGGATTCAGCAATCATTGTGCCGATAGTCATTTCGGCCCATGGGTTAATTGCTAGAGCCTCGACCAACACCTTCAGAGGCTCACGTTAGGCAGCTGGATCAAGAGCCTAATGCAGAAGGCAGTCCTTCTCGACACGGCACGCATAGTGAGGAGATTTCTGTCTCTGGAACCCTAACCACCGGTAGCTTGGTCCCTGTACCCGATACCGGTGGGACACTATTTTTTTATATTTTTAAATATATTTTTTTTTATATAATAATGTATTTTAAAAATGTAATTTATATGTATTTAAATGTTAATAAAGAGAATAATAATAATAACTCCACACATCACACACACGGCCGTCTGATCCCAAACTAGGCAGAGCCTGTACTATGGTAACCAGACTGCTGATAAACATACTTATATATTTCTAAATACATACATATTATAGATAAATTACACCCAGACACAGAACAAATTATCGTGCTCATCACACAATTATTTGTCCTGGGTGGGAATCGAACCTACGACCTCTGGCTTAGCAGTCGGGGTCACTAACCACTAGACCAACAGGCCAGTCAATTCTTTATGTATTATGTACACGATACAGCTTATAAAAGAAGCCGGAATGAATAGTTTTATTTTGATTTTGAAGATGGTCGACGTAATAAAGATTATGTTATGAAAGATTCTTCAATCATATTCGATACCCTTAATAGTCCACGGACAGAAGACCAGCCTTTGAAAAACATCGCATTAGCCAGCCTGATTAAGAGGTTAATAGAGAGGGTGGTCAGGGGCGGATCCAGCAGCCTGCCTTAGGGGAGAGGGGGAGGGGGGGGGCGTAACCAAAAATATTGCTGAACTATAACCTCGACTATGACCTATAATTATTGTTTAATTAGATGAAATTATTTTCATTTCATAAATTTGACTCTATAGGCTACTGAAACTTAAAACTACAAGGGAGTTTAGAATGTATTGGATTCAATATTTCGTTTTTTAAGTTTTTATATAGTTTGACGTTTTTTTAGAAAGCTTAGGGGGGGCGATTGCCCCTATCGCCCCCTCCGTGGGTCCGCCACTGAGGGTGGTGCATCTTCATCTGTACCTATTTATGACAAACTAGCTGAGCCTCGCGCAGCTTCACTCTTGTCTACGCATTTATATTGTTTGTGCGGAACCTTAATTCTTTTTCCAAAATAAAAGTAGCCTAAGTTACGTTAAGTACTTAGTACTTAGTTACGTGAAAATCGGTCCACCCGTTCCGGAGATTAGCCGGAATAAACAGACAAACAGACAAAAAATTTAAAAAGATTTTTAGGTATAAGTATCGAGTAAATATTCGGGTGCATTAAGTAAAAAGCTGTTATTATGACATTACAAACATACATTTCAATTCTGGTCCTACCCTTGGTATCGTAGCAACTGATACTTAAGATCCTGTGTTTAATGTCTTGGCATTATCTCTTTGCCATTCATACTGGATTTCAATCCAAAAGGTATATCATCGTTACAAAAGTGTTCTTGTATCGCATGCACTAGCACAAAATATATTGAAAAGTATTTGAATCGAGACAGTTTTAGATTTTTTTTCAGTAGCCACCCCGCAAGTACCTCTCAAAACTAATAATAGTAAATAAAACTAAGATAAAAATATTAACTTACACTTACAAGTACATATATATTATTTAACAAAATTGCAGCGCCATGTACCAATCAGATATTATCAGCCGAGTTATTAACCGACAATTTATTTTATCACAACAAGTGCCAGTTAATACATACACATTCTCTTTGTCACATCGATACACAATGTCTTTATGATAAATAATAATAATAGTAATAGTAATATTAATAATAAGTGTAATAACGTGTGTTATCTGTTAAAATGTGTTTTAAGTCGTTATTGTATCGCAGCACGAGTGGGGTACAAGTTTTAAGCACTAGTTTGAAGAGGAGATGGTTTTCTGGCAATGGAATATCGGTTACTGTGAGTATTTTATATAATAATCAATTTTTATCTATATCATTAATTCAGCATTGAAAGGCCTTTCCTAAACAGAGACTTAATATTTTTAATATTTTTATTTGGTTCTACGGATTTCTTTATTCTTTTTTTAAACGAATTAAGAAATCCGTACAACCAAACTCTTAAAGTCCTTGCCGCCAGTCAGATTTATATTTAAACTTAGAACATTCATTTTTGTTTTAAATGATAATTATATACCTTCTTATTTTTCTTATTAATAATTGAAGTAGAAAGTTAAGTAACCAATAAAAATTAAATGTAATAATTAAATCATTCAAAATGTTGCGGACCATTGAAATATACTACGATAATGAGTGTGATTGTTGCTTTGCTTTGTAAATGAAAAGTGTCTTGTATTCGCATTTATTAAAAAGAAATATCCTTTATTATTCTATGTAATTTATTATGTTCTATTATTATAGAATCGACTTTAATGCGTATAAATCACGCTCCAAGCACACTATAGAAGAGTAACATAGAAAAACACACTAAAATAGAAAACATCCTATTTTTTAAAGTTCTATTTTTTACAGTCATATTTCCTGCAGCTCCAAAATTATTATCATCGAATTTATTTTTAAAATAATAAATGGAAGCAAATCTGGTACTTACAAATAGCTTGCTTTCATCGATTGTTTAACGCGTGCATCACGGCTCCGATGCTCCGAAACTTCGAAGCGCCGAATGTACCTCAGTTCGATGTCGGGGGGCTAATAGTTTGTGTAGATGTAAAACAATAATCTTTAATACTTAATACTATATCTATCCTAATATATTAAAGCTGAAAAATTATTTTGTTTTATTGTTATTTTAACTGCATTTATCTCTGAAACTATTAATCTGATTTGAATTATTATTCTTGTATTGGATAGAGTATTCATTGAGGAATATTATAGGCTATGTAACGTCACTACGACCTTTATGAGCGGAGCAGTGACTAGTTTAGTCTAATAGTAAAAGGATTGTCCATTAATCACGTGAAGCTCGAAAGCGGGGGAGGGAAAAAATCCCGAAATATCATTAGGGGGGGGGGGGGATTGAAGTGAGATATCACGTGTATTTATTTTATTTATAAATATATTTGGAACTTAAAAAATTACACGTGATTTTGGCTAGTTAGTCTAAAACCTCACCACGTATCACCAGGGGGTAGAAGGGGTTAAAAGTGTGCTAAAAAAACATCGCGTGGTTAATGGACGACCCCAAAGTAATACATACTTTATATAGAATTTAATTGTTATTTGTGTATTTTGATGTAATATTGTAATTGTCGAATCAGCTGTTTTACAAAACCAATAGTTGTGACGAAACAGCTCTGTTATCTAAAACAGCTTAAGGACGTTAAGTTGCATTTGCGACTGCGAAATGGCTTATTTTGTCACCGCAGGGGGGGAGGGGTATTTTGTCGGTCCTTTGGCCACTACGTACGCTTGCTAAAGCGAGGGGGGGGGGGAAGCATCTAAAATTTACAATGCGGCTGCATTGATAAAGTATAAAAAGTTTTAATTCTGCGTGTTAAAAGTTCGGTAATAATGAAAAGCCGCTAAACGTCTTTAGCTGTTTTATATAATCGAGCTGTTTTGTAAAACAACTAACGGTTTTGTAAAACAGTTAATTGAACAATCCATCTGCGACACATACATAACTTATACCAGTATTAACCAATTACTATTGTGATTAATGTGTTAAAAAAGTGAATTGTACGTAGTCTAGTTATCAGCTTTTTTGTTAATTAGGTATCTGGGGTTACGAGTATGAGTTATTTATTTATAAGTAGATAGCATTATTAGCGCGGGCAACGAACGTTGACTTCAGAAGATTCCTCCTCGAATTGGTAATACCCGTCAGATGAATAGGTTATTTGACAGTGGTTACGATAAAATCTTACTATATATCTTACTAATGTTATAAAGGCGAAAGCTTGTGATGTGATGTGATGGATGTATAGATGTTTGTTACTATGTCACGCAAAAACGGCTGAATGCATCAGGATGAAATTTGATACAGAGATAGATTATAGTCTGTAACTTTTTATCCCGGAAAAATGTACGGTTCTTGTGGGATATTTTCACGCGTACGATGTATGAAATATGGTGAATCAACGGCGGAATTACACATTTGCCGCCAGTAGGCTATTAAAATTTTGCCGCCTCTACTGGTTGGTCTACCTAATTCGATACCCCAGGACAAGACATAAAAAAATTATGTAGGCCCCAAATTTGCCGCGCCTAAAATCTGCCGCCCTAGGCCTCAGCCTACTGGCAAATGCGCCACTGTGGTGAATACTGTTACTTATAAACTTATAACTTAACAATAATCATACAATTTTCTTATCTTACAAAAATCATTAGGATTGACGATAGGACGGTATCGTCAAATTTTCCGTGTATGTACGAGTCAACTCAATTAAAAGAAGTTATTGTTGTCAGCATTGTTAGAAGTCGTCAAATAGGCATAACCAATTGATATAACATCGACGGTATATGTATAACGATATCAATAGGTCGTCGATTATAACAATAATTTGTATGTTACAATAAAAACTTTTTATAAGGTCTGTCAGGTCTGTCTCGTGAGACGTGAGTTTTAATTTTTTCATTGGCATTTCAACAGAGACAGTGGCTGGTCATTGGTCACATGCACTTTTTTTGACAAATAAATACTTGATCTACATCGGTAGAGTTACCCAATAAAAGTAAACCATATCGCAATGTGGACTGGACATTATAATACGCAGTCACTGCCGCTTCACTGACTGTTTTGCGTAGGAACACTTCACGACAATCGTATGTTGATGTCGTAATAGGGTATGTACTGTTAAAGAGAGAGACAAACTTATGTGGTAGTACTGGTAGTGTACTAATATACTCAAATAGATAAAACAATTATTTAGGGTTGGATACAAATATCAAACCTATGAAGGGTACGACTTTCCATTAATGTCCGTCGAATTGAGGGTGGGGGGGAGGGGGCTGGGGGGACGGGGGAAGGGGTACTACCCCCCCTTAAAAGGAAAAGTTGCGGAGCCCCCCCTTTTCAATTTTTAATTCTGAGGAAATTTTCCTCATTTTATGAATTAAAATTAATTTCGTTTGTCATAAAATTCGGTTCTGGAATTCGCCGGCCGCTACTGCGGCACGCTCGCTTCGCTCGCTCGGCTCGTGCGTTATGGTCACATTTCTAACATAACCTAAACCTAGCCACTTGAGGGTAAATTTCTATTTCCCCGCCAACTTAAGACAGCCGTCAAAATAGCGTCAGTTTTACGTTTCGTTCCACAAGCCGGCAAAAGACGGTAAACATTGAACATCTTAATTACAATTTTAATAGCTCGTAATGAAAATAATGCTGTAATTTATTATTTAAACTGTTTAATATATGTGTGCATGAAAACTATTGAAATGAGTACAAAATATAATCGTTTACGTACATTTATATAAAATAAATGTTACCGAACGTCTGACAACTTAACCGTAGGTAAAACGAAACGTTAAATGGCGAGAATTCTATATATATTTGTGGTAGGAATTGACATAAATATTGCAAAAATAATTGATTTTCAATATTTTTTTTCTGAAAAACTACGCGTCTCTGCATGTTGAAACTTTGCGTGTATGCTTATAATAATATAACCTTTTTGCAAAAAAAAATGTCAACCCCCAACTCGGCGGACGTTAATGGAACACTGAGCCCCTATGAAGTATTAAATAAATAAATTTACCGGTGTTGTAAGGGGGTCGCAGATGTCTGTATGAGATGATATATTTTCTATATAAAAAGTAAAAATATATTTAACAAAGCTCGCTACTGACGATTTATAAAATACTCATTCGTATTCGAGAAAATGACACTAATTTAAGTGATTTGAATAGATTCAATCAATTCAATTTTCAAATATATCGTTCGATGTTGATTTTTTTTTTAAGACAGGTTCTTCAGTAATCTGGTATTTGGCCTTTTGAGGGAATAAGAAAATAGTACATTTCGCATAAAATGCAATTTTTTTAAGAATAGGTGTACCTACCTTACTCAGCAGTGAAATATTTTGATGCTCTTCATTGTTCCTTTAAAATAATTTAAATATTGTAAGAGCTATTTTATTTATGAATTTAAATCGAACTCAGCTGAATATCTACACAATACTTACATTTCAAGCTAAATCTCTAATATGCCAGAAGTTTACGGTTTTCGATAAACTAACTTGTATTGGAGAAGTTGATGTCAATGCAACGCGTGTTAGCCGCAAACCGAGAATATATTGAATTTGAACTTAATATTGTAATGCAAACAAAAGTGTTAGCAACACTTCAACAATGTATGTTTAATTTTTGGAATTAAGCAATATCATTGTCAATATTTTTGTGGGAGAACCAAGCGTCGGCACGTATGGGCCGGCTCGACCGGAGTGATACCACGGCCTGAAGCAATGCTTTCATTACTTTTCGCCGAGTGAGTGAGGTTACTGGAAGCCCAAACCTTCCCTCTTCCTCCCCCCCTTCCCGATCCTCTCCCCATTCTTCCCCAACCTTCCCCTACTCCCACCTTAAAGGCTGGCAACGCACTTGTAACTCGTGATGACCATGCGGCGGTAGTCACTTATCACCAGGTGACCTGGCTGCTCGTTTGCCCCCTATACCTGCCATAAAAAAAACATTTTTAAATTTCTAATTGACCGACTTGAGAATTCACCTTCTTCACTCTGCCAAAAATAGCAGTCGAGCTACTACCAGTTCTGATACCTGTGTTCTACCCCTCTGCTAGGAATACCTTAGTCTGAAAAGACTACAATACTTGAGAGCTGGGCTTATTGAAAAATATTCAGCGGTTTACATGTTCTTCAGTGACTGAATATAAGGTTCAGGATTAGGCGTTGGATGCTCCCCAGCCATGACAGTCCAACGCGTTTTGATGTAGCAAGTAAAAATGTTGCTGTAAACCTTTTTTTAATACAAATGGAGGACAGTCCCTCTAAAACAAATGGAGGATCTTCCGACCAGGTCAAATGGTCATGTCAAGCGGTGACCTTGTCATTATTGATATATAAATATATTTATCAGCTATATATATAGCCCATTGGATCTAACACTAACATTAAGAATAAGATCTATTGTAGTTTTATGTATGTCACCGTAAAATTGTGAACTCCGTCAGTTTATAATATAACACGTGAGATTATAAACTAACGGTAGATTAGGTTACATTGTAATCTAACGACATTAGATTATAAACTGATGGAGTTCACAACTTTACGGTGACATATATGGTGAACTCGTACAATAAAGAATATTCTATTCTATTAGGGCGACAACTTTCATTGCGCGAGATAGGTTCTAGGTTCCATTATAGTACATACAGTAGTTCCTATGTAATTTCGTATACCTTTGCTAGATGGCGCTGAAGTATATATTGCTGTGTGTGGATGTCGTCACAAAAATAATTCACCTTATTTATCATATATCTTCGTTATCGGTAGTATGAGTAAACTTTTGCAATGGAATGGGAAAGTATAGGTAATACAGTACTAAGAGATAGCAACTACAATCATAATTGCTATCAAATAATGTACTCATGAATATTGTAATCGTCACTCGTCACAGATAAAGTTTCATTGACACATACGAGTGGACTATTGCAACATTTGATAATGTTTGTAAATATTGTAAATAATGTCACAATCAGAGTTAATGTTAAAAAGTAACTGTAGGTATATGAAGGAAATAATAATGACGCCATTAAATATTTTTTTATTTTAAACCTATACATAGTCCAAAATTGTGTCAATGTGGGCTCTATATGATATATAGTTATAGGTAATGAATATGATACCGTAAAGCATTTTTCCTTTAGTTTAATTTTATAAACACACATATATATATAAACCTCCTATAAAAACATCATATTATTAAATAAAATAAAATGGAAGTAGGTACTTTATATTACTATACTATGTTAGAGAAGACGACATGCACACTAAAGCACTGAGGTCATGATCAGATGTCAGGCGTTGAACGCGCCTTTTGCGATCATTGTTTGGCGTATATTCGTTGGAGTTTTGAACGCGACAAGACGTGATTTTAATAAATTCATGCACTGTATTTTTATATGAAATAAAAATGTAAATTGAAAGAAATGAACCTGAATTAATAAAGAAATAAAAATCTGTTTTTACGGCCATTTTTAACGAATACAGACTCGAATGTGGACACTATACAAAATCCCAACGCGCGTCCAACGTGCAGCCAACGCCCGGCATTTGAACACAGTCTTATGTATTTAAAAAAAACTAAATCCTACTCTGGTGAACTAAAAATATTTTAGTGGTTTGTCATTGCTTCTTTGAATGAATGCAAATGGAGACGGACGGCTTTATAACTGGTCTACTCACTGGCCTTCTCGCGGGGGATAAAAATCATAAGAAACGAAGAGTTTTTACTATTTTCAGTCAGTAACCACCTGTCAGTGGATTTTATACAGTTCTATCTGGTTTTGTGTACTATTTAATTAATTCATTAAATGATCGGTAAAGGGGATTATATCTAGTTCTAGCTTTTCTTTATCGTGTGGAAACTCTAGCGGGCCATTCTCCCACCGGAGCCAAGGGTGAAGTGGTATGTCAGATTCGAACCGAGTAAAACCACATGGTGTTCCGTCACAAGTGGTTCTATTGCACAGGACCCGGGTAATCTAAGAAGGAAACCTCCGAGAACCCTTGCAGATCTAAGCTACTCCGGTCATCACCTTACCGGAGATAATGGAGAAGTGGTATGTCGGAATCAAACCGACTAAAACCGCACGGTATTCCGTCACAAGTGGGTCTATTGCAGAAGACCCGGGATACCCTTAGAAGGAAACCTTCGAGAATCTGTACAGTTCTAAGCTACTACGGTCATCATCTTACCGGAGCTAATGGTGAAGTGGTATGTCGGAATCAAACCGACTAAAACTGCACGGTGTTCCGTCCCAGATGGGTTTGTTGCAGGAAATACCCCTACAGATCTAAGCTATGCCTAGCCTGTAGTAGATGTTAGAACTGTATAGTTACAAAATGATTAGGCTAAAATAAAATGAAGCATGTTAATAAATATTACCTATTTACTTGTTATTTTTTTATTAATTATTTGTCATAAATATGTAGTGTTTAAAATTTTATACATTTATGATTTGTAACAATAAAACATGGTTACCTTTCCTGCTCGTATTTATATTTAAATAAAACCACAAATAATCAAATAAACTATTGCAATAATAAATGCAATATTAAAGGGAAAACCTAAATTTTATTATTTCAACACTTTTGGGGTATTACTATTGCCGAGTATATAACGTATTATTTTAGTTATAGACTAATTTCGCGAGGAGCGCTGTCTGCAAATGCATGAGGAAGTCTCTACTGTACATTTGCAATTAATGACATGATCTAAGATATTTCTGACATGATCATATTATTTGACATCTTTATTTCTACAAAAAATAAACATTATTTAGAGAAAAGTGCTCAAAGACGCTTTTTGCGTGCGCCGACATTTTAAAAGACAATATTTTTAAGACCTGTTACAAAAACAAAACTAATCGTAGGAGGCTACTTTTAGCAACCTAATTTCCTTATTTATGTTTGCAATTGCATGCAGTAAAGGAAAACATTTTAATATTTATTCAGCGTGCATGAGACACAAACAGTATAAATATTATTTATGTGTAACACACAGCTTTGTAATTATTATTAATATTACAGTCGCTTAGACATACATTCCATCTATAATATCAAGAATCGCTTAAATCCCACTAATATTATAAATGTGAAAGTTTGTATGGAGAGATGGATGGATGGATGGATGGATGCTTGTTACTCTTTCACGCAAAAACAACAGAATCGATTACGATGAAACTTAGTATGTAGATAACTGGAGACCTGGATTAACGCATAGGCTAATTTTTATCCCGATATTCCCATCGATCGGGACTTACGTGGGTGAAACCGCGGGGCGCTGCTAGTGATAATATAAAGCCGGCAACTTACTAGAAAAGAAAGAACAATCTGTTACATGTTTTAATTATATTCTATATACAACTTACACATTAAAACTAATAAAAAAAGAAAAAGAAATGTATACTTGCTATTTACATGCATGGGTCCTAAAATTCCTCCACATCGTCGCCTACTGGCAGTGTTCCCAGAAGGCTGGCAGCATTGCCACGTTGAATGGCAATGCTAATTCTCTGTGCAAGAAAAAGGCCCGCCTTCTGGTCACGAGAAGTGTCGATCAGTCGCTTAGCTAATTCCTTATAAACGGAGCGAGCACTCGGACCCCATGACCCAAGCGTTTCGAACCCAAACGGCTCAAAAACATAGTTACCAACTAAATTATTGTATCTGTTACATTAAGTGTAAACTATATTTTTTTTAAGCTTACCAATAAATTTCACTATAAAATAGACTTAAGCAATTACTGAACTTATAATGAAAAGTCATTTAAAATTTACTAGTTACGCTAATTGCAGTAATGCATTGTTTGTCTTCTAAGTGTAATGTACAAACATTACATTGAGAAGACAAAGAATGCATTACTGTAATTAGCTCAACTAGTAAATTTAGTAAGCAATTACTCGGAATGTATTAATGAAAAGTCATTTAAAATTTACTAGTTAAGCTAATCACAGTAATGCATTGTTTGTCTTCTCAATGTAATGTTTGTTGTTATCATCTTAATGATAATTCCGAACATTAAACTACAGACGGCGTGAACTATTCGTCTGCGGTGGTATTGTAATGCGCTGAACAAAATATTCCATCAACAACTTCATACGAGGTGCTAGCTTTTATAGTGTAAAATGTTTCGTATAAATAAAAGTGTCATAAAATCGGTGACCGGACGGAGATTTTTCACTGTTATTGGATGGGAGAGATCTGTGAGCGAACGAGCTAAAATATTACAGGTATATTTTACAATACTTTTTACTCTATAAACGAGCGTTGAGTTACCTATATATATATAGTTAAAATGAAATTTGAATTGTAATAAATCACTAACAATATGGACCGCAAAGTTTGAATTATACAAATACAAGTACGTAGTTGTAACAGTTGTGACTTTTATCCGTAATCATTTTAGTGTCTACGATGATTGCCAAATTAAATTTGATTTTGAACATGGCAACTCTTAACGACATGAAGTGCCTTGAGTGCTTATATTAATGATTCATTAGTATGCAGTTTTATCTTGTGTAAAGGCAATTAATTAGAGCTTAACTAACACACTAATGAATTTGAATTGTTTAAGATTATAACTGAAACTTGAATTGAAATTAATCGAATATTACGATGAGATCTTACTTTAATACCACAGAAATTGGTGAATATTTTGGTCAAAAACATCTTGTCGTAGTGTTGACAATCGGAATAAATATATCGTTCGTGTATATACGTGACACCCGAGATAATTCAAGTGTCAAGATGTAGAAAATAAGGATAGTTATTCATGGTCTATCCGTTAACCAACCAGGGTTGTCACCCTATAATATTTCATGAATATTAAGTCAGACCTTTAAAATATCAAGACGTTCGAACGAATGATTCTTTATCCGATTCTTTTTAGGGAAGATACTTTATAGAGCTACAAGGTGACAAGCTAGAACGCTAGAACTCTTGAAGGATTTTATGCAAGGGTTACTATATATTTTATCAAGGTTATTTCATCAAGAGGTAACTATATCATTTCCATGTTTTAATCGTCACTCCTAACCAACTCCCTTCCAGCCTTAGGAACATAATTCATAAAATTAGAAGTCAAAATATCCTTTATTGAAAATATATTTACACTTGAATCTTGCAACAACAAAACTTCGCCGCTGCCATAATATTCATAAATATAATTCATAAGCTAAAATATTAAAACAAATTGAAAGGCATTTGAATTTTAATGTTTATTTATGGAAAAAGCATGGTCGTCAAACTTTTTTATTATACATATATCAAAAAGTATTTACCAAAGAAAAGGCAATACGTATTAATATAAGACGTTTATATTATACAGTTTAAAAGTGTTTTATCGCCAAATAAATAGCTATTTGTTAAATATAATGGTTTTAGGTGAGTTAAATATTTAACTTTGAAAATTTACTTTTATCGCTCCAGCGTCTCAAGGGATACAAATATTATGTTTTATTTTCAATAAAAAGTTTAAACACCCTACTTTATAATAGATATTGATTGTTTTCTGGGTTGGTAGTTAACCAACCTGATAATAACGACAAATTTGAATCTGTACAGAGTGTAAAAAAAGAAAGAAAGAAAGAAATATTTTTATTCTGACTCATACAGGATAGGTACATGGTTTCTAACAACGTAAGTTAAGTGGTTCTTCAAGCGTTTCTTTTATCAACAACCAGCTTCGTAGAGAAAAACTATAATCTAACACGAGCGTATTGATCTTTAAATATATCGCTTTATTCGTTAATAATTTTGTCCATGTTATGAGGTGGTCGGGAAAACTTTTTATATTCAGGGTAACTGTATTGGCAGTAAATGACTTTAAATGTGATAAAAGTGAATATGTTATCATTTTGTTACGCGCCATTTAGCGAAGATCAGACAAACTACGTAGTAAGCTCATCTTACATCACGCAATGAAAGTTTTCGAGTTGATTAAGTACCTACATAATATATAACTTATAATATACACATAATACACATAATATTTGACTGGCCTGTTTGCCTAGTGGTTAGTGACCCTGACTGCTATTCCATAGGGTGTGATTCCCACCCGAGTCTGGGTGTTCTTTGTGTCCGTTGTCTGTATGTTTGTAAAGTCCCCCGCGACACAGGAGTAATTCCTAATGCGGGAGTTGTCTTTTTAAATTGATTAAATAGAAAAAAAAAAATCTATAACTTCTCAACATCAACCGATGGATTGCGGTCCACCAGGCATAATCACTTACCCTAGTAAAGTACACCTATACCTCCTCACTTGGGAGTACATTGCTCGATACACTTATTTGGTCGATAGAAGATAAGTTACCAATTATTCAAGTCAACAGCTGGTACTTGATTTGACGTGGACTAAAGGAATTTAAATTCACCGTGACACTGCCTACGTATAAAGTTTTGTATGAGATTATTTTATAAGAGAATATTGCCGTATAAAACTTTTAAAAAGCTTCTCAAAGTTTTTATTGATATTATGAAAACAACAAACAGTTTAATTTCTTTCCCACTTTGTTGTACGTCACCTTTCTTTTACGTCGTGTTGTTTTATAACGGGGAGGGTTGGGTGATTCAATTTAATTCCAAATAGCCTTATACCCCGCTGTGTTGGCCAGCACGTTCGCGGGCACAATGCGTGTTAACCGGAAAATATCGATGTTGCGGTAAATAATGTGATAAAAAGAATAAGGTGTAATTTTAGTTAGAATTTGGTAACAGAAACGAGATATTAGATGTGTCTCGGGACTTAATCGCGATAATATTTAATAGGTACAATACGAAACGATATGTGGCGTAAGTCAGGGGTTATGAGTTCGACTCTCGATTAATGCTTTTTATACATTTTGCTATTCTGGGTATTTCTATGTATAATAGGTATGTAAAGAAACAAAGTATGGACATAAGTACATTTCTCCATGTTCTAGCACCCATAGTACAAGCTATGCTTAGTTTGGGGTCTAAGAAGTGGGGTCTAGGGGTCTGTAGAATATGTCCCAGATATTAAACATTAGTTAAAATCAAGCATTATTCCGATAGAAGTATGCATGATGGTAAATATATAGTTAAGTCGCTTTGCAACATCTATTCAGCGTTATCTTTTATATTCAGCGTTATCTATACTAATATTATAAAGCTGAAGAGTTTGTTTGTTTGGTTGAAGCACTAACCTCAGGAACTACTGGTTGGAAGTGAAAAATTATTTTAGTGCTGGATAGCCCATTTATCGAGGAAGGCTACATAATATCACGCTACAACCAATAGGAGCGGAGCACAGACCATAAACGGAGGTGAAACTGCGGGGACGGCTAGTCTTATATATATTAATACGTGAAGGTTAAGCAAATTTCGTGCACGGATATAATTTTTTCACGTTTATAATATTATAGAAGTTTGTGAGGATGTATGAATGTTTGTTACACTTGCAGGTAAAAACTACTGAACCGATTGCGATGAAACTTGGTATGTAGATAGATTGAGACCTGGATTAACACATTGGCTATTTTTAATCCCGATATTCTCACGGAACCGGGACTTATGCGGGTGAAACCGCGGGGCGCAGCTAGTATCTTATAAATTTAAAAAGTATGCAAAACCGGCTAACAAAGAGCTACAGAATTCTAGTATATATGTTGTCTTGCCATGTTATGGCAAATATATTTAATGACATATCAAGTTATACTGGTCGATGATATAAAACATTTTTTTTAAACTTAATTAATTATGATCGAAATTTGACCACCCGATGATCTCTAGTGATAACTAATATTCGTTCGTCTTATGGACTTCTGTGGGCATTACTGGCTGCGTTGTTGTAAAGGGCAGTGAATGCAATATCAGTTAGTTTTCGCTCTCTAGTTTGAAGGAGTGTTAAATGTGAGATCTAAATGCGAACTAACTTATATAAATCTTACTAATATTATAAAGGCGAAAGTTTGTTACTCTGTCACGGAAAAACGGCTGAATGGATCTGGATGAAATTTGGTAGAGAAATTATAATCTTGAATAGCGCATAGGCTTTTTTCCTGAAAAAATGTACAGTTCCTCAAAGTTTCACCAACATTTCCACGCGAACGAAGTCCCGGGCAACAGCTAGTATAGCCAGCGCTGCAGTCTCTCAGGCTGCAGCAATATGCTGAGATAGGTGCCTTTTCTGGCTCAATGCCAGAAAAGGCACCTATCTCAGCATATTGCTGCACAGGGCACTTTAATTACTTGCGGTTATATTTCGATTTCTCGCAAGAAAGAGAGTTTCGATTGTGTGCGATCCTGTTAATGTCAGAATAAATGGTTCTCTTTCTCTTTCTTTCAAATAATTACTTTGCAACTTTATCGTATATTGATATTATATTGTAAAGAAAAACAGCGCTTGACACCATGATTTTCCAAAATACTTTTTACTCGGGATGAGAATCTATTTTGTGGTGAAATTTTATAGAAGATGGTTAAAAATTAAATTCTAAACTTTTTGAGAATGACGGTCGATTTTTACATTCCACTACATACAGATTACATTCCATTTATTTATTTATTTATTATTTATGAAAACTTTTTGCACATTAGTACATAGGTAATAAACGCTGGCCTGAGGGCGGCCAAAGTCTGCTAGGGTTCTCGGGGACTTCCTTCCTAGGGTATACCCGAGTCCCTTGCGAAAGAATCACTTGTGACGGAACACCGTGTGGTTTTAGTCGGTTCGATTCCGACATACCACTTCACCAATAGCCATGGTGAGGTGATGACCCGTGGGGGTTTCCACAGGAAAAAAACAAAAAACTTTAGTACATAGGTGCAATTAATAAACTTGTCAAAAATTTACAAAAACTAAGAATGGGATACATACAAAATTTGATACGAACATATACACACATTATACTCAAATACTTTTAACTTAAATGTAACATACCATAACATTCCCCTACAAGTACATTTTATTGTCTCATCGGTTTTGAGCCTCTGCAAGAGATGTTTGCATTTGTTGTCAGGGGAGTTTTCGATCTCTTTATTTATGTCAACTTATATTATAAATTAGTGAGTTCGTTTGTTAAGCTTTTGCACCTTAACTACTCTACCGATAATCGTGAAATTTTTTATACAAGTTGTCAGGAGTATTATGTAGAAAAGGACATAGGGTAAAAAAGTACCTTACGGTGCCGTACCTTTGACAGCTCAAGATCTACTCAAGATTGAAAAAATCTTCAATACCGCGAGTGAAACGGAGGCAATTAATTCGTTTCGTCATTTTTATGTATAGTCATGCACGCAGTTATGGACCTAAGCCAATACAAATAAATAAAATTGAAGTGTCTGTTTGTAATGTCAAAATAATAGTATTTTTAAGCTTGTATGTACAGTTATTTGCACGATACCTATGCCTAAAAATCAGTTTTAAAAATTTTTGTCTGTCTATTTGTTCCGGCTAATCTCCGGAACGGGTGGATCAAATGCCACGGGACTACTATTATTTTGGAAAAAGAAGTAGGGTTCCGCGCAAAATATATAAATACTAGAGCAGTGCCCCGCGGTTTCACCCGCGTAGGTCCCGATCCCGTGGGAATATCGGAATAAAAAGTAGCCTATATATTAATCCAGGTCTCCAGCTATATACATACCAAGTCTCATCGCAGTCGGGTCAGTAGTTTTGGCGTGAAAGAGTAACAAACATCCATACATCCATACATCCTCACAAACTTTCACGTTTTTAATATTAATTAATACGTACACGCAAGCGAAGCTGCTGAATTGCTAGTTATCAAATAAATTAAGATTCGTTTGAGATTACTAACTTTTAAAACACACTTATAATGCTCAATTAGACTTTATGACGTACTTAATACATTACGGAAATACAAATATTTTAATTATTCTTCCAAAATATTTGTTACAAATATTTTTTTATTTTGTTTCCCAAACATGGCCACACTATGTAAACACACACTATCTTATCACATATTTGTCTAACAAAAAACGTAGCCTATATTCCTACTTACTATTTATATTAAGATTATATTAAGTTAAAGGTCAGAAGTAATCTCTTTTTTAAGTGAACGATCTATCTTTTCTCTGTAACGGTTTTGCTGCAGAGAGAAGTAATGGTTCTAGTAATTACTCATTCAGTTTAATTCATGGTAAATTAATTTTTAGTAGAATAAGGACCTTTTGAAATGTTATTAATTAATGAGAAGGTTCTCAATTTTTTTATTACTACTCTTTTTTTTTGTAAATGTTACGTTGTATAAAATATATGAATGTGTTGATGAACAATTTTTTTTTTATAAAATTCGAAAAAACTGCAGTTACAAGTGAACCTTTTTTATTGAATCTTTAACATATGCAAGAAACAGTCTCACAACCACTGATATAAACTATGAAAATCACTAACTAACAGTAACTGCCAAGTTCTTCGTACCTCTATCTGTACTCAGGTGAAGTTCTCCACTTATTCCTACCCTTTTATAACCCCACTATTCATTAATATTTATCAATCGACCAATAGCATTGTGTTACCGGTATAACCGGTCAAAATAATGTCTATTAACTTATTTTTATTAAATAGTGAACTGTGTTATCATCTATTATAGTTTGTCCCTATTGTTAATAAAATAAATAAGAGTTTTTGATGTGGTGACAACACATATTTGTCAAAGTGGAGTTTTTAGAGAGATTATATTTAAATCACAGTAAATTCGATATGATTTCAAGTTATTTGTCACAAGTACTACTCGGCATTAATTATCTCACAAAAGTTTGGTTAACCTATGTATTTCATGTACCTATCTTTATAAAACTACAACATATTAATGTATTTATTTAACTTTTATGATACTTTTACTAGTGACGGATCGTATAGTGATTGGTGGAAAGGCAAACAACAAGTTGAAAAACTTCATAGCAACAATTAGCCTGTAGCTCATCCATGCACTGTATGTGAAAAAGTTCGTCGACTTCGTTTATTTTCGATATCAAACGTGTTTGTAAACTCTCCTAGGCCAGCTATGCTGGCTAGATTAAGCTGTAGTCCACCACGCCACACACAACATTGATGAAGGAATCGAGTTCTTAGATAGTGGAAGTTTTAATCGAATTCGGTGCCTTTGTTTTGGTACAGATCGGAGACAACTCACGCCGGTGGCGGTTTACTTTACCTCTGTTCGCTTTTGAGGAAACAAACTGAGAGTTGTCTGTAGTCACGTAATAGTTTATTTATATTTTGTACCAGAATATCAGTAATGCTCTCGTAGTTTTGAAGTACATATACACAGTTTTGATTACAGTAACCAGACTATCATGGATTTGATGACTATTTGTGTAACACAATCAGTTAATTAATTTCACGAGCGCCCTTACAAATAATTAACTCAACGGTGTTGTTGTAATTCGACATCAGACGTACAGCGACAAGATAGTGTAAAGCAGCAAGCGAAGCGTCGTAGCACACAGTAAATAAATACTGCTTTAAGACTTTGCCTTCAACATTATTTCCTAAATAAACACAGCACTGTACATTAACTTCTCATGGAAACAACTTATTAAAGAAATACGTGCTTACATTTAACGATCTAAGAGAAGTCTAAAAAATTTGATAATTAATTGGAGTTATGTAAATGATTAAAAGTTTTGGTATGATCGAAGGTATAGCCTTGTGATTTTGAACATTGCTGAATACATATCTGACACTCCTTCCATATCTTTGGCATTTCCTATAAACAGTTTTATTCATGTCAGCCATCTTTTTAACATGTACACTACATATTCTTAGATTCAAAATGATATTTCTATAATTTAGAATTACAATACAATGCGATCTGCTGTACTATTTAAATGTATATGGATGTATGGGTTTTTGTGAGGTATGGAGAGTATTGGCGGTATTTATCGTTAATACCAGGACAACTGAGCTTCTCTCGGAATTTGTTTTTATCACGTTTTTTCAAAAAAGTTACCTATCTATAAAAACGTATAAACCAAAACCGTATCTTAATGCAAAATTTGATGTAAATTTTCAAAGCCGTTTCCCAGATACACGAAATATATTTATATACAAGAATAACTCGTTTCTAGTTATTCGATAGAATGCACTTCAATTATTTAAATTGTCTCCTGGACTTCAATCGAGTTCTGTCTGCGACATTGGATACAGTCACGGAAAAGTATCAAGTTTGTTATTGACAATAATTAACCACCAATTGAGGGAATATTGTCTGTTTATTGTTACGTCTATGTTTACAAATGTTTAGTGTTAGCTATATCAAGCCTTAAAGAAAGATATGAGTTTATAATGATCTTTAGTATTACTAAGCCTACTATTTGTGAGAATTGTGAGATAAAAGAGATGAGTCTATCCGCAGTCTTATCGTTGCCATGCACCCATGTAGTCAACAGTCCCAAAATTTGACAGCATTTCATTTCTTCATAGAAATGTATTTAAGCGGCGGCAGCGTAATGGCTAAGGCGTCGGACTTGCAATCAAGTGGTTGCGGGTTCGAACCCCACCCAGTGCACTACCGTCGTGAACCCACTCCTAACACAAGCGTTAAGCTTAGCTGGAGGGGTTAACGAGAACTAGTAATGTGTAACCCACGTTACTAGTAATAATCTTTAGTAGTAATCTTTTATATAAAAAAAAATGTATGTTGTAAATAATCCGGATAAGACTAAAAAAAGTGTTAGTTCTGTAAAACTAAAAAACCGGTCAAGTGCGAGTCGGACTCGCGCATAAAGGGTTCCGCACTACCGTACAAGATTTAATACTATAAGCCAAAAAAAAATACGCCTCTAGTAGGGGCGCCCCTTTAATTAATTTTCAATTATTTTTTATTTTTATTATTTGACTCAAGATTTGTTTAAATAGTTAGTTATAAGTAAAGCCAATAAGATCGTGTTAAAAACAAAACAAATTACTAAAATTAGCAAATATTTATGGTCTTTACAATTTTATCAACAAAAGGTAATTTTTAGTTGGTGATACGGTAATTTTAGAGTAGTCTGTCAATGACATTATATTTCACTTTCTCGTGAGAGTAACATATAGATCTAACCAAAAATTGATATTCCAACAAATACACAGGGTACGTTACAGAGCCAATTGGAGTTCTATTAGTATGCAACAGTTGCAGCTAGTTTGTAAGTTTAAGAGAGTTGAAGCGAGGAGTCAGCTTAGCGAGCAGCTGAAAGTTAGTAAGCAGTTGTCGTGCACTCGTAATTACAACAATCTTTGAATTGCCATTATTAGTTTTCATTACTTTTGAAGTGAAAACTTCTTTAGCGGCGTTGGGCACTTTTTGAGATGGGTAAAAATGTGAAACTCGCGTATTTATAAAAAAAAAAATATATTTTTATGACGAGTTTCTTATATTTACATGTCGGTCGGCCGGTCGGTCAGTCAGTCAGTTAGTCAGTCAGTCAGTCAGTCAGTCAGGCAGTCAGTCAGTCACTCAGTCAGTCAGTCAGTCAATCAGTGAGAGAGAGAGAGAGAGAGACTAAAAAGCTAATACGCTAATAGATCCACTAGAGGGCGCTAATCTAAACATTGAGTTCTGTCAGCTCTTTATTAATTAATGTCACTAACCTGTTAATGTGACGTTTTAAGTTCGTCGTATCGTTTAAGTTTGTAGTTCTGTCGGCAGTCCCATGGCTGCCTCTTTTTTAGGGGGCAAACGAGCAGACGGGTCACCTGATGGTAAATGACTACCATCGCCCATGGGCACCTGCAACTCAAGAGTCACAAGTGCGTTGCGGCCTTTAAGGTAGGAGTAGGGGAATGGTGGTAGAGGGGAAGGGGGGAAGGAGAGGGGTGGGGGGAATGGTTAGGGCCTCCGGTCACCTCACTAACTCGGCGAAAAGCAATGCAACATTGCTTCACTGCCGGTTTTCTGTGAGGCCGTGATATCACTCTGGTCGAGCTGACCCATACGTGCCGAAGCATGGCTCTTCCACTTCTCTTCTATTTAAGCTGTGAGATCTTGCTTCTCGCCTATTTTTATGATTCTAGGTCAATAGAAAGTACCTATAGGTTTTGATTTACTTGCGATTTGAGCTATTTAAATGCGTTGACTTAGCTCATGATTTTTCTGGAGCTTCAAGAGACTGCATACCTAGGTACTTGATGTTAATTTCAACTTCATGCCTCCACGCCATCTTCCAAGCGTTCCTGAGAAAAAGGGCCTTGACAGACAGACAACGAAATGATCCTTTAAGGGCTCCTTTTTCCTTTTGAGGAGCGGATCCCTAAAAACGACGACCACTGGTACCATGGGTTGCGAGCAATGGTATCAGCGGTATTACTGGTACATTATTTTGAATCTAAGGGATAAGACTGCAAGACTAAAACAAAGTTCCCCGCCGCGTCTGTCTGTCTGTCTGTTTGCGATAAACTCAATAACTACTGAACGGATTTTCATACTGTTTTCACCAATAGTAACAGTGATTCATGAGGAAGGTTTAGGTGTATAATTCATTAAGGTTTTGTGTAATATGGCTGAAATATGAAGATGATTGTTGAAGATATCGGAAAAAAATCAATATAATTATGCTGTGCCCCGTGCAAAGCCGGGGCGGGTTGCTAGTATATGTATAATTATGGTATTTATATATGTAGGTAAGTTTATTTATTAAGTATGTTAGTATATATCAAAAGTTGACTTTTTTCCGGATATTTTTTATATGTATAGAGTACCTAGTTTTATAACATGACGTTATAATTCCTCTCAACTTAATGCCTTTTTTTTCTTTTATCTTACACTAAAACTACACGTTATTCTTTTATCTATTTATCGATTTTGTCCATCCAAAGGTTGCCTGTAAGAGATCGCTCTTAGCGATAAGGCCGCATATTGTACTTTTCCACTTTGTGTAGGTATTTATTTTAAGCAATATGTCGTTGGTGTACAATAACGATTATTCTATTCTATAAAACAGATTTTAGAAAAATGAGTTAAATATTCAAAAAAAATGAAATATACAGAGTGTTACAGAAAGGAGTGGTCATATTTTAGGGTCGTATAGTAGACCTTATGAAAAACGTAAAACATACAATTTTATGAAAATCGTGATTTTTAAAACAGAAATCTAATTTTGAAATTGAAAAATTAAACTTGAAAAATGGCCGCTCAAGCTAATATTCCGTACTACCAGTTCCCGCGTGGCTTCGCTCGTATGAACATATTTATATATATTTTGCGCGGAACCCTAATTTTTTTTCCAAAATAAAAGTAGCCTAAGTTACTCCGTATAACACCAGCTATCTACCTGTGAAAGTCCCGTGGAAATCGGTACTCCTTCCGGAGATTATCCGGAACAAATAGACAGACAGACAAAAATGAAAAAAAAAACAGATTTTTAGGCATACGTATCGTGCAAATCACTGCACGAGTTTAAAATTTTGACATTACCGACACTTCAATTTTATTTATTTGTGTTGATGTGAGATAGTGAGAGGGCTAATATGAATGGAACCATAGGTATTTAATACCCTTTCGTAGACTTAATTCACCTGCATAATTCACCCAGGTGCATTAAGTCAACCAAATAGTGTACCTTATTCACCCAGGTACACCCAGGATAAAGATAATACATTCGCGTCCAGATTTTTCTGAAAAAGTCTGCATAAAGAAAAAACGAAATCATTGAAATTCACATGAAAATTTATAATGCGTTGTTTAGATATGTGCACCTACACAAGGAAAGGCATTTTCCGAAATAAAGGTATCAATATCCATTTTTTTCAAGCTTAATCAACTATTTATCAGCTACACATAAGACCACACCATTCTAACACCCTGTATAAAAAGAACAAACTTTATTATGAACAATCAGATGAATTTGAATGTTACGTCATTAAAAGTCGCCGGATTGTCCGATGAAGATTGTGGTCTCTGAAAAAGCTTTTTACAGCAGGCGTCCCATTCTTGAAATGGCCATCTATACTATAGGACTTTACATAACATACTAATTTTAATTAAGGGAATGGATATGATGCAGTTATTGTGCAAGCAATCATGTGGCATACGAGTACTTACCTATGAACAAGCACAGGACCATTATGCCATAATACCACTGCTGTAAGAATATAGCCAGACATGACAATGCATGTTTTTATCCACATTTGTACATCATCACTAAAACCATCATATAATGAAATACAAATAGCTTTGTATAATACTGATTAGATTATGAGCAAACATGAATTCACGATTCATTAAACATCACATATAGACTGCGATACATTGCTATTGATAATGAATATTGTCACTTCTCTGCGATCGCGATGAAAGGTCTGTACCAATAACAAGGCGGGTAGTATTGTAGTATAATAAATAGAATATTTATTTATCTGGCCTACTTACGTTAAATATACTATACGTCATAGCGAAGAAAATGGAACTAATTACTACATGTTCTGATCCTACATCATGATAGCCTAAAATCGAACAGTTAAACTCACACCTCCACCAAACCCATTACTCTTTGAATAAAGAGTTAGCACTTCTAGAAATGAAAGGACAAATGCTGTCAGCGCTAGCTTGTCGACATATGTACAGCCGACGGCACTAATTATTTCTCTTAGAACGGATTAATACTAGAAGCGCACCTTCTAATATTAACCCGGTAATCTAATATTAGCTGCAGTAGGGTTGTAGAACCCTACTGCAGCTACTGCAGCTTCACGGAGTGGCTTGATCATTTATGAACTGTAAGCCACCTGAGCTCAATGGGTATATCAGTGAGGCCATGTTTAAGATAAACTGACTTAACCCACACGGTACATTTCTTCTGAAAAGAGCGAACCGCCGGTGTTACAATGATACTCCGTCGTACTCAACCCATCCAGCTTTGGCCAATGTGACGGGTGAGGTCGGTCTCCTAAAGTGTCTCTTGTGCGAAGTAAAACACAACCAGATATCATCCTTTTACAAGAGGCTCTCCTGTGGTTTGAGATCCTTATCCCCCCTTATCAGTGCTATGTAAGTGGTAAGTGTGCTAGTGAATGGTCAAGAACTCGCCTACCAGTTACTATCGAACCACCGTGACAAAACCTTACTGATGCAGTTTAATGATAGATCATTTGAAGCGTTAGCGATATCCAGAGACACCGCCAATAGCATGCCCGCACAGCTGCTGTCCAACGGCTTTTTCGAAAATAAAATTGGGAGTCTAAAAAGTCGGGGCTGACTGTAGTCAGGTGCCACATGTGATTAGTTTTGTGGCAATGTAGGTTAACTATGGTCTATCCGTAACTGTATCAATTAATCCCCACTGTAGTCGCTGCGTTGTTACGACCATAATACTTCGTCAAAAGCTTAAAAGCAATGATTGAGAAAAAGTTCACAACATTTTAAAAACTACGTTCTTGTTAATTAACAGACTTCCAACATACAGGCTATATAGCCTTGTTTCAAAAACGGTTCTCAGTACCATCTTCAAATGTGTAAACTATAATTTGTCTCCAGTGAATGAATTTGTGTGTATTTATTTTGTGGCAAATAAACATTTTAATTTTATTTATAAGATATATATTATATACATATTATAGACAGTACATAGACAGACATCTTCAACAATCATCAACATATTTCAATCAATTTACACAAAATCTTAACAAATTATACACCTAAACCTTCCTAATGAATCACTGTATATTAGTGAAAACCGCATGAAAATCCGTTCAGTAGCTTTTCAGTTTATCGCAAACAGACAGACAGACGCGGCTGGGGACTTTGTTTTATAACATGTAGTGATGATGATTTCATTTTAAAAAATAGTTTTGAAAACGATTTAATGTCCAAACAATTTTTATAACAGTTAATTGGAGCTTTGTATAGTTTGTACACCGAATAAAAATGTTAAATATTCAAAACGTGACATGTTTAGTATTCATTGAGAGATTTAGAGCAACTAAAGCCTGTACAAACTGTTATAGTGTGAAATATACTGTGTGGCCCAAACTACAGTAATATGCGTGACGTCATGTATACTATATATATATGTATAATTGTATATAAATAGCAAAACTGAACCTCTATTATCGATCTTTATAAAAATATGTACCAAACCCGGGCCTAAAAATAATATCCATTACATTTAAATTAATAAATATAGGCTCAGGTGCGTCGTGTCAAGGTACATTATCGTTTAAAGCTTGATATAATTTGGCGTAGGCTGCATAAGATAATAAATATTACTTTTCTTGTAAATGGGAAAACAGCTTAATATAATAAAAAATATAGTTTTTTGATACAAAGTCTAAAATAGACCTAATTACACTTTCTGTGTTTCATTAAAACTTATTTTAGGTATCAACGAAAACACAGAAAGTCTAATTAAGTAGGTCTATTTTGGACTCTGTATTAAAAAACGATATTTTTAATTATAATTAAGTTGTTTTCACATGAAAAGTAATATTTAGAAATAAGTTACAGGACAGGATAAACCATACAGAGAAAATATTTCTTGAATACTTAACTAAATAACTTGTGATTTCTAATAATTCAGATAAATTCTTGCATTTTAAAAATACACCTCATAATACACTGCACAATAACAAGTATAAATTAAACATTTAAAATAGCAATTAGAAAAAACCTGATTATCTTCGGACACCTTAACATATTTTCTTGTATTACAACTAAGAACACTCTCGATCAAGTCACCTTTCAAACAAAAAAAACTAACTCAAAATCGGTCCATTCGTTTTAAAGCTATGATATCACGGACAGATACACAGACACACGTTAAATTTATAACGCCCAGCAAATGGTTACTCCTAAATCCAGTTTGTGTCTTGCCAATTTAACTTGAGCTGAAATTAATATTACCTTTTACAAGTTCTTCACTTACGCCATGAAACAAATTCGAACACCCGCTTTAATCATCTGGCTGTTTGTGCCTAAAATTCTGCGGTCACTACGCCTAAGTTTAAATTGCGATGTTAAAAGGGATCTCGGTACCAAACAGATTGAAGACCGTACAGCCGTTCAGAACTAATTTGTTTGAATTATTTCCGAACGGTTGTAATTTTGTCGTCATTAGTTATGTAGCTGCTTTTGACACCCCGGATGCTTTTCATTTATTTTAACAGGCGGTAATAAAACATTGCATGCTTTTCAAGGGTTTTAATTTAAAGTTTATTAAAAACGTGTCTTTAATGTTTTTCACTGTGTTTATAAATGTTTTTGTTTTTAATCATTTTATTGATTTCTAGCAGCGCCCCGCGGTTTCACCCTCGTAAGTTTCGATCCCGTGGGAATATCGAGATAAAGAGTATCCTATATCTTAATCCAGGTCTCCAGCTATCTACATATCAAATTTCATCGCAATCGGTTCAGTAGTTTTGGCGTGAAAGAGTAACAAACATCCATACATACATACATCCATACGTCCTCACAAACTTTCACGTTTATAATATTAGTAGGATATTGTCGTGTGTTTGATGTATATGCATGTATGGTATTTTAGTATGATATTATTGATAGGCCGTTGCTACTTTTTACCATCGCATCGCACGCTATCACCAAAGAGAGAGACGCACTGCTGCTGCGCTTAACGATCTCCGACCTATATGAGCGCTGACTTAAGAGAAGCGGGTTCGTCAGCATAGGAATGCCTGGAGCGGTAGCGTGACGCATTCCTGACGCTTGACGTCCTGACAGGCTGGCGTAGTCTCCGAGACCGACCGACTGACTGACTGACTAACTCTCTCCCTCTCTCCCACTCTCCCTCTCTCCCTCTATCACTCCCTAACCCCCTCCCTCCCTCCCTTCCTCACCATGTCTCTCTGACGCTGTACATGTAAATATAAGAAACTCGTCATAAAAATATATTTTTTAAATATATGACACTCGGACACATTTTCCATACATTTTCGATCAGGCTCACGTGTTCTAACGCGAGTTTAACATTTTTTACCCATCTCAAAAAGTGTCCAACGCCGCTAAAAAAGTTTTCACTTCAAAATGGCTACCTAAGACTTCTAAAACTTTGTGTTACAAAAGTTATGACTGGCAACAGGAGAATTACTCGTAAAATGAACATGGCAGACATAATATATGATACTGTTTCTTGAAAAATAGTTGAGCTCAGATTAAACTTTGCCAAACCATTCCACTTCAAATTTCATAGATTTTTCAGTCACCATCGACATAATTTAAAGAAGTTCAATTATTCATATTAACTGTGTAAGATGGATACGTAACAGGTACAGAACGTAGAACATTATTGCTGCACAATTGACAACAAAACATTGTTTACCCTTGGGTACAGCCAATTAAATCCACAATGTATCCGAACATTCTTAGTAAATATCAAATATCACGACAATAAAAAATCGTAAGCGTTATGAAAGAATGGGTGAAGGTGTGAAGAAATCATGGGTAGGAGATGGGTTAAAGTATAATGTCTTGACGGTCTTCATACACATAGATTAATAATAATTTTATTAACAATGGACAATATTATGTTGAAGCCCTTTATAATAATTTAGAGGGCTAGGGTACTTCTCTTCAAAATTAAATTTTGTTTTTTTACTCAACTACAAAGGAGGGAGAGAATTTAAATTCGACTATAATTTTTTTTATGGTATGTTAATTAGGGGGCAAACGAGCAGATGGGTCACCTGATGGTAAATGACTACCGCCGCCCATGGGCACCTGCAACTCGAGAATCACAAGTGCGTTGCCGCCCTTTAAGGTGGGAATAGGAGAAGAGGGGGAGGGGGGGGGGGAAGAGTGGGAAGAGGGGGGAGAGGGGAAGGACGGAAATAAGGGAGAGCGAAGGGTTAGGGCCTCCGGTAACCTCACTCACGCGGCGAAATGCAATGCAAGCATTGCTTCACCGTGGTTACGAGGGGAGTCGAGCCGGTCCATACGTGCCAAAGCATGGCTCTCCCACGTAAAAAATTTAATGTAAGGTACGTGATTTCATAGATTCTTCTTGTATTTTTATAGAGTGGTCCAAAGAGTTACAAAATAGATAAATTATGCAGGTACATGTTAACTGTTTCGTCTATTTATGCCAGACATTTTTACTGTGACTTAAAAACGACCTGTGTTAGAAATTGTATTAATGATGTTTAAGATTGCGTTTGTGAGATTTGATATTTTTAAACTTCTGTCAATTTTCTATTGTATGGACTATCATTTAATTCACAAATTGCAATAGTTACAGCAGGTGTTGGATCCCACGGCTCGCTCTTGTAAGTTACTCAACATGCAAATATCTAGTTTCGGCTAAGAGATTATTTTTATACCAAAAATATTTTAAACGAAAACACTTTAGTACTATAAGTTACAGGTGAATGATGTATAATGCCGTTTCGGTAAATGTCTAAGTATCTATTGACGTATATGAGTCTTTACCGAAGATAATGAAAAACCGATTTCATATTGAATGTTTTCAAAACTAAATTGTACCGGTTTACTTATTATTACCAACACATATAAATTTATAAACCAAGTCTTCGATAATCTTAAGTTTGAATTATTGCGGAGAATATAAACAGGGAATTAAAAAGAAGAGACTCTGTACATAGTGTTCAAACGTTTTCATAATTTTTTCCAACCTGCTTCTTTAGATTTAGTTTTTGGGTAACAGGACACTTTTGCTTGAGAGACACTTACGCGAATCCACTTATGACATTTTGTGAGAGCGGATATTTTGGTGAAAATACACTTAATTGAATGGGTATTCGCGTTCGTACGTAGATGTCTTTTGCACAAGTGCCTGTTATGAAGAGTCAAATAAGGGACGCTTGTGTGTAATGAGAATGATGACGATCTACTTTAATGCGAGTTTATTACTCAATATGCTTGCAACCAGACACGTAGCACTGTTAATTTAGTCAATATCATTTCCTTTCTTTTTATTCATTTTGATAATAATAACTTTGACGGGCTTGTTAGTCTAGTAGTTAGTAATCCTGACTGCTGAGCCAGAGGTCGTTTGTTCAATTCTCACTTAGGATTTATCCTAGGTAGGGGATGCTCATCACACAATTATTTATAGTTGTGTGATGAGCAAGATCATTTGTTCCGGGTCTGGGTGAAATTTATATAAAATATATGTATGTATTTAGTAATACAATATATAGGTATGTTTATTACGATCTGGATACCATAGCACAGGCTGTCTAGTTTGGGATCGGACGGCCGTGTGTAAGGGGTCCCAAGTTATTGTTATTATTATTTTAATACATATTAAATATCATATTATTAACATTTTTAAATACATAAAAATACAATTATTATTTTATATTTTTTGCCTCGCACAACCAATCTCTCGAACAAATTGTTGCCTACGGTATTTCCGGATGAATACAACCTTCAAACCTTCAAGAAAAGAGCGTACTCCGATCTCAAAGGCCGGCAACGCACTTGTGACTCTTGAGTTACAGGTATCCATGGACGACGGTAGTCACTTACCATCAGGTGACCCGTCTGCTCGTTTACCCATAGAACATAAAAAAAACATATTTAAAATAATATAAAAAAGGTAGTCAACAGGTAAAAGGACAAAGACATCGGTGGTTAAGGCTCAAAAAACAGGAACCTCCTGACTATACGGGCCGTGTCGAGGAGAAGTACTTTCTGAATCAGCCCCGCGATCCAGCCGTCTAACACGAGCCATGGGTAGATGTAACTATCGGTACTATGATCATCGAATCCACATTCCACATATCGACAATCTCGTGAGATAAATCCAAATATTTTATTTATTTATCTTTTTCAACATTCACGAGGTTCTCATTATGAAAAAGAAATAATCTAATTGTAATTGGTGTACAATAAACTTTATTTCTATTCTATGCTACTCTACTCGACCCTATTCTACTCTATTCTACAAACACTATGTATCTTCGGTACGATATATTCTTGGATATTTTAAGAAACCCTCGGTTTCATATTCTAACTGCGACATAAATACTTGTCAACTTTAATCAACTCTGTCGCTATAAACATTGGACGAACTTGGCAAATATTCCTTAGAGACAGAGCTCTCTTTGTGAACACTGTGCCTGTACTGTTCCTTTAAGAAGATTGCTCGCGGGTACAATTTTGTTAAAGGTGTCTTACCAAGTTACGCTACAGAAATTTGTGTTCAATCTGTTATGACGTCATGTATTTCAATTTCAAAATAATATCATAGAATGAAATATACGAATAAAATTATTACAATATCATTTTATTCGTGCTATCGATACAAATATAGTAGTTCTAAGTAATCGTTAGTGCACCAGCGAGTAGAGAACTAATTATGTTTTAATTATGTCGTAAATATTTTTACCTCCGTCCTCTGGCTGATTTTTGTTCAAAGTATAGCCCTAGTTCTATTGGACAGCATTGCTACCCTATAAAAGACCACATTTACACATAACTTTTGGTGTTGATAAAGTTAGCCATATCACAATGGAGATGGATCTATATCCGTCTCCATTGTGATATGGCTAACTTTATCAACTAAATAAAGCTCTATGGCTTGCAGCACGAGAGGTGCACCTAGCAAACGTTTCCAGCACACATCTAGCGGATTATGTGTTTCAGTACTCGATAAAAAAAGCGAGTACACAAAGCATCCACCCATATAGGATCTATGACAGGGTTCTTGCTTACAAGATCTCTGTTGTAGCAAATTTAAAATCCGATTGCATTTTTCGGTCACATTCGTGTCTCCAACAAAGCGATGAAAATCCAATCAGCAATGGTTTCGTTCCTTAAAATCAGGTTGTTTAACAGAGGTTTTCTTTTTACACAGGGTCTCAACGTAGACAAGCGAACCTTAGCGAGTGCTGAGCGAAAACAACGGACGTTCACAGACAGATCACAGCTCAAGTATGCAAGGCGTCTGGTCATCAAGCTTGGTAGCGCTGTCATTACTAGAGAAGATGGAAATGGTTTAGCTTTGGGAAGACTGGCATCAATTATTGAACAGGTACATGTAATATTTCATCCCTTCAAATTATGACAACGCAGTTCCTAAACACTATCTGTATCTATTCACAAGAGTTATTCTGAATAGATACAGGAAAATCTATAAGGCCACTATCAGGAGCTTGTGGATATTTAACCAACGAAAAAACGGAGAAGGTTATCAAGTCAACTTGTAATTTTTTTTTATGGACCACCACGCATCACTTTTTCCAGGGTAGTCCGATTTCGATCATTCTTTTTCTCACGATGCTTTTCACAGTGACGCGAATCCTCACAAACTTTTTTCTTTCTCTAAGTATTTTCTGTAATACTAATTCTACTAAGGGTAAGTAAAAGGTAGTTATTTTAACAAAGAATATAAACTACCTTATAATACTTGAAAATTTTAGTTATAAATTATAGTCTTATAGTAAACAACAATGTTCCACTGGCTTCTAGTATAATGAGAAGGTACATAACCAGCAACTTGCTAATACTTCGTACTTTTGTTCGCTTGAAATAAAATCTCTTTTAATACCCCTTTTGAGGGTCCGCCAACGTGGTTTGGCGTTTTATTTCTTTTTAAATTTCAGAAGAAACTTTATCAGGTTTCGTTAAGAGGATATTGTTTGGTTTCATAATCGAATGAAAACTCTCATTTATTTTTTTGTTTAAAGGATCAGATTTAAGTATCATTTATGTGATGTAAATATTTATATATTATTTAATGAAGTTTGTGAAGCCCTGAAAATTGTTTATGTTCAGCCTTACATAGTTTTCTTATTGTTTGTATTGAATGGAGGTGAGAGGGGCGCGAGTGTTTTTAAGCACCGATATCTACTTACCTTCTACTTTTTGATGACTGTAAATTTAATGATAATTTGAATATGAACATTTGGGGTACAAGTCCATGAAATCAAAATGTCGGTTAAACAAAAGCTATGGCAACCTAATCAATATCAACGCAACGCATAAAAAAATCTTGAAAGTATAAAAACACAATTCTTGCATGTTAAACCGTTACAAGAACACGCAAGTTTTTCCTTCGCTACATTACACAACACTCAAAATCAACTTCGCTTGAATAAAAATACCTTTTCTGTTAAGGACTAGACGAAACACTCAAGAAAATCCGATTGTGTCACAATCCGGAACTTAGCTTACACACACAGGAAAGTCTTTGTCGATGGATTACTTCTCAAGAACACCTTAAATCAAATCGTATCTTCCAGATTCTTATATTATTCAAGGCAAAACATACCAAAAACCGTCAAGACAAGGCACACTTTTGGTTGCTTATATTTTTGTCAGATGAATCATGTCTGCTTTCACATGACTCTTCATTTCCTTGCTTTTGTCAAACTAAAATGTACCTTATTGTTTATATAACGACGACGGTTTTTGCAGGTAGCTGAATGTCATCATGAAGGACGGGAATGCATTATGGTGTCGAGCGGAGCGGTGGCGTTCGGCAGACAGAAGCTGACACAAGAGCTACTTATGTCGCTCTCGATGAGAGAAACTTTGTCTCCAAGCGATCATACTAGAGAGGTTAGTGATTGATAAAGTTGATATTCTGAAAGCTGTAACCTTATGATATTTTTTGGTAAAAACCTTTATACATTACTGAAAATAGATAACCTTTGCAAAGCAAAAAGAAAATAATGCTTAAACATGACGTTGGAAGGCGGTTGGGATATGTTGGAAAGGCGTTGCAGGCCTACGATCATATTGTCCTTGATCCAATTGACATTTACTGTAGTGCATTCAGAGAAAAAAAAAACATCAAACTTGACTAAAATGTACGTATGTAATATGTCTATAATGTGTTATAAATATATATTTTTTTTTGTTTCTAACTTTAAATTTCTATTTAAGGCATTGTTGTATTTCATTTTCAGACACCAACATGTTTACTTGGCCGTACACTGTTTTTAAAAGATTCAGTCAGTCGTTTAAATTAAACTTTGTTACAAACCAGTTAATATTCAGGCAATGTTATTGTTCCCTGGACAAATTCAGTTAGTTTGCTTTTAATGTACCGCTGTAAACATAATTAACTCCGTACACTAACATTACATAGTGGCAATGTAATTTTACTTTGTTACAGGATGCGGGTAGTATTTTGGACCCCAGAGCAGCGGCAGCTGTGGGACAGTCGGAACTCATGGCAATGTACGATGCCATGTTCTCACAGTACAATGTCAAAATTGCACAGGTGAGTTTGTAACAAACGAAATCTATGGGCTCGGATGCAATAATTTGCAGCTCACGAAGGAAGATCACCACGGGTGCACTCAGTGTTAAGTGCTTCTCGAGAAATAACCATGGATGGCATAACACGCATAATGATAAGACACTAATCTATTAGGCTGCGCGTCCACCTGTTAGGTAAATTTAACTGCCAGTAGCGTAATGGCGCGTAATCAACATTGAATTAATATGCCGTTTATAACAGTGGCGTAACAATAGGATAGCAGAGAGGGCAAAATGCCTCGGGCCCAGGCCTTAACTTTGTATTTAATCAATCGAATTACCATCATTACAGTTGGTATATTTTCTTCAAATTTAAATGTGATTGACCTTGATTACAACCAATTCGAATGTAAAAGAATCAGTCAAATTGGCTACCTGCTCCTTTTTAAAGTCTGTTAAAAATGGTCGATCAGCCTTGCATTTTCTAAAACTATTCCGAGAAAGGTAAATGTAATTTTGATGAAATTTGCGAGGATGAACGTTTCTAAGATCCCTGAAGCTTTCATAAAATGAACGTATTCTATCGTGTTTTGGACATACTCAATCATTAATCACCTGAGATCGCATTTCCTTGTAATAAAAGAAAGTGCCACCATACCAATGATCGATGCGATCGATTGACTTTGATTGATTGGTGTGGTAGCTTTTCAGACCGCTGATTGGTGTAATGACCACACCAATCGATCTGAAAAAGCTACTGATGATCGCCGAAAACTGATCTATTCTATCATCGGTCGATGTGTGTGTTGGCACCTAAGGGAGGGTCCCATCCGTTGAATTAGCCACCGGCCTCGGATGGTATAGTTACGCCACTGGTTTATAATCTTATTAAAGTAATTAACTATTGTACTATTAATAAGTAAAACGTATATACATTGCCAACTCATCCGAATGCACGTTTTTTCTACATTTCTATAAATTAACATTTCTAGATACTTGCCTTTTGCATTACGCCAGATCATTTTTATAATGTTCTGATTTTAGTACATACGTTTGTACAAATATAATTTAATTTTAGGTGTATTTATTTCACTAATTACTAGTATTCTTGTTAGCTCTTCCAGCTAAACAAAATTCTTTTGTTAAGCGGGTTCATGTGCGCAGTGAACGGCGTGTGGGTCCCGATTCCTCAATCTTATGATTGCTACCACCTCAACAGAGTTAATAAATTAGTTTATTTTGGGGGTATTCGTTAATATTTTACTATTTAGTCCTCTTTACTCATTTTCACCTAGGTTATTATGGTCATTAAATGCAACATAAAAAGTAATTTACGGTAAAATAATAAAATCGGCAAAAAAAAAAAAAAATTAGACATAAACCATAACGATACTACGGTAAGTAATCAGCGATACAGCCTGTGCAGACACTTCTAAGTTAGTTTATGATTTGGGAAAACAGATGGCGCTGTGCATACTCGTGCGGTTTTCGCTAAATTGAGTTCAGCGTTACGTACGTATTTATGTTTGTTTACTATATCTGGTGCTCACGTGTGTTTTATTGCATAAGCTATAAGACGGTCCATGGTTATATCCTAAAATGTCCGTAGAACAAAAATTATCGACCTAATATTACTACTTACAACTGACTGTTGGTCTAGTGGTTAGTAATCGTGACTGCAAAGGTCGTGGGTTCGATTCCCACCTTGAACAAATAATTGTTTCAGAAGTACGATCATTTGTTCTACGTCTGGGTCTAATTTATCTATACTTACTTATAATACCGTAACAGGTCCAATTCTGTACATTGAAGATATTTAGAATTTTTTTTTGAGGGACACTCTGTAATGAATACTGAAGCCAACACTATAATTTTTTTACATTTTTGTCTGTCTGTCTGTCTGTCTGTTCCATGGCCGCGCATCACGCCGATACTACTAAACAGATTCAAATGAAACTTGGCATAATTTCAGTTCATACCACGAGATAGGACATATTTATTTATTTATTTATTAATACTTTATGCACAGATTGTACAAAGGCGGACTTAATGCCTAAGGCATTCTCTGCCAGTCAACCTTGGGGTGATGCGGAAATAAAAGTGGTAGGTGCAAAGATATGTTATAAAGAGAAAACAGAGAAAAGAGAGAGAGATAATATTCCAAAGATAAGAATTCAAAAGTCTTATAACAATTTGGATTGATAAATCAAACCATAAACTAAATGTACACATTAAGAACATCTACATCATAAATACATATTATAAACATACATATACATACATATCAAGTCAGGGAGTTATGTTCTAGCGCTGTGTCAATTCTGCCAACTCGTTGTGGAGGAGATCACGTACTCTCCTCTTAAATATAAAGCGGTTTGTGGACATCCTGATTTCGAGTGGGAGCATTCCAGAGAAGAACTGATTGGACATAGAACGAAGAGTTCACGAAGTCGGAGTTATGTGGGGGACATAAGAGAAGGTTATTATTTGTAGAACGAAGATTTCTATTATGATTTGAGCACAAGAACCGAAGGTAGGGAGCTAAATAAGAAGGTGGAGATGGAGAGTTAAGAAAAGAGAAAAGAGAAGTTAGTGCTCGTAGATTACGGCGCTGGCGTATAGGTAGCCATTTTAGTTCGGAACGTAAAGCAGACACGTGGTCATACTTGAGAAGATTGAATATAAATCGAATGCAGTTATTGAGAGGACGGTCTAGTATGTTGAGAAGGTCTGCATTCAGGTCGAAATAGCACACATCACCATAGTCGATGATAGAAATGATTAGGGACTGCATTAGGATAGTTTTGGTTTTAGTGGGAAGGAAATTTTTTAACCGATATAAATTTCGGAGAGCGCCAGTCACTTTCTGGCTCACGTGAGTCACCTGCGCACGCCAATCAAGGTATGAGTCTATGTGCAAACCCAGGTCTTTAACCACTGAGCTCAGGGGTATAATTGAGCCATTGAAGACTATAGGTGAGATGGTCGTAGAATCAATCCTACACATAATGCGTTTGCTTCCAACGATGATCGCCTGACATTTTGTAGGGTTTACGGATAAACCAAACTTCATCGACCAGCGTTTTATTGACTCGAAATCATTATTGATTTTGTCAATGGCTTGCGATAGGTTTTCAATGCTGGCCTGTGCATAGAGCTGCAAGTCGTCGGCGTATAGGTGATACGCACACTGAAGTTCTTGAGTTATGAGATTAATATACATTGAAAACAATAGTGAGATTATTTTCAAAGACAAAATGTGAGAGCTGTTTGTGTACACAAGCCTCAAGGACTTTGGATAGAAATGGAAGAATAGAAATTGGACGGAAATGGTCAGGAAGACAAGGGTTATTTTTTTTAGGCAACGGGATGATGTAAGCTTTACGCCAGAGAGAGGGGAAGGTTCCAGAGTCAAGAGAAAAGTTAATAATATGAGTTATAACATGAAGAACATGATCGAGAATAGTAACAATCATCCTACGGCTAATGTCATCACAGCCCACAGCATTGGAACGGATGGACAGGATAATCTTTTTGATGTCCTCAGAAGCTACCGGAGAAAATTTAAAGTTATTGATGTTGGGTCTAGTTAGATTAGCAATATGGTCTAGGGTGAGACATTTGGTTTGATGATCCAGGTGAGTTGTAGATGAAAAATGTCGGTTGATATCATTCAAACCAATTGTCGTCTGAAATTCAGTGCGTTGTTGTTTACCAATACCCAAAGTGCTAAGAAACTTCCAGATACTGGAAGGAGATGAAGCCTCTATGTTTTGTAGAATGTGTCGGCGTTTTGTGTTGCGTATCACCTGGTTACACCGATTCCTTGCCACTTTAAAATCATTCCACTTGTCCTCACAGCGATCCTTTCTGAATTTTTGGAAAGTCCGATCTCTCCGTCTCATCGCCATTCGTACTTCTTGCGTCATCCATGGTGCTGGCGGGCGCTTCAACTTTACCCTCTTAACCGGAGCATGAATATCGTATAAATGAATGACGGTGTTATTAAAAACGTTGACTTTGTCATCCACATTGGTAGTCGCTGCCACGTTCATCCAGTCTAGTTTAGAAGCATCTGCACATAGTTTCTCAACATCCATACGTCTATAGCATCGCACATGTAAAAATTTTGGAGGGGATTTAGGAGTTTTCAGGACATAAGAAAGGAAAATTAGGTCGTGACGGGAAAATCCAGGAGCAGGATGTTGACCGTGAGAAGGAACAAGGTTGGGAGCAGAGGTGAGCATTAAGTCAAGCCAGGTGTCCTGACTATCAATATTATGGTGAGTTGCTTGGAGGGGTAGGACATGGAGGCAGGCTGAGTGGACGATATCAAGGAGGTTGCGCGTTCGAGGCGATATCTGTTAGGCATACCGAGGGGGCCCATAGTTTCTAGGAAGCGGCACTGACTGACTGGCTACAGCGAGAGTCTACCAATTGGTAGGACGAATCGAGACGTAAGTTCGTCACAGTTGTTCTGCGATGAGAACATCTCGCGCAAGGAGGTTGCGGAGTGGATCCCGTAAGAAAACTTCCAGGTGGAACCGTTGCACTCGCGCTCACGTTGTATGTTCTTTAACGGCAGTAGAGTCTTCCAGGATTCCTATCGTTTAGATAGAGATGCATCGCCTATTATAAGGTATTGCTGTTTTCCGACACAAAGACGAACGAAGTCGCGGTCACAGCTAGTCTATAATATATTTATAATATATATAACTAAATATATAAATTATATTTAAGTATTTAGTGATATACCTATAAGTATGTCCATCAGCAGGTTGGTTATCATAGTCCTGCCTAGTTTGGAATCAGACGGCCGTGCGTGAGATATGTCAAGTAATTATTATTAATCTTGTTGTTAACCAATATAAGTTGAAAACGTAGTAGGTGAGATTCAACCTAACAATGCCTTTTATATTATATGCATATAAGTTACAATATGAAACGTATTAAATACGCGTAGTTCCCGCGCGGCTTCGCTCGCGTGTAGTTATTTCTATATTTTGCGCTTTTCCCTAATTCTTTTCCAAAATAAAAGTAGCCTAAGTTACTCCTTATAACACCAGCTATCTGCCTGTGAAAATCCCGTGGAAATTGGTCCACCCGTTCCGGAGATTAGCCGAAACAAACAGACAGACAGACAGACAAACAGACAAAAATTGAAAAAACAATTTTTTTCTCATAGGTATCGTGCAAATAACTGTATGAGCTTAAAAAAATCTATTATTTTGACATTACAAACAGACACTTCAATTTTATTTATTTGTATGGAGTATGGATTATATTTATTCTTCAAACTTTAAGGTTGCTCGCAAATACACAATAACAGCGGCCGAGTGTGAGCTTTTCAAATTTAATACGTTATGAGAATATCAATATACCCAATATATAAACCCTTCGGAAAGTTCTAATAACATTTTGATACCGAATTTAATAAAATTCAGTCAAATGAAAGTAAAACCTAAATAATATGTGGTGTTTACTAATTTCAATGAAAAATTTATAACAAAATGTAAATGTGTAGCAATATTTATAGAGGGGCTCGTGGCTAAGTGATAACCTAGTAGGTTAGCATATTACGAAGTTAAGTAATACTAGCCAGGTCAGTCTATGGTTTCCCGGATCCCTTCTATTTAAGGCGCAGTACACCGTGTGGTTTTAGTCGGTTCGATTCCGACACACCGCCCCACCAGAAACCCCGGTGGGGCGGTGTGTCGGTGTATGGACATGTGATGCGGAGGGATGAGTACAATGTGGTGAAAAGAGTTTTATGTATGAAAGTAGACTGGTACAAGAGAAGAGGACGACCAAAGAAAAGATGGATGGACTGTGTGAAAGAAGATATGGCTGGAAGTAAGCAGTGAAATGACGGACGATAGAGTAGAATGAAAGAATAAAACTTATTGCGCCGACCCTAAATAAAATTCAAACTACCTTCCTACAGTAATAATAACATTAATTTCAGTAAATATTCACTATAATATAATTCTTTAAAGGAAATAAAATGCCTAGATCCTAGCCTAGATGTTTGGAAATATATAATACGTGAAGCGAAAACTTTGGTTCCCTTTTACGAAAATTGGGCGGACGGAGGAGTATGAAATTTCGCACACTTATAGTTTATACAGAGAAGAAGTGACGAAAGCTAAAATTTTTGAACAATATTTGCTACAAAGTTAAAAAAAAATGCAAAAACGGGTACATACAGCATAGCTGTATGTACCCGTTTTTGCATTTTTTTTTTTTAAAATATATACTAAAATATATACTGGACACTCATAGGAGTGTCCAGTATATATTTTGACCTGTCATGGTACAAAAGTCTAAACAATGACAGGTCAAGTAATATTGGCCAATGAAATAAACCATGGTCGAAATTCGACCACCACGCGATCTCAGTACTTATAAATAACTAGCAACCCGCCCGACTTCGCACGAGTAGTAGTCAACCAATTTACACAATACGTTAACAAATTATATATCTAAACCTTCCTCATGAATCACTCTGTCCCCGTGAAAATCCGTTCAGTAGTTTTTTAGTTTATCGAGAACAGACAGACGCGGCGGGGGACTTTGTTTTATAATATGTAGTGATGACAATATAATTAAAAACAAATATGGTGGTCGCACCGTAAATAAAATTAGTGCTACTATGAAATGAAGACTTGTTTCTTATAATTAGCGATTAAGCATAGCTTCCAAGTTGACAACAGGACGTGCGAAGCCTCCAACATTTAGTATTTTGATATCCAAAGCTTAACACCCGTTTACAAATTCGTCATATTATAATGTAAAATTATGCGCAAAAATATTTGTTGCCCGAATAAAAATGCATATTTTATGAAACATAAGCACTGTCTCGTCTGTTCTGTTGGTTCTGTGTAGCGGCGGTGGGTTGAAAAAAATAATTTATTAATTCATTCAGACATCTACGCAAGTGGGTGTGCATCATTCATTAACATACAAACAGACGTAAAAATGTTAGATATACTTTTTGTGAAATGAGGAGTTTTTTATTTCCCTTTCCAAATAAAAATAAAATTACCAAATAGAATAAGCGGTTGCTATAGGAGCCCCTGAACACTTGCTAGACAATTTCGATGCTATTCAGAGTTCAATGTTGCGCCTTAAGAAGTTGTATTTGCGGCTTGTAGTTGGAATGTAATCTTTCGTTTCGTAACGTGTATACGTATAGTTTAGGCCTCACAGCGCCAAGGCGAAGGCGAAGGCAAGGCGCCAAGCGGCCAGGCGAGAATATCTAATTCAAAATTGTATGACCAAATTTCAATTAATTTTTATTGCTTCTTGGGCTTGGTCTAGATTGACGTCCAGGTCACGGTAATACTATCCATATAGTAATGTGTCTTCATAGAAACGGTCGGATCGCCAGAATTGCCTACACGCCTTGCGTTCGGTTGAAACTCAGCACGCAAACAGTTCGCGATTGCTCCGTAGTGACGAACAAACGGTGTGATCGTTTTTTAAGCAGTAAGCGAGCGATTTGTGTATTTCATTGAAATAAATACAAATACTTAAGTATTTAATAAGGCAATTAGAAATTATAGAGTATATGGTGCTGTTTTTGGTTGCTTGAAGTCTTCAAAAACGCACCCAGAGATAACATTTTTTAAATATTTATTTAAAATAAAAAACTAGTAGGGAGTTCCTAGGCTAAGCTATCTATTTACTTATGTATTTAGGTACATACATATATTATTGAATTATACGAAATGATTATGAAAGTAAAAAATGGTAGGTACCTACCTAGCAAGAATTACACTTTTTTTTATGGTATAGGGGGCAAACGAGCAGACGGGTCACCTGATGGTAAATGACTACCGCCGCCCATGGGCACCTGTAACTCGAGAATTACAAGTGCGTCGCCTCCCTTTAAGGTGGGAGTAGAGTAGGAGAAGAAGGGGAGAGGGGGGAGAGTGCTAAAAGGGGGAGGAGGGAAGAGTGGGAAGGGGGAGAGAGGGGGGAAGTGGGGGGAAGAGTGGGAAGAGGGTAAGAGGGGGAGGGGGGAAGAGTGGGGAAGAGGGGGAGGGGTGAAGATGGAGGGGAAGTGGGGGAAGAGGGGGAGGGGAAGAGGGGAAGGACGGGAATAAGGGAGAGGGAAGGGTTAGGGCCTTTTTTTTTTTTTGTGCGTGTGGAAACCCCCTCGGGCCGTCACCCCACCGGGGTTTTCGGTGGGGCGGTGTGTTGGAATCGAACCGACTAAAACCACACGGTGTGCCGTACTGCGCCTTAAGTAGGAGGGATCCGGGAACAGCTTTATTAAGACATCCGGACCCGAAGGGTTAGGGCCTCCGGTAACCTCACTCAAGCGGCGAAATGCAATGCAACCCGTTTTTCTGTGAGGCCGTGGTATCGAGCGGAGTCGAGTCGGCCTATACGTGCCGAAGCATGGCTCTCCCACGTTTTAATTTACTTATTATTTTTTTTTTTTTATAAATAAGATTTTGTAGTAGCTAGTTAGAAGTTTTGATTGCTTTAGGTGGCGCACACGCGATGATATGGTTTGATATTAAGTAACGTTTGCAGCGGTTCAACATCGGATGGGTGACCAAAAAAAATGTTTTTTGATTTGCTCTGTGCTGAAGGTAATGGGGTCGTTAATTTTACGGACGGTTACTCGTCAGCTGTTTCTTGCATTTTGATTGAGTAGGTTGGTGATGAAGTTTGTAAGGATTGGAGTTTGGTAACCTTCGGCGATAGCAGTTTATTTTAACACCCAAAATAAAGGGAAATCTATTTATAAATTAAAAATTAATTATAATATTTACAATCACAAAACTAGAAAGAAACTCAAGTAGGTACAGCCCTATCGTCGTCGTCGTCTGTTTTGTTTACGTACCGTCCGGCTGTAGGTAATTATATCAAGGAAAGGGCTGAGTCACAATACTGTATATACTTATACTGTGTCCAGGTGATGTGCGTCACATGATTTACAATAATTATTCATCTAATACTGAAACATATGGTTTCATATTTCAGATCTTTTTTTAAAAATGAGGTAGGCGTTATCTTCACAAACAATATGATTCAAATTGTGACATGGGTTTCAAACTCCGTAATTTTTTCTTGTGTAATAATAAATACAGTGATTTTATATCTTTTGAGTATATTTCCAGATATTTGAACACCTAAAAGTGTACCCTGGAGGGTGTTTGATGTAGGTACGTTAACCCTACGCTAAACCTCAAGATAAATCCTTATCTCTCGACGCCAATTAGCTTCATATTATTGGTTCGGGATGATAACAATTTTGCAGAACTTACTTTCACAAATTTTCTTGATTTTTTTTTGCAAATCTGCTTATCTGCATAGTAATAAATAACAAGATTTTCGATATTTTTAACTGTAGATACTAATTATAAAAAATCGTAAAATCAATGGACCTACTGATGTGTAGTTAGCATTTGATACCTAATTTTACAAACACATAAATACCTTATAGTTTAGATTACGCTTTAGGTAAGACCGTGCGGTCAAACTTTTCACTGATATTTGGACACGGTACTTTAAATAGACGTTGGGGCAACGTTGAAAACGTTATTTATTAAGCAGCACATTACCACCACGGACGAACGAAAATTGCTAATTAAATTTCTAAAATATTTACTATGAACGTTATTAAATAAGCCAAGCTATGTTCCAAATTGCGAAACTATCACAAATTAGAATAACTAAAGTTGGAACAAAGTTTCGCTTGTCGTTATAATTATTGTTCCATGTTTGGGCCTAGCTAATTGTTTATGTTGATCTAATTGTGGTGAAACTATAAACAAATAGACATGTAAACGGGCCAATCAACATCGGCAACAACGTTTTTTATTGTAAATGTATTTTGTTTAATATTAGTAGCGTGTTACTGCTGATATAAAGCCATAAATCTAATTGCATTGCTTTTCGCCGCGTGATTGAGGTTACCGGAGGCCCTAACCCTTCCTTCTCCCCATCCTTCCCGCTCTTCCCCTCTCTCCCCCCTTTCCCTACTCCCACCTTAAACGCTAGCAACGCAGTTGTGACTCTTGAGTTGCAGGTGCCCATAGACGGCGGCAGTCATTTACTATTAGGTGACCCGTCTGCTCGTTTGCCCGTTATACCATAAAAAAAAAACCTGTAATATGTGTTTATAACCTCTTTCGCTAGCATTTTACCTACATAATGTAATTGGTTAAGTCATATTCAAACCCCAGTGCAAGTAATGTTATTCGCAACAAAATTAATTAGATATTTATGTAGGAAATTAAAATCAGTATAGAAAATTAAATCCATAGGGATTTAACATGGCGTATATCCTGCTTCAATACGTCCCCGCGGGCTGAGACGAATTGAATTAGTATTTGTCTGGCCTGTTGGTCTAGTGGTTAGTAACCCTGACTGCTAAGCCGAAGGTCGTGGGTTCGATTCTCATCCAGGACAAATAATTGTGGGATGAGCACGACAATTTGTTCTGTCTTTTGGTGTAATGTATCTATTATATGTATGCATTATAGAGATATATAAGTTTGTTTATCAGCAGTCTGGTTACCATAGTACAGGCTCTGCTTAATTTGGGATCAGACGGCCGTGTGTGAGGTGTGTGAAGTTATTATTATTTTATTATTATTTCCAGACGATAAACACACGTAAAAGCCACTCCGATAGGTATACGACGGTGACGTGAGCTACAACGAAATAGTTAAAGAACTCCTGTGCAATCCCAACCCCAAAATTAACAATTTATAAAACCACTAACATCGCACTATATCACGTACACTAATCTTAGCTATAAGGCTATATATATATATATATATAACAGTAGCCTGCAACCGGTTGTTTATATCGTGCAATCGCATAAGATTTGTGGGAGTCTCGCAAAAATCCCACTGGATTAGGTTCAGTGCAGTCTGCAACCAGCTAAGAGTTACGACTCTAAAGTAATTTAATTAAATATTTCTAGATTTCTAATTTAGAAAGTCTTGCAAAGGAATTTATGGGAACTTAGAATTTATTATCTTAGTGTTGTAAACAAAATGTATGTTCCTTTTAGAAACCTATGATGAATAAACTGCTATAATATACTTGTATGTGTATTGTAGACTCACTTGGCCATGAGAGTTGAGGTACCCGTCGAGCGTGGTGTATTAATGGGTAAACAGACAAGTTTGGACTCAAACAACAGGCCTGTAAAATAATGGTTATTATATTGGAAGTTAAATGGAATACTTTAACAATCAAATACAATAAAGACTTCTTGAAAATTGGGGAACGTCCACTATATCTGATGTTCCACTTCAATTCTAACAATTATACATATTTAAGATCCTACTAATATTATAAACGTGAAAGTTTATGAGGATGTGTGGATGTTTGTTACTCTTTCACGCAGAAACTACAAAATCGATAACGATGAAACTTGTTATGTAGATAGCTGAAGACCTGTATTAACACATTGGTTTTTTATCAAGATATTCCCACGACACCGGGACTTACGCGAGTGCAACGGCGGGGCGCAGCTAGTATACTTTAATCAGTGATTCAAATATTATGTTACCTTCTTCTTCTAGCTTCTGACAAGTTCAACGGAGGTTTGATCACTACAGAATACTGCAGCAACTTTGATATATCAAGTACAGAGCTGTGAATCTCTTTTATATGTGTGTGTCATACTTTGAACAAGCTGTGGCTATTTTTTTTATTAAAGCATGTCAGTATGACCTCATCGTTTTTTTGTTTTACTGGCATAGTTTATAGCCATTAAGGCTTAATAGATACTAGATAAGCCCCTAAGCCCATCGTACTTACAGTCGAATGTACATTGGTACTAGAATGACATACATACATACATAAACTCACTCGCTTTTCAATTCGGGGTAGACAGAGACAACCCGTCCCCTGATTCCATCCTTATATAGCATCATTAAGCCTTTAATACAAGCCCACTGGGTATTTTTGACCTGTCCTTTCTTCAGAACTTCACAAAATTGATCAGAGTATGTTCTTCGTGGTCGATCCTTACTACAATGAGAGTCTTTTAACCCCCAGGTGTTAGAAGTTTCACGTGTGTGTGTCTGTGTATCTGTGTGTCTATCTGTGGCATCCTAGTTCCCAAACGAATGGACCGATTTAGGTGCGCTTTTTTGTTTGAAATTTGACTTGATCGAGAGTGTTCTTAGATATAATTCAAGAAAATCTGTTCAGCCGTACGAAGATCATTAGCTCTTTTCTTATAGTTGAATGGATTTTCGAGTCGGGGGTGTTTTAAATTTATGATTATTTACTCCTAGTGATCTTTTAACGATATTGTAAGATCCTATGTTAAATAAATAAAAGTACTATTCGTCTTAAATCAAGAATACGTCTCTTTTATTGCAATATATTCTCGACGAATCTGATAAACAATACTATTGTTGCAGTACGATATTCAGTTGGAGGTCCCATAGGATAATTTATTTAAGCCAAACTGTCATAATATGCTTGTTTAATGTTCTGAAGAACTTATCTTTATTTTGCACAATAAGATATAAAGGTGCATGTGTCACCCTCCGAACCTATGTTCTACGAATCATACATACCAATGTAACGCTAAGTACCAGTAGGCAAAGTCAAATATTTTTAGTTCTTAGAATTCTTTAAAAATTTTTAAAAACCTCTTTCTTTTTAATTATAAATTATAGATCAACACAATGTCACCGTAATAATAGGTTGTTTTGTCGAAAGTTAAACAAATAATACAGGGTGTAAGAAACACCGTACCGAATACTCAAATAGGGTATTCAGACTATCATTCTGAGTCGAAAATCACTGACATTTTCCACTGGAAAATTCATTTTTTTTTTCATTTTTATGTAATTAATAAATACCCCATACGCCCAAAAACTGCAATGTAATCAATTAAACAACATTTATGCAATCAGCTGCTACGACGGCGCCGAACATTTAAGGTCATTCACCGTACCGCTCAAAAAAAAAACCGCGTACATTGCGTAGCGCCAAATGAAACTAATGACTATAAATCCTTTATCTCGCACTTTTATGATGAACTGACTTTTGTATTGGGATAAGTATAAACAGAAATAGGTTTTTGAAAGTTTTTCGCGTAGCTCAAACGCTGTATGTAAAAATGAATAAAACCGTCTTACAAATAGGTAAGATCGTTATCTGCCAGTGTCGAAGGTTGATATCTACGAGTATAACCGCTTCCAAGTAGTAGAGCCCTGTCAGAAGAAATCGGACAAACAAAGAATCCATTGATATATTAATTAAGTTATATTAGAAGTGTCCTTGTCAAAGGTTGTTTTTCTTCTTTAGAAAGATTGTTCGCTTTATCTTGTGTTGGGTAGTTTTTACAACAAGTATTCAGAATAAATAAGCACATTTATTGTTCAAGAGTAATTCTGAGTTATTGATGTATTGAATAGTACGAATGGGCTTAATAAAAATATTTATAAATCTATGTACAAAAATTATAACGGAAAACAATTACAATATCTACTGACATTTTCTCAGTGCTGTTAAAACTTAAACGTTGGATAGAACAAGATCTTTTACAAATTAGCTTTTGTAGATATTATTTTGACATTGTAAAAGATATGTATAATCCCACTAATATCCCACTAATATTATAAATGTGAAAGTTTGGATGAATGGATGGATGGATGTATGGATGGATGGATGGATGTTTGTTACTCTTTCACGCAAAAACCACTAAACCGATTGCGATGAAACTTAGTATGTAGATAGCTGGAGACCTGGGTTAACGCATAGGCTTTTTATCCCGATATTCCCACGGGATCGGGACTTACGCGGGTGAAACCGCGGGGTGCTGCTAGTTTTATATACAGAACATATTGGATATGGACTTTTACATATCTATCAGTATTTTTAAAGTGAAAACTTCTTTAGCGGCGTTGTGCACTTTTTGGGATGGGTAATAAATGTTAAACTCGCGTCAGGACACGTGACCCTGATCGAAAATTCGTAAGACGGAACCGAGTCTCTTATATTAAAAAAAAAATATAACATTCGAAATTCAAACATTTATGAGCGGCCAGGAGCGCAGAACTTCCAGTGTACCCTATGTATACATTTAGATATGTTATTACCTACTTTTTATTTTTAACCTAATTATATATATACAGGTGTGTGTGTGTGTGTGTGTGTATGTATATGCAAATACATTGTGAAGTTATGTTTTCACTTCTGACGTGCAGTCCTACGACTGACTGTTTTTTTTTAACAAAATCAGGGTGCACGGTAGTGACCTACCTTTTCTCGAAGTGCTTCATCGTTTTTTTGAACCCTCATAACTTGCGTTTGGATTATACAAGATACAGCCAATTCTTGGGATATGATATCAATAGTGGACTTATTAAACGTATAAAGTTTCAATTGCATGGCTCTTATACTTTAGATTTTATTGATATCTAAAAAACTCCGATTTCGTCACTGACTCACTGATGATCATCAAAATTCTTAGGGTATTTTCTGAAGTCCTAGAAAGCTGAAATTTGATATGTAAGCCAGTATTAGTCCCTTACTTTATTAGTATATTACCCCCCAAACCCTTAAACTAGGGGATGGAAGTTTGTATAAGACCTCCGCCAATTTTGATGCTAGAGGTCTAAAAATTGATGATATAGGAACTCCTAAATAAATAATAAAATCTGGGCATACATATTTCAGGATTTTTAGTAAATTACCCCCCACTCTTTAAATGACTTGTAGTATTAAAGCACAACAGTCAGCTATGAGCCAAGTATCGCCTTGATCTATCACTTATTATGAACAGTAAACGAACAAAGAAAAAAAAAGATGGGCTATGAAAAGAGGCACCTCTGATGCGGAAGAAATACACCCAAATAAAAGAAAGAAAAAATGAACAAAATAAAAAAAATATTGTCACAAGCAACTTACAAAAAGAAGTGAAATCCCACCAAAAATATTTTCTTGTCAAATGTTGCCAATACGAGACCATATGGCTCGCACTGTCAAAAAGTTATTAGATCTCATGTAGGCCGTTCCGCTACCGTCACATGGGCGTAAGGTGAACAATTTATTCACTGTTCATTACATTTCTGTTATACAATAGTTCTTGTAGTAACGAAACGGCCAGACTACATATTTTGACTAAGGTGTAGAGTTTGTGAAGTTAGGGCTTGTAGAGTTAAAAGCTTGGCTCTACATGAGATCTAATAACTTTTTGACAGTGCGAGCCATATGGTCTCTTGGCAACATTTTACATGAAAATGTTTTTGGTGGGATACACATTTATGGTATAAGATAATGTTGTTTATACTCAACTAAACTTCGTAAAGTAAAATACGGTACGTGTAACGACAATTTCCTGACGTTGTTCACAGGTACTGGTGACAAAGCCAGATTTTTACAATGAAGAGACGAAAAAAAACTTGTTTTGCACGTTATCGGAATTAATATCTTTGAATATAGTACCCATTGTGAACACTAACGACGCTGTCAGCCCACCTATGTATATCCATGATGATACTGTTGTACCGGGAACTGGAAAAAAGGTAAGCAATTTTCAACCTTACTACAATATTACAAAGTGCTAATTTCGTTGAAAGTATCCTTCCAATTATTATTAGTATTGGTATGGCAAAAAAAACAGTATTTTAATGTGTTGCTTATTTTTATTTAACACAGAATTGTGACCAAATAAATTCGTTATGTAAACTGGTCTACGGAAATATACAATAATGCGTATTTATGGAATTTTGGTTAAGCTAAATAAAAATATTAAACTCCTTTTTTCGGTCAAATAAAACATAATGTCGTACTAATTTTTGTTTTTTAAACGAGTTTTGTAAACTCGGACATAATACAAACAGAGTACTTTGTATAAATACATATATTATATGTATTTATACAACAAAGTACTCCATTTGTATCATAATGTTACGAAAACGATACAGAAATGTATGTTACAGGCCAAATGATAAGAATATAACAATATAAACGTTAAATGTCAAATTGGCAAATCAGAGAAAATAACCAGTTTAGAACCGTTTCTCTATTTATATGGTTACTCTTAATTTTTGACAAAATAACATACATCCCCATTTACACTACACACACACATAACCCCATACACACACACAAGGTTTTCGTCGGATCTGACCGCCAAGCTTACCTCCATGATGACAGATCTACAAAACAAGGTTTCTGACATTCACCTAAACATTAACACTGTGATAAAAAGCGACCTAGACAATATAAAGTCTAAGCTTGCAGTTATTGATGTCAATCAATCTCAGTTGTTTACGGATATGGAATCGGTCAAGACTGCGATTGAACATCAGGATGATCTTCAAATGTGTCTGTCTAAACGAGTCGATGACGTCTCCAAATCAACTACTGCCCACAGCTCGGATATAACTCGTATGCAGGAGCACATAACTAAATTAGAAGTAGAACTCAATAACCAGCAGCAGCGCGATCGCGCTTTCAATCTTGAAATAAATGGTATTCCTGAAAGATCCAACGAGAAACTTATTGAGTATTACTGCGCCATGGTGAGGTTTTTGGAGATAGATTCGTCGGCGGCCGATGTCGTGCATACGACACGAGTACGCCCAGTAAAGCCAGTACCTGGTCGCCCGAAATCCATTGTGGTTAAACTCAACTCACGCCTCCTACGAGATGCCATACTGTCTGCTATTAGAAGTAGGAAGGGCCTTAATACGAGCGACCTTGGCATCACGGGTGATCAGAGAAGGATCTTTGTCAACGAACACCTTACCCCTGCCAACAAGCTGCTACACAAGAACACACGTCAAAAAGCAGCCGCTGCACAATACCGGTTTATTTGGATTCGGGATGGAAAGATCTTCGTTAGGAAGAACGACACCTCTGCCACAATTCGTATCCTAACCTCTGCTGACCTCTGTAAAATTGTATGACTAGTTATTCTTGTTTACTCGTTTAAGGAATGTTTGTTAATGTACCATAATCTATTCACCACATGTAAGTCTCCTCTGAGTTTCGTACGGTTAAAAAGTTGTTTTATAATTTATAACCCATTTGAAATGATTGGTAAACAGCTATTTAATATTCATATAAAATATCATATCTTATTATTATTTAATATACCCACATATTATTTTTTATTAAATAAAATATTTATATTCTTATACTATATTTACGTTTTTCATTATTGTTTAGTATATTTATTTTCTATACTTATTCTTCCAGCCATCTATGTTATCCCTGTTATAAAAAGTTATGTACATATTACGGTAGCTCATAGAAATGCCCTCTAATGGATAGCAAACGACTAAACATTTTTTACCAAAACGTTCGTGGTTTACGCACAAAATGCCTTGACTTTTATAATAATATTCTTTTACATGAATACGACATTATTTTAATTACCGAGTCGTGGCTACAGAGTGATATATTAGATGGAGAAATCTGTGATGGTAGGTTTGAGATATTTCGTTGCGACCGAAATCTCGATGTAACAGGTAAGCGAGCGGGCGGCGGCGTTGTATGCTGCGTTCGCCGTGAGCTAAGCGCTGTCTTGCTCAGCGACTGGCTGTGTAATTCACAATACGAATGTATTTGTTTGAAAATCTCGGCACGGACTCTTGGCACATTAGCAGACTTAATTGTTGTTTTATCATACATGCCACCTGACGCCTTAAATCTACCGACTTACTTAAATGATTACATTTTTAACTTTAACACTGTCTTTGATAAATACAAAGACGTGAATTATTTTCTTGTAGGTGACTTTAATTTACCCTGTTTACGTTGGAATAAGGATGGCTGGTTGCTCACACATTTAGGTAGCAGCCTGGTACAGGACAAAGCTTGTGCATTTGTGGAAGATTTAAGCTTATTAGGGTTGGTACAATATAATTATACACTAAACCACTGTGACAACACTTTAGATCTTTGTTTTTCAAACCTACCTTTAGACATTTCTGCGACTGGCGGATTAACCAAAATTGATAGATTTCACCCACCTCTTTCTATTAATATTGTTGATCTATATATTAATTCTTTTATTACGAATAAAATACGTAGATTTAACTTCCGAAAATGTAATTATGAGGATGTAAACCAATATTTGAGTAATATTAATTGGGACCAATTGTTGTCTGGCACTGACTGTGTTGACGACGCAGTGGACATATTTTATGAAAACCTAAAAGATTGTATCACTCTTTTTGTACCTTTTATCAGTCACAGAAATAATTCCTTTCCCGTTTGGTATAGTCGTTCTTTAATAAAAATAATTCGTGAAAAAAATAAGTTACATAAAAAATGGAAATTGTTTAATAATCCTCGTGATTTTGATGAATTTAAGCTACTGAGGGATAGGCAACATCGAGTGCAGGATCAGTGTTTTAACAACTTCACACGCAACGCTGAACACAATATAAGAAAAGCGCCTAAGTACTTTTGGAGCTACCTTAAATCAAAAAAACCTTGTTCCGCTTATCCGCGTCATTTTACTTCAGGGAACATAAAATATAATGACGGTCAAGAAATATGCACCGCTTTCAATAACTTTTTTGACAGCGTCTTTAACAAAAGTCAGTCCTCGTCACATACTGGCCCTCAATCTCTGGTGCACAATTACAACGCCTGTGACACAATCTCTCACATTACAGTATCTAAAGAGACGGTATTCAAGCACCTCTCAAGTTTGGATAAAAACAAAGGTGCTGGTTGCGACGGGATTCCTCCTGTATTTTGGTCATCGTGTGCTGAGAGTTTATCGCATCCTATTGCTCTACTGTTTCAGCATTCACTAAAGAGCTGTATGTTTCCCTCTCTGTGGAAGAAGGCGTACGTCATACCTATTCATAAGAAAGGTTCCAAATCTAAAATAGAAAATTACCGCCCTATCTCCATTTTAAACTGTGTTGCCAAGGTTTTTGAACGAATTATTGTTAATAATATTTACCCAGTTGTTAGTCTTGGCATTCCTGAATCTCAGCACGGATTCGTACAAAAGCGTTCCACGGTTTCAAATTTGGCTTGTTTCACAGATTATGTGGTGGGTGAAATGGAAAATGGTGGCCAGGTTGACGTGGTCTACACTGATTTTGAAAAAGCGTTCGACCGTGTAGACCACGTCATCCTGTTACGTAAGCTATACGCATTAGGAATTCATGGAGATTTGCTTAGGTGGGTCGAATCGTACCTAGCTAATCGTTCTCAAGCTGTTGTATTGGGTGGGTTTAAATCTGACTTCGTATCCATCCCCTCTGGTGTTCCCCAGGGCTCGCACCTTGGCCCTCTCTTCTACAACGCCTATATTTTTGATATCATTCACCACATTAAGCATTCACGTCATATTCTCTACGCTGATGACAAAAAGATCTTTACATCCATTAACTCTATTTCTGACTGTGTCTTGCTTCAAGAAGATCTCAACTCTTTATTTAACTACTATACTAATAACAATATTACCGTTAGCATTCAAAAATGTCAAAGTATATCCTTTACTCGTAAAAAACATCCTATCCTTTATCAATACAGTTCTAACGGCGTTGCAATCGAGAGGGTCAAGGTTGTGCGGGACCTGGGTATACTATTAGACTCGGAGATGTCCATGCGACAGCACATTGATGCGATATGCAGCAGGTCTTTTCGCAGTCTCGGTTTTGTCCTAAGATCTTGTCAACCCTTTAAGAGTTTGTTAAGCTTAAATGTAGTCTATATTGCTTTCGTTCGTAGTTTACTGGAATACGGTTGTCAGATATGGTCTCCCTGTTACGCAATACACAAAAATAGTCTTGAACGCATTCAGAGAAAGTTTATTGATCATCTTAATTTTAAATTTCATCACTGCTCACAAGATTACAAAGAGAATTGTCGTATATACAATCTCTTAACTCTAGAGGAGAGGCGTATCCTGATGGATATGGGGTTACTCTATGACATCTTACGGGGACGGACCGATTGTCCTATGCTTTTAAATAAAATTAATTTTAATGTTCCTAAGAAACGCACCAGACACACCACATTATTTTGCCCTCCATTTCACTCGACTAATTACGGTAAAAATAGTGTAATATCACGTCTACTTGACTCTTACAATAATCATTTTAATAATGTGGACTTATTTATTGGTTCCAAGGACACTTTCAAAAAGCAAGTTTTGCTTAGATTACTATCATCATAGGCTTTTTCATATCTCAACAATATTACACTAGATGGCTGGTTTTATGAGTCTTATAGGGCTCCTAGATAACAGAAATGTTCTATGGTACTTATGAAATTTTATTTTACTCATATTTATATATATTATTTATAATTATGATAATTTATTATACATATTGTATTTCTCTCTCTCTCGTATGTATCTCTTCAAAGTTTGCCAATCAGCTTTAATACTAAGTACTGTTTATAGCATATTTATCCACTCGATGCATCTACCGAGGATAACTTTTATTGGCTACTCATGTAATCTTTGATAAGTATACCTAGTTAAGAGTTAGCAGCTGTTGTTATCCCTAATATAAATAAAATAAAATAAAAATAAAATAAATTACACATTAAAATGTATGCATGTGTATACAAGTCGCGACAGATAACCATCAATACAGATAGATTAGTTACTTGCTAAAACAAAAAAGAAAAACAGTAGCATACTATTCCATAACATAATATTTTCTCATAACCTGAACTGAACCACGTAGCGCAGTGATTTCAATTCTCATTACGAATCGTTTTCCTTAACTATAACCATAAAACATGGAACATTTTATGATCAAAGCATTTTTGCCGCACTTCCTATATTTTTATAACATCGTAAATTTTTATTTGTCGTGTAGGGATTGGGTATTAAAGACAACGATAGCCTATCAGCGTTGTTGGCTGCTGAGATTCAGTCGGATCTGCTGATTATGATGTCTGACGTCGATGGCATTTATAATAAACCTCCATGGGAAGACGGTGCTCGAATGATGCACACATACACATCAAAAGAAAAGGATCAAGTACAATTTGGACAGAAATCTAAAGTAAGTCCATGTTACCTTGTTTTAGCTCCTGCATTTTTCTATTAGAAAAGATTTTCATGTGAATGATATCTTTACAAAAACTTCTAGAAATGGATAAGGCTGAAAACATTTAGTTCCTTTATAAGACACCTATTTGGTAATCTATACTTAAAAAAAAGACTACAATTTTTACGAATTCAAAATGTAAGGAAACATCAAAAAAAAACATCTGAGATCTCAAAAATTACATTTCATTTTTAAAATATTTGTTGGTTCAATATTGTGATTTAAGATAGAGACGGCTAGATAGGAAAGGTTACAAAATTTGTTGTATTTTAGGTTGGTACGGGAGGAATGGACTCAAAAGTTAACGCGGCTACATGGGCCATGGCTCGTGGTGTCAGTGTGGTTATCTGTAATGGTATGCAAGAAAAAGCAATCAAGACTATTATAAGTGGTAGAAAAGTCGGAACTTTCTTCACAGACTGTGCGACCACTTCTCCTACTTCAGTTGACGTTTTGGCTGAAAACGGTAAATACACAATGTTATGTACTTGTATAAAACAAAGTCTATTTATTTAAGTATTTTTAAATAAAAATATTGCTTTTAATTTCCAGCAAGAACTGGAAGCAGGGTTCTTCAAACATTATCTGCCGCAGATAGAGCATCCGCAATTTATGCTTTAGCTGATAAGCTAGTAGAAAAACAAGATCTTATTCTAGAAGCGAATTTAAAAGACATAGAAAAGGCAACAAAGGATGGCCTTGCTGCACCACTACTCAGTAGATTATCACTAAGCCCTAGTAAACTGAAAACTTTATCTATTGGTCTAAAACAAATTGCTGATTCCAGTCATGAAAATGTTGGAAGGGTTTTAAGGAAGACAAAACTAGCGGAGAACTTAGTACTTCGACAAGTGACCGTTCCCATAGGTGTACTTTTAGTAATATTCGAATCTAGACCAGATTCGTTACCGCAAGTAGCTGCCTTAGCTATTGCATCAGGTAATGGTCTTCTTCTAAAGGGTGGTAAAGAAGCTGCTAATTCTAATAAAACCCTTATAGAATTAGTTAAAGAATCTCTCAAAACAGTCGGAGCAGATGATGCAATTTCTCTTGTGTCTACTAGAGAAGAAATAAGTGATCTGTTGTGCATGGAACATCACATAGACTTAATAATTCCACGTGGTTCTTCTGATTTAGTTAGAAGCATTCAGAAGCAATCACAACATATTCCAGTTCTAGGTCATGCTGAGGGTATCTGTCATGTGTACGTAGATAAAGATGCTGATCATTCGAAAGCGTTGAAAATTGTTCGTGATGCAAAATGTGACTATCCGGCTGCGTGTAATGCTATGGAAACTCTTCTTATTCACGAAGATCACGTTTCTGGCACTCTTTTCAACGACATATGTAACATGTTAAAGAAAGAAGGTGTTATTATTCATGCGGGGCCAAAATTGTCTACTCAGTTGACATTCGGTCCACCGGCAGCAAGGAGTATGAAATTTGAATATGGAGCTTTGGAATGTTGCATTGAGGTTGTGAAAGACATGGATGGTGCCATAGATCATATTCACAAATTTGGAAGTTCTCACACTGACGTCATTGTCACAGAAAATGGTGAGTTTTTTTTAGTTACTTTACTAAAGTAAATGGCATACAGGGAAACATAGTCACATATATTAGCGATAAGGCCTCCAAGGAAAACATGTTAATTGTCGTGTATAGCAGTTTATTGACGTATGATATCGTTTATTGTTGTTTTTAGAAGCCATGCTTATCTATATAGAGTACTTATCTCTTCTGGTTCTAAACTGTTTATTGGACATCTGTAATTCTCATATTTAACAATTGAATATTGAAATATTGTCAGAAATTCACCATGTTATGTTTTATGTATGTCATAGTAGTCGTGATATTCAGATCTAAAAACCACCGCAAAAATCCTTAACTGTCTCAGCCCAGCGCCCATCTGTCAGGTGGGGAGGGGTCTTTATCTAGCTACTTAAAGATGTCTAAATATACATAAAAGCACATTATGCTTTCGGGAGAGGCTCTACTGCTTTTAGAGGGCAAAAAACGCTGCTCATCGACCCACTGCCACTCTTACGTGATATAAGATGCTACTGAGCGATCCTCTAGGTGTGAGAATGACCATTATGGAGCAATCCGGTCATTTAGGAGACAAATAGCCGAATATTCAAACATAGTAGTCAATTACAAAACACTACTATTCACCTTAAAGTGGGAGTGACTGCATGAGATTTATCGAAGTCTTACAATTAAGTGGCGTTTGAGTATGTAGTCGTTAAAGAGTATGATGAGATGAAAAAATATTATCTTAAAAAAGAAATGTACCATAGACTTTAATGTATCTAAACTATACCACTGATTTCATGACCAATGTGTCCCCCTTAAAGGTGGGATTTTTTAAATTTGTATAGTAACACTGGGCAACGCTGTATAAACGTAATAACTAAGTATATCATTATTTTCTTAAAATGTAGTACAATGGATGACAAATGAATAATGAGTATAAGACACATTTAGCCATACATAGTGGCATGCAAATATTAGGTAGGCACATAATATATGATGGAATTAAATAAAACTAATCATAACATAGAAAATAAAACTACGAATTAAAGGTGGGATCCTTGGGACGCCTGGTTGTAATTAAGTTTCTCTCGCTATATATAAATATATTTAATGGATTGATTCAAAATATAGTAAATATTGTAAAAATTAGAAATTAAAATTGCGCCATCTGTGAAAGTTGCCCGAACTAATATATTATGTATAGTAGTACCGCGTAAAATCTACAGATGACGTTAATAAAATAAATCAACTCGCGGTCGACATTTTTCGTTGCGCTAACACTTTTCTCCGACTAGCGCCCCATCCGCGGAGCATTTGAAGTGTAACGTGCCATAAGGAACTTCGTTCCAATTATACTATGAAATTGATAATAGAAATTGATAATTGTTTTTGCTTAATATACACGAACGTTCGCAAACGTAGCCGTAAAACGTAGTCGGATTCAATTCTAGCAGTAACATGCTAGCTCGCTATTAGTTAAGATGTACGGTTTTACTTACGTGTATATTTCGGGGATGCCCGACTAGTTTAAAGAACGGACCCTCGGTTCGGGCCCTTTGTCAAGGCAAGGCAAGGGCCGCGCGCTGGGTCGCTGTTGTGCATTAAATTCTTTTAGATACATTCCTGAGAAAAAAAAAAAAGAAAATTAAACCTTTTTTTTTAAAATCGCCTAAAAAGTCTTTGCGCTTGTAAAACTAACTGAAAAAACACTAATTAAAAATGTAAGATGACTATTACGATAATATAACCTAGGATTTAAACTTGTCTCTTGAATTGTATAAAAGGGATGATTCTATAATAACGGTAAAATTTATAGCACAGTTTATTGTAAGGGCAGATTTATCTACACCAGGTGCTTGTAACATATTGATGTTTGGTAAATCGTGTTATGCCCCATTTACAAATACGGATTTATGAAAACAAAAATAAAATTACATAATAAGATTTATTCGTAGAAATCTCAATAATGTGTAAAAGCTGGCCTTTGTCCCCGAAATTATCTTTTGTACGTATTTTGTTTGGGTACAAAAAGGTTTTTGGGTCTAACATTCCAGAGATATTTCAGTGAGGGATTATGATAAGCATTAATAAGTCATTATTACATATTTTATTTTATTTACAGAGTGTGCCGCAAAGCGATTTTTAAACGCTGTAGACAGCGCTTGTGTGTTCCACAACGTGTCATCGCGTTTTGCTGATGGCTTTCGCTTTGGGCTCGGTGCTGAAGTCGGCATTTCCACAGCCAGAATACACGCTAGAGGTAAGTTTTGCTTCCGTCGCAGCTGGTGCCTTAGAAATACGTAGGATGATAAATAAAATGCCAAAATATATCGTTGTTACAATAGTAGCGATAATTATCACCTTGCCAGATTAGGTATATAAGGTTTGAATAGCAGGACTGGAACAAGACATACATTATTAATTTAATTTTTGACATCTTTTATTTTTTTATGCTACTCTCACTAGAGTAGCATAAACACTATTTGTAGCGTTTAAAAGTAAAACCAAAGATTCAAGGTATACGTTTAAAACTCTTTCGACCAAATTTCGGAAGTGTTTTCATTGATAGTTCAAATATAATACCTATTATATTCATGAGGTACTTAGGTAGCAGCAGCTCATGACTTATGTTATTCGAACATTTAAATACAGCTGTTTATTTAAGAAGGCCAAAGAAAAGAGCTTCGGGCACTTTACCAAGTAGCTCTCCTGTTTTTTATTGTAGTGCTGTCCTTTTCTGGTAATGCGTAGGAATATTTTAGGCTACGTTTCCACTAGAGATGTGCGAGGTAGCTGAGCGGTGCGAAGATGCGTAACAAAGCTGTGAAACGATGGGAGTGTTTCCACCAGAGATGTGCTAGGCCGCTGAGCGGTGCGAGGTGCGAGTGCGTAGCGACGCTGTGAAACGGTGCGCAAATGAGCGGTGCGAGGATGGACGAGGAGGATGGAGGATCGACCTCTAACAAAAACCGCCTAGAACACATCCCTAGTGGCCGAGTGCTATGCCATAGGTCGTGGGTTCGATTATCACCCGAGTATGGGTGTTCTTTGTGTCCGTTCTTTGTATGTTTGTAAAGTCCCCCGCGACACAGGAGTAATTCCTAATGCGGGAGATGTATTTAAAAAAAAATCTCGCTCACATCCCTCACACTCATCCCTCGCTTGTTTTGTACTTACAAAAACCTCACTCCGCTAAGCCGTTTCCACAGGAGCTGCGCTAAGCGAGGGTAGGTAAATGAAGCGATTCTATTGGTTCTTAACAAACACATCCCTCGTTACGCATCCTCGCACATCTCTGGTGGAAACGCACCCTTAGGGGAGGGTTAGGGTTAGCAACGTACAAATGTCACCAGAACTGTTGCAAGTGTTTATAGACACCGTCGACCACCATGCGGGCTATGTACTTCTTACTTCTTGATAATGGTGAAGTTGATACCTAATATTAACATTTGTGGTTTCACAGGACCTGTTGGAGTAGAAGGCCTATTGACTACGAAATGGATTCTTGAGGGCACAGACCACACAGCAGCTGAGTTCAACGAGGGAACAAGATCTTGGCTCCATGAAACAATGCCTCTCAATTGACTAGGAAAACCTAAACGAAAAAGATTTAGATTTAAACTAAGCGATTTATTCGTGAAAAAATAATTAAACTTTCTTATGACTTCAGATTCTTATAGCTTTAAAATAATAAATAAATTTTTCATACTTAAAATGGAAGTATTCAATAGGTCTCAAGAAACTAAGTGTTATATAAAAGTTTGAAACATTAGATTCATTACTATTCTTAAGTTTGTAATTGTCTAAGTGTCTAACGAAACATTAAAGGTGAATGATTTAATTATTACAAACTATGACGTCACAAGTTATTCATACAAGTTTCTACACAAGTTTGTTCGTATGGTATAGTTCGTTTGACTTTTAATAAAAATAAACCAATTTGAATTAAACTATCGCATTAGGATATTTATGTACCTATGGTAAAGTTGATTGGATAATCTGCTTGTCTAAATTAAACCTTTTTTGTTTAAAATTAATTAAACCCAGCACAGTTGAAAGAAGGAAAAACTTCTTTATTTTCACGAAACAATGTTTCTTAAATGGTTAGAAAACCTAAAGAAACAAAATTATTTGTAAAAAAAATTATCATAGAATAATTTTGAACTCGTACCTACGCTTGGTGAAAATGGTTGGTACTCAGCTAAGCTAAATTTGTCATTTTTGTTAAGAAGAACACAAAAAAATTACACTTTATTAGATAAATAAAATTAGTATAACCATATTCCTTTTTTTTTTTTTGGAGGCTCCACGTGCTGGATTTGCCGCCGTGGAGGCGCTCCAGCCGGTCATCATTGAGTGGGCAGGGCGGCAGCACGTGACCCTTTCCTTCCGACTGACGCAGGTCCTTTCCGGGCACGGCTGCTTCGGGAAGTACCTGCACTCGGTCGCTAGGAGGGAATTGAGTCCCGCCTGTCACCACTGCGACTGCAGTGAGGACTCGGCTCAGCACACGCTGGCGGTTTGCTCCGCCTGGGCGACGCAGCGTCAGGCCCTCACTGCAGTCATCAGAGGGGATCTCTCGCTACCGGCCGTCATACGCTCCATGGCCGGTAGCGACAGGAATTTTACCGCGGTCGCGACCTTCTGTGAGAAAGTCATCTCGCAGAAGGAGGAGCGGAAAGGGTCCGGGAGGACGATCTCCACTCGGACCTAATTCGCCGCCGGCGAACCGGGCGGCGGAGGCGCGCTTACCAGCGCCTCATGCCGCCCTGAGTGTGGCCGCGGGTGGAAGGGACGGGTTTTCCCCTCCACCCGCTATAGTGGCCCCCCGCGAGGAGGCGGTGTCCGCGTGTGCCTGGACGTCGCCTAATTGAAAGGATTTTACCCGAAGGTGGTGCCCGCGCTTTTGCGGGCAGGCGCTAGGAGGGTTCCGGATGTCTTAATAAAGCTGTTCCCGGATCCCTCCTACTTAAGGCGCAGTACGGCACATCGTGTGGTTTTAGTCGGTTCGATTCCGACACACCGCCCCACCGCAAACCCCGGTGGGGTGACGGCCCGAGAGGGTTTCCACACTTACAAAAAAAAAAGGTACTATATCCCGCTGTCAAGGATCTAGCCTGTTTATTGATACCAACCTTAACTGGCTAACCCAACCTGGTCAGCCAAAGAATTACAGGAACACTACGGGCGTTATAACGTCATAAAAACTTTCTCCCATCTAAAACTATGTTGGTTCAGACTTTGATTACCACCATGATGCATTATCTACTGCGACCTGAAAGCAGATCTTCTCAACAAATACGAACGCCTTCTCATCGCATTCGATTCATTTTTAATCTTCGAAAGTAAAATTCAATCGTATGAGTAATCTATATAATCTAGCACTGCTAGGTTATTGTTGTGTTTCTGCTGTTGTGAGTCAGCAACACGTGAATGACATCACTGATGTTGTGTGTGTTTATAGTGCTTACAAGTTCTCGCATCACACTTTACCTGTGGTGTGGTTGACCTGTGTCTGTACCTATACAGATACGCCTACTACCAGGTTGGCTGTTTGCTTGTTTGCATACTTAATAACTATAGTGTAGTTAAACTAAAAACACACTGTAATGGCAACCCGACTTATAAAACTAAAAAAAAGTTTTACCATGTGGATAGTTGAGATTGACTTCAACATCAGATCTTCGTTACTAAGTTTAATCTGTTGGATTCATCAAAACGAATCCTATGAGCCCAAACTCGAGGTGTTTACTAGTAGCCACTGAAGAGTTCCACTATACACCTCCTGGCTCCATCATCAGATCAGCTTCAAGATACCAAATTATAGTATTGCCACCCAAACTACATATACATTTAAAGTTTTATTTCGATACGACAATTACAAGTAGTCTACCCGTGACCATGGCTGCTGAAAAGCAACTGAAACGTCGGGATCAGTATAGATAGTAAAATAACACCAAATAAATCGCGATAGAATCCGTGAAAAATAGTTTTATTTCAATTACAAGTAAGTTAAAATTTGCTTCCAAAAGTTGTTTACGTAATCGAGACTTAATCGCGATAATATTTATAAGGATACAATATTAAATACAATATTTTTTTGTTTACCCGACGTTTCGATCGAATTGCACCGATCGCGGTCAGAGGTTGACAGTCCATTCCACGTATCGCGATTAAGTTCCGAGTTACACATCTAACATGTATACATAGTTAGTTACAAGTGAAGCTATTACAAGTAGAAAGGTACCCCCGGATCGTGACAATCGGTCCGGTCCTTTAATAGGAAAGGAAATACAAAACAGAAAAGGAAAGTGATAAACTTACCTATAGAAAGTAGTTGTCACCCAGAAGTAGTAATTCAATTCATCAAAATATTATTGATAACAATGCGTCTCCATCAAAACTTTTTTATTTATTACAGTTAGTGAAACACTACAGCTCGTCAATAGATACTGCACTAAAAAAAAGGGAAAATATACTGAACAGTTTAGTTTTTGCCTATTTATAAATGTATGTACATATGTGTATGTCGCATTTTCGGTCATTAGTACGGATGCTTAGAGCGCCCTCTATAATAAATTCACCGGAAAGAAACACAAGCGCCATCTATCGGCGTTACGCAGAGTCTAGGCGAAGGGTGTTGGCCTGCGGACGGACGAGTTCACTTTCAGTATGGTCACCGGCGAGTCAACACTAACCTAGGAATTGTACAGTGTTTCTTTGCGTGTTTACAATGCATCAGTGATTAAATGTCAAAAGGGAATTTTCTCATCGCCCGTACCCACTTTGTGCCCACATTGTGCCTATTCCTGTGACAGAGTATTCGACATATATATATAATATTCGGTTTAAAATTATCCTACTAAACATTTCTTAATTTAAGCAATATCTGAAAACTTTAATTAAAAAGTCGAGGTTATGTAAAATATTACAGTCCTTTTGTAATTTTCATATTTTAATATTCAACAACAAAGCAACAGACGGGAATTATCGTTTCAGGAATTGTACTCTTTTTATAGAAATATTGTTTTTATTATTGGGATACCTAAATCGTCTGATGTAGTTTTGTAGTAGGCAAATTTATACAAAGACAAACTATGTATAACAGAGAACTTACATTAACAACGTACTGAAACTAGTACATAATTTATATGGACTCGTAGCGTAGACAAAAACGAATTGCCTTAACTGAAACTTATTCTACCCTTCCGATTGAATAGCTAATACGCACCAATGATGGAAGTAACTTACTCAAAGGTTTTATTATAATATACATATATATATACCGTATACATTTTATGAAATAAAACTACAGTTTTAGAAATAAGATTATTGTGATTACTTAAATTTGGTGTTTTACGATATACAATTATATTAACGGGAATTACTGCAATATTTTGAGTAAGTTCATAACTATGATCAGCTTATCGTTTCGACAAGATTACACTAGTCTCAGTGGCGTTACAATAGAGTGGCAGAGCGGGCAAAATGCCACGGGCCCACGGCCAGAGGGGCTCCCGGGCACCAAATTTTTTACATAACCTGTACACAGGAGACACTAATTACAAAATGTAGGTATTTAAAAATATTAAATTTGTATTTAATAATTATAAGTTGTCTAATTTAATAAAGCTAATAAAATAGACGAGTAATATAAATGAATTATATAATATTTTAACACATAAGGAAGGAACGGCCAAGTGCAAGTCTGACTCACACACATCCGATTAATTAGCCACGGGCCTGAGATGGTATAGTCTTCATTGATTCAAGATTGGAAATCTCGATTGAAACTCACACCTAATTGTTTTACCAAAGGCTTTTACATTTATTCAAGAAATTTAATAAAAAGAACTTCCAGGTTTCAACTTCAAAAAAGTACACAGTTTTGCTTCTAGTAAAAAATAGATCAATGACATGAAATTGCTTCCATGTAGCTCTTTATATATCACTGGCAGTCGTAAAAGGTTGTTGTGACTACTTGTAACAGTAATGGCTGACTGTATGGGCGTCGATTACAAAACGTCTACTTATACCGTAGACTGCCTTATTAGTATTATAAAAACAATGTCCATGAAAACATAAAAAAGCACTATGTACTTTGTGTTGGAACTAATGGATATTTCAGAAAACTATTATTTAAGTGACGTAATTGATAGAACATCCGAATGCATACACGTTGTTCCTGGTTAAAAGAACAAAAAATAACTTCCCTCTCTCTTCTACGCCGTGCCCGATAAGGTCCATAATTGATACTTAGCTTAAGTTTTACCAACTGTACAACTTACATTATGGAAGTAATAAAGTCTTGAATATTGAGTAATTTTAAGAGACATAGTGCCCTAAAACACTTGCCTCTGATAATATTGCACTCATAATTATTCTTCACGCAAAATTTGCATTCATGTCTGTCCCATGTTTCAATAGGGATCCCGACGCTCCTATTCATATAATAATACAATAGACTGCTGACATGAAACGTGGCTATATCAGTTTCCCATTTCAATATTCTAGGAACTGTTAGGTTATAATAATTTGTATGCATAAAAGAGACTAGAGGCTATTCTATTTCAAATTATAGTTATAACATATGTGGTTATGTTTACACATGTTTAGATAGGTCGATGATGCTTTACTACATTGTAAATGTTAACGTTAATAATATTCCAAGACCAACATAAAACTGTGTGAAAAGTGATTGAAAATAGACGCAAATATGACAAGAATGGTCACAAATTTATTTTATTTAGAAAAAATCTAGAGCTTAGACGGTTTTTGTAAAGCATTAGATAGTGATACTTTACTAAATGTTGTTTTTAAAATATGGTTTTATGTATGAGAAAATAGTATTAGTTTGTCGACTGCTTTATCATCAAACGTCCATCGAGTGAGATGAAGATTCTTACTACGTATTTAGTAGCAGGCAGATGCGAGCTATCAGCCAGTCTTATGTTGATTATCGTCTGTATAAATTGGCCTAAACTTAAGCATTTTGGTACTGTACTGGCTTATGTGGGAGAGCCATGCTTCGGCACGTATGGGCCGGCTCGACTCCGCTCGTTACCACGGCCTCACAGAAAACCGGCCGTGAAGCAATGATTGCATTGCATTTCGCCGCGTGAGTGAGGTTACCGGAGGCCCTAACCCTTCCCTTTCCCTTATTCCCCCCTCCCCCTCTTCCCACTCTTACCCCCCATCCCCTCTTCTCACACTCCCACCTTAAACAGCGGCAACGCACTTGTGACTCTCGAGTTGCAGGTGCCTATGGGCGGCGGTAGTCATTTACTATCAGGTGACCCGTCTGCTCGTTTGCCCCCTATACCATAAAAAAACAAAAAACTAGGATTTCAATTTAATTACAAGTTTGGTACTAAATGCGGCATTTACAAGTCCATTAGATATAATCTGCATAAATACGGGTACTCGATTACTCATTGCATATATTTTTAAAATACATATAATCAAAGTTAATAAACCGCCGCCGTTTAATAAACGGCAGAGAACTGTTTGTGTGTTCCTTTTGTAAAAGGATTTTTCAAACGTCTTTATTCATAATGACATTTAATATATCGCCTGGTGAGATGAGTGTGGTTGAGATAGTGTTAATAATTTTCCTGACTTGTCCAGAGAGCTTATATAGGAATTAATATAGCTTATCATACGTAGCATGTTACGCAGGTCCTAAGGAATGTTGGGAATTTATGAACTTCCGATCCATAACATTATACGTCACAATCTACGTCACGACCTACGTCATGCATAACACTCTGACCACGATCCGATTAACTAGATTAAGTTTCGGTTTACAAAAACTATTTTTCTTAAGTAGGGTAGGTCCTACCATTCTTTATGGTTCAGATACATGTAATGGCTTAAAATCAAAAACATTATTTATAATAAGAAATTCAAGATTGTCTTTTTTATTTTTTTATATGGGATTGGGGGCAATCGAGTCGGGTCACCTGATGGTAAGTGACTACCGCAGCCCATGGGCACCTGTAACTTAAGAGTCACAAATGCGTTGCCGGCCTTTAAGATGGGAGCACAAGAAGGAGGGGGGGTTGCTTCACTGCCGGATTTCTGTGAGGCCATGGAATTCGGGCGAGCCGGCCCATTCGTGCCGAAGCATGGCTCTCCCACAGTTGTTGTAATTTGATTTTTATGATTAAAGACTTTTCCGCTAAATAAAATTATCCTGAATTATCCTGTAAATTTATTGTTAGGGCTCAGACTTTCCGGCAACAGCCAGTTCGAGGTATGCGAACCAGACTTACTTAAGCTATTATTTACACTCCCTGATCCACCCGAATAAGCAATATCCCTATCCTTCCATTGCTTTTCCTTCTTAACTACCTTTTCCTTTCAGTATACTTCCAAGTTTCCCATCTTTAATTCCCAAAGTGCCCGGTTGACGGCATTAGGCTTGTCCCCCTATCACGTGTGTGGGACTAAATTTTAGTTGACAAAATTTATTACGTGAAGTGTATAATTACAATACAATATAATTTTTTGACCTCCTTTTGATTAGATGTCGGATGTGGCTCGATTTCATATTTTTTGTGTGAAAAAGTAATCTGCTTGATTGCGTTGGATTTATTTTAAAAAATACGCAAATCGCTTAATTTGTTTTATTTAAGACTAATGAACACTAGTTTTTAGACATAACGTAGTCTAGAATCACAGTAGGAAAATCGAATAATAAAATACCTAAATAGCAAAAAAGAATAATTATAATCTACAAGTCACAAGGGTCTCAAAAGTGATTTTTTACAGTTTCGTGCGTTAAAATATTATGTGATTATGTGGTTTAATCCCCCCTCTAACGTCTCACGTGATTAATGGACGCCCGCTTGATTAATACGCGCTAAACCTCGCTAAACACCTTGACGTTTGTGACACAAACCATAGACAACAATCTGCTTTTTAGAGAAAGGTTGAATAGAATTAGCGTTCGCTAAATCAAAATGCACTTATCTGCCAGTCTATTATCGTTTTCGTTTAGAAATGGAAATGCTAGAAACATTTAAAACTTGTCTAAGCCAGCAGGTTCAGACTCTCTCACCGCCTCTTCTGTCAATACTATATTCTTCAAATAAATTTAATTAGATAAAGCTATTCGACTTAGATGTTATATTAGCAGCCAGCTATTAGCCAGTTCAAAGGAGGTTTGTACACTACAGTATGTATGTACGAGTATGTCAGAGTATAAATAATGTCGATTGGACCTTGATGTCAAGTTTTAACGGGTAACCATTGTATTACTATTAACCAGTGGTATTATAACCACCATACAACAATAATGATTACTTCCTTTTATTAAGAGATATGAAAAAGGCGATTTAATTATCTCGAAGTTCTTTTACAATGTCTAATATTAAGTTGCAACTTGCAACACTCTTTCACGCGAATGATATCTCTAGGGGTTTTACCATACGCTGACTCCGTAAAAACCAATAGTTCGATTTGTACGAGGAATAGGAAATGTGAGTTAAGTAAACCTGCATCTCCCCTGACGATAAGGGCAACACGAATGTTTACATCTATATAAAGTGCCTGCATTACGGTTAACAAGAATTATATTTTGTGGTTAAAAGTAGGTCACGAAAAACTTACTTTATTAATAATTATAGTTTAAAAAACTAAAAAACACGCTTTTATAGAAAATTCAACTAAAAAAAATAAAAAATTAAATCAAATTATTGCATTGTCATCGGTCTTTGACACGTGTGCACAATTTGAATGAAATCTGGCCGTTTAAAGTGGGTCAAAATCGCGCCCAAATGAGTCGGTTTCAAAACAAACAAACATACATGTGAAGTTAATATAAAGCGTGTAAAAATAAGTTTGGTCTCATTTCCAACAGCTTCGTAAGCATATGTTTGGTAAGTACGTATCGATTTTTACATATTATTTCCCATTAGTTTAGGTCTTCTGTTTAAATTTTCTTGCAGTCTTCTCATTATTAGTAAGTTTTATTAACTTCTTGCAGTCTTCTCATTATTAGTAAGTTTTATTAATTTCTTGCAGTCTTCTCATTATTAGTAAGTTTTATTAACTTCTTGGAGTCTTCTCATTATTAGTAAGTTTTATTAACTTCTTGCAGTCTTCTCATTATTAGTAAGTTTTATTAACTTCTTGTAGTCTTCTCATTATTAGTAAGTTTTATTAACTTCTTGCAGTCTTCTCATTATTAGTAAGGTTTTATTATTGCTAGGTTACGTTAATTGGTTTACCTATATGTCGTTTTGAATGGTGCGGCCCATTGGTCTAAGGGTTAGTGATGCTGATTGCTGCTGAAAATATAAGCATGTTTATCAGCAGTCTGTTTACTATAGTATAGGCTCTGCTTCTCATCAGACGGCCGCGAGTGAGGAGTAATTATATTATTACATTACATTTTGATATTTATTTGCAGTTTTTGCTTTGAATATATTTTCAATTCAGAACGTAAGTATGTATTATAATAAGTACTAGCAACCCGCCCCGGCTTTGCATGGGTAGCAAAGACATCTTCAACAATCATCAACATATTTCAATCAATTTACACAAAATCTTAACAAATTTACACATAAACCTTCCTCATGAATCACTCTGTCTATTAGTGAAAACGGCATGAAAATCCGTTCAGTAGTTTTTCAGTTTATCGCAAATATGCAGATAGACGCTGCGGGGGACTTTGTTTTATAATATGTGGTGATAATTTGATCTTCAACCATAGCCGTGATCCATCTGCAACTGAGACCAAAACCCTTAAAATATAAGTTACCGATTGTCACACCTTTAGTTTGAGTCTTTATTTTACTTGTATGATCAAAGTTATTTTTGTACCTACTATTGGATGTATCTACTTTACTCTACAACTTTGATTTGATTTGATTTAAGTCTTACTAAATGCTCGAATGATGATGATTATGTGAAGAGATCGGAGATCAATGACATTCATCGTAAATGTAAATACTAAGAACTGATACTTTATTATAACAGTTGTTTCACAGGGGCTTGACTGCACTAAGCCTATATGTGACATTTAACTCTAATAAATTAAACTGTAAAACAAAAGAATGGTAAATTTATAAGCGATAGGCCACTTGAATTTGTGCCAGTCGACTGAGGAAGTGTCTTAGATCTACATAGTTCGGCCCTACGAGGTCTCGTAGAGCTAGTGTTACTGGCGTACTGTTCGTTCCTTCTTGTAGATACGGTATCAGGAACGCCACGGAGTATACGCATACGCCTCTGGTATACAGTACTTTTGTAATAGCAACCAATTGAGCAGAACTCGACTGACATATGAATTTAGATTATATAGTTTAAAAACTATAATTGTCAAATCAAGAAAAGAAAACGAAAACAGTTAACAGTTAGTAAAAGAAAATCAACCAAAATAATGTAATGAAACTAAGTTTTTATTGTGATTTAAAATAAATTTCTTAAAGATTCTATTCTTTGTCATATTTTTACGGGGATGTTTAAAGATACTCGTTGGTTCGGAGTAATACGACCGTTATTCAAATTTGAATTTAAAATGGATATTGTTGCACTTTGCTGTTCAAAAGCGCTGCAGTCTGTAAGAGTATGCCATCATTTCACGTATGTATTGAGTTTTTTATAAATATGTATGTAATGCAGAGATGTCTTTAAGCAAAACTCTTTCGTTAAAACTATGTTTTCTAAACAAGTAAAAGCGTCTAAATCATGCAACTCGAAACTGTCATTACTTATTTTAAAATTTTCAGGTTGATATTTTTTATTTTAACTATTACTTTTTTCTGCACGTTAAGCGTATCAAATAAACAAAAAGAAACTCACATTTGCAGTTATAATCACTGAGTTATTATTGCCAGCGTACATAATATATCGATGGTAATAATATAATTATATTATTTTATTTATTTAAGACTACCTGCATTTTACATTGCACGAGGCGGACTTCAGCCCGCATTGGCTACATGGTATATATTAAGTTAGATATCTTTCCCGCCTCGTTTTGCGAGAAGGTAATGTATGCCAAGGAGGCGGCGGAAAGGGAACGGGAGAGAACTAGTACTCTCCCATCCCGCAGAAGACGCACCAGGCGCCGGAGAGAGCAAGTGGATCTCCGGCCTCCATGAGCGCTTGCCTGGGGGCGACGGACAGGGTTATGTGCCCTAGCAGAAGCAGGCCTGAGACGGTGGTGCCGTATTCCGCGCGTGCCTCTCTTACTGATAGGGGACAAAATCCCCCACAACACAGTGGGGTCGCCTGTTGTTTAACAGGCGGCCAAGTCTGCCAGGGTTCACATGGATTTCCTTCTAAGGGTACACCTGAGGCCCTGGTAATATGGACTGTGATGGAACACCGTGTGGTTAAAGTCGGTTCGAGTCCGACGTACCACCCTACGCTTAGCCCAGGTGGGGTGACGATCCGCGGGGGTTTCCAAACGTAATAAAAATAAATGTTAGATGTCTTTGAGGCCAAATCGATCTAAATAGTTTTACAAAATTATTGCCATCTAACTTTGTACATTGTCTGTCCGACACATGAAATTAGGTTATTACCAACGGAACACGTATTTCGATATCAGTTGCATCGAATCACGTAACATTTTCCTCTCGGTTCACATATTCGGATGACACTACAAAACAGAGAAAACATCGCAACGTGTGACGGGATAAGAGATGGGCAAACAACCCTGTTTAAACCCCAGTACTGGGTTTAAAGTCCATAAAAACTCACTAATTCCCTCTCGCAGGGTTTTTAGTTTGATGTTCATTAATTTGGTGATATTTATTTATGGTTTGCTAAGAGTCGCGACACGAATTGTTTTTTTTTTAATTTTTATTTGTTTGTTGTTCAAACTAATAAACAGTGCAAAGTAAATAAAAGTTACTAGTGTGTGATAAAGTTATAAGTGATTAGTGTAATGTTTAGAAATAAATTCGCGAATGTATACATTAGTTATTTTTTTAGCAAATTAGTCAAGATATTAGTCTTAATAATTTAGATCCATCGTATGTATTTTTACTTGGGTTTAAACCCTCCGCCCATCTCTCACGTAATCCACCTAAAAAAAAACCAAACGTTTTATAGTCTAGTCGGCATAGACATAAAAATAACCTTAAATGGAAAAAAATAGAGGACGCGATTTTTTTTTTAAACGTCGGGCTTCGTGGTTGGAAGTCTACATTTCGATTTTCGGGGCAAACCCGCCATTGGATTCGCCGCCACCTTGATTTGAAGTTCATTTTTTTCGTTTTTCTGAAATAACTCGTTAATTTGCAATTTTAGAGCAAAAATGGTAGTATTCAAAGTTGTTGAAAATTTAATTTTCCACAAGTTTAGTCATTATCATTTTTACGCTAGGATCAATATTTGCAGAGTTATACTATCAAGTTTATTAAAAAAATCGTATTGATCGTGGAGTAAAAAAAGTGCGAGAACCAAAGTTAAAGGAAATAAAATTCCACCCATTACGATTTTTTTGAGTTATACTATCAAGTTTATCAAAAAAACAAATATTCTATTTAAAATTTTTAACTTTACCAAACTTAATTTTGTGAGATACGTATAGTATGGTACCTGGTATCTATATAATACCTGGAAATTCAAACCGTCTTAACTTTTAAACGGATAGGTTTTTTTTCAAAATTTTTTGTGACTGCATGCTAGGGTCAGATATTAAAATAAGTGTCAGACACACCCTGTATATACAATAATTATTTTATTTTATAATCCAACCTCCATACCGATTAATTGTAGTTCGATTTTTGAATTGTTACGCAATCACTATTGTCTTGAATTGTCTTGAGATATGGCGCAATGTTGATCTCGCGACAACGATACACCCTCAAGTTTGTAAAAATGACGCGCTCACGCGATAGCAGTCGAACAGTGCGGTTTATGCGGGAAAGGGACAGAAAATTATAAGTCAAAGTGGTTTCGATTTAATTTGTTATATAATTTTATGACTAAAGTAGGGACAAGGTAATAGGTCACTTTTGACAGATGTCAGTTTTATATTCATAGTGAGGTGACCTGCTTAAAAACATCGATTAAATGAATGAATCGAATGAATCGATACAGACTTGAAACATATGTGAATTTTAAAAATGATCATGCGAATCCCTGTCCCATTATTATTTTTTCTTTCATAAATTAAAGGAGCAAAATAAGACAAGTACCTACGTAATTTAACAAAAAAATTGCTTTTATTCACTTGAACTATCGGTACTGCTATCTTCATCACTGCTGTCAGCACTCAGAGATATTATTAATTCATTTTCAATAATATTGTCTATTCTCACATCTCGTTCAAAATCTTGTAAAATTATTTTCTTTGTCTTCTCCACGACTTTTCGCCAGTCTTCTGTAGTGACTTCTGCACATGCAGTTTGTAGCAGAGTCATCATTTTAGCAGTACTGAAGGGTGGTTCAGTATTGTTCCGCGCTGCATGACCCTTTATTTGTGCCCAAATAAGCTCGATGGCGTTATACTGGCAATGGTAGGGAGGCAATCGAATAACTTCGTGTCCATGCTCTAGGGCTAGTTCATCGATTACATAGCGGAGCTTGGACGGCTTAGTTGCTTTTACCAGATTTAACAACTCAACTTTTAATAAAGTTGGACTTGCCTCCACACCATTTCTTACCAGCCACGAGACAATTTCTTGCTTTTTATTTGCTTGAGTTGGTGGTTTATCAACTTGTACAGAATGATACGGAGCATTGTCCATTATAATTTTCGATGGGTTTTCTAAGCTGACTAGCAGCTTCTCAAACCACTTTTTAAAAACATCAAAGTTCATTTCCTCATGGTAATCTGTTGTAGTTTTAGAGGCGAATGCGAGGAGGCAGTCTGGAATAAAACCTTGAGAAGCTGATCCCGCGTGACATATAATAAGTCGGGCTCCTTTTCCCGATGGAACTTTTGAGGTGGAGGCCGCTGTATCATCGGTCCATGTCCGCGCAACCGTATGGTTCGCATTCAACCATGTTTCGTCAATAAACACGACATTGTCCCAATCCGTAATTTTATTTACCTGACGTAAGAATGTTATTCTCTTCAAAATAATATCGTAGCGTTCTAGCAGGATTTTCCGCTTGTTGGATTTTTTAAATCTAAAGCCAATCGATTTCAAAACCTTTGATAGAGAGGATTTGCCTCCAAAAAATAAGCCTGCGCCTTTTAACGAACTCAATAGCTTTTCCCGTGTAGGATATTCTTTTCTCGAGTAATATCCATAAATGTGGTTGCGAATTGCAGCAGCATCAAAATTATCAACGTCAACAATTTTCTTCTCCCTCTTTCGTTTTTTCGGTGTACGTAAAGTATTATCTTCTGAGCCTGATGGTCCGTATTTCTCTTTCAAAATTTGAGTTACTGTCTTCTTCCCTATTCCCAATGCTTCGGCAACGCGTTCTCTCGGTGGTTTCAATGGTAAAAGAGGCCCATCGTTAACTGATTTACGTCCAAAATAATTGTACAATTTCAGCACTAGTTCGCGAGATTGACTGTTTAGAGTTTTCCCCCGTTTCGACATAGTAAGACTGTAATGTTTTTCTTGTTTAATAATCGTTAAGCAATAGGAGTCCAATTTATAGCCAGGTAAACGTAGTCAGTAAGGTCAGTTCAATGAAAAAGCCGGATCAGAAGAAAATAACAGAGAGCACACCAAAAACGCACAGTCACTTCGCACAACAACAAAAGACTGCGTCATCATCATGTTATGGCGACATGACATGCGTCATCGACAGGCACTGGTGTTGCCAGCAACATCCACCTAAATTGCACCCAACATCAATGACCTTTCTATTTAGTTATTTTTTTGTATTTTTATAGTTAGTTAAAAGAATAATAAATATGTATAATTAGGTTTTATTATAATCACAACGTGGTTATAAATTTATGGTGATTTTTCTTCACAAGTAATCATTGCATTCGATTCAACTTACAATCCTATCAGCTTTCGATTTTTAGAGTAACATCCCTAGTGTTTAAAAAGAAAAGGGTTGACTGACGCAACATTGTAACGACGTTCAGTTCTTTAGATCAGAAATTGTTTATTATGTTTAGAATGGATTATTAGTGAAAGCAAATCGTAAAATTACTCGTATCGGTCATTATTACAATAAATATGTAAACGTAATTGAAAAAAGTTAAGCAATTGTGCAGTTCTTATTTTATGCCCGCCGTTACAAGGTTACGTTGTTGAATTTTGATGAAATGTCAAAAGTGACCTATTATCTTGTCCCTACTTTAACGCTTGTTTTAGACTAGTCATACGTGGTTGTTTTTATCTGTGTCTTTAATAACTTGAATTTATCTTAAAGTTATTGGAATGCACATCACGCCATATGCATTTTTTTTTTCTTTTCAATATTGAACCTTTATGTTGTGGTTTTGGTCTTAGCTTCTCGTTCTGTGCGTCACTTGGGGTTAATACGGAAGACCAGCGCTGTGTTGTGGCCTGCGTCACAGCTAGCATTAAGCTGAGTATTAACCTCGTTGCCACACCTGCGGGCGTGCAATGGCAATGCAACGTGATCCTAGTTTTAAGTAACATTTTATTTTGATTGCGCATTGCGCGACTGTATTGTGAGGCAATAAATGGTTCTTTCTTTCTTTCTTCTTTCTAGTTTCATCTGTTAAAAAGGGAACAACCATGATTTTCACTCAGCAAATGCACCGTGTCAGACACTGCTCCAAGGTTGCTTCACAATCTCCAGGTAAAGTTATTATAAAGTTATTTGTCGAATACAAATCTAGTCAGCTTTTCAAAATGATTTATGAATAGGAAACTTGTGAATATTTTAACGGTACTGTTATTTGCGGACTTGAACCACAATCTCCAACCAGAATTACTCGTAGTAACTTGAAATTATTTTTTATCCAGAAGTAATTTCAAGTTGCTACAAGTAGTTCTGGAAAAAAGAAAAAAACACATGAAAAAAGTCTTAAACTAAGTAATTACTATTATTAATTCTGCGCCTAAAGATATTAAATCTGAATTTACTCTCTTTAAAATGGCGTAATTGCTGTATAACACTGCATAGTGTGAAAAAAAGTCTGAAGATTTTAGTTTATTTTTAAAATAATTAAATCAATGAAATCACGAGTTTTTTGGTATACCTGCTTAAATGGTTTTTAAAAAAAAAACGAGTAAGCTGTATTATGTATTTTATACATTGAACTACGAGGTGTATACAATAATAAAATACAATAAGTTTTTTTTCTTTATTTTAATATTCAAGTGCAGATCTTCTCGATAGACATACCTACTGTTTATTGTACACAAAACAATAGGTCACAATGTTTTACTTATATCTACTTATTAGCTAATGTTATGTACAATTGGTGACCTTATCGCAATTTGTTATCTCTTCAGGCAACCATTGGTTGGATAGGGAAACATGGGTGAAAAGCGGGGCCCCGGTGTACAATATAAGGAGCCTATGTGATAGGAAAATAAAAAGGATATATAAGTAATAAAACTTGAAGATAGGAATAAAAAAAAACCTTAAAAGGGAATTATTAATATTTTTTTCTTTTTTGTCACATTCTTATCATTCAAAATTGTGAAAAATAGTATAGATAAACTCTTGCATATTTATCATTTCCATCACCATTTTACGTTTGTTAAGGCCGTCATTTTTTTTTTGCAAATATATTTTCTGTTCATACGTCTTCTCAAATGCATTGTGTAGAATTTTTTTTTACATATGATGCTGCTACATCATCTATCATTCGAGACTCAACCTTACTTGAAAGATTGATGTGCTGTCACGGTTACTATCTATCATTCACGCCGTTCCTCACTTGATTCACCTGTGACAAGTGCACTAAGATATGCATTGTTATGATGATGAGACACTATTAATCTGTAATCTGTTCAAAGTGATCAAACATTTAAATGCAGTCAACTAATATGTATATATCTGCGATCTGGATACTAGTTCGCAAGCAAATATAAGCGGACTTATATTGGCTGCAGTGTTCAACGCGACAAAACTTTCATTCCCATCACTTTGATAATTGGCACTCCACCACTGTCCATCTCTAGAAACTCTTTGTCTCGCACAACCAATCTATGGAACAAATAGTCACCTGCGGTATTTCCGGAACGATACGACCTTCAAACTTTCAAGAAAAGAGCGTACTGGGAGTACGCTCAAATTGCAATTGCAACACAATTGTGACTCTTGAGTTGCCTTGACGTGGCCATGGCGTTAGTCACTTACCATCAGGTGAGTGTACCATCAGTCTGTTCGTTTGCCTCCTATACGATTAAAAAAAGCGTAAATGAAGTACCCACTGACTTATGTGACAACCTCAAACCGAATAATATTAAAAATAAACTCAGGACTTATTTCCTAAATCAACTACACAATCACAAATAAATGTATTTATCTACTCCCGTATGCTAAACTATCTTAATCTATTATTACTAGTTGTTACTCCAAATGATTTTATTTATTGACTTCTCTTGTATAAAATGTCGAAATGTAGCAGGAAACACTTTATGTATCGGTCACTTGTTTGGACGTGAACTAACAGTACTTACTATAAACCTTAGTGGTTTTACAGTATCTTAAAAATAATGTAAATTTATGCGTTTAAGCGTTACTAAAACTTAAAATATCCTTACTTCCTTTCAACTAAGGTTTCATTACATCACGCCTGAAAATTTTAACGACAATTTTCCGTACACTGACATTACTATTTCTAGAAAATAACCATTGCGTGAGTAAAAGTTGGTGCGAATAAAATTGTCTTCAACTTAGAATTCTGTTTATGGCTAGCGTAAATTATAGGCTTTACGTAGCTATGGTTGGATATTTCGAGGCCAAATGAAATATATGTTCTACTTTATCGTGTCGTCAATTGTAAATACAAAAATTATACGTTAGTTTTCTACATATTTATTCGAAAGAAAAAGTAAGAAAAGAGGCAGATAAGAATGTATGAATGTAACAAGTTCGCCTTGTTACCAAGCAATAACAACTGCTATGAAAGTATTGTACTATTCCAACCTAGTTGCAATTAATACCGGTCTGGCTTCATATATTGTGTGAAATGGTAGCTAAGTCGATGAGAACTTTATTGTTGAATTATCTAAAGGATACGAAAAAGAAATGAAGACTAGCAACTCGGATGTCAGCTGGTAGAGCCACGAAGAAGTTATAAATTTAAATCAAGTTACTGCAGTAGTTAGAAAGTGAATTACGTTAATGATTAATAACAGATCGTCACTCTTCTTAGTAAAACGCCACTTTTCCTGGTAAATCCTCACACAGTACGAGCGAGTGTATTAAATATTAAAATATATTAGCGAGATTAGCGAGTATATTAAAAGCAATAATCATACCGAAGTTCTGCTGTTATGGGAGTTGGTAGAATATGTTTTTGTAGTTGAATTTTGAAATTTTATGTCTGTAATTTCTATGTTACTCATAATTATAATCTATACTAATATATTAAAGCTGAAGAGTTTTTGTTTGTTTAAACACGCTTATCTATCGAACTATTAGTCCGATTTGAATAATTCTTATTCAATGATTGATTGATTGATTCATTCTTTGGCGTAGGTCATTGAGTAAGCTATGTGAAACAAGAATAATGTTCTGTAGTAACCATAGATTTGTATATGGTTGGCAACTAATTGGTCGTACCAACGACTTCTGTAAACCTGTGATGGAAGATTAGGTCATATTCTATGCAGAGATTACTCAACAACTTACCTGGAATAGGGACTATCGTATCGAGATATTTATACGAGTTTACGTGTATCTATAGCGAACTCTTGAACCTACGGGTATTAGAGATGTTTAAAACTGATTATGTCATTGTGTAAATTACAAAACCACAAGCTTGGATAAAAATTATATTTATTTTATGTACTAATTTATTTTCAACCGACTGCAAAAAGGATGTTTCAATTCGTTGCTATATTTTTTTTGTATTTCATATTTATTATTTCTCTATTTCAATATCTGATAGGTAAAAGTTTATGATATTATTATATCATGAAAAGTTTATACTTACCTTGTATTGTCATGAAGCTTCTTTCTCGGTCTCAAAACAAGAAATCATTAAATGTGACTATTAAAAATACTTGGAAATGTTTATTTTAAGGTATATCTTAGAAATCAACTTTTTTGACTCTGATTGATAGGTATGGGAGACTTTTTTTTAAACATCCGCTACTTTCATTTTCCATAACTTCAATATACCCAGTGAATAAAGACGAATCTAATGATATATCATCCATCCAAATCGGTTCTGCTGTTTAGTAGTTAATAGGGACATGCATACAGGATATAAGTAACATAACCATCCTTTTTTTTTGGCGTAGTCGGGTAATAATAGTCGGTACATCTCCGGTTGCCGAATCACTATAGTAGGTGAACCCTCCTCTCCTTGTAAGTATTGCATTGTATTTAATAATTGCAAATGTTTTTCATTCATCATTTTATCTGAAACCACAGAATGTAAAGTCATTAAAAAAAAAAAATCCAGGAAATTATTTCAAAGATTTTAATAAAATCTTTCAAATAAAGTCATAAACGTCACATAATAAAATATATTGCTCGGGCAATTAACGGCAGTACCTCTGTTGGTAAATTTCGCAAAAAAAATCATTTGTTAGCCCCTGAATGTAAATATATATATAAATTTTAATTTCATTTCATTTAAACCCCGTAAAAGGATTTTCTGCCCCAAATTGAACGGGATAAGTAATTTTAATCCCGTTTAAAATACAGCGTTTACATATTCGAGGGTATTTGAACGGCGTTTAGTAAAAATGTGCCGGAATTAGCTTTTATGATCTCATTTGTATGTTTTTGATAGCCGGAATATTAGCTTTCGAAATGAGTAGCTTAAGCATTTGTTTATTATTGCAATCAATCTACAAAATCACTTTTGAATAATATGTACATTATGAAACTACTATATAATACGTACCTAGTAAATTAGAATATAATGCGGTTATTTGGGCTCCTCAAGATAAATTTACTAGGTATCCATATAAGCGTACAAATGGATATTATTCCTTTTTATATCCATCAATATTTGTTTCTGGAATGGTTAGTTTGGATACTCCAGAGCTCAGATGGAAGTATATGCTTATAATGCATTACTATCTGATATTAAATAATAAAGTGGACAATCCATCGGTACGTGAGTCTATTCATCTCTACCTGCCTGATAACTACGTGCGTGGTTGTGATCGTAGACAACATCAACTGCTTGCGTAGCGGTCAATCATTTTGCACATTTCACTTTTCACAAACTAATCCAAACGCAAACATATTTTTTGATAAAACTTGTGTACTTAGTAATAATATAATAACATACTTAAATTGTTTTGAATGATGGTGGTGGTGGATGGATGAACTGCGTGAAAGAGAATATGGCTAGAAAGAGAGTTACGATTAAATAGCGAATGATTGCATTGCACCGACCCCAAATAAATGGAGGTAAGGCTGCAGTCTGTCTAAGACAATGGCTGCGACTGATGTGAATAAGATGCCCTGTGCCCGGTTAAGTCCTGAAAGAAATATAAAGAGAAATTTCGTGTAAATAAAAAGCCATCTATTAGCCAAGTAAACAAAACCTATCTTATAGATAGCGTTTTGTCTGATGGCTAAGAGTCGGTGATAAATGTCTGCATCGATAACTTTCAGAAGCTTTGAATGATTTATATATGACTATAGCCCTAGCCTAGCTTTTGCCCGCAGTTTTGTTCCTGTTGGTGTGTTGTCAATGGTCTGATTCTGAGTAAAAGTTACTCTCTGTTCTTCTCGGTATTTCTGACAACGATTTGAGTGCTTTAAAATAAGTGTTTGAAGTTTTATTTCGTCTAGGATGAACAAAAAAGTACCAAACCTATAATTTAGACTGCAGCTTATCATTATTTTCAGTAACACGGTACAATCGTCACGAAAAATGCGACAGATATAAACAACAAGCCTTAACTGTTTTTCATAATATTCCATAGGGCTGTCTAATACAATTGTCATGAAAAGTTGCCTCCATCCTTTCCCGCGACGCTAACTTCGTTCGCACAAAGTCTGACACTCATCTGTTACTATATAACGACTTGATTAAGTCACGAACCGTTCTCTATAGAATTTCTTATGAATAACTTATCATTGTTTGCTACTAACAGACAGGCTAAGATTAAGTCTAGCAGATTGTTGCTATAAATTCAGTGGTGTGTAATTTATTTGCCATAGTGTTGTTATTTGTTTTACAGCGTCACTGAAATCAGAGAGTAATCATGGACATCCAGTCCATGCCCGTACGCTCATCATCACTACATATTATAAAACAAAGTCCCCCGCCGCGTCTGTCTGTCTGTCTGTTCGCGATAAACTGAAAAACTACTGTACGGATTTTCAAGCGGTTTTCACTAATAGACAGAGTGATTCATGAGGAAGGTTTAGGTGTATAATTTGTACCGGTGCGAAGCCGGGGCGGGTTCCTAGTTACTAATATATTGAAATTTTGGAGGTACCGATCATTTGTGTTACATTTAATATAGTCTGAATAATCAGTAATCACAACCGAGTATTTTGTGTTGTGCCCTATTAAATTATTATTTTGTTTTATTCTACTGGGACTCTCGGTTCTAGAGATTAGCACGTTCAAAAAACAAACAAACAATCAAACAAAAATTCTTCAGCTTTATTACAATCTCACAGCCCTACAGACGCACAGACGCACACACGCACAGCTGCGACATTTGAAAAGTCGTCTTATAATAATTCCACGAATATAAATTCCATTTGTCAAAAAACTCGTGTTTTTTAACAAATGTTGAACTTAGAAATCCAGCTTCTCTTTTTTGGAAGAAATCTAAGTAATGTTTAATTGGTAATTAGGTACACATCTCGTAAAGTGGTAGGACTCAAAGGGAAATTGAGTTATTGTACACCGCGAGAGTTTATTTAACAATAAAGATAACGGTTAATTACTTAGGATCACCGAGATTACAAACGTACTATGTAATTATTGTATGGGATCGTTTGCGAAACCAGTAAAGTTGTATTGAGCATATTATTTTGTTCACAAATGTGTAACGAAAAATGCGTTTATCTTATCTAACTTTTTGTATGTTTGACAAGCAATATTATGCGAAAAACATACGTTGAGCTTTTGGTTAATGTGATTCAATTATTTCAGTGGAATAAAAGCCTTTTTCCTAGATTTTCAAGTGTAATCATTATTTCAAGAACGGGGGATTCTGTCTGAAACTCTGACGTTGCCTCCTATGATCTACCACCACGCCATACTGGTCAACACATACAAAAAAGTATTTATTTTAAATAAATTGTTTTGACTCTAAACATTCTAAATTCAAATGCGCTCAGCTACTTAAATTACTGACAGTATAGTCTTATAACTGTGATAAATCACCAGAGAATAATTAGAAGAGGTCGTCTTTAGACACATTAAGACCAGAATAACATCAGAATATATAAAGACTGAATATTTAAAGATAATACTACACATTTTCAGGTCTTAATGTCCCAAAAGGAACGGCGAATGAATACTAATATACTTTGACCTACCTTGATTTTCTCTGAGCAACGTGGAAAATGAACGATGAAGACGATAATAGTGTATTATGGCGGTTATAACAAATTTCGTTGAGGTAGATGAAGGCTTTATATAATTTCAAAACTGAAATTTAAGTCTACAATTTTATTTCATAATTTGAGATCTTTGTTGTTGTTGGTGATTTTTTTTTTTACATCTCTTGCATTGTTCAAATCTTACAGATATATTTTAAATAAGTCCTCAGTACTTTTGGCTGACTGGCCTGTTGGTCTAGTGGTTAGTGACCCTGACTGCTGAGCCAGAGGTAGTGGGTTCCATTCCCACATAGGACAAATAATTGTGTGATGAGCATGGTCATTTGTTCTGTGTCTGGGTGTAATTTATAGAATATGTATGTATTTAGAAATATATAAGTATGTTTATGAGCAGTCTGGTTACCATAGTACAGGTTCTGCCTAGTTTGGGATCAGACGGCCGTGTGTGAGATGTGTGAAGTTATTATTATTATTACTTCTCAATAGTTTAGAGCTTGCTATGTGTGCCTAGGGCAGTAACTATTATTAAGAAAATATAGCTAATATTTAAAGGAATTTAAAGGAATAACAAAAACACAATTTTTACTAGACCTCGTTACCCTGTACTATGTAGTTGTACGTCAATAATGGAGAACCGTGAAATCGCTGTATTTTGCCGTTCTGTTCACTCGAGGCGCCATTATGTGGAGTCGTTACTGGTTCAGTTCCACTCAGATTTCTCACGTCGGCAACTAACAGCTCTCGTATACAGTGTCTGGGTAGGGTTGCCAGATACGTTGATATAAGAGGATATCGACATTTAGGACGGGAATTTAACTTGTCTCTCAAATGTCGATAAATACGTAGCTTTATTTGGCTTTAGAATAGGTTTTATACATTCACATGTTTGGGTTAGAATCATTGCCAGAGTCTGTGCGGAAAAAGAACCGTCGTAGGATTTGAGGTCGCAGCAGTGCTGAATTACCTTTATACGTAGTGTAGTACTACTACACTACGTATATGTAGTGTAGTAGTAATAGTACTTGAGTGACATTATCATAATTTAGCATCTTGGATTTGATCCGACGACGGAGTCAGGAGGTGGATAGTGGAATTCTTTAGTGGCCACTAGTAAACCCCTCGAGTGTGTGCTCATATGATTAGTTTTGACGAGTCCAACAGAGATGAAGCCAGGACGAGCACAGCGGACTTTTTTTTTACTTTTTAATGCGATTCGCTATTCAGAGTGTTTTTCGAGGTTAACTAAACTATAACTATTAAAATCTGTGTAAATGTTGTCATTAGCATTTTTATTCAAGATACCATTATCTACATTCGTTTTATGGGAGCTATCGCAAAATATCAAGCGAAAGTGGGGGACGGAGATGCATTATGATATTAGTTAGCGGGTAAATATTCTGTAGCTACCTTTGGGATGACATGATGGCACTTGAGTAATGAGATACAGTAATAAAGGCCATGTGGTAAATACGCTTCCTTGTGTAACAGGACAATACAAAACATTACTGTTAGTATACTTACGGAAATAGTAATAGAATATTCTCTTAAGCTTCTATTAAGCTGTTTTACTTAAACGTAATATTGTTCCTTGTACAATACTATGGTATGGTAATATTGTTCGTGAATATAATTTATTTATTTTTTTATTACTGAACACAGGTACATAATTACTAAATATATAAGGTGTTACATGATAATGTCCAAGCCATGTTCTGCCTGTTTGGGCATGCAACATTAGTTAAGTAGGTACTACATTATTTATAATAAATTTTAAATTCAAAATTACAGGAACTACATAATAACTTAGCAATAGAAACTTAGTTATACAAATCAAAATAAACTAGAATGTCATAGAAATTTCACAATTATGTCATCATAATAAATAAATTCCATGGCATGAAAATTAAATTAGACAGTATATTTATAAAATGTTAAAATTCGATATCAATATTAATTCAAATTATTAGGCACAATCTAAACATACATATTTGTTAGTCATTATTACTCAGGTACTCTTCCACTAAGTAGTAACTCTTATCAACTAAGTACTCAAATAATGGTTTTTTAAAAATATTAATAATTTCTGCATTTCTTAGCATCTTTGGCAATTTGTTATATATTTTGGGAGCCATTGCGAAAATACTTTTATGAAAAAGAGCAGTTTTACATTTTACTACATGTAGCTTATCACTCCGAGGTTGGCTACTTATTTGCACAAATTTAGACAAGTTTGACCTTACAAATAGAGCTGTCTCGTATATGTATAATCATGGCATAGTGAGGATCCTCAAGTTTTCAAAATGTGGCTTGGAGCTGTCTGTAGATTTTAAGTTACAAATTGCTCGTATTCATCGTTTTTGGCAATTAAAAACCAAGTCTCTACCAGTTCCATTGCCTCAAAATATTATGCCATATCTTAATGTACTTGCAACCAGACCATGATATGCAGTAAGAACAGTTGACCGACTCGGCGTCTTTCTCAACATGTGTAAGGCATAGGAGTATTGGTTTAATTTACTACATACTTTATCGATCTGTTTGTTCCATTTTAATGTACTCTCAATATGTAAACCCAAAAATGTTGTGTCTTGCATTTCATGTATAATTGTACCATTATAATTAATACTTAACGATATATCCTGATTCTTCCTTTGATTAAAATTCATAATTACTGTTTTATTTAGATTAATAATTAAATTATTGCTTTGTAGCCAACTTACAACTTCTTTAACATTTTCATTTACATCTTTTTCAAGAGTATTAAGTTCATTGTTATTGAAAACTAAAGTGCTATCATCTGCAAACATTATCATCGGATAAGTAGAGGCTGTCGGAAAATCATTAATATAGATAATAAACAACATAGGCAATAGTACGCTTCCTTGCAGTACTCCGTATTTTATTAATTTTTGATTCTTTTTGATTGAAGTGTCAATGTTTTTACAGATTTTATTAATGACTGTCATTTGTTGCCTGTTACTAAGATACGACTCAATCAATTTTGATATGTTACCTCTAACCCCATATGCATTTAGCTTATCTATTAGAATTTTATGATCCACATAGTCAAAAGCGCGCGTCATATCCATGTAAAGAGCTGATATTGGCTGTCTGTTATCCATACTATTCATAACTATCTGTAGAAAGTCATAAATGGCCATGTCTATCGATTTGTTTTTCCTAAAGCCCTTTTGATTGTCGACTAAAATCTTATATTTCTCAAGATAAGCATTTAGGTTGTTGTAAATGACCCTTTCAAATATTTTAGAAAATATTGGTATTAATGCAATTGGCGTATAGCATGACATGTTATCTTTATCCCCTTTCTTAAATATTGGTTTAACAATGGTAATTTTTAGTTTATCCGGAAATACACGGGGTATTTCCGGATAAACTAAAAATTACCATTAACACAACTAATACAGTTATTGATAAGGTGGCTCAGAACTGGCGCAATGGTACATGTACTTTTTACTATTTTTGTGGTAATGTCATCGTACCCAGTGCTGGCCCGTATTTTTTAATGACATTATAATATGGTGAATGTCTTGTGGAATTGTTGGCGAACGATAAATGATGTGTTAATGATAACGTTAAAGTGTTTTTTGACACTAGAATGTCAGTGGCAATAAATCTCAAACCAGTTTTATTTAATTAATGGAAAAGCTGAGTGAGTTACTATATCACATCAACTTATACCGTCAGTAAGATTTACTACCCTGCTAATATTCACTGTCTTTTTTAGAACACACTTAAATACAAAATGTATCAATAATTTACTATTTTAATTACTTAAAAAAATACTTATATACGTTATATTTAATAGGCACGCGTAGGTCACTATCACATGACAGAGCTCCACTTTTGCCGATGTGCACTTAATTATCACTCGCATGATTTATAGTGATCGTTTTCAATACATTACACATGGTTGTTACGTAATTTATTTATAGTTGGAACTTTTTAAATATTTTTAATAATGTTTCATACAGATTATATCAACTACACTTTCCTATGTTTCTAACTTGTAGTATACTAAAAACAGATATCAACATATTTGACGACACTTTGTGGTTTAACTGCCAGTTCTAGAAAAGTGAAAAAGTAACGCAATCAGGTATTCAGAGATACCCCTTTCAAATACCGATTTCAGACAGACAGAAAGACACCTTTTTTTCTTTTACCAAACAATATAATATTTTCTAAGTTAAGGTTTCTTGTTATAAATTTTGTAGCAAAACTTCAAGTCTATACATTTTAAATCTTCAATTCCGTTGTCCTGGGGCAACAATCTGTAAACTTGGCTACCCTGCAGTATTTTTAGGTTGTAATTTTATGGAAAAAGTTGACTGTAGACGTTATTTTAACTTTTTTTGTGACAATTAACGTTCTGACTCGAAAACTCCTTTTAATGGTTTGAAACAATCTTCCCAATCTTTCTTAAAATGAAAGCTCCAACTAAAATTGATTTCACAAGTTTCCTTTCTTTTGTTTAATGAAAAGTTTAGTTGTCCCAGTATTTTTTAAAGTCGAAACAGTACAAGGTCTAAACTCAAGACCTACTCTAAGATATGGTATACTTTTGTCTTTATATTAGTTGTGCTGTTTATTTCTGCTCTTAGGGTGTAGAACCTAGGCTCTAGGGTCACTGGTGCTCCAATTTTGGCAACCCACAAATGACAAATCTGGTTTTGTTGAGCTTCAAATGATGGTTTAAGATTGGCGTCGCACAAGTGACTCATGTGGTGAATTTACTGCTTACTAACTTTGGCTCGCGGTTTTGCTCGCGCTAATATTGATTTTGTTGGGGAAACAGTACTTTTTTCTAGCTGAATGGTACTCTATGTATTTTTCTAAACTCCTGACAACATATATGTAAAATTTCATGATGATCGGTCGAAAAGCTGAGGCGTGAAAGCGTGAACGAGTGAAAGCGCTATAAACAAACAACCTTCAACTTAAATGAGGACACAACTTTTGAGATGTTATGTGAGCGTTTATTATATATGACTATGGTTATATTATAAGAACATTATACCTACCTAGGTATATTGTTATGGTATGGTTGGTATGTTATTATGCCTTAAAATGTTGCCTATTAAAATGACTGAGGATCTATTTAATCGGATCGGATAAAGATTAATTGTTAGAAGCAACATTTAAAGTAAAATAATGTTCAAAAAGGGCAGATGGCCGTAAGTCAAAATTCTTAAGAAAATTAAAAAAAAACAGCCAGTTGTAGGACTGCACGTCAGAAGTGAAAACATAACTTCACAATGTATTTGCATATACACACACACGCACGCACGCACGCACGCACGCACGCTCGCACGCACGCACGCACGCACGCACGCACGCACGAACGCACGCACGCACGCACGCACGCACGCACGCACGCACGCACGCACGCACGCACGCACGCACGCACACACACACACACACACACATCTATATAAATATAATTAGGTTCAAAATAAAAAGTAGGTAATAACACATCTAAATGTATAGATAGGGTACACTGGAAGTTCTGCTCTACTGGCCGCTCATAAACGTTTGAATTTCGAATGTTATATTTTTTTAAATATAAGAAGCTCGGCTCCGTCTTACGAATTTTCGATCAGGTCACGTGTGCTGCGAGAGTTTAACATTTTTTACCCATCCCAAACAGTGCACAACGCCGCTAAAGAAGTTTTCACTTCAAAAATCTATCAAAATAAATACAAGATCTAACAAAAAAATAAAAGCTGTAGTAGCTTCTATGATTTTGATGTTTTACTTATTGTATTGTGGTTGTATTTTGAGACCGCGCTCTGATGTGTTGAGTGCTGAGCACTATAATTTTCGTTCAGATAGAATTTCAGCGAGTGGCACTACGGTTGGTAAAAGCGATGTAGTGCGTAACGTTGTATCTGTCAAACTGTCTGTTGCTGGCAAATGTCAATATGATTAGGTATTAGACATATTCGAATCCCATGACGTCACTAATGGCTGACGGTATAGTAACTACGATCCCCAAACACGATAAGGTTTTTGTGTGCTCTCTCTATAAATGTAGTCACAGATAAGATGCTTCTGAGATTACAAACGACGAAAATTACAGAAGTGGTGTAATACATAGCCAAAGGCTTATTATTTTGTTCCAACGTAATACGTGTAATGTGTAAGGGCAAGCATGATTCTATTCAAAAAAGTAGTAGTTCCGTTTTAATTTCTGTGAATCTACTAAGCGTCATAAAAACACTAAATACTTGCGTTTTGTTTAATTTGCAAAGAAGTGAAAAAGTGGAGGAACTTTTTTTTTTGTGCGTGTGGAAACCCCGTCGGGCCGTCACCGGGTTTTCGGTGGGGCGGTGTGTCGGAATCGAGCCGACTAAAACCACACGGTGTGCCGTACTGCGCCTAAAATAGGAGGGATCCGGGAACAGCTTTTATTAACCTAACCTAGACGAGGTTCCTCCATTTTTTTAAATTAAAAAGTGTCGCTTAGGTGTAAGAAGAAATAGAAAATATAATTTTTAGTATCGAAATAACTACGGATATTTACATGTGCCACATTTTATTTCCCCAAACTTTTATAAAATAAAAACCTTTCTGAAAACTCAGGTCGTAAGAGGTTTTCTCTTTTCTTCTTATTACAAAATTTTCTTTCGACCTGAGTTTTAATTTGTTAGAGACTCGATACATAGTGATAACCTATGCTAGGGTTGTACTGCCACCTGCGTCGATATGTTAACGTAATTACCGAACGCAACGGAACTCCTGTTAATACTGAACGTGAAGGTATAATTTTAGCATTTAATCCATTTGAAGAATAAACAGAGAAGGCAATACGATCGTGCTGAATAAGGTATCGTGGTTAGAATATATATATATATATATATATATATATATATATATATATATATAACTTACAAATCGAAATAAATTGCTATGCCGACGACTGATTATTTTGGCAATACAAGTCCAAGGTGAAGTACTTCAGGGAATAACTGTCTCACATACATAGGCTGTAATACAAACAATACAAGTGTACAACAAAACAGTGAAATACACAAGCGTTTGGTAAAAAATGTATTCCCTTTTAGACTAGTTTCATACTACATAATTTCATTTTGTAAACGTCAAGATTCTTTCGTCAAGTCAATGATGAAGTCTGACAATTGTCTAGGTTTCTGATTACAGGTTGGTGCTTAACAAAAACAACTGAAGTTTTGGACGATATAAATAACAATCCTTAGAGAATTATCTAGCCAACTCCACACCTTTCTACATCTGTGTTGAGACGTAATATTATTCAGAGTTAAACTGAGGTATAAATGTATTTGTGTCGCCGGGATTTGCTTCTTGAATTTTCAGGCATCCTGGAGCGTATACCAGGAGTTAATATTGTAATTACAGAGAGTTATTTAGTATCGATTTTACTCTATCTTCTAAATAAATTAGATTTTCAGTAAAGTGGGTAAACAAACCCTTAATTATAATATTGATGTATTCCCTTAGATAACAAACTAAATTGCCAAGCTTCCTGGAATTATTAAAAGATGGTATTCTAGTTTTAGAAAGTTATTAAATACCGATTCTAGATACATTAGATTTTCGGGTAAGCGGGCAAACAAATTAACTTACATTCAACTAATATATGATCAATTTACTGAGGTCTCAAAGTAAATTAGTCTTATTTAAAATAAAATAAATAATTATAAAATTAAAATAACTAGGATGTGAAAATTTAAAAACTAACTTACTTAATTCATTTGTATTTTCTTTATTCCATTTAGCGGGTAATTATTGCAGCTTTGTGGTGTAGTGCGAGGGGTGGACGTAACGCCTATCTATGTCAAACCCAATATGGGTTTCTCCATCCACTCTTGATTCTGATTTGGAATGTATAGCATCTTCGTTAAGAACTCTAGTGTTTCTTCTGAAGGTAAAGTCTTCTAAAGATATCCAATTTTTTATTAAAATTTTGATTAAGCATCTAGGAAAATACATATATAATACAAAATAATGTTATAATATTTTTAATTCAGGTGAAATGTTTAAAAAGTTTAAAAGATTTCTTTTTCGGAGCCTACTTCTGATAATGTCTCAGAGATGTTCTATCGGATTCATACTAACTTTTAAACTTTCGCGTTCCATGATATAATATTATTTATAACTAGGGAATAAATAGGAAATTAACGCGATTACGAAAAGGTATTACTTACCTCTGAATTGCCTGACGTTTCGACCAGGTTGTACTGGCCGTGGTCACAGGCTGACTCCATCTCTATCTACCGGATTCATGTCGGGTGATCGAGGTGGCCAATCCATTTGTTTGATACCTATGGCATTTAGGTACTTGCGGATGTGTGCTGTATGCGGTCGTGCTTTATCTTGCATAAACATTTTCGCTAACGAATGAGGAAAAAAGCATGACACGGGGTTCTACGGTGTTCGCTATATATCTTTGTGCAGTAAGAAATCCACCTTCGATGATCACCAGCTACATACGGGCACCTAAGCTGATACCACCCTAAACCATAACTGACCATTCACCATATGCCACTGTTTTCATGAAATTGATTTTCAAGAATTTCTCCACGAAATTTACACCTCCTTTCCCTTTCATCAATTCAAATGTTAATTTTGTTAACGGCTTTCGATCACTAATAAAAACAACTTGACTGCACTCAATTCTCCATTCTTGGTGCTGACGACGAAATGCAAATCTATTTACTATACGTTCACTCACTCTCACATTACAGACCTCCTCCAGAATGTTGTGTGTCTGAACAGCTGTTTGGAGACGATTTTTAAGATCTGTATTAAACGATCATCTTGAATGTTTGTTGTCCGTTTTCTACCTTGTCCCCGCTCTCTGACGTAAGATTCAGTCTGCCTATACCACTCAAAGCGCGACTAACCGAGCGGTATGTGTGAACTTATTTTATCATAGGTACAGCTCTGGCAACTGCAGTTGATGATAAATTACTTATGTTTGTTTTAAAATGACTAGCACTTTCCAAAACAAACACGCAAAGAAGCTAAAACCACCTTAAAGACACACTTAAAAGCCAACATCGTCGACAAGCACTTAAAAGGGTATAAATAATGTTGAAAAGCGCCAAAACCAAAAATCAAAATTATTTATTTCAAGTAAACCCATTGTAGGTATTTTTGAATTGTCAGGAGGAGTCAGTCAGAATATATAAGTCAGTCGTGAAGCTAGTTGCCTGTTCCAAGATCCTATGGAGAAGAACAGGCAAGAAATTCCGAGGACACTCTTTTTTAACATGTTCTTTTTTACAAAGTTACTTGTTACAATGTTGTAATATGTGATATGCCAGATTTGGTTTTACTATACATTTCCAAGATGGTATTAAGATTAAGACGTTAAAAAACACTTGTTAATGTTCTAAATAAAAAAATATATACATTTGTCGATATCAGAATGTTTGTTAGAAAAATAATATTTTCTTTATGTTTCCTTAATTGTGCCGGTGTCTATATTCTATAATAAATTTTGCAAGTTGAAGTTACGTACACAAATCACTTGGAAGCCTTATCGAAACACCTTTTGTTATAATATATAATCATAACATTGTCATTTAACTAAGTTTTGGCTACGATTATAAAGCTTATGTGAGTTTTCAGAATGTGTTTGTCGTAACATGTACAATGGGTAGTTATTTCGTGTGTAAAAATAACTATCGATCGACCTACCTATATTCCGCGACTGTGTTTTATGAAATAAAAAGTACTACTACGAATGAAATGTTTGTGGGTAGACAGTCTTTATGCTCATAACCTCCTATTTTTCTTATGAATCAAAGAATATATAATATTACAACAGCTGTACAGAAACCCTTATTAAAGAAACTTATATAAATAGCACGTAATCACAGCTACATAATAGGGTGAAAACTAATAAAAAAAAAACAAATCTGTATTTCATATTTTAAAACTATTTGCCTATCGTGGGCTCGCTTAGGCTATTCTTTTGTCTTTGGACATATAAAGACAAAAGAATGAGTACATACGCAGATGTTAGGTTTCCATAATAATACAGCGTGTGTTATACATGATTTCAGACATTTGAGATGTGAGTTAAAATCAAAATTATTTATTTCAAGTAAACCCATTGTAGGTATTTTTAAATTGTCAGGAGGAGTCAGTCCGTATAAGTCGGTCGTGAAGCTAGTTGCCTGTTCCAAAACGTAGATCCTATGGAAAAGAGAGAGAGAGAAAGAGTTAGTTTAGAGTGTCTGAATTATGGTGTTCACTTTTGCAGCTAGCCTTCCAAATCTCCTCTAATACAAACTAGTACTTCTGACATTGTGTTTTGGCATAATATTATATAAATAGGCAAATTAAAGGACTAAAAAGACAAATTACATCGATCGCCCTAAATCGAGTACTTCCTAAACTTTTATTACGCCTCCGGATGAAGCGTATAACATTTTAATCATTTTAATACCTATTTAATTTTTCACTTTAGCTAATCTATCTCATTTCTATATAGATTTAAATATATTATGAAGTTTAAACGTTAATGAAGAAATTTCAAGTATTTGTTTATGAGAGAATAGTAATGTAAATATTTTGGAATATATAAAACAGCAAAGCTTATACTATAAGCATATACCTACTATGGACAATACGGATAACCCTACTTAGAATTTTTATTTTCGCATAAGGTGATGTTTAAAAGTACAACAACAGGTATTCTATTTAAAAAAATACACACCGTGCGTGACACGTGAACCGTTTATTTATTCTTGATTCTTGAATGAACATAAAATGGTTTAACGAGTTCGTACTTTGAGTTCATAATCTAAAAGTAATTTAAAAACGAACCTTAAAATTGATGTTTTGTATTTTGACATGTTTTACACGTAAACGCATTTATTATAAACTTATGTAAGAAAAAACCCGGACAAGTGCGAGTCTCTCGCACACCGAGGATTCCGTAATCTCGGGAATCAATTCTCGAAGACTTTTGCGAAAAAGAGTCTTGACAGACAGACAGACGGACAACAAAGTGATCCTAAAAGGGTCTTTTTTCTCTCCTCCTTTTTTTTTTAAGGGACATTGAAGACCCTAAAAAGTATAAGTGTTGTAGATGGAAGAGAATTCGCTCACAAATCTTCTTTAACACAAGTAACTGGCTGTGTTCTGCAGGGCTCAGTACTTTGTCCCATATTTTTTTATCTTGTTCCTCAATGACCTGTCTGAATACATGCGTAGCGTGGTCCCTGAGCACAGCTTGTAATCTGACTATACTAATACGATAATCTCAGCTGTTGATATAAAAGATCTGGAGGAAAAGATCAACTTGGCACTAGTTGCTTTTGAAAACTGGTTTGTGAGCAATAATTTAAAACTAAATATCGCAAAAACTAAATGCTGTTTAAATTGACAGCTAAGAATAATTTTAGTATAGATATACACTCAAGCAGCGGTGAGATTGACATGGTAGAAAAAGTTAAATTTTTAGTTGGACAGATTGATTCTTTACAAAAAAATTTTATTTCGATTCGCTAAGCTCTGCCTCCTATGAATTTAGGAATTTGAGAGATGAGTAACTTATGCAATAATTATAATCTGTATATCTCGCACTCATTGAATCAAAACTAAGATACAACATCTTACTCTCGGGTTATAGTTACAAATATAACGTTACTTCGGCGTTTGTTTTACAAAAGGGATCCATAAGAAGAACGTTACGTCTAGAGTAGACTGAATCACGTAGAAATCATTTTAAAGAGTTAAACATCTTGACAGTTCCATGCCTCTATGTAGTAGCCCTTCTGACCAATTTAGTTAAAAATCTAAATAAATTGGAGACAACGGCTCCCGGCAAAAAAAAAGTGTCATAATATAAAAACAGCTATTTCGACAAAACACGACTTCTACGCCTGAATTAAACAAAACAGCTAATAAAGATGTTTTTACAGCTGTCCAAATGCAACATTTGCTATTCAATGCTATAAAAATGCTAAAACGTATCTAACATGTGATATGACACTTTTTTTGCTGGGAGACGAAACGAGGAAAGAGAAATCAGAGAAAATACTCGTAGGCAAGATCTGATAACTACAAAGTTGTAGAACACATCTTAAAGCTTTAGGTTAGTGACCCTGACTGCTAAGCCAGAGGTCGTGGGTGACCCTGGTGGGTGACCGGGAAGCCAGAGCTTAGCAGTCAGGGTCACTAACCACTAGACCAACAGGCCAGTCTATAAAGCTCTACTTTAAAGCTTTCAAATGATGTTCTACATAATATTTTGAAAACGGCTCTTTCTGTCAATGAAACCTGCAAATGTTACTGTGTGTATGAGCTTTGAATTTTTTTTTGTTTTCTAATAAAGTATAATGTAGGCTTCAAGTCAAAAACAAAAGTCGTCAAAAAATCGAATCCACCGTTTTTCTACGCCTGTGACGATTTGAAATCGTCCTTTTTGTATTAACACACAATGTCACCGAAATGTGGTTGCTTTATCAGAAGTAAAATTATTAAAACAATGGATAACAATTAATACCGCCTCAGCCTGTGTCGATCTATAACCACCCTTTTTCAAATGGTTGAGCCTTGTTAGAAAAAATCGGGTAAACAAACTCAAACCGACTTTTTAAATCACAAGATAGTTATAACAATATTTTGTAAAGTTTTGTTGTGCGCTATTGTGCTATTAAGATTTAAAGTTAATAAACTCTAATTATCAATCAAATCAAACCATGAAAATAGGGAAACTGAAAATTAAGATAAAAACATATAAAAGATGGGAAATAAAAATCATATTAGCTCACATTACATTTCTTTTAAGTTTTTGAAATAGCCTATAAATCTAAAACAATTTATTGTGTTATTGTTTGCTGTAAATTGTGATATCTAAAATATTTTCATAATTCAATTCTCAATATTCTATTGCAAAACAAAACTGTGATCACATTACTGTGTTATTGATAAACTGTGACGTTAAACCTTTCTGAAACTTACTGTAGCTCCTCACTCTGCTCCTCTATAATATTTTTTAGCATGTGGTTAGTGATTAAGTGAAAGGAAATAATATTTTTCCTAAACTTGAAGAGCATAACCGTGTTATAGCCTCGTAGATCAAGAAAAATACAGACTTTTTGAAACTATTTCAGAATCAGCTTTATAACACGGTTTCCAAGGCTTTTTTCAGATCTTTTAATGGCCATTTTGGACAGCTTAACTGCCCAAATAACTTTTAAATTATAACTTTTGTTGAAATATAGAACGATGTGTTTAATTCATTGTCGTCGTAAAATATCAGTGTATTAAATGTTAATAATAATGTAACTTTAAGAGCTCTTTAATGTTTGTACTAGGTAAATAAAATTAAGAAAAAAATAAAGTGAAAAAGCAACATAAAAAAAACATATAAAAGATGGAAAATTAAAACCATATTAGCTCACATTACATTTATTTTAAGCTTTTGAAATAGCCTATAAATCTAAAACAATTTATTGTGTTATTGTTAGCAGTAAATTGTGATATCTACAATAAATTCATGAGAATTGATCTCAATATTCCATTGCAAAATAAAAAAGGTGCTTATTTTTGATAACTGGTTTTGAATGAATGAATGAATTGTAGTGCATGACGTAGGTCGTGACGTAGATTGTGACGTATAATGTTATAGATCGGAAATTCATAAATTTCTAACATTCCTTTAAATTAATAATATTGTGATGTCATACATACGTAACGTGCTAGCTTTAATTTTACATCTAAAACTCGTAAAAATGTTGTGTTTGTATTTAGATATGTACTGTCTCTGTCTATGTTTTTTAAGTTAGACGCGTGTATAGGCATAAATAGGCTAATTACTTACGTATAAAGTAATAGTTTTGTATTTGAGTATAGATACGTGCATTTGTTGGATTAAAGAGTGAAGGCAGAAACTTGGTTATGGGCTTTTCCATCCATCATCAAAGATCACTAATATGTTTGACGACACCTTGTCACTGCCAATGCCTTAATTTTACAGTTTATGTAAGTAAGTCTCGAATAGGATGTCGTAGAAAACGCAAGCATTGAAATTTAAGGTGACATTCAAGCGACGAATCTTGGCACCTAACACTTGTTATTCGAAATGAATTCGATAGTTAAGTAAGTGTTGATGGATCCATATGTTGGTACGGACAATAAGGCCGACCTTTGACGTATATCGAAATACTTTAATTAATAACATTTCTGCCTATATTCTGAAGTTGAAGTAACCACGATCGATTGGAATTGAAGAATAAAGGTCTAACTACACATTACCGGACCGTGCCCGGTGCGCGACAGGGCCGATGGCGTGCTGAGACCGTGCATGTGTCCCGTCCAGGGTTTTCTGTTCACACAGATCAGGGACGTGACCGGCCCACGGTTTAATGTTCGTCCGATTTCATTCCATATATTATATTTTGGGTTAGACAAGTCGTACAAAACACTATAGAGGCGTACCGTCTCTATTACCAATTCGTTGTTAATGTTTTAAAGAAATAATCGACAACGTGCAATAAAAAAAATATCAGAACATCTGCGCACGTCACTGTGCGGCGTCGTCCTGGGCACTGAAGGTACGTCGCCGGCCCGGACATGTGTGAACGGCCAATATAAATAGTACGCACCGATATGTTTTGAGCTCCTGACGGAACACGGCCCGGTCACGTCTCGGGCACGTTTCGATAATGTGTAGATAGACCTTAAGTTGCTTTCTGATTGCTGTAAAATTCGACGAATCACCATAATTAGGTATAAATGTTTTTCAGACATCGTAACATTTATGAAGTTTGTCTCAGGCTTGTCCACTTCTATACCAGTTTTTATTTGGTCTGAATATTAATGCGTCACCAAGTGCACTGTTAAATCCATTCTGAGTTTGCGACTAAAATTATTGTGTATAGAGCAAATTATCAGGGTATGTCAAAGTTAATTTTCACCTTGAAGAATTACTCTATTTTTAGTTAAACACGTTTCAATTTTTTTATGTTAGTATTACAATTAGTCATATATAAAACATACTTCGTAACACAAGGGCCTCTATAGCGAATAATATAGTTCTCTGTATCCTACAAATTCAAGAATAAAATATTGACGCATAAGAGAAAGCCAAACAAACCACAAAAGTATTTAAGTAAGTGCTTACAACTTAGTAAGTATTATCAATTTTAACAAGTATTGTCAATCTTGTAACATCAATCATCCAAAAATATAAAGACATATATTACAAGACTTATTTCAAGCATTCGGTATATTAAAATACAAAAAACCCCTGTCGTCAAAAATACTTATGACTTAACCGAAATAAAAACAATTTCGCATGCGAAAAAACTCAGACCTTTTCAAAGTAAGTACAAAAAACAAATAAAACTGTAATAAATTGAAGTCATCTAGTATACTCGTAATGTAAGGAATGTTGACCCAAGCTCCTTCGATATGTCAAGCTATCGAATATTTCAAAAACATGTAATTTTCCACTCGATATAACCCTCAAGGCGTATTGGTTTATTTGATAAATAGTTTTTAAAGCGAAACATTTGTATTTATCGTCTATACGACGTCGCTCGGGGTTTGGCGGAATTGGCTTCTAGATTTATTTGATTACTTCTTTCAGATCAATTATTAGGTATAAAGATTTTACCTGGTATGGTACAATGATTAGCTTCTAAGGCGATATTATATAGATAGATAGAATACTTTGCTCTCCTTAATTTCTAAAACCCAGACAACATTTTGGTAGCAAAGTGGGGGAAGACAGCCCGCTCACTTTATTTTCTGAGTCAAGAACGGCTCCAGAACCTTTATTTATTCTCGACAAAGCTAGAGATTCAAACCATTTGTGTTACATATTTCCCTTTTAATAAAGCGGAGCGATTGACCCCGATAGTTGATATCGGTATCGATAGTACAGATATATTATCATTCATAAGAAAACCGAACTCAATGAGGTGACATGGAGAAGATTTCTGTGTAATAAAACGATGGGGTATACTCATTTTGTCGTGTATTCGACCTTCGTACTGTCGCTCCTCAAAACCACATTCTTTTAACACATTTCAGACAAGCATATTATTCGTTAAAACCACTTAAAATTCTCAGGCAAACAAAAACACCTTTCAAACACACTTTTAAGTAATTTCAACGCTTTTCACTACTGCCGTTTGACAGTTGTTTGAAGTTAAAGTGTAACCCTGGCGCTTATTGTGTCACGTACTCTTTTATGATGTTCCAAAACATTTTAACCTTCTACAGAAATGCAATGAGGACCTTTTCTGTAAACATTTGTAAGCTGCAGCAATCCTTACCTGTACTACGTTAGATTTTAAGTACTGAAAAAGAAAATAAGAAGTCGATATAGAAGTATCGTTATACATTTTTAAGTTTTTAACCTTTCGCATTCTGTGATTTATGATTACACTAACAGCAAATAACGTGATGGTTTGGGTATGTACATATAGCATTAAACTGCCTGACGCCTCGACTAGGTTGTGAATGGTTACCACTAGCCCTGGGCACAGGCTAACTGGTATATGCCAGTCTTCGGCCGTCGAATCTCTCGAACTTTTCTGAAGCATTTCTTTTGCCATGTACCTACCGTCATCCACATCATCATCATTTTAGCCATAGGACGTCCACTGCTGGACATAGGCCTCCCTAAATGACTTCCAGGAAGCAGCCTGCATCCACCAACAACCTGCAATGCAAACTTTACGATGTTGTGTGTCTACCTCCTATACTCGTACAATAAGTGTATAATAATAATAGCAACGAATTTATCGCTCTCAGGACGAAATAAAAAAACTTATATCAATGCAGAATTTTTTATTCTACTATTTTACAATTGTAGAGATGGACACAGGGTGTCATATATATATATATATATGTTAAAGTGATATAAAAGGAAAAGACCGGCAAAAGTGCGAGTCTGACTCTGCCGCCGAGGGTTCCGTAAGCAAAGAAACTTGTATGTAGATCTCTTTTCCGAAAAACAAACTTAATTTTGCAGATCTAAAAATACTCATACATACTACACGACAAAGTCAACTTTCCATCTACAAAATATAAGTTTATAATCATAGAAACTATTTTTTATGTGATATAACAACGATTCTAGGTCCATGGGAAGTACCCTATAGGTTTTGATTTACCTGCGAAATGTTCCTGCGAATGGTTCCTGAGAAATAAGGTCTTGACATACAGACAGGTAGACGGACAGCAAAGTGATCCTACAAGGGTTCTTTTATTTTCTTTTGAGGAACGGAACCCTAAAAATGAATACAAGTATGAAAAAGATTTATCACATACATAATTCATGTTCTTTTTATTTGTTCACTTTCGGGGCTCTCAAGTGTACACAAAAGACGTCTCTAGTTATACGTATATTATTTAACTTCAAAGATAAGTACTTATAAACATTCATATCTATCTTTAAAGACAAATTATTGGGCAATATACACAACTAGCTACGCCCCGCGGTTTCACCCGCGTAAGTCCCTCGTTAAGTTTTCTTTTTTGTGCAAACTTCACATAAACCATCTACTAAATAGTTCGAACAAAGCCTAAACATTTGGTTTGGATAGGTGAGCCCGTTCTTGAGTTATAAAATTACAACGAAAAGTGGCATTGATTTTTATATGTATGGATACAATATTCTTTATTGTACACCATAGAAAAAGTTACAAAATAAAAGAAAATATCCTTTCTAATTAGATCAATGGTGATATATAGTGTACCTATAAAATCACATCACCAATTAGAATAAGTACAAGCTATCATTATGAACGAAAATAAATATTAAGAGTAAGTAATTTCCGCTTATTTTTGATTTCGTTTTACTAATACGTGGGAGAGCCATGCTTCGGCACGTATGTGCCGGCTCAACCGGAGTGATACCACGGCATCACAGAAAACCGACAGTGAAGCAATGCTTGCATTGCTTTTCGCCGAGTGAGTGAGATTACCGGAAGCCCTAACTCTTCCCTCCCTCCTTCTCTCCCATTCCTCCCCTACTCCCACCTTAAAGGCCGGCAACGCACTTGTGACTTTTGAGTCGCAGGTGCCTATGGGCGGCGGTAGTCATTTACCATCAGGTGACCCGTCTGCTCGTTTGCCTCCTATACCATAAATAAAAATATGTATTTAAAGTGTCCGAGTAAAAATTGTCTGATATACAGACTACGGATAAACGGACAGCTGGTTATTGTACAGATACATGTGCTACAGAACCCTAAAAAAGAACATTTATCGTCCCAATTAGCAGCTAGAATGAGAAAACCATATTAACTGAGAGATAATCAGTGCTCACTTAAAAGAGATCTTTTACACAAAAGGATATCAAATTATTCTAATTGCTACTTTTACTTGAATGTCAGTTGCAGTGAAATTGCCCCATTTACGCGTGAGCACAGATGTTAATTGGTTGCAATAAAATAAATGACTACTTAAAATTAGCACAAAGGTGCTCAACGACCTATAAAGAAGCTAATTAGACTCTTGAGACGAGATAAGAACCGGAGAACCGGAACAACTAAAAGACCTAAACATAACTGTGAGGAATATTTTCACTCTATGCGGGGGGAAGGGGGGGGGGGGGGGAACTCACGGTTGTGTCCAGACTCACATTGCATTTTTTGTACTTCTTGTGATATTTCGTTAAAAATTTACAACTTAAATAGCAGTGCTCAACGCAAAGTTCTGTCCATACCGGGTTAACTTATTTAATTAATTAGTGTAACCGTACAGTAACTTTAACTCCCTACCTTTAAATTAGGAAGGTAAAATACATGTAGTGATTATGCATACATATCATGTTTTATGTTACTGATTGGAAGAAAAGTCCTCTATATTATAAAACTAAGTTTAGAACATTTGGGAGCCTTCTACACCATAGTCACATTGGAATTAAATACAATGCATGTGTCGAATAGAGAATTTATAAAGGTTCTTTTACTTTTCGATAATAATGTGGTACAATAGTAATTAAATTTATTCCTATTATATAATATGATAACAATAATATAATATTGATTTATGACTAGCGCAGGATTTCAGAGATATTCTGTTTCAATTCCTCACTTCGTAAGAACGCCGAATGAGATCTAAATTCAAGACGTCCCTGAGAGTTCATCAGATGGTGTTTGACTATTAATAACACCGGCACACAAAAAAAGTAGTCAATACTTTTACGGACCAGACCGAACTCTGAATCCGAATTTGAGGTCGGTTTAACCCGTACACTCTCAAAATTAAAATTTGGTTTATACGTGAAAAATAGAAGAATGCTGCTATGGTTTGCGCATGTTGACAGAATGAGTGAAGAGCGTATAGCTAAAGGAATTTATTAGTATTAATATTACAAGAATCCCAGAAAGATAAAAGCACCCGTAACTGGCGAGAGTGTATGAAAGGTCTGATGTCTAATGAATGTGGAAAAGGCGCAAGCTGTATCTCAGGATCGTGGTAAATGTCGCTCTATCATTACTGCCTACCCCGGAGAGGAATAAGGCGTAAGAATATGTATGTATGTACTTACATATTTATACGTGTACTACTGCACTAACGTCACTTATACACGTGTATCTGATGCGTGTACCTGTATAAATGCTTTCTATCTCGTGATTTAGGTTTGCAATCTATCTTAGTATTTCAAATATGTTTTAAAAGGTCAGACTCGGTATTAACCTTTGCAAAGAAAAGTATTTTTATATTGAGACAAAGTAAGATGGAGTGACAAAGGTTAGATAGAGTACATGTTTGCCGAAATGACGTTTTTGTTTTGTATTTCAGTAAAGTTGGGTACACTTTTTGTACTTGTCATTTAATTGGTGAATGTAATTTTTTTGGTTATTTGAAATATATATTTTATAGCTGTAGTTCTTTGCAAGAAAGCGGCAGTAGCGTAATGGCTAGCATCGGACTTGCGAACAAGAGGTTGCGGGTTCGAACCCCACCCACGTGTGACCCACGTTACTAGTGTTCTAACTAACAAAAAAAAACTTTTCCAACTTCCCAATTTTTAGTTTATTAATATATATATATATCACTTTTAACTGTCATATGAGCGTGTTTTTCCCCATGGCAAAACTGCAACTTCTGTACTTTGTTAAACAATTTTTTTCTGACTTAGTTTATTACACTCCTTTGTTAAATCAAAGTGAAATCAATATATTTCGTTACAAAATATTATATTTGAATGTTGTGGTTTTCATTGAATGAAAATTTTTGCTTTAATTGCTAAAATCATTTCAGTATCTATAATAGTAGCAGATAAGGTAACTATTAGTTCAACCCTTAAGTGATTCTTGTCAACTTGAAAAATCCCAACTAATATTATAAATGCGAATGTTAGTTTGTTTGTTTGTAACGCTTTCACGCTTTAACTACTCAACCAATCATCAAGAAATTTTGTATGCACCTTCTGAGGGGTACAGAAAATGACACAGGGTAGCTTTCTTCCAGAAAAAAGTACTATTCGAGAAGGATACCTTGAATTAATCGACAAAGTCTACATTAACGTGAACGACATCGTGGGCCAAAGCTAGTAGTAATTAAATAAGACAACTATTAGCTGAATGTTAACCATGTTAAAAAAAAGTTGTAATCCAACACTTTTTTTATGGAATAGGGGGCAAACGAGCAGTCGGGGTCACCTGATGGTACTGACTACCGCCTACCGACTACCGCCTAACCTGACTACCGCCGCCCATGGGCACCTGAAACTCAAGAGTCACAAGTGTGTTGCCGGCCTTTAAGGTGGGAATAGGGGAGAGGGGGATTAGAGGGGAGGAGAGGGGGGAGAGGGGAAGGACGGGAATAGGGGAGAGGGAAGGGTTAGGGCCTCCGGTAACTTCACTCGTGCGGCGCACTTCACTGCCGGTTTTCTGTGAGGCCGTGGTATCACTGGTCGAGCCGGCCCATACGTGTCGAAGCATGGCTCTCCCACGAACACTACTACAGTTAACTTAGATTATCATTCGCGGTCAGTCATTCTCATTATCAGAACCTTAAAAACTCACTCATGTGTTCGTCTTCTAATCTATAGATCATTGTAACTATTTGTTTATTTGGTGGTCGTCCGAATAGTGATTTCACTATCAAGTACTCAAGAACAACCATCATCAATTTAGGTTTAAGTGCCCGCCTATTATAACGTCGGTAATGTTTTAGAAACTACATGAATAGAGTTATTTATTTACAGATATATTAATTGCCAAGCGTATTTATAATTAAGTGCCATTAAGAACACGAGACCCAAAAATTACTGAAACGAAACAAAGTATGATATATACACCTTTATTATTCGAAATTAAAACGATGTTTGTAAGTAGTTTAATAATTACTCATAAAACAACATTAAATAAATTGCTCAGAGTTTAAGTTGCCTTAAGTGCTTCGAATATTTCGTTAATTATACCGACGTATGTTGCTTACAAATATAAACTATGATAAGTATGCTATTTTCAGTTTATGTGAAGTACAAATTACAGACCATGTAATGTTTATGAAGCATATTATATGCTTGTAAGTTTAATAATTAAAATAGTTTAGTGCTGTTCTTGTCACAGCTTCGCCAAGATCGTTGAGAGATGAGTTCACACAAGGGTTCTGAACACAGTAATACATATCAACACTTATATGAGTGTTTAACCAGGAACTTAATAACTTGTAAAGTTAAAATGAGATGAGAAATATGAATTAGACGAGAATAGAGAAGAAGAAAGGAAACCACTAGTCTGAAGTCTTCGTCGTTTTTTTTTGTAAAAAATCGACATGATTTATAGTTAAATTATCCTTAATAACTACCTAGAGTCTAGATATCTAGAATTATCCTGTGAATAGGTGAAAAAATGCCAATATTACAAAGGAATTATATACCAGTTGATAAATGCATACGTTAGAAGGAAATGGCACCTCATAAACACATTTATTTAACACATCTTTAAACATCTTTAAACACATCTTTGTTTCAGTGTTGTCAGATTTGGTTATGTGGTGTCCCTTATCGGCCTATAAATATGGAGGAGGCATTGGTTTGATAGATTTATTGCTGTTGTGCGAAAATAAGATGTTTTATTGTGACGTGTGAGTGTGATTCTATTATTAAACGGTATTATCGAAAATATGGAGCTTTGTGTAACCCCTTTATGTTGTTTGGGATAAGCTTCAATATTTTGATGTGTGTTTATATTTTGTTATTGTTTCATTCGCTTTTACTCAGACCACAAACGTACTGCTCAGACGATGAATATGCTATAGAAATATAGGAACAGGTTTTCATTTTACGTTTGTAAATACAATATCCAAATGAGCTACTATCTACTTTAATAAGACAAGTAAACAAATATCAATATACATATATGTGTAACGGCGTGTGCTATATAAACCAACATAATTGAATCAGAACATAGTTTTAACTGGTGTCCATAGCATTCATTATAAACCCCCGTGGTTTTTGGAAATGCTATCCATAATCAAAACTGTAAATATATTGTTAAAATGTTGAAAGAATTAAAAAAAAAAAAAAAAAAATTATTGTTAAATTTATATTTCAAACTTTTTCATGTATGGTAAACATTTATTTTTTTTAATTTTGGAGCGGTTGACACCGGATGAGGTTGATATAAACTATATCATCTTGAATTGGGTCTCTGGTTTTGGAAATTGAACAAGAGTCGTACGTTTTTAAATTTATCGGGTCCGAAAATCTTATTTCTTTCTAATCAGTTAATATTTAGTTGCTTATTTAAATTGTACTCTGTTATTGCATTTAAGTCAGTGAAACAGTTGTATTATTCAATAACGCATTATTCGTATTTCTTTTGGTAATTACATAGGTAGGTACGCACAATAGCTGACCAGAATGACAACGGAACAGCAGATCCTTGGAAGGCCACATACGGCAATCCGATATGTGTATGAAAATGGAATATGGAAAATAAATTCAGTGTTGAAGAAGCATGAAACGTCTTCATTACCAACAATACAATAAACAACAATAAAACAATTTTTTTCCCACCTTCTCTCTTTATTTTTTCAAATATTTCAAGGAATTATAGTGTAATTCAAAACTAGAATTTAAACGTCAATCTACTCAAAGTAAAATCAAAAACATTTTCTGCACTTATGTAGTTACGGTCACGTACTTCGCGATTGAAAGCTTTGTCCGTCTTGTTCTTTTACTTGACTAGCTAGCTGGGTGATTTCTGCTAGAATTTGAATTGCCCAACCTCGGAAGTCACTCTCCAACCCTACTAAGGACTGTGACCAGTGACTGAGACCAGAGACCAGTAAAACGATGAGGAGTAGGGTCGATTGAACTGCCTGTTTGGGTTATCGCTGGCAACATACAAGTTACACCACTAATGTTTCTAATATTTATAGACACTGGTAGTCTACTGTTAAGATATAAGTCAGACACGAGCAGCAGACTGCAGCCGCAGGCGGTATTGCGGCCTGCAGTTGCCGTCGACCGCATTTATGCCAGCCGTTTCTATTTCGAGGCAGACTGCAAATCGCACATGCCATGGCTGAGGGTTTCAGTCGTTTGAATACTTTCACGCGAGACAGAATGTCGTTCAACGCTGTCACCAGTCTGTGGGCTGTGGCCGCACACTGCAATATCGCCTTGCTCGTAATTATTTTTAAAGAAACCGGTAGCGTCGCTTGCACCTTGCGGTTTGCAGTCTATTTTGAACTTTACCTTTAGATGGACCAAATCATTGTATGCTAAATTACTTTTATTAATATCTAGAAGTGTAAAAAAGTTTAAGTTAACCCTCATGATGAGCCTATTCAAAACTAACTTGTATGGGTAGTCCTACTCAAACAAGTTAGTTTTGAATAGACGGGCCCGAGTTATATCTCAAATAGAACAATCTAAAGTTTGCATATATACATATATAAACTCAGTAAATTTGTAATGGGAAATTTAAGTTGGTTTTCAAAGATATATAAACTAAAGTATCTAAATTAAATATTAAATGTTTATCATTTTATATTTACTTTACTTTAGATTACCTTAAATATTAAATGAACATTTAATATTTAAGCATTTATTTGAAATGTAACATTAATTATCGTTATGAATATGATCCTAATTATACTCGTATTAAAAGAATACTATGAAATGAACATGTTTTGTTTTATCCGGCACGATGGAAATTGCACAGCTTTTAACTGGATTCTGGACCAACTGATCTGGACCGTCAAATCAGGGTCAACGGATGAAAAATCCTTAGAAATTCTGAATGCTCTGCAGTTCGATCACAATTTATTTCTGAACGAAACTATCAGTGACGTCAATACTAGTGTTGTGCTATCGTTGAGTTTCTCACTTGCGAATGAGGTTTATTTGATAAGGTGAAACGGAATACGTGTCGAAATCTCAAGATTGCATTCTCTCACGGTTGGGATGCAAAGCACGTCGAATAGAATGCTTTTGAAAGTAAAGTGACAATCTATATCGTGATCTTTACTATTATTGGGTCGAGTGTTTTGAACATATTAAATAGAAACTCAGCGTTTGGAAGTTTAATAAGACACGCTTTAATATCATTGGGATCAGTAGCTTGGCTCGGTTAAGCGAGTAGTTGATATGGACAAAAACTTGCTTGCTACCGTTACATTAATGTTCTTTACGTCTAATGTAGTAAATAATAATAATAATACCATATTTATATCGTGGGAGAGCCATGCTTCGGCACGTAGGTATGGGCCGGCTCGACCGGAGTGATACCACGGCCTCACAGAAAACCGGTAGTGAAGCAATGCTTGCATTGATTTTTTGCAGAGCGAGTGAGGTTACCGGAGGCTCTAACCCTTCCCTCCCCCCGCTCTTCTTCCTCTTCCACCATTCCCTTACTCCCACCTTTAAAGCCGGCAACGCACTTGTGACTCTTGAGTTGCAGGTGCCCATGGGCGGCGGTAGTCATTTACCATCAGGTGACCCGTCTGCTCGTTTGCCCCCAATACCTCGTTTGCTCGTTTCGGACCTGACGCGGATCCTTTATCAAGGGGTGAAGCTACCTTCCACTTCGGCGTCAGGCGCTACACTATGACTGGTGTAGCTGTAGCTCGACCGCTGCGTTGATCGTCAGCTGTACATCTAAATATATTATTATTCTTTGTTGTGCACAAAAAAACCACACAAGGAAAATGGTATGTACAACGGCGAGCCTAACCCATAGTTGAGTTCTCTTCCAGTAAACCTTGGAAGTGAAGAGAGTATTAGATAAATAAGAGGCAAAGTCGTGTGTATGTGAAGTGAAATAAGTGAAATATACAACTAAATAGGTACATACATAAGTAAAGTAACTTAAAATAAATGTATACCTTCGTACATTTACTACAACAATAAATAAATAAATACGTCTGCAGTTCTAGCGTTTTTTCTGAAATAAATATTAAAATATCTCATATATAACAATAGTTTAGTGATGTCTTTGCACTATCGATTCAACGATAAATATGTATTAGTAATTACGTATTATACTATTTATTTTGTGGTGTAATAACGCATTATGAGATAATTTTATATATACATATCAACACAATTCATAGGAAAAATTCTGTGGAATACATTAGTAAACATCAAACCACTCGCAACTATACGTACTATAACTAACCATACGCTCCACTAAATATAATCAATAGATAAGTATTTATTGTTGTAAATATAAGTACACATATACAATATAAATAATAAACATTTTATATAGGTACATACATATTTACACAAATATAAACATAATATCAGATTCGTTATTGCTAAGAAAGAAAATTATCCCTGATTCTCCTCCTAACGTTTAGAAATGGAAGGGATCGGAAGGAAATGCCACAACCGTACCGCAGAAACAGTGAAAGAGTTGTCATAGCGAGTTGAACTAAATTATTATGACTAAAAATGCTCAAGATTTGGATGCGTACATACACGCTTTAGCGATCCAATGTATTATTACATTATTTGTTCAAGAGGTTTCTTAAAAGAAAAAACTGAAAAGTTTTTTTATTCAAAGCAATTTCTGGACACACTAATATTAAACCGAAAACAAAAATAAACTAATAACGTTTCTACTTAACAACTTCTTAGTACAACTTTTTACATAGTTAATAGACAATAAAGCTTAAGATATGATAATGCTCTAGACCAGGGGTCATCTAATGGTGGACCGCGGTCCGAGTCTGGACCGCGCCGCTTTGGTAAACAGTACAATATATAACAGAAACATAATCTTCTTTGAGTAAGTTGCTCTTATAAATTAACTAGTGTTACTTGGGTACGTAAACACAAAAGTCCGAAAGTTTCTTGCCATGAGTTTTAGATATTGTGTGTACAACTGTGTGCACCAACTTTACTCCAAACTTCAGACAGATCAATGCAAGACATTATCTACCATAAAAAATAAACAAAAATGTAGTAACGATGAAACACTACCTTTTTGAACACTAATATTTTGCCTGTTTGCCGAAAAAAATACACCATTTTAGTTGAAAACTTTTAACGATTAATTAAAGAAAATCATTGGGCATTAATATTGATTAAATCATTGACCGGGATAGTTGGCGCTCCTTGGGGAGGCCATCATCCAGCAGTGGACGGCGATAGGTTGATGTCGATTATGATGATAGAACATTCTATATACACTCGAGCGATAGTGCAATACAAGTTATGCACGGAGCGAGCTAACAATATGTGTATGAACTACTAGTACTATTATATATTCTGTGCTGCTACCTACATTATCATTATATAGCGTAAGTCCTGATCCCGTGGGAATATCGGGATAAAAAGTTGCCTATGCGTTAATCTAGGTCTCCAGCTATCTACATACCAAGTTTCATTAAACTTCATTAAACTTTTACATTTATAATATCAGTGGGATAAGTAGATATGATAGACAAAAAATGATATTATTAGAGGTGTTAGTCCGAATTATTTAAGTATTTTGGCGACTGTATTTTTTTTTGCATTGTACATACCTTAGTGGTTTAACTGGTTTATTTTGCTGTGTATAACACAATTGTAAATTGCTTTTTTTTTATAAGATAATAAGTGGTAGGTGGCTTGGAACTCTTTTGTACAAAAAGTTGAAACCGCAGCGGTCATAATCTGTTATCATTTTTTTTGTAGGTAGCAAAGATAAATTTCGGCAGGCAAAATCAGCGATTATTAATCAGTGATTTAGAAAAATATTAAAATTAATTTTACGCATACTTTAGTCACCTTTTTTATAAGTCATGTTGTTGCCACATTAAAAAATCGTATTTATTATATAAAAAATAGGGGCAAACTATAATCACACTAATATTAGAAAGTTGAGAGTGTGTAAGCGAAAATTTGAGAGTGTGTGTATGTGTATGTTTATTACTCTTTCACGCAAAAACTACTGAACCGATTCCTATGAAACTTGGTATGTAAATAGCATGAGACCTGGACATAGGCTATTTTTATCCCGATATTCCCACGGGATCGGGACCTACGCGGGTGAAACCGGGACGCTGCTAGTAGATTTTAAAACAATTCATGATTATATACCGGTTATACCGTCTAGCCATTGATCAGCTTGACAATGGTGGGATGATAAAAAGGCTAGGCATGATCACTTAAGTGCTGTTTGTCGTACGAACAACATAGAAGTTACTGTTTATATCAATGGTAGATAGTAGATTGTTACATAGCAGTTACTTGTATTTAATGAACATTATAGTTTATAGCAATAGTGGTAAGATTGTTGCTAACATTCATATTACAAAATGACTTTTTGGTTAAAAAGATAGAACATATAGAACTGAAAAGATTGAGGTGTGAAAATAAACCGCAAGTCCCTGTTGATCTAAATAGCCAATCCATTAGAAGGGCTAGATAAAATAAATATAAATGGGTGCCATTTTTTAAGGTTAAAAGATCCACTATGCATTTATAACAAAAGTTTAACTTCGAACGGAATACGGCAGTAGACTGTCTCAAAGCAGTTTCTTTTTATTAGATAAACGTCAAATCCTTATTTCATACAAGTTCGTACAAAACGCCTCATCGTTTTGTACGAACTTGTATGAAATAAGGATTTACGACGTTATAAGCGTTATTGTACATATCATTTACTTTAAATGTTGTGTTCTACAATAAAAAAAAATAACAAATTAAACCCACTAATAAATAAAATATTCGAGGCCTTCTAATAAACTTAATTTCCTTATGAGTGTTAGATTATTTATTTTAACCGCAAGCAAGTATCCTACTGAAATGCATCGCATATGAACGTAACGTCTACTGATACAAAACTCGAGAACCATAAAGAAAGCCACGTAGGAGTTGTAAGGGTTACAGAAGATCGCAATTAGACAGCATTGCTAGCATAATGCTCCTTTATGTGTTGGTAAGGATCGATACCATGACTCCACGGGTGGGGCCAGCAAGGTTAGTGACACCAAGCAAGTATGGCAAGCGGTTATCGGTATATAACTTTAGTTGTACTGTTAGTTTCTGCTGGTGATTATTGTTACCAGTGCTCCACAACTATAAATAGAAAGTGTGTATATTTTGTATCCTCGATGCAGTTACACCCCTTGCGTTTTTCACTTTATTATCAAAGGCTTTACTTTGTTAACTTTAAAAGTGTAATACATTTTCTAGTTTAAGAGGGGTCAGGTATAAAAGTACGAAAACAATTACATACATAGTATAACAGATATTAGACAAGATAAACCACATTATCCAAGTGGTATATTGTTACATAGACTGAAGCCTCGACGCTGCTCTTAAGTGCATTCTGCACATAAAGTGTACTAAAACGTCCGCCAATAACATTTGCTTCCTTTTGTAGGAACTTGCATTTTAACTCCCTTTATTTTCAGGAAAGGAACCATAATATGTAAACATCTAGGGTTCCTTTATAAAAAAGACAAGAAAAATAGTCAGCTACGTAACGCTGTAATGATAAGACAAGAAGGATCTTAACAATGTGTCTTGTAACAGTGTGATAGAGCATATTTTTGGATGCTATCAATAATTTTATTTTGGTTAATATATATTATGTATTCCTCAATCGTAATAATAATGACTTGAGATACCTCACACACGGCCTCCTGATACCAAACCTGGACAGAAACAGACAACTGGTAAACATACTTATAAGGAAAAGAACAAGTGATCGTGCTCATCACACAATTATTTGTCTTAGGTAGGAATCGAACCCACGATTTCTGGTCTATTCAGCAGTCAGAATCACTAACCACTACACTAATAGGCCAGTCCTTATAATAAATAATGCATGACTTGCTTGTTTGAATAAGATGTTGCATATCTATGTATTCAATACAGATTTATTTTAAAGATATCGGATAAATACACATTTTACTATTTATTATTTAAGTAAAGTTTTAACTAAAGAAATTCATTTCACAATTTTTTTTTTTTCGTAAATGGGTCATACGAGCAGACGAGTCACCTGACGGTAAATGGCTACCGCCGCCCATGGGCACCTGCAACTCAAGACTCACAAGTGCGTTACCGGCCTTTAAGGTGGGAGTAGGGGAAGGGAGGAAGAGGGGGAGAAAGGGGGGGGAAAGGAAGGGTTAGGGCCCCCGGTAACCTCACTCACACGGCGAAAAGCAATGCAAGCATTGCTTCACTGCCGGTTTTCTGTGAGGCCGTGGTATCACTCCGATCGAGCCGGCCCATATGTGCCGAAGCATGGCTCTCCCACGAATGAGAATATAAATACGTCATTGGCATAGTTTTGGTTTCATAATACTGTATACATGATTTTAAAACGTACCAATATGCATAATTGTGTACGATGTCCCTGTGTAAAAAAAGTGAATTTTTTTATGATTTTTAGTGATTTTGAAAGGATATCAAGCGAGGATAATGTTGTAGTAGTCAAACTTCGGCCATTTATTTGTCTTGTGAATTATGGAGGGCAAGCGCTACGGGAAGGGTTGTCAGCTATGAATTGCTATTGTGCCTTTTAAGGTATAGTTAAAAAAAAGATAGATTCTTCAATATATTACTGCATGTTAATCTTCGCAAGTGGACATGAGGTAGGTTTTAGTTTTTAATTTAAGTTGTTTAATTCAATCTTTGCCATGGATGAGAATTTACTGAAGGGTGTCTGAAGGTTATAGCTTCCACTTTGAGTTAACGCTTTCATGAACTAATCTGTAGTTATTACAAATCAAATTGAAGTGTCTATTATTTAACATTAATAAGTTACTAAAACCAAAATAACTATTTTATATATAAATATATATAAAATAACTTTTTTGTCTGTCTGTTTATTCTAACCTTTTTGAGATTACCCTTTGGTAGGTAACCTTCAATCGGGTAATTTTTAAAATTAGAAATTATCTGATTTTTATAAAAAGATTTTCGGAGAGTAACTTTATCAAATAAGTCCTATCTATCTGTCCTATGTATCAATGGTGTAAATCACACAGAGATTGGTTATCCGTGGTTAACTTGGGAGAAAAAATTATTATGTCTGAAATAAATAATAGAAGTAAAAAGACTCAGACTTCGTTACAGATTCCATGAGAAACGTATGATATTACGATTTCAAGAACCCTTTGGGCGCATAACGTTCAAAGCGCAAAATGGTAAGCACTCGCAAAATGGTAAAAGAGCAAAATGTTAAAGGAACAAAATGGTAAAAGCGCATAAAGTTAAAAGAGCAAAATGCTAAAAGCGCAGAATGATAAAAAAATCAGTTGCCTCGCTTATTAGCTGCCATGATGATAAATAACACCGGAAAACCACAAAACAACCGGCATGAAATAGACAGAAGATGTCCAAGATCGCCGAAAATGGCATAATATGGTGATTAAAACCCGGCAGTTGAAAATGGCTGGGAGCAATTTAAAATTAACGCATTTATACGCATGCTATAAGCAAATAATAATTATAACTTGCCACATCTCACACACAGCCGTCTGACCCCAAACTTGGCACAACCTGTACTATGGTAACCAGGCTTATGATAAATATACTTATATATTTTTTTTATATTATAGGGGGCAAACAAGCAGACGGGTCACCTGATGGTAAGTGACTACCGTCACCCATGGATACCTGCAACTGAAGAGTCACAAGTGCGTTGCCAGCTTTTGAGATGGGAGTACGCTCTTTTCTTGTAGGTTTGAAGGTCGTATCGGTCCGGAAATACCGCAGGCGATAATTTGTTGCAGAGATTGTTTGTGCGAGGCAAAAACTTTATGGAAAAAAATAAATACATACATATTATAGATAAATTACACCCAGATACAGAAATATAGGTGACTGTATGTATGGATATGTTTTTATCATATTCTTAATATAAAATAATCTTGTACAATGTAAAAGTTTATACTTTAAATTAAGTTAGCGTTATAGTAATATCTACAAAGCGGTAGGTCTCTTTTTTTTTCTATGATAGCGACTGTGTGCATGTGGACTTTTTATACGTGAACTTTTCAGGTTTAACCTTCTGAATTATTCTTTAATGTGGACCCGAAGGCCGAGTGGTTAGTCGAGCCAATTGTTTCATAAATGAACCAACCACCAACGACTGTTGCAATTTGGACACTGCAAAACTATGCCATAACTTGTTAGTAACGACGTATTATGCAGTCATTTAAAAGAAGCCGCTGCAACAATACGTTTCAAACATTTTCACCTTTCAACACTACGTAATGGCGTCGGACTTAATGAGTGGTTGCTGGTACAAACCCCGCCCACTATGCTACAGACACGAATCAGTTATAACACATGCGTTTAGTATAACTGAAGGGGTCAACAAAAATGCTAGTGTATTGTGTTTCAGATGTGTAACTTTTAGTCACCAAATAAAAAAAAAAACTAGACCATAAGTAATATTTACGTAAATTTATATACATACTTGTTGTTTAAGTAATATATTACATGAATAGGTACAAACTATTTTATAAACTGATTGAATGTAAATGGAAGGACTGAAATATCTCATTAAACATATATCAAATCTAGTCTGTAGATTTAATTAATATAATATTTATATTATATTAGTTAAATCTTACCGCTGATGTCCTAAAAACAGTCGTTCTCTGCCCCCTTATATTGGAACACCGTGTGGTTTTAGTCGGTTCGATTCCTGCACTACCCTACCGAAAACGTCGGTAGACTCGGTAGTGGTAACGGTCATGGGGGTATCCTAAGGGCCAAAAAAAAAAATTATGTTAAATTTGGTAAAATTTTCTCAGCGTTAGGAATCGGTCTCTGCTGTTGCTACATATCCCTGTAGCTGCAGTTGAAATCTATTAATTCATTCTTACCAGATTTCACAAATCTTTGAAAATTTATAGAAATAAGCTACAAACACTTCCAACAGTGGTTATCTATAGGTTTAAATATTACCTCATTATTTATATAAAAAAAAATCATAATTACACGAACACCGATTTGACTTCACTTGACCCAGTCTCCCACTTTGACGGGTTGCCAAACCCCCAAAACTTTATTTAATCCGAACTTTCGAACACTTCACAACTCCTGTTAGATCGTGTGTTGAAAATTTCGAAACTGTTACCTCCAACTTTGGTGTAATTAAGTACTTGACCGTTTGTACCATTAGTATGAATTGTCAGCTTCAACTCACGCTCAAAATCTTAGTTTCCTAGTATAAATTATTCAGGCTTTTCGGTGCAGCGTTGGATGCATATTTTAGATTGAAAGTTTGCTTACAATTTCCATATTCAATCGCGCAATCGTGGATGTGGTTAGATTCATAACTACTTAACTTCTCAACCGATCATCATGAAATTTTGCAAACACGTTGTCAGGCGTTCAGAAAAGGATATTAGTTACTTTTAACCTAGAAAAAAAAAACGGTCAGTCGTAGGACTGCACGTCAGAAGTGAAAACATAACTTCACAATGTATTTGCATACACACACACACATCTGTATACATAACATATCTAAATGTATACATAGGGCACACTGGAAGTTCTGCGCTCCTTTTTATAAATATAGGAAACTCGGCTCCGTCTTACGAATTTTCGATCAGGTCACATGTCCTGACGCGAGTTTAACATTTTTTACCCATCCCAAAAAGTGCACAACGCCGCTAAAGAAGTTTTCACTTCTAAAAAGTGTTGTGAATGATAAAAACATTGACAAAATGTACATCAAACGCTACATTTGCGTATGAACAATGACAAAAGTAGTAATGATCATACTAGTCCTATAATGTCCTAAGCTACAGTTGTACCAGTTTCCTTTTTTATTGGCAGTGCAGTTTTAGTCGGTTCGATTCCAATACACCACCAAAAACCCCGGTGCTAATGACAGCCTGTGGGGTTTTCCAAATGCACAAAAAGAAAGTAATAGCAATCATCATCGGAGTATAATAAAGAATGTAATCCGGAAAAAATTTGTTGGAGAAGAATTTGCAATTTGCAATTTGAATTTTTTTTTAATATTTTGATAAACAGAAGTACACAAGTACGTTGGTCATGGTATATACGAAATGAGTAGTGTATATTTTAAAAGCTATTAAAAGAGAAAGTAATTGAGCTGGAGGCATTGCAGCAGTAGTATTTAAAAAAAAATAACAATACTAATATTTTTCTTTAATATGAGAGGAAAAAAGATTGGTTCCTATTTTCAACTCTGTGATTATTTTTTAATTTTCCAAACCAAATGTCATAAGTTGTTATTTCATACAAGCCATACAAATTTCTACAGAACCGTTTGGCGTTTAGTATAGACAAACTAATTTGACATGACAGTGACAGTTATGACAGTCAATTTGCCCCATTGTGAATTTAATTTTACTTTCGATCGAAGAAATCGATTTTTTCTGTATTTTCGCATTCTTTGTTTAAAAATCTCGTTAAAATAAAAATAAACAAATACCTATCTAAGTTTTTCGTATTCCAAAGGTGTTTTTAATTTCGCCGTTCAAACGAGATTTCATTTTTGGAGTAAAGTAATAGAAAACATTTTTTTTTGTATCTGTATACAGAGAAATTTGATGAGTTCCGTCCGCCTCTGGGTTAGTTAATAGAATCTGCTAGCTTGTATAACATTCCCCTTTTTAGGGTTCCGTACCTCGAAAGGAAAAAACGGAACCCTTATAGGATCACTTTGTTGTCCGTCCGTCCGTGGGTCTGTCTGTCTGTCAAGACTCTTTTTCTCAGGAACGCGTAGAGGTATCAGCTGAAATTTATATCAAATACTTAAGTCTATTGTCCCTTGGAGCTGTGAAAAAATCAAACTTCTAAGCCAACGCAATCAAAAGATACAGCCGTTTTTTTTTAGCCTAACCAAAACCTACAGGGTACTCTTCCCGTGAACTCAGAATCTTGAAATTTGGTACGAAGCAACGTCTTATAGCACAGATAAAGGAAAAATTGCTAAAACCGTTTTTTTTTAGTTACATCATTTAATAAAAATATTTTACGGAAACCTCGCTGCGCGAGTCCGACTCGCACTTGGCCGGTTTTTTATATTTACAGAGACATTTTAACGACGTGGTTTGGAAGCTAGTTCCATTTTTTTGTACTGAAGTCTTTTAGTTCAGAATTCTATAAGGTTTACTTCAATTTGATTACAATTTGGTGGTGGTATTGAATTGATAAAAGAAATATAAAATGTGGTTTGATATCACTACAAAGCGCTGGTTGTTCTGTTGAAATGTGTGTTCGTCTTTGATAGTAAACTAATAATTATTGACAAATCTTTATTATTAGTTTTGAGTAGGTAAATTGTGTGATTTTAGAATAATCGTTATTCTCTTGGCGTCTAGTTTTGTTTTGGTGTACCTATAGTATAAGTAGTTAAAGATTATTAAAGTGTCTTTAGAAATCTACCGTAGTATTGAAGAAAGCCATCTTATTGATTTTCAATAGTGAGGTTTGAACTTGAGCACTGTATGTACCCACAAGGTAAAAACGCCATCGGCCACAATTCCTTGGTATTCTATTTATATTTTATTCAGATATTCCACCGAGTCTTATTCGTTCCAAAGGACGATATGGGCATTGTTGTGATGTGAATTTATTATTTTCTCACAATATTTTTCTTTGACAGTCAATATACGACCTTTTCGGAAGTTACTGAGAGTATTAAGGATCTTGACTTATCACTTTTAGAGCATTTTGTCTCCTTCCGATATTTTACTCTCTTATAATTTCAAATTAGCCTCGCATGGTATTATTATAGCCTATAGAGTGCTCCAAGAAATGAGATTCTAAAGCAATTACAGTAAAAATATTTTTAACTAGGTCGAGTAGTTCCTTAGATATTTAGGCTTATGTATACTCGCTCCCTGACCACGCGTTGCTGTGGCTAAGTAATTTGCAATAAAAAATAATGTGACTTTAAATTGAGATAAAAACCATCCTTCCTCTCAAGTTGGACTAAACTGCACACAGTGTGCAAATTTCATTAAAATCGGTTCATTAATTTAGAAGTTCATGGCGGGTAAATAACGTGATATGAATTTTTTATTTATAAAGATTACACATAAACAATGTCTAGTATAAGTGCCAAGGCAATAAGTCCAACTTTGCACTCCTTATTTTTATAAGTTACTTGTACTAAGTTATAGCACAGAATAATTGAGTGATAATAATTAATATACTTATAGTCTGGGTCTACACTCATTAAGTATGATAAAAAAGTCTGTGTTTTGACTAGAATAAGAGATCGCCGAGTTCTATTGCATTATCAGAAACGGGAATTATTATTTTTATATTTAGTCCGTAAAGGATTGATTTCAAAAATAAATTATGAAACAAGTAAAATAAATCTATACTAATATTATGAAGCTGAAGTGTTTGTTTGGTTGAACGCGCTAATCTCAGGAATTACTGGTTCGAATTGAAAAACTATTTTAGTTTTGGATAGCCCATTTATCGAGGAAGGCCATAGGCTAAATAACATCACGCTACGACCAATAGGAGCGGAGCGTCAATGAAAAATGTTACAAAAACGGAGAAAATTTACAAACGCCGGCGAAGTTGTGCGGGTCAGCTCTGGTTATTAATAATGCCTTTAAAGTGACGAGCCCAAATACCTGTCCATTACCTAGTGTCCGTCTCATATTATAAAATGGCATTTATTAGAAAACAGTGGCTGTAAATTTTTCGAGAAAGGGAAAAAGATCTACGTAATAATTTTTGAATAAAGCAACAACTTGTGACGACATACAGCATCTAACGGTTTACTTTATCGTTTGGTTTGGCAAATTAAACATAATCACAACAAATCTTAATATTATTATCATATAAAAAAAAAATTCAGATACTGCTACTGCTGCAATGTCTCCAGCTCAAAGATTTTCCCTTTTAATGGTTTTTAAATGAAGATGTATACTGCTCATTTCGTATATACCATGACTAACGTAATTGTATATTTCTGTTTACCAAAATATATTATATATTACAGCATATATAAACATATCTAACTTAGTTTTTCCAGGTTATTTTCTCATATCATAAAAATGGCATTTATTAGAAAACAGTGGCTGTAAATTTTTGGAGAAAGGGAAAAAAGATCTACCTAATCTTTTTTCCCTTTCTCTATTTATTCCAGTGCGCCCCTGGCCCGAAATGTACGTATTACCAAGTACCTAAATAAATTGTGACCCTTATCAATACAGTCAAGTCGGTATCTTTTCACCGTAACGTCAAAATGATACGTTCGGTACATTTTGGTATGAAATAATGGACATTTTTGTCACGTCTAGTATTGTCAAATAGTTTACTTATAAATAAATTAAAAATGACTCTGGCTAAAAAAACATTTTGAACATAGCAATGTACCCAATTCAACGTATCTGAGTTAAATACGAAATTAAATCGATACGCGTTTATGGTCACTGCTCCACTCCTAAAGGTCTACGTGTGATGTTACATAGCCTATACTATTCCTCATGAATCTGGTTATCATATAAAAAGATTTTTTTGAATCTAACTGGTCGTTTCAGAGATTAGTGCTTTTAAAGAAAGAAACAGACAAAAAACTCTTCAGTTTTATTATATTAGTATATTAGATTTAGGCTATTAGTACAATCTCTCGTTGACTACGTAATGACGAAAACTATTCGTAATATTTTCCACATGGGTTTGTCACACTGACCTAAATCCGAATCCCAACAAAGTAGGTAATATATTTCATACGTAGCAGCTCCCAGCGTGTAGCAAACAGCCCTTATTTATATTTATAGCTCGATCACAGAAAATAACGTTATTCATTAGGATCTCTTTGAAGCCCGGAATCGATTTATGTTAAACAGAACTTGAAGCAATCAGTAATTTTCCGAGTATTTTATTTTATAGATATTGTGCATCGCATCAATCGAAGTCATACGGGGTGGATGTTTTTAAGTGTAAAGGAACCAATGGAGATCTGAGGATAAATTTGAATTTCTTACTTTTATTTTTATACACATTCCTAATTCTGTCCAAGGCCTAGAAATCTAAAATAGAGTTCAATAAGTGAGCAAATGACAATCGTTAAAGTTTTCGAGTTTTCTAAACATTTATACTGGGAGAATTCTGTAACTTTAAAAGGTAATTCTAAAGTCTTAAGAAGAAAATTACTTGGAATAAAAGTATCTAGATAGACAAAGTAAAAAAAACCGGACAAATACGAGTCTGACTCGCGCACCGATGGTTCCGTAAGCAAACAAATATTGTATACGTCCATCTCGGCAATCTCGAAGACTTTTGCCCTTTTTTTTTAGACAGACAAATAGCCCGAAAGACAAACTTAACTTTACGGTTGTGATGTACGCAAAGTCAACAATCCAACCACAAAATATAAGTTTGTCATCGAAATTTTTTTTTAATTTTTTTTAATTAATTTGTAAATTAACGACTTTCGGATTTTATTCTTTACTTTTGCTGTCAGAGTTTGCTTCTTACTAAATTTCACCATTCTAGGTAAATGAGAAGTACCCTATAGGTTTTGATTTACCTGCAAAATGTTCAAATTTGTGAAAATCTAAGGCTTAATGGCCATATCTTTTGATTGCGATGACTTAGAAGCTTGATTTTATTACAGTTTTCAGGGACTACTGACATAAATATTTGATGTTAATTTCAACTTGATGCCCTTTCGGGTTACTGAGGAAAAGGTCTTGACAGACACACAGACAGACAGATTATAACAAAAAACTAAAGACTTTTGGATTTTTTCCTTTACTTGTGCTATAAAACCTTGCTTCTTACCAAATTTCATGATTCTAGGTCAATGGAAAGTACCCTATGGGATTTGATTTACCTACAAATTGAAATTTGATGAAATCTAAAGCTGAAATGGCTGTATCTTTTGATTGCATTGACTTGGAAACTTGATTTTTTTACAGCTTTAGAAACCGCAGACTTATGTATTTAGTATTAGTTTCAACTTGATGTGTCCACGGGTTCCTGAGAAAAAGGTCTTGACAGACAGACAACAAAGTGATCCTATAAGGGTTCTTTTTTTTTTTTGAGGATCGGAACCCTAATAAACTTAGGAGAAACATTATATAGCAAAAAAAAAACAGATTTTTAAAATGGCAAACAAGTCGGTCGATACGTTAAATGTACATAGCGAATACTCGACATATCTAAAAATGTTGCACTGGCAAATGGCAAAATAAATACCCACTCTCTACTGACTTGTTGTCTTGACCTGCTTATTGGTCTAGTGGTTAATGATCCTGACTGCTGTGTCAATGGTTGAGGGTTCGAGTCCCACCCAGGATAAATAATTGTGTGATGAGCACAATCATTTGTTCTGCGTCTGGGTGTAATTCATCTATATGTATGTATTAGTAATATGTAAGTATGTTTATCAGCAGTCTGGTTACCATAGTGCACGCTCTGCCACACACTCTAGTTTAGGAATGAATTACGTTGAGAGGTTATGGATTCAAATTTTACTAGTATAGGTACTACCAAGCCCTTAACAAGATTAGAAGGCTAATGCCTTCCAAAAGAATAGTGTCTAGTGTTCTCTTTGTCACCAACTCCTTCGAATTACTTATTATTTTATTATTTATACCAAATAAATTCACGTAATCAATCAAGGACATCATTAATCTACTACCATCTAAACATTTTATACATAACATTTTATACAACAATTATAATTAAAAGCAGGCCTTAATAATTTCTTTCACGGTACAGAAGTTCGTTTCTATCTGTCAAATTAGAGTTCTCAATCAATGAATAGCCATTAACCTATATTTCTTAATTTTGTATCATTAAAAACATTCCAAATACCGAATTGAAAACTTGTTTTAAAATTCTGATGATGAAATAATTAGGTTCTCGAGCAATTTAATTAAACTGTTTCATTATACATCTAAAACAATAAATTTGAGTTATTGCCATCGAGAGCTAACGTTCAAATAGAGGTTATGTTACCGAAATTATATTAGCGAAGTCATGAGGGTTGTTTATCATGTTAATAGTCTATTAAGAGAAACGAGTTAGTGTTTCATCTCCTGTGTCTTAGTACATTATACCTGCTTCCAATTCCAGTGCTGAATTCCTTAATAAGCTTAGTGGGAATAATAAATTGTTGTTTGTTACTTATTTTACGTTTTATTTACCTTTTAATTTTTTATGTTAATGTTATAGGAATGCTATAGACATGAAACAATTATTAACCAATTTGAAGCTAAAGAAATAAACAAATAAAGCGATGGCGACGTTACTGTTGGGTATGTATTTTCACATCTGGAAGCGATGTTTCTAAGTCTATAAAGAATTGATATACGCGAAGGGCGCTGTTTGTATGTATCACATAGATAGTAATAGGTGTACAATGCGTTTCACATAAGAATAGGAACGTCAATGACCTTAATTTGTCAACTGTCACTTGGAAAGTACGGTTTGACACAAAACTAATTTGCGTGACATCAACTTTTTTTTTAATTTACTGTTTTAGTTGTACTATTACCGAATCTATTAATTTCATAATGTTAAAAATAACTACAGATAGCGTGTTGGTCGATATTCAACCATAATTTATTAAGCTTTGAATGTATTGGTTCATTTCATTGACCAGAATAACTTGAACAACTTGGTCAACATATTATATATTGGATACTTTTACCGTTTTTACATATTTTTAATAAAAAAAATATCTGATTGATTTTTTCATGGCTTTTTGTAAAAAAATTGATTATGTAATAACAATAATAACTTCACACGTCTCACACAAGGCCGTCTGATCCCAAACTAGGCTGAGCCTGTACTATGGTAACCAGACTGCTGATAAATTATAAATTAAACTAGATAAGCTAGAAAGCTAGATAAATTACACCCAGACACAGAACAAATGATCATGCTCATTACACAATTATTTGTCCTGGGTGGAAATCGAACCCACGACCTCTGACTCCGCAGTCAGGGTCACTAACGACTAGACTACCAGGCCAGTCGTTTGTTTTGAAAATATCTGTTTTGCTCATCCTACCTAATTTGTTCGAATTGACAGCTATGACATCACAATATGGCGCAAGGTCAGTCCTATTCTTATTTAAATCACATAGCATATGTATTATGTAGGTACTAGCGCAGATTCGCTCCGCTCGCTCGCTTAAATGTAGATTTTGTCAATCAATTCAGGTCGCCCTCGGGATCAGTACTTTTTTTCGTTATGAAAAGTAGTTTATGTCGTTTTTTGTAGTTAAAACAAAAAAGTATTTGATTTAGTCCGATAACAAAACTAACCTATCAAAAATATAAATGTCACTAACGAGAATTTGGGTGCAATAAAAGTCTTATTGTTAGTTGCTTATGTTTAAAATAAATTATTTCATAGTCCTCAAGTCAAGTCGTGAGAATTTGTAAAAATTTAATTTTACGTTATCAAGTTTGTAATTATTTTTAAATGTAAACGTAAACATTAAAAGAAAATGATTTGACAATAGCTTAGTGTGACGTCAAAATAGTTACTTCATACTTTCTATAGAACGTACCGTTGTGATATTTAATAAAGAGTAACTGAATTTGACTTGAAAGTCCACTACCGTATTTATCAAGCTCAATTTAACTATTTAAGTTCTGGGACTCATATACTCGGCCCCAATTATTGTCAAACATATAAATAACCTTTTCGACATTCTAGACACGGTAATATTATCTATCTACTAGCTGACCCGACAGACGTCCTGTCTTAACTATGTCATATTGAATTTGAATTGGTATAATGATATGTCAAAAGCGCTAAGATTACATTAGAAAAGTTAATATGGTCGTTAAGTTTTCTTAAATTTTCTAATTTTCCGCGCAACTTTCTTATTTTTGAAGTGGAAACTTCTTTAGCGGCTTTTAAGATGGGTAAAAAATGTTAAACTCGCGTCAGATTTTAGGGTCACGTGGACCCTGATCGAAAATGTATGGAAAATGTGTCCGAGTGTAATATATTTAAAAAAAAATGTATTTTTATGACGAGATCGAAAATTCTTAAGACGGAGGTGAGTTTCTTATATTTACAAGTACAGCGTCAGAGAGACATGTAGGGAGGGAGATCGGAAGGGATGGAGTGGCGGGTGGGGAGAGTGGGGCCAGTGGGAGTAGGGAATCTAGGGAGGGAGAGTGGGAGAGTGGGGAGTGTGGGGGCGAGTGGGGCGAGTGGGGAGAGTAGGAGTAGAGAATCTAGGGAGGGAGAGTGGGGTGAGTGGAGAGAGTGGGAGTAGAGAACCTAGGGAGGGAGAGTGGGGCCAGTGGGGCGAGTGGGAAGAGTGGGGAGAGTAGGGAGAGTGGGAGAGGGGAAGGGAGAACGGGTGAGTGGGAGAGTGGGATAGTGGGAGAGAGGAGGGAGGGAGGGAGAGTGGGGAGAGTGGGAGAGTGGGAGGAAGGGAGGGAGAGTGGGGAGAGTGAGTGAGTGAGTAGGAGAGTAATGTGACGTTTTAAGTTCGTCGCATTGTTTAAGTTTGCACTTCTGTCGGCAGTCCCATGACTGCTCATTTTTTTTTCTTTTCTAAGAATCTTCTCCTGACAAAAACAAACACAAAATAAAAAGAATTAGCGAAATCGGTCCAGCCGTTCACGCATCATGCCGTGACCGTGATATATATATATAGATTACCGTGTTCTAGAGTTGTTTCGTGAGACAGACCACTAGCTTCAAATCGTTTAATTTCACAACACTTCAACCAATTTTTCTTTCTATGCACTACTACTTCGTTTTGGTCATTCAAACTTAGTGAACCGATTTTATGAAGGTTACGAAAATGATACCCTAGTAAATGAGTACGGCAAGGCGTCTTTCGTTTCACAAAATTATATTATTATTTTACCTACATTCTGAAGGAAGTGAACAAAATTAGATGATAATAAAAAAAAATTGTTTTGATGAATAAGATAGGACTTGTTAGTACAGTTAACTAAATTAAAGGAGGGTCTATTATATTTCTTCCTAACAAAATGTATATTATTTGTTAGTTAAGCTTTTATAAATATTTGATTTATTTAATAAAACGGGAACGTTAAAACAGTGAAAAACAATATATATAAAAAAATTACTCTATCATGCCTACTTTTTAGTAATTTTAAGAAAGTTTAATTTAACCAATTGGGACGGGACTCAAAGCCATGTCAGATTCGACTTAATGTGTTGGAATTCTCGTACATAAAGATGTTTACTTAGATATATGGGAGGTCGCACACGGCGACTTTTTGCAGCGATGCAATCGCAAAACGGCCACGATGCTGTCGCTGGCAATACACCTTCGCCCACGTCTATGATCCTGTATCACTCACAATGTCTGAAGAAGATAAATAAGTATAAAAAACTTATATGTTAATATGTCTACTTTAAAACACCGAAACTACAAATCAAATCTAATGAACGCTTAAAAAAAAGTCTAAACATGACCTACTTAAAGCCATTTGCGGCTCCATTTCCAAGATTGTCAGCTGTCAATCCAAGCGGCAATTTGGGAGTGAAGTGAAGCCGATCCGCTTACACGCAATAGAGAATGCCTACTTAAATGGAAATAATAACCTCTAATCCACCCTTAAACGTATTTTATAAAATATGGACTAACAAAAGAACTTGGTTTCAACCATTTTGGCGACGTTATATAAGATCGTGTACTATACGGGTTCGTGGGTGCAGTCCATAAATGAAATTGTCTGAAAACTGTTCAAAGCCTAATATATTCACTTCACTTAACTCTTTTAAAATAATGCCATGCAAAGGATAATTAGTATAATTAATTTATCGATTGTGTAAAGGAGTACGAAGCGTAGGCTGGGAGTCGACTAACTGCCGAGCCAAACTATGACTACTTTCTTACAAAATTACGCGTCAGCATGTGCAGTAAACCGTCATTATCCATCGTTCTGAATTTTTTAAGCTTTGTATAATATGGGTTTAATTTGTGTTTCACACATGCGTATGTTCATTTCATGAATTTATCACCTGTTGTACGTATGTCTTAGTACATGCTGTTTGGACCTCTAAAGGTTGAGTCAAACAGCGGGCGGGGTGGGGCGGTGACGCGGAGTGAGCAGTTTATAATGTACTAGTACATTTTAAAAGCTTACGACGCGCCACCGTCCCGTCCCTCCCGCTGTCTGCCCCAGCCTTAACGGGCATACATATAACACTTTTTACACGCTTTATATTAGCTCCACTTGTATGTTTGTTTGTATGTTTTGACCCACTTTAAACGGCCAGATTTCATTCAAATTTTGCACACGTGTCAAAGACCGATGACAATGCTGTAATTCGATTTATTTTTTTATTTTTTTTAGTTGAATTTTCTATAAAAGTGTGTTTTTTAGTTTTTTAAACTATAATTATTATTATTCTATTATAATTTAATTTACGAGTGGAGTGTATGTTGTTGGTATACTTACCGATGAATAAAATCCAAAAATATTGCCCTCGTTAGACTTTTTGTTATGTGTAGGAGTGTAAGTGATAAAATTATGATGTTTCTTTCAATTTATGTTACCCAATAGGTAGTAGACAGTATCACTGCTTGGCAACTATGATAGGTTGTAATTATTTTATGTAGCCTTTAAATTTACTTCCATGCATTTGTTGAGGCGGTACGTGGTAACGTGAATTAAGGCCGTTGTCATCATTGCGACTGATAAACAGAGGGTGACATGGGCTTTTGGCCCAGGGGGAGAAGGAACTGCAATCTTTATTTTTCGGTCCAGGGTCCAAATAAAGGTTTGACTTAAACATTACTTTAATAAAAGAAGCTGTCCTTTGTAAACCTTACAAGCTTTATAAGTTTATTATTATTTGGAGTAGATGACGTTAACGAGAGGTATAATTCTATTAAAAGTTACTGAGCTATAAAATAATAAGAACAAGGTTTATACAAATGAACTAAACAATAGAATTGTAAAGCTGAAAAGACCTTTCAAACTGTAAGTCGGAGCTTCAATTACAACATTAAGTTAGAAAACGGAGGCAAGACCAGCAACCATATTGACTTAATTATCGATAACGTTATTCAGAGACTGCAATATAAGGCTAAGTTTACAATGGTGGCAAAAAACCTCATGATCTTCGCCCAATCTCTGTTAGTATAAACTTACAAAATAGACGATCATTACAAGCCGCGCATGGTACAAACGTAACGGAACTTCTTAATATACTCACGCAAAATAGGGCTATTTTGATTATATTATTATTTATAAAAGATCAGAAGATGTCAATTATAGAGTATAGAATACAAAAATAATAAATTGACACATCTCACACACATCACGTACGATCTTGAGTAGAAGTGACGTTCGGTGGAGAGGACTTGCGTACGGTGAAATTCAAAGTGCATATTTTGCAATCAGTTCAGCAATATGTTCTTTGCCCCTTTCAGCAATATTCCGCTTCGTTTGGCCTATATAGGAGCTATCACAGCTGCGGTGTATCTTATAGACACCTGGATTTTGTAACGGCAAGATATTTTTCGGTGTTCCCATGATGTTGTGAACCTTTATGTCTGGTGTGTATACCTTTGTTGGTCGGAATGGAGTATTTCTTTAACACGGAGCCGATCTCCCTTGACATATGGTATGTAGGCTGGTTGTCTGTTCACCTCTGGATGCTTTCTTCTCATTGTCGGTTTCTTCCGTCTTCCACTCACTTGATATTCGTTACTTTTGAGTACCTCATGAACATGATCAAACTCTCGATTTAAAAGATCAAGGTCACAAAGAACGTAAGCTCTGTTCTTCAGTGAAGTAGTAATAGATTGAAAGTATCGGGGATGATGATGATGAGACATGACGTGTCTACCTGCCAGTATGTGTAGGTATGCGGTGCACACAGTGTGACAATGACCCATCTGATATCACGGTTACGCCTCTATTTTATATAGTTATATATAAAATATGCGAACCTCGTCTTGGGGTGAATAGAGCTGAGATGTTGGATAAGTTGATCTACTTCCCGTTGGTTTCCCTTAACGATACTGAAGATGTCATCCACGAATCGCTTCCAAAGTCTAAGGGTCTTCGGGCCGAGACTCAGTGCCTTCACTTCAAAATGCCCCATTCAGATGTAGGCAAGTACAGGGGCTACATGACTTCCCACCATCACGTGACACCATTACCACCACTGAAGGTAATGTTACCTTGAAAAGTTGTCATCTAAACAGTGTTCAAGTGGATCAATATAATTGAATAGCAGTTCGTTGTCACTCAGCAAGTCTTTCACGACGTTCAAGTACTTTTTTATTGGAACATTGGTGTAAATCGACTCCATGTCAAAGCTCACCATGATGTCATCAGGCTCCAACGTAAGATATTTTATAATTAATTTGTATGAAGTGTTGTGAGTCTTTCTTAATAGACGGTGTTTTGCCAATCATCGTTCCAGCTGCGTACATTATGACAAAATAGCCTATAATAATGTGAACTTACCTTTATTCTTCAAATTTGAATAAGTGAGTCCGAACGAATTGAGTGAACGGTAATCTTATTTGCACGTTTTTCGATACTGCTAAGATTGTTAAGCCCCTTTTATACCTGGATAAACAAGTTTCGGAAGGTCAAAAGGGTGAGCAAATTAAGGCTGGTATTGAAAGGGTTCGTCCCACGCGTTTGACGAATTGATGGTTATTTATTACTTAGGTTGGAGATTACTTTGATATAAGTTTAAGTATTTTAAACGGGCAGGGAACAGCGGAAATCGAAGCCAATAGCCATGGGAGTACATCCGTCTTGCAGATGTTCGTGGTTATCATAATTTCCGTCTTCAAAGTATTACGTCAGTGGCAGAATTACGTCTTTTACCTCTATTAAGTTTTATACCGGGTTTATTATGGTGTTGACAATGATGGTACATAATAATGATTGTCTTTTATTGTATTAAAAAACAAGCGCAGGGCGTAGCCTTCTGATAAGCGATTACTGGTGCCTGTAACAACTCTGTGCTCAGAAACAACACAACACACTTGTGCTCCCAACTCATCAGAAAAAGCAGTACTACTCTAGTAATATTGGCAAACTAGCCGTCCCCGCAGTTTCACCTGCGTTTATGGTCACTGCTCCGCTCCTGTGATGCTATTAGCTTATGATGTTATATAGCCTCCCTCGATAAATAGGCTATTCAACACTAAAATAATTTTTCAATTCGAACCATTGGTTCCTGAGATTATCACGTTTAACCGAACAAACAAACTCTTTAGCTTTATAATATTAGCATAAATTGCATTCTGCCGGGTGGAAATACAACCACAGTCTATCGGCCCAAATTCGAACGACGGCGAAAAAACTCAGCTATTTATAGCTGCTAGGGTATTACAACTAGGGTATTATAAATATTTTAAGCATCACAAATCTTCTTAACAGTAAGCTGTAGATTTGTGTCTAAAAACGGGGATTTAACAGCTTTGTTATTACCTACTGTTTAAAAGCGGACTTACTATACCAGAAACGATTTTTTCCTTAGATGAACTACCGAAGCATAGTTTGTAGTTAATGTTATGTTTATTTTTAAGTTTTTCGTTACTTGATTAATGGGTGCTTTAGTAGATAGTTTTTATTTTATTTTATTAGAACAAAAAATACATATTTCTTTTTAATTTTTATATATTTGTGAAGCACCAAAAAGTACTTATAATAAAGTAAAAAAAGTATTTCTTAAATAATTTGTTATTTTCCAAACCTTGTGATGCTTTATTACTATTTTATATGAAAATATATCGGCACTTTAAGCACCTCATGTCAATAAATTTTCCAAAGATGCTTTTAGAATTGGACACTTTCAGAAGCCCTGTTATAAGTTTAAAGGTGTACGTCATGCCCGTGAACGGGTGTCGTTGGTCGGGGCTGGTCATCTCCGGACTGCTATTACTTAAATATGTATAGTAGTAATTAGCGCGTCTATTTACATTTTAGAATAATAGGTATGTTACATTGTCCTCACATTTCATTTACGCTTATAAGCAATGTAACCACAAATTTGTAAAAGAGTGTACTTGGAGTGTTTTGCCTGTCCTTCTCCATAGGATCTACATATTGGAACAGGCAACTAGCTTCACGACTGACTTAGTCTGATTGACTCCTACTCCTGACAATTCAAAAATACATATTATTGGTATAATTGAAATAAATGGTTTTGATTTGATTTGATACGTTTTATAAATGTAGATTTCTAAAAATTCTTCCGAAATTCATTTTATCGTGCAATAGTAGAAATGATTACAATGTGCACTACAAACCAATTATTATTTGATGCGTATCAAAAACGAATGATGAAAAATATTTGAAAAGAAATCCGCAACATGGTACCGGATTGTACACGAATAAATTTAATATATTATATTAGACACCATATGCCGTTTAATAATTTAATATATGATTTGATATAAAGCAGTAACTAACTTGGTTAAAACCCTGTTTACCATCCGTATCATATACTATCCCAGGTTTCCAACTTATAAGAAACGATCGCGCCGTTGGTGGTGGGGGTGGTGTCGGTATATATTTACGAGCTCACCTTCCCTTTACTATTGTAAGTATCTCTTCACAACCACCACCATCAAACGCGGGGGAGCATCTGTTTTTGGAAGTGGAACTAAATCACACAAAAGTTTTACTCGGTGTTTACTATTCGCCTTCGTTGCGTACTAACTTCTTTTCTTCTTTTGAAAATATTTTAGAAACTTTAACTCCTTCTTATAGTCATACAATTGTAATGGGCGACTTCAATACTTGCTTACTAAAAAATGACTGTCGTTCCTCTTCGCTGCGCAGTGTAGTAGAAAGCAGTAATCTATCTCTTTTAGCACTAGATGCAACGCATCATTTTCCAAACTGCACTCCTTCTCTTCTTGACCTTATTCTTGTCTCTTCTGCTGATCATGTCATCAAACATGGTCAATATCCAGCTGATGCATTTTCTTATCATGATTTGGTATTTCTATCTTACGCTATCCGCCCACCCAAGGCAAAGTCGAGAATTCTTGTGCAACGCAACTTCAGTAGAATGGATACTGTCAAACTTAGAGAGGATGCCGGTAATATTAATTGGTCAGCTCTATTAAACTCGGAGTGTGTTAATGAGAAAGTTCAAATTTTCTCTGAAAATTTGTTACGGCTTTATGACTTGCATGCGCCCTTGCGATGTACTAAAATAAAGCATTTACCGGCTCCATGGCTTACCGACGACATACGGCAGATTATGACGAAAAAATCTGCAGCAAAAAATAAATACAAGTGTCGACCCACGGACAATAACTGGGAAAAATATGTTTCCCTGAGAAATCACTGCAATAAGATGTGTAGAAATGCTCAACGCCAACATATCCACTCATCCGTTGAAAACGAAGATCCAGCCAAAGTCTGGAAATTTCTGAGAACATTGGGAGTTGGAAAGTCGCGCCAAGACTCTATTCCTAAAAATATTGATATCGATTCACTTAATAAACATTTCTCTACTTCGTCTAACTTTAATGAGACAATTAAAGCTAATACTCTTAGATATATCTCTTCTACACCAGCTCCCGACTATTCATCTTTCGTCTTTGATCAGCTGTCTGCTTGTGATGTTAAGAAGACTATATTAGCAATCTCGTCAAATGCAGTAGGAAGCGACTGTATTAGTCGAAATATGATTCTCCCTATCCTTGACGAAATCCTTCCTATCCTTTGCAATATTTTAAATCACTCTCTGTCAAGTGGTGTCTTTCCAACTGCGTGGAAAGATGCACAACTTATTCCTCTACCTAAAAAAGTAAAACCCTCATCTTTTTTTGATTACCGTCCAATTTCTATTTTACCTTTTCTATCCAAAGTCCTCGAACGTCTTATCCATTCTCAATTAAGTAACTTTCTCTCTAAACATTCTTTACTGAACCCTTTCCAATCTGGCTTTCGTCCTGGTCACAGCATGACTTCTGCATTAGTTCACATTATGGACGATATCAGACTAGGCATGGATAGTGGAAATATTACAGTACTTACCTTACTTGATTTTAGCAACGCATTCAATACTGTAGATTTTCACATCCTGCTTGGTACACTACAGTCTCTTAACATATCTCCAAGGACAATTGATTGGTTTCATAGTTACCTGTCTGGTCGCCGACAGCGTATACGCATTGAAGACTCAGTGTCTTCTTGGTGCAGTATTTCTGCTGGTGTACCGCAGGGTGGCGTTTTATCTCCCTTACTCTTCGCTGTTTTTATAAACTCCATCTCTAAACAATTACGTTCGTACTACCATCTTTATGCAGATGATCTACAGATATACACACAAGCTCCGCTGAACATGTTATCGCAAGCAATTAACATAGTCAATGCTGACCTGTCGCACATTGGTGAATGGAGTCATAATTACGGACTCAAAGTTAATCCTTTAAAAACTCAGGTATGTGTTATTGGCAGCCCTGGGTTAGTTTCAAGAATTGACTGGTCTCAACTGCCCCAAATTCAATTTAATGGCACCACATTAAAAATCAGCACTAGTGTCAAAAACTTGGGTATTTACATGGATAGTACCTTATCTTGGGGACCACAGCTGCAAGAAGTCAGTCGTAAAGTCTTCGCTTCAGCAGGGTCCTTGCGAAGGTTACGTAATTTTCTTCCGACTGCCACTAAGGTTGCACTTGCACAAGCACTTCTTCTTCCAATTCTCGACTATGCCGATGTCAGCTATCTGAATCTCACTGAAGCACAACTTGATAAGCTTGAGCGACTTCAAAATTTCTGTATAAGATTCATATTTGGGCTACGAAAATATGATCACGTTTCTGAATTCCGTCAAAAGCTTAAGTGGCTTCCAATTCGTTTTCGCCGGAATACTCACATACTCAGTTTCCTTTACAATATCTTATTTAATCCTAAGGCCCTTTTTTATCTCAAAGAACGGTTCAAATTCCTTCAAAATACACATGAAAAATCTCTGAGGTCATCAGAGGATTTGAGACTGGAGATGCCACTACATTCCACAAAATTTTACGGCAAGTCCTTTACTGTTGAAGCTGTACGCTTGTGGAATGCGTTGCCAGTCACCATTAGGCGAGCGCAGTCAATAACAATTTTTAAGAAAATGGTTTATGAATATTATTTGTCACACTAGTTTAATCAGTTCCGTATTGAAGTATGTTGTATATAGATGAAAATATGTATAAATGTATGTATGTATGTTATATGATAGACTTAGGTATATATATTATATATTTATGTATGTTTTGTATTAGTATGCATAAGCAGACTAAATATGCAGGATATCTGTATATTTTTATATTGATTAAGTTATAGTAATTATAGTTCTTAATAAAAAATTTAAATGCACCTCCAACTACAACTGTCTCTTCGAAACAAATTGATCCATCCTAAGGTTGCCTGGAAGAGATTGCATTTTGCAATAAGGCCGCCCTTTGTACATAATCTTTATGACAAATGTATGTATGATAATTATACTGTAAGACTGGTGTACAAATAAAGTGTAATCTATCTATCTATCTATCTATCTAACTGAAAAGTTTTTTTTTCTTATTTTATGTTAATTTTTTATGATATTTTATGTTATTATAATACACACACATTCTCATTTTTATTTACTATATTTACAATTCGCTTTAATAAAATACGAAAGGAACATGTCATTGTGCAATAGTGCATTTTTTTTCTTTTATGGTATAGGGGGCAAACGAGCAGACGGGTCACCTGATGGTAAGTGACTACCGCCGCCCATGGGCACCTGCAACTCAAGAGTCACGAGTGCGTTGCCGCCCTTTAAGTTGGGAGTAGGGGAAGGGTGGAAGAGGGGGAGAGGGGGCCACTAAGGTCGAGCCGGCCCATACTTACCGAAGCATGATTCTCCCACGATAGAAATGAATATAGAAATGAATATTTCTATTACAATAAATAAACAATTGATTCTCTTCAAATGTAATCAAGATGCATTCACTTTTGTGAGGCAATTAATAAAACATATTAGTAATAAATTAATGCAAGATAAAATAAATAGATCGAAAAACATTTCTTCTTGCTACAAGAACTAGGTACAAATTGATGGCTCGATATACATGCGTGACAGTCGATATTATTTGACGGCCTCTGTTTTTAACCGACTTCAAAAAAGGAGGTTCTCAATTGTACTGTGTGTTTTTTTTTAATGTTTGTTACCTCAGAACTCTCGACTGGGTGAACCGATTTTCATGATTCTTTTTTTATTTGAAAGCTGGTGCTTCCTGTGTGGTCCCATTTCAATTTGGTCCAGATCTGATAATGACATCCATGAGAACACCATATATAAGTCTTTTATGGAATAGTTTTTTTAGTTGAAGTCGGTTTTTTTTTTTAAAGAATTATTATGTTGGTACATCTACTATTGACAGTTGATGGACTTAATATTAACCAACAAGCTCCTGACTTTTTCAAACTAATATGTTTGAAAAAGTCAGTCATTTGTGGGTTAATTTTTAATTTTTTATTTAATACTTTATGCACAATGTGTACAGAGGCGGACTTAATGCCTAAGGCATTCTCTGCCAGTCTACCTTAAGGTGGTGTAGAAATAAATGAAGTAGGTGCATTAAGAAGTGTACGAATGAGTGTAATGTCAGAAAAATTAAATATATATGTACGGGAAAATATATACATAGTTAATGTCAAGTCTATTAACGGTCAATAGTCATAGTCAATAGTATTGGACGAAGTAATTATTATTTTATCTGTGGTCTTGGTGGTATTTAGGTTGGCATGGTCCCGAAGTAATATTATAAATGTATAAAAAAAAAGGGGGCAGTCAAGGGACTGCCGACAGAAGTGCAAACTTAAAACGTCACATTACTCTCCTACTCATTCACTCGCTCTCCCCACTCTTCCCACTCTCCCTCCCTCCCTCCCAATCTTCCACTGTCCCACTATCCCACTCACCCCACTCTTCCACTCTCCCTCCCTAAATTCCCTACTCCCACTCGCCCCACTCTCCCCACTCGACCCACTCACCCCACTCGCCCCACTCACCCCACTCTTCCACTCTCCCTCCCTAGATTCTCTACTCCCACTTTCCCCACTCTCCACCCTCGCCTCATTCGCCCCACTCGCCCCACTTGCCAAACTCGCCCCACTCACCACGCTCGCCCCATTCGCCCCACTCTCCCCAATCGCCTAACTCTCCCCACTCGCCTAACTCCCCCACTCTCCCTCCCTAGATTCTCTACTCCCACTCTCCCCACTCGCCCCACTGGCCAAACTCGCCAGACTCGCGCCCACACTCCCCACTCTCCCTCCCTAAATTCCCTACTCCCACTTGCCCTACTCTTCCCACTCGCCCCACTCTCCGTCCCCAGATTCTCTACTACCAGTCTCCCCACTTGCCCCACTCGCCCCACTCCCCCCACTTAAAGTTCACACCATTTCCAGTCAACATACAATTAAACCGAGCTGACATTTAGAGTGAGTTCTCAAGGATTAAGGGTGACACCTAAATACCATTTTCAGTCAACATAGAAGCTAAGATTATATTACCTACAGATAATTTTTTTGTTCATGGTACTGATGCTTCGCAGTTTTCTTTCCTACATGAGTAATCTCACCTGTGTATTTACTCTTTCACTCATTCATCAATAAGGATTACCAAGTGGGCAATAAAAACCAACGTGATTAAAGAATGAATCATTATAACAATATTGAACATTTGTTTCTAAAATGATGATTGAAGTCAATAATATAACAGAGTATATCTACTTGCCCAACAGAATAAAATCATCTTTAAAAGTATTGCACGTATATAGGGTAAAGAAAGATATATTGGAGATGTAAGTAATTTAGTGATATCTCTTTCTTCTATATTCTTCAGGAAGAATATGACATGGATATCTTTACAAGCAAAAACAACAAACAGCGCTAGTACATGAGTTGACAGGCGTAAATTACGCACTGCAGTACACCCTTCCTGTGTTTAGTAAACAAACGTTTTTCTTGATATCACCTAATTACATATATCACCAATATACCAATTTACCATACGTTGTGTTTTGATTTTTAGTTGTTGTTTAGTTAATTACATATATTGAATTTGAATGATGTAATCTAAAAAAAACAAACAGCCTCCAATTACTCCTAACACTAAATCCATCCAAAGGTTGTTTGGTAGAGATCGCTTTTAGCGATAAGACCGCCCATTGTACCTAGCATTAAAATTAAATTTAAGATCTATTGTAAGTTTATATGGTGTATAATAAAGAATATTCTATCTATGTCTATCTATCTAATCTGTGATTTTAGAGTCATATACATAGTCATATACATACATTCATCGACGCTTGTATCCCCGAAAGGGTAGCCAGAGGCGTATTAAACACCCACATTTTACCAAATATAATTTGGTTACAGGGGGCAAGTCTATTGTCGCCAACCGGGCATTTTGGGAATTAAGGATGGGAAATTTGCGACTATATTGAAAAGGAAAGGTAGGTAAGAAGGGAAGGCAATGGAAGGAAAAGGATTTTGCTTAGGCGGATGGATTGTGGAGTGATAGCTCGAGCAGGTAAGGGTCGAATGTAAGGGCCCGTACAGATTCAGCGCAGTGGCGTCTTCTGCCAAGGGTTATTGCGACTTTAGGTTCTATTCTTATTACATAAAGCTTATTTTAAAATCTGTCCACAAAAACTGTGTACGCGCAGCCTCCGCGCAGCCGCAGCGTAGCGATCGCGCAGTCTACACTCAGCGCACGAGTCGCCGCCACGTTACTAGTGTGTCTATCATTTCGTTTTATGCTGCCGCACAGATGCTCATTGCCTTTGTACAATATCCTCAAAAACATTAATTTCGCGTTAATAGGAGAGACTGACTGATATCTTGTGGGACAAATCTCTTAAAATATATACAAAGGCAAACGCAAAACTTTGCAGGTTTGGAATCATATATGTATTATTTTAATATAATAATTTAATTCAAGTCTAGAAGATCTAGATTTTGATACTTTCAAAAATGTTGTATTCCCACATGGTAATAATAATGAGTAAAATAACATTTATATTCACTTATATAGAATATGTGGTCTGTAGTATGCGTTGTTTATGGAAGCCCTAGCAGCTGAGCGGGCACTGCGTGGTGGTTGCGCGGTGGCTGCGCGGTGGCTGCGGGGTGGCTGCGCTGTGGCTGCTCGTACGCGCTGAGAAAGTGGTTGCTGCGTGTACGCGGATTGTAAGCGTAGACATATAAACGCGCCCTAACTCGAACTGGCTTTTGCCGGTAGGTCTGACCCCTCCAACTTTTAAGGTATACATTAGTATATCGTATACTTGCTAGAAACTAATGATTTTTATATACCACAAAGGTGAGAGAGAACACAGAAGTTTATGAATGTTTAGCAACCAGGGATGTAATAACTCACAAGCACTTGGTGAATCTGCGAAAACTTTTAATGCTCTATTTGAACGAAGCCACAGTGTAGTCATTATTCAACGTGTACTGTATAATATTTTATAGCCATTTTGTGGTTTCATGATATGGAAATCCAATGTAAACTTATTCGATGCCGCGACCTCCATGTTGGCCAGATTAAAAGTGAAACGACTGACCTTGACATCATCAGTTATAAGTTCTGTTATAAACGAACGTTTTAACGCAGTCAGACTAGCAGAAAATTTGAAACTTGGTATGATGGCATAAAGTGATTTTGTTACCAGTTATTAATCTAGTGAAAGGGACCTCAATAATAATGAGATTTCTGAAATTCATGAAGTTATATATTGTTAACAAACAAGTTCAAATTCTGTTTTCCAAGAACTAAAACCTCGGTGACTCTTTTGTCTTTGTATTTTCTTATTTATTTACGAAAAGAGAAACTAAGCGATTATATTACACAAATGGTAGCTGGTCAATAAACAGTGTTTATTATAAGCTTTATTTTACAAATTAATATTTGACACTTTGAACAAGGCTAGAGAAATTGAATTCGTTTGATGAATGAATTGGGACCGTGATCTTATTACTGGAGTTAACGAACTTAAAGCGCGTGTATTATGTTACAAATTCAATATTGTTTTACAAGACTGTGCTTCGTTTAAGTCCTTTTATTAATACAAAATATAGTCGCCTACTGATAAGTATTCGAACGTAATAAGTATTATGAATAAAAAACCGTTTCCTTTTTTTATTGATAACACTAAAGTAAATAGCTTATATATAAAAAAAGACTCGCGCACCGTCCATTTTGGGAATCAATTAAAAACTATTTATTTAATGTGATATAACTGCAAATTAACGACTTTCGAATTTTTTACTTTACTTGTGCTGTGAGACCTTGCTTCTTACCAAATTTCATGATTCTAAGTCAACGGGGAGTCTCCTATAGCTTTTAAGACATGAAAATTCTGAAAACTTATCAATTATTATTTATATTCATTCAAATTGTTGCGAAATTAGATATAATATTTGGATAACGATAATTTTCATAAAAATATTTACTTAATTATAACGATTTCAACGCATCAATCTCTACGAAGACACGGTTCAAATCATGCAATAATCCTAATTTTATTGAGTTTTTATATACATATTGGGTTCGGAAGTATATATTTCAAAACAAAAGTATGCTTTAATTTGAAAGTTGAAATAGATTTTTATTTATCTATAAAATCAGGTTTCTTTCTTGTATTTTACATTTTTATTTTATGCAAAAAATAAACTGGGTGAAATGTATGAAATCAAGTGTCACTGAAGTTCGGTACCACTTTTCACATAGCTTGTGTTCGGTAACATAAAAAACTGTACAGTTACCATATCCAACTTCAAAATTGACATCTTCATCTTTAGATTGTTTAGATTTCAGATGTCAGAATACGTTCTTTATTTATTGTCGAAATCCAACATTAATATTCCTTTGTTTTCTGTTAAAATTTATCCACCATTATTAATATAAGGATTCACATATACATGTATGTATAAATAGGTATGTAAATCTAAATATGTACGTTTTGCTTTTAAACTCGTGTTTACATTGCTAGCCATCCCTTAAATTTGAGTGTTTTCAGATACGTGGTTCTGTATACTTTTTAACTTGTTTGTTGTAATAATGTAATAAAAAGGGTTTAATATTTGTTCAAAATTAGACCGTGGAATATTTCATATTCTGTATTTATGTAGATGTAAAAGGGTTGGCATCTAATGTATAAATTTTAAAAAGTAACGTTACCGTGCATAAAATAATACAAAACTCTGTAAAAATTAAACGAAATTTACTATATAACATTATTGTTGTGGTTAAAAAGATGCATATAATAAAATACGAGTAACTTCACACAAGCTTTCACAAAATCTTCCCTGAATAAAAACTCGATCATGCATCATTTATAAAACTGTATAAGGCTTCCATTATTACAAAAAACAATTTACAAAGTAAACAGAATCACGTATCTGAAAACACTCACATTTAAGGTATCGCTAGCAATGTAAACACGAGTTTCAAAGCAAAACGTACATATTTAGATATACATATATAGTTATACATACATGTATATGTGAATCCTTATATTAATAATGGTCTATATTTCAATGTGGATTTCGATTAATGTTGACAATGAATAAAGAACGTATTCTGACACCTAAAAATGAAGATGCCAATTTTGACGTTTGAGTTGGTAACTGTCAAATTTTTAATGTCACTCGGAAATCGAGTAAAAAAAAATAACATCTATAACAGACAGTATGTGTCATTGAAAAATCTCGGCTTGACTTAATATTATACCATTTTTCACATAACATGAGTTCGGTGACCGAACGCATGCTATGTTATATTTTAACTTATAATTTACATTTGAATTGACTCTTGTTAATTCTTTTGGACCGGTCATTTGTTGTTGTTGCCAATCTAAAACAACAATATGTTTTTATTTAAGTTGTGTGCATCGATGATGGCGAATATTTGATTTATCCGCTATCATAATCGCATCATTAAGCGAATGATTTCATCATTCGACAACAATAATCAGTCTCATGTCAAATGGCTGAACCGTTTGGCGTAATTGTTACAGTGTTTACAAATTCCACCGTTCGGAACAAAAGTTGGTGAGTTCTAAATTTTTGTTCTAAACCGTACTCATTTATTTAGTTATAAATACGTAGTAAATATAGGCCAAACGTGTTCACTGGCTTTGTAATCTTTTACGTATATACTACGACGAACGCTTTGCAAGTACGTAAAATATGCAACATTTTATTAACATCAGTCAAACTAAAACTAGAACATATACAAAGAATACAAGATTAAGGACATCATAAATATAAAAATATTTAACTTCTCATGTAATCCGTATTAGTCCTAGAAGTTTTAAGGTGTGCTTCAACGGGTTCGAACTTTATTTGTCGCATCGTGGAGACGAAGAAGTTCGTTATGCTAGCGAAGGCACAACGAACTTCTTCGTTTCGACTCTAGGGTAGAAATGCACTGGATTTGAAGTATTTTAATATAAATTCTGCCGAATATTCTTTCTAACTGAAAGAGTTGCCATGCTTCTTTTTAGCAAAAATAATTACCGGTGATATTATTATAATGTATATTTATGAGTCATATTTGAAGTCAAAATGAACACCAAAATGCAGCAAACGTTTTGTAGAGAAGTGACAGTGAGTGAAAAAACAATTTAAGCTTTAAACTAACGCGGTTGTTGGCTTTAAAAGAACGGGCTTTATTTGTTCGTAAATTGTTTTCAGGATTCACAGCGAAAAAGTAATTATTCCGAGACACTGTAACAAATTTTACAGAATGTAGTGTAAGTATAGTTACAATTAGATCCACTTAGTTTGTTGTTCAATGTGTACCTTTGTATACCTTCAGTCTTTTTCGCTCAGAACAAATTACAAGATATTGTAAAGCACAATTCTTATTGTAATGTAATTTATATCTTGCAAGTTTTTAATCAACGAAAGTACACGCACATAGCTCATATACACGTGACCTAAATAATGCCTATATAAAGGCTTTTCATATTTTTCATATCTTACACGAAAATACGTCGACACTTTTAGACACCTGCTGTTAATAAGTATTGGAAAGAGGTTATTTACGTTTAGTTACTTTCGGAACACCTGTTATAAGTTTATAGGCAGAGTTGGGCATAAATCAATAAAAAATTTAATCTAAGCGTCAATTGGTTAAAAAATTATAGAGATAGATAGATTAGATATTAATCACAATTAAACATTAATTTACAATTAAAGATTAAGCTTTATTAATTGTAAAATTATATTAAATTAATCACAATTAACTTTTAACTGTTTACACAAAACAATTAATCGGTCCCGTATCTGTCGTGCATGATGACAAACATAAAGATATACAGATAAATATTTATGTAGGTATCTATATATTTTAAAAATTTAGAAAAATATTAAAAAAAATATTTTCAAATTAATCGTTAATTGTCCATTGTGACGGTGGTAGTCACGATTAACAATTAATCTATCTTTAATTGTAAGAACATTTAAATTTTGCCTAACACTGTTTTATTAATTAAGATTAAACTTAACTGCTGTTTATTAAGTGCCTATTTCAAACAATGTTATAGTTCATATTGGCATAAAATATAAAACGTATGGTTTTATATTTTATACCAATATGAACCATAACATTTTTTTTTAATATAAAGTAATTTTTTTTACGTACAGTCATCTACCATATTCCCTGTCAGACTCTAGACCGCTCGATACTGAAAGTTGTCCATTAAGAAGTTTGCATAAAGGAGGAGGTTATCGGTAGAGCTCAGTACGGGTCAGCCTGGGTATATAAAGAACCAGGTAAATCCGATCGTTCTTTCCCTTGTGGCTACTTGTCCCTTTGTTGACGACCATATTACTAAGTTGGCTATAGATAGGCAAAGCCACTAGCCATTAGCATTAGCCATTACAAAAATATAAAAGAAATACAAAGTCTGTTTTTTTCTTTTCAACATTATTTTATATTCACGTGTGTACTTCACTTATAACCAGAGATCGGAGTAGGTAGATTGATTTTTGCTACTTATATCATAACTGGTCACCGAAAGAATAACATGGATAAGCGCAATATAGGAATTTCTTCCGGTATTTCCGATTTCAAATAACAAATGTTTTTGTTAGTAGTGATATTATTAGTACCTACTCAATACAAAACTATAGTAAGATATCAAAACTATTTAAGCTTGTTTTCATTTACCACTTGAATAATAATAAATTGAAATGAAGTGCATCTCCGCCCTCATCGTTTTCTGTTCCGTATAATTTATGCCTAGTACTTTACTTTACTTTATTAGGACTAGTTTTTGCAAATACTTAACAATAGCATGGTAGTCATTAAGATTACGCGTTGAATAAAACAAGGTATATATAAAATCAACGTTTTTTAATATTAAGTAGAAGTATATACAATTCTGTATTCTATACCGATGAAGATTAAAATCATATTTTTAATCTTCATCGGTTACACTTTCAGCATCCTGGTAATCGTGTTCTATACAATTAAAATAAATAACCATGACTTTTTCTATATTTTCTATTCTTAGTCTATTTCTTTTCACATCTAAAATCCATTTATATGTCGAAAATGATCATTCCACATCTGAGGATGTCAAAGGAGCAAATTTATAGAAAGGAATCAAACCAAATGCTTCATTTTTTTCAATTGCCTCACTATATGCCCTTAGTGTTTCTAAGTCCGGGTTTCGTTTCATAACATTTTCTATTTTATTTTTAATATTTTCTGAGTTACATTCATTAATAGCAGCTCTCACTTGGTCAAAAGCTAAAAGTGAATCCATCAAACTTAAATTATGTTTTTGTAATTCTTTTAAGGAGAGTTGAATTATTAAATAATTATCTTTGATATAGTGTAAATCGTCTTTTAAATTTTCTTTCTCTATAATTAATTTAGCTTTTCGGATAGATATGGCATCAGAGCTGCTTAAACAATTTAGTACATCCTTAATTTTTTCAAAATGTTGAGCATAGTAGAATGCTGCTTCTAACCAAGTGCCCCATCTAGTAATAACTGGTTGGGGAGGCAGCGGCAAATCAGGATACTTATTTTTTAAAATTTTGATTCGGCTTGGGGCTTTTAAAAATACTTTTTTTACGTTTGATATTAAAATGTTGACATCCTGATATTCAGATCTAATTTGCTCAGATACTCGGTGGAGCGCATGCGCCAAACATGTTACGTGCTTCATTTGGGGTAAGTAATTTTTTAAATTTCGTCCTGCAGCTAGCATATAGGCTACGCTATCGGTGCATAGGACAAGAACGTTATTTACTCTCGATTCAAAAGAGTCTTCCCATAAATTTTCTAAACATTCCAATACAAATTGCGTGATTGTTTGTCCGTTAACTACAGTTAGCACTTTACACGCGGTCATATAAGGTCTACTAATATTACTAACATGTAATGGTTTTATTAGAAAAGTGACTATATATCGACCTAAAAAGTCGGTCGTTTCGTCCAAAGATATCCATAGTTTTTCATGTTTATTATTTTGCTTAATAGAATCCATTTTATTCTTATAAAACTTGTCCAAGTATATTTTACGTAACTGAGATTCATCTGGCAGTTTACGATTAGTACACGTACAACAACAAGCGCTACACATATATTTATTAAAGAATTCTTGAAAGGTAGCATTTTTCATCTGAGACCATGGAATATTGCACAAAATGAGAAATTTTATAAGGTCAAAATAAAATTCCTCTTTGGGCCGCTTAAACGTGCCTTGGTGTACTGCTCCTTCGATATGTCTTTTGATGTTGCATTTATTAATGCTTTTCAAATGGCTTTCACATTTCGAACAGTATATTATACCACTAGAGTGATCGTAAATTAGTTCGGGGTGACCGGATATCCATTTTTCTACAGTTCCTTCACATTCGCCATATTTTAACTCTTTTGGAGAGAAGAAACTTCGTAAGACACCTTTAACAAAGAGATAAAAAAATACCTATAATAATTTTGCTTTCAAATATTTCATGGCTCGATTCAAAGAAAGACAGATTTACTATTCACTATTTTAGAAATTGTGTAAATACTGTATAAAAATACTCAAGGGACTGTGCATAGTTTAACGTTATAGAGAGTTAAAGGGAAAGAAGAAAAGTTTAAAAGTTAGTCTGTTTGTCGTTAATATTTACGAATGGAGCAAGATTATTTCTATATATGTGGACACAGGTCACGGAACATGGATTATACTTAATACATAAACATGATATATGAAATCATGCTAAAAATGTGGGCAAAAATAGAGCTGACTGAATACCAACTACGTTCAAGAATATCATATTTTTATTTCACACTAAGTTTGATATTCTATTAAAGCTTATACGATTTTACAATCCATGGTATGGATAACAGTAAAGCAAACTTAAACAAGACAAAAAAAAATTTCCAATTTTATAAGAAGTTAAATGTGTATTACTTACCAAAACTTGACGTAACTAAATCCAATTCAATATTGAAAAGTCCAGATCCTATATCCGAGCCAAATTGTCGTTTTGAGCAGTTCCAGAAGCCCGTATGAACACAAGCCAGGGTCAAAAAAGGTATTCACAACACAGTAACAAACAAAGATGTGCATTCAATGAACCGAAGTAAGCAAGTAAGCCATCTAGATGCACTATCTCGCATGTCACCGTTAAAATGAGACGGTGCATGTCTTGTTCTCTGTCGCACTTACATTGTTTATAGGTGACGTCATACATCAGGAATGTCGCAAGAGCAAAACTCGTAGCATACGTACAAAAAAATGTTTAAATGAGACGGCGCATATTTTGTTCTCTGTCGCACTTACATTGTTTATAGGCAACGTCATACATCTGGCATGTCGCAAACGGTGCAAAAAAAACTTTGCAATGAGACGGTGCACGTCATGTTCTCTGTTGCACTTACTTTTTTTATAGGTGACGTCAGATATCGATTTAGATAAATATATCGATGAAGACATAATTCTTCGTCGATATATTTATCTAATATCGATCAATAACATCTTTGTAACCTTATAATTTTTAATTCAGTAAAAATAAACCAATTCCAATACTAAAAATCTATTTATCTAAGTACTACGAATTTTTAATTTCCGAAATAACCACTTCCGGAATACCGAAAGAATGTCCATATTAATATAGACGTTTTGATACAAGTAGCGAAAATCAATCTACCTACTCCGATCTCTGCTTATAACTAATTAACGATCGAAATAAAACTAAGAAGTCAATTTTAACCTACTTCTAATTGTCGTACCCAAATTAAACTTCAAAATCAAAAATCAAAATTATTTATTTCAAGTAAATCCATTGTAGGTATTTTTGAATTGTCAGGAGGTCAGTCAGTATAAGTTGGTCGTGAAGCTAGTTGCCTGTTCCAATACATAGATCTTATGGAGAAGAACAGGCAAGAAACTCCAACGACACTCTTTTGCAACATGTTATTTTTTACAATTTACTTGTTACATTGCTTATAAGCGCAATATGTAGATAACAATACTATAATTTAATGTCTTAGAGCTGATCTGATGTTGGGGCCAGGAGGTGGTTAGTGGAACACTTCAGTGGCTCATATGATTTGTTTTGACGAATCCAACAGGAAATATTTTGTACTGTTTAATTCGGTTTGCTATAAAAGCACGTTTTTTTTTGTTTCACTGAACTAAAATTATTATTAGCTTAAGTTTTGTTAATAAGTATAAGATAATTGATGTTGACCGTCTAATATAACTGTAATAATCGCAATTTGAAATTCACTATCGCCCACAGGTACTATTATGTATTCTGCGACAGGACACACATGTCTGGTGCGGATATTGGCCAAATGTAAAAGCTTTCTTGTTTTGGCTTTCTACTGTACATTACCAACATCAATGGGATTACTAATGTAGAATCTACTCACGGTCAGACAAACATTACTGATATCTTTCTTTTTTATGCACACATCTTTTGAAAATACACTGGCATGGTACTAGTACTTTTTAATGAGTGCCTTTTAGCTTTATTCGACAAAATATTCCATAAACCGTCTGTATCACGTAGTTTTCAAAGAAGAAAGAAGTTTGTTCACAATATTTTCGCTCAACAATTTCTGAAGCATATTGTGGCTTCGATGCAACTTGGAACCTCTGTGAGAACCAATAAAAATGTTACTTAAGTCGGTGTGTGGTCCCACGCTTTTAAAGGTGGAAAGATTTACTTAGACGGTGTGAGTTACAGGCGAATGATACCTAATATGGGCTGGCGTGAACACATTGACATGTCGACTTCCATGTTTTTTTTATTGGCGTAATACTTCCTACGCATTAGGAATTTAGGTATATGAAAAAAAATTACAGCTTCAAATATACATACACTTTGGAGCAATTGACTTTTGAAATATGTTGACATCTCGCATTTTAATATGTCTAACTTGACATAACCTCATGTCAAATTAACGATTCACATGATTTTGTGAATGAACATTGATATTTTCTTATATCAACTTACACTGAGTCACCAAAATAAAATTCGTTATTTGAAATCTCAACATATACATATAACCGTCAAAACTTAAAAATGCCCACCCTGACAAATAGCAATTTTAGACATGTCAACATATTCACGCCAGCCACGGAATGTATGTATCATTAAAAATATACCTTATTTAGGGACATCTATGTATTCAGTGCTACTCAATGATGTTAGAAACCATCAGTTAGGTCCTAAAACTACGCCATTGACCCTACTTAGCGTACGTGACGATAATGTAACGCTGCAACATGTTGGAAAGACTTACGCTCAGGCTGTTTAAATATGTCATCATCAAACTATTGTTCAGATAGGGTTATCTGAGTGATAGTTTCCATCCATCTTCTTTACTTCAATCATCATTGTTGCCACCTGTTTTTTTTTTAAATATCGCTACAATATAGTACATCAACGATCCCTAGTACCTTTGTGTTGTAGTGGAACCGTTGTCACATTTATCATCTATCTGAAGACTTTACAGACCGATAAAACAAAATTATAAAGACTTATCAGACGACATATCCATTTCTATCATATGACGAGAGTACCCTAAGACAGTTGAACTAATGGCGCGTATATTACAATTATTTTACGAATGGGATAAAGATAGCAAGAACCCACATCGACTTATGTAGTCGGACCGTAGAGCATTTAACTGCAACTTCAAGCGTCTTGGGATCGATTCCAGCTTAGTGCAAATATTGTTTGTACGAAGTACCTTATCGCACTTCAGATGCTCGGTGGATGGGGGCTAGACGGAAGAAGTGTTAGCGCAATGAAAAATTCTGACCGGGAGTTGATTTATTTTATTTGCTCCATCTGTGGACTCTGCGCGAAATTACTGTAATTTGACGTTGGTTGTATACTAATTATCCATATATTAGTTAAAATCACTTTCACAAATGGCGTAATTTTAATTTCGAGTTTTAATTGTATTTACTATATTTTGATACAAAGTATTCAATTCATTAAATATATTTATTTGGTGTCTGGATTTTGCTATGTATAATGGAGAAGTGTTACAAAAAATGTATCTAAGTACTGTAGAACCCCTTATATAATACAAGCTATGCTTAATTTGGATCTAGAAAATTCCTAGTTCTATTTAGCCAGAAGGTTCAGTAAAATTTTCTTGAGCTAAGAACACTCTCGATCAAGTCACCTTTCAAGCAAAAAAAAAACTAAATCAAAACCGGTCGTTCTGTTTAGGAACTATGATGCCATAGACAGATTTAACCATAGACACGTTTAACTTACAACAACCCCTCCTTTTTGCGTCGGCGATTAAAAATAGTGTGTTATGAAACTCGCTGTCTCGTTTACCTTACACCATGCACGCACGTCACTGTAGGTAACAATGAAATCCAACAAATGCGTCCCGCTGTACCAATTTCCGCCTCTCCCAGCATTGAATCCATTGCATGGCAACTTTCAGATATGCGCCACTTCATTTCTTTTGTAAAGTATTTTTGTTGAGGGTATTTTCCATTGCATTGCTTGCATATATTCATTCAATATAGTATTTTTTATTCTAAACAAATCTTTTGTAACTATAAACTAAAAAGTCAACAAATGGTAAGCGATTGATATATTTTTATAATGGCAACACCATGAAGGTACCAGAGTGTTGACAGTCGTAAAAAAACTTTGTATCCTTGTAGAGTCCCATACTGTAGTCTCTTGAAAAAACCATTGCAGAGTGTTTATTTTGACAAAAAGATAATCAGTCCAAAGAAATTTTTACTTAACGTTATCGTAGTTAGGTAGGAGTGATACCACGGCCTCACAGTAAACCAGCAGTAAAGCGATGATTGCATTGATTTTCGCCAAACGAGTGAGGTTACCGGAGGCCCTAATCCTTCCTTCTCCCCCCTTCCCCCTTTCCCTCTCTCACTCTCTCTCCCCCTCTTTCCCCTTCCCCTAATCCCCCCTTAAAGGCCGACAACTCATACGACACAACGCACTTGTGACTCTTGAGTTGCAGGTGCCCATGGGCGGCGGTAGTCACTTACCATCAGGTGACCTACTTGCTCGATTGCCACCTATAACATAAAAAAAATATTTGTATCACATTTTTAGTCTTTTATTTCAGTACTCTGTTTTAGTACGCTTTGCTTTGTTGAGAACAACAATTTATTAGACACTGGCTTTGTTTACAAAATAAAGGAATGTCATCTCAGATTAATGGTTTATAAAATAAAAACCAAAACACTATATAACCCACTTTATGCTTAAGGTAGCAAACGAGCGCACGGCCCATTTAGTGTTAGGTAGTACATTGACGTTTGCAACATTGGGTTTGATTCGCGCCTTGCTAACTGTAAACGCCAATTACGCTATAATTATATCATATTTTTAATTCACACATTTATAGGATAAAGTCATACTACATAAGCATTAAACATTCATTTACACATTTCCGAACGCAACACGCCCCACCTATCCTACATCTTTGTTATATATATATCCCTACCTATCCTACAACCCCTCTCTCACGCAAAAAAAACCATCGACGCGCACGCATTGGAGTTCACGCTAATCGTTCCTAAATCGCTATAAATCAATTTAAAACCACACGCGAGTGTTCCCTGTCAACAATAAAAACGTCTTGGTGGTGACACAACTCAAGAGCCGGCGAAGAAAGGAATTTGAGAAGATATTCAAGCCACGTGTGTCAGCTAGACAGTCCGGCCCGATTCTTCCTCTCCTATCAGCGAAGGGTAAGTCACCCCCACTAACCCTTTAAACTTTTTTTGAAACGGAAACAGAAACGGTTTGAAAGGAAAGACATGGAGACATTACAATTTTTTTTTTAAATATATCGGTACACTTCCCGTATAGAATTGTTTCGAATCTGTTCGTTTTATACATCCATAATTTAGATTTACAAATCAAATCGTATCGTTTCTTTAAAAACAAAAAACATGAATTTTAACGCACCCTAAAAGTTCACCTTAACAACATAACGATTACACTGACGATGAACTGGACACGCACCAAGTGTTTTCTCTAAAAGAAAGCGGCCATTAGACGCATCTAAATAAGTGAATTAAGAATTATGGAGCCCATTACGAATCTTATGGGAAAAGGCTCGCCATAGCACTTACCGTACTTTAAATAAGTGTGAGTTAGGTAATACGCAGTGGAAAAATGAAAATTTAGGACCTGTATGCTCTCTCTTCTCTTCAACAATGTTTCTCTTTAAAAATGGACCTTTAATAATGGAACTGGAATGGAATGAATCAACTTTAAAAATGGAACTCTGTAGAAGCACTCTTCACAGTAAAAACAGTTACTTGATATCGATAAGAATAAATAATCACATTCCATAGCCAATAAGGTATCTACCATTACGAAATTTTTAATTAAAATTAAAATAAGTTTAACTTGAAAATTGCTTTTACACACTTGAGGAATATTTTAATAATAACGAAACAGCAAGTGAAGTTTTATTTATTACAGTGATGTTTTTGAATGGGTGTGTATTGTGGACAAATCGAGCGAGCATTGTAACTAGGGGTCGCATACCGGGATCCCGGATTTCGAAAATACCTACCGGCCCAAATCAAGCAATTCAAAATACCGGTACTCATATCACAAAAACTGGAATTTTCGGTATTTTTGGAATTAAGAAAAACATAAAATTCTAATAATTGTAATAAATTTGTAGATAATTTCTCAAGTTTAAATTAAATAAAAACCGCACGTAATTTTATTCATACCACGCCAAAAAATTTGCGTGATATGATTAGAAGTTACGATGAGTACTCCCAAATTCGTAGGACGATACCAAAAAACCACGTAGCGATTAGCGTGGCGTAGATGTGTTACTTTTTACAGGGTAATCCGATTTCGATAATAATTTTTTATTCGATACTTCAAAGTTGGTCCCGTTTAAATTTGAAAAAATATTTAACCGTAAGGGTAGAAAAATAGAAAATGAAAGCTTATGCTCAGACTTATCTTTCATCTGATTTTTGATTAATCTGATGATGTGATGATTATTACATGGAAGAGCCATGCTTCGGAACGTATGGGCCGGCTCGACTCCGCTCGATACCACAGCCTCACAGAAAACCGGCAGTGAAACAATGCTTCCATTGCTTTTCGCCGTGTGAGTGAGGGTACCGTAGGCCCTAACCCTCCCCTCTGCCCTATTCCCGTCCTTCCCCTCTCCCCCTCTCCTCCCCTCTAATCCCCCTCTTCCGTTTTCCCGCTCTTCCCCTCTTCCGGTATTCCCACCTTAAAGGGCGGCAACGCACTTGTTACAGGTGCCCATGGGCGGCGGTAGTCATTTACCATCAGGTGACCCGTCTGCTCGTTTGCCCCCTACCTTACCATAAAGAAAAAAATGTAGCCGGAAGTCAGTCAAGGGAACTCCTCAACCGTTTACAGCAGCTACTTAAATCTAATACAATTTGATTTTGTATGATCAGATACAAAACCACCAACCTGTATCAATCTGTTAGCTATGAGATTAATTGATTCAAGTTTTTATTTCGGTGTTATTTTTTAATTGGTTCAATAAGAACCCCAAGTCTGGAGAACAACCTACGTTTAATACTTTGTTTTTTATAAGATTAGTTTAACAGTGTTAAAGGTTATTCTATATTTTTTAGTAGAGCTGATTAAAAGTAAATTTAATATATTTTTCGTTAAAGTTAGTTCAATTTTTTTTAAATGTTTTATACTAGTCAAACTTATAGAGGGTACTGTGGATACTCTCCTGCTTTTAATGAATAATTATTGTGGTAATTGACTGAGACTAGATTAAAAAAGTTTTTTTTATAGTATTACTTACATATAGGTTTTCCTTGATGACTATTTTGTTTTTGATAGAACTCAGAAGACTTTAATATTAATATGAAACTTGTAAACTTTTATTTATATTAAAAATTGTTTTAATCTAGAAAATAATCTCTTTTGTTTTTCTCTGAACCCCTATACCTAACCACTAAACTGTCTTAAAAAGTATAAACTTGGTCAGTAGGTATTACTAACATAAATAAATGAATGCCGAAAACTTCTTCAAACCCCGGAAATATCGAAAATACCGGCATTCCAGATTTTATCTGACGGCAATACCGAAAATACCGGGTTTGAAAAATTTATACGGTATTGCGACCCCTAATTATAACTCCTGTAATCGATTAGTGAGTTTATAAGAAAACCCCTATTCAAAATATTATATAAAACATTGTAACGACCTATTAAATATGTATTAAATAGTATTTCATTTTAGCAAAATATGGTACTGTGATTATGACTTAGCAACTCGTTCAATTAAACAATCAACCCAACGCAGTCCGCTGCTTGACCTAGGCCTCCTCCAATGTGCGCCATAGCACCCGGTCATCCACCTTCCTCATCTCATCCACCTCAGCTACCTTCCTCAGGTTGTCAGGCCATCTGGCTGTACATCGACTGTTAAATGACAATAAATAAAATGTATTTATTCTTCAAAATTACTTCATATAAATTCTTTCACCTTCCATAAAATAGTTTCAGAATACCAAATACGTGTACGTCTACTCTAGCGGACATTAAACTAACTTTAGGTATAATAACGACGTCGTAAGAAATGTAAAGTGGCAATTTGTTTCAACATAGAAAATTACTTCGCACGTAGTCACTGACACTGCCATAGTTTAACATTGAGACAATAGCATAATATTATTCTGTAGGTACTATAATGTGCAAAATGGCAACAAAAGGAATCACTTTAGTATCTGTTTTCACTTTTTTTGTCCCACCCAATACAAATAATTGGGGTGATGAGCACGATAATTTGTTCTGTCTGGGTGTAATTCATCTATAATATATATGTATTTAGAAATATATAAGTATGTTTATCAGCAGTCTGGTTACCATAGTACAGGCTCTGCCTAGTTTGGGATCAGACGGCCGTGTGTGTAATGTGTGGAGTTATTATTATTATTATTTTATCTGTCTATTATTCATCTTGGTTTTTGGTTCTAAAGGGCAAAATGTAAACTAGGTTATAAATAGCATTTTAACGTTAATACAAAACTCATCTGTGATAAAATAATAATTAGATGTAATAAATTTTCAATTCTTTTACTTTTTAGTTTAGAAGACTGACGAAGTTTACTGAACTGGAAAAGCTGTATTAGGAAAGACTTTTTGTAGTAAAAACAAATTAAAATTAAAACTTCAATTTCAAAGAATCTAGTTGCGAGTTCAGAGGGCTCGCCTGAGAAGAAGCTCGCTCGCTCACTCTTTGTCAGTAAACAGTTATTACAAATTCTTTAACAATTCAAGATGCTATTACTACAAGGAACTGAAACATTCAAAGGAACCAAACACGTTCTGAGACGATTCGAGTGACAACGTAATTAATCTCATAATTAAAATTTATTTGATAGAATTCAGATTAAATTCAAATCAAATAGTTTAACAGACTATCGTATCTATCTATCTAATACCTTTAAACGAGCAATTCTTGTATATATGTGTACCTATATATATATTCAGAATCTAGGAAACGACTCCAACGATTTTGATGAAATTTTGTATAGAGATACAGTTTTGCATTTTAAGTTCAACTGCATAATTGTATTTCCTGTAAAAATGCAATTTTACAAAAAAAATACGATTTTACAATAAGCTACCAAGTGAAAATTAATCAAATCAGTCAAATTTTATAAAATTTAGAGATATCAAAATTATAAAAATTCTTAATATGGTTTTTTTTCTACGAATATGATGTCGCGGGATTCAACTGCTATGTTTACTTCGTCACATTTTGAATATTACGCTCTCAGTGCTTCAATCCGTTATTAATATGAACCGATTTTGATGATTCTTTTTTTGTTAGATAGGGTATACCTTAAGGGTGTTCCCATGTCAAGGCAGTCAGGATCTGAATTTTCTGATAAAATTGAGATAAACCCTCGGAAATTGTGGGCACGAATAGATTTTTTTTATTTTTTTTATAAAGACTCCTGTGTCGCGGGGGACTTTACAAACATACAAACAACGGACACAAAGAACACCCAGACTCGGGTGGGAATCGAACCCACGACCTATGACGTAGCATTCAGGGTCACTAACCACTAGGCTAACAGGCCAGTCAAACGTTTATATTTGCTGAGCAGAGGACGGAAATCAAAATTTTCCTAAACAATTAGAGGTTGTATATAAAAATTGTGGTTTTAGTGACAGAAATCAATTAATATGCTTTAAAGAAGATACATTTGAAAGCGTTTTAAAGTAATTAGTATTAAATGTTTTAAAATATAGTAGTTGTCAGAGTACTAAAAGATGACACGAGCTACAAAAAATCATAAAATAAAAAAAATTAAACAAAATTAAACCGACGAATCAAAAAGCAAAAAATAAATAAACCTTTTAAGTTGAGTATTGAGTATATTTACATAAACTGTAAAATTTTATATAAACTAAATTGGAGTCGGCGCCAAATAATAAAATTATTTAAAGGCCGACAACGCACTAGTGACTCTTGAGTTGCAGGTCCATTGGCGCCAATGGGCGGCGGTAGTCATATAATATACCATCAGGTGACCCGTCTGCACGTATGCCCACTATCCCATAAAAAAAATGCCTTCCATTGTAAAGAATTGTATTGAATGGAAAAAAATCTACTTGAAACGACTCTAAATAGGAGGAGGTTCTCAAAGCGACTTCGTCAATTATAAATATGTAGTTTTCTTTATTCTATTAGTTATATATTGTCACACCTCTGTGACATACGTTAATACTGGCGTGTCAGAAGTCTGCACTGAATAGGATTCGAAATATTTTGAAATGTATAAATGTCAGAATAGAAAGGAGTCTTCGGGCAGACAGCGTGGTGTCTGCACTGTCTTCTCAAGAATTGATGATTTGTTCAAGAATTTATGGAAATTGTTTTAAATGTTAAATGTGTTACAAGCTTAATATTCATTATAACGCCTTTAGTACTTGCTAATGTTTTAATTATACCCCTCTCGACAGCGACATCCCGATCTAAGGTACCATACGTGGCGTACGTATATACGTATACTCAATCTTACAATATATGTCGTTGGTGTACAATAAAGATTATTCTATTCTATTCGACATTTACAAAGTCGCAAAAAAAATATTCCAACACCTAAACTGACAAATTGGCTAGTTTCAAGAATTATTATTGCGAATTGAAGGCATGTTTATTTGAACAATAATCTAATTTATAGGAGATTCTAAGGGAGAACGCCATCATACTAGTAGTAATGCAATGTGAGTTAATAGTTTCATATTTTTTATTTCTTATGTTTTCCTTTTCTGTTTTTTTATTTTTTCCTTAATTTTCAATTAAGGATTATTCCTCAATTAATCAAATTAATTAATTCATATCCTTTTATTAGTTTATTTACTTTTAATTATAATAACATAAATAGCCCACAACAAAATAATGCAATGAAATTTGCTGAATATTGTTAAAACTCTGGATTTTTAAATGAGTCGCCGTGAGTTTGTTTGCCTGATTTCTTCTCACAAGGCTCAACCATTTGGAAACGGGCGGTTATAGATCGACACAAGCAGATGTGATATTATGTTATTCATTTTTTTACATTAATAATTTTACATTTGACAAAGTAAACTATTGTTGCGGTGCCTTTGTGTGGGTTAATCTATAATTTTTAATTAAAATATATATTTTTCTAAATTGACGATTTCGAATAATTGATGATCAATTTTAATGAAATAAAGATATTGAACTTGAATTTGAATATTAAAATAATAAAAGCAAACATAAGTACTCGTATACCATGAAAAGGTAGCTTAACTACCATATATCTCATTAAAAAGATACGCAAAGATTGGCAATCTAAATAAAGAAAGATTCCTCTCGTTTTATCACACATAACGTGCCTCAGACCTAGTTATGATTACAGATTTATTTATTAATTATGAAATTTGAGAACATATTTACAACTATACATTACAATTACGTGTTTTCAATCTATACTCCATACAATACAAATAAATAAAATTGGAGTGTCTGTTTGTAATATTAAAATAACCGCTTTTTACTAAGTGTATTTGGATGTATACACGGTATATATACCAAAACACAATTTTTTTACAATTTTTGTCTGTCTGTCTGTCTGTTTGTTTCGGCTAATCTCCGGAACGGGTGGATCGATTTCGACGGGACTTTCCTGGCAGATAGCTGGTGTTTTAAGGAGTAACTTAGGCTACTTTTATTTTGGGAAAAGAATTAGGGTTCCGCGTAAAATATATAAATATGTACACGCGAGCGAAGCCGCGCAGGAACTGCTAGTATGAATTAAGCACAAGACTAAATATATAGGTCATTGAAAGTTGTACTACACCGTACTTAATAAAATAATCATAAATTTAAAATACCCCTGTTAAATGACAACACAAACATTGTTATTTAACACAGATGTGTCGCAGAGCGTGTAGTATCTCTTTATTATATTAGTTTGTCTATGTTTTAAATAGTAAGTAAGTTGTTGCCTGTGGTCTCTGATGGATTGTTATAGATATTGTGGAAGGAAAATAAAGCAAAAGGAAGTTAATTCTGTATTTTATTGAAAAATAACCTGGCTGCGACCATAAATCAACAACCTGATGATGATGATCTTCAAACGGCTAAACAGATTTTATTGAATTATATCTAAGAACACTTTCGATCAAGTCACTTTCAAATAAAAAAAAACTTACTTAAATCGGTCCATTTGTATGGGTGCTACGATGCCACAGACACGCAAACACTTCAAATTTATAACACTAAAAATTGCCTAAAAACAAACAGGCTAAATTACTCACTTGTTCCTACAATGCTCATCAATCTCACTGACAATAGGTTATATTGGAAGTGTAATCAGCGCTTTCGTTAAAATAAAAGGAGTTAGCCTAGATTTATAGGAATTGTTTGAGGGATAAACGTCCAGAAAGTTCCTTTTACAGAGAAGACGTGTACGTTTTGTTGGCAAGTTCTGGCAGTTGTGTGATTCCATGGATCCAAATAAAAATATTGAACAGTTGCATTTTAATATCAACCATAACGTAATCTCACATATGTAGATATCAACAAATACACGTTAACAAGTAAACATAAAACAAAAACTTATGTGTACTTAGTACTATCTACTATTTACTAGGATCAACTAGAGGTTATTGACAGCGTTATTTGTTTTCCGATTATCCTTCATGTTATGTAACTGTCCCCATTATAAAAGATATCATAAAACCGAACAATATCATGACGATATTTTTGTGATTAATGATTATGCTATACAGCGTGTAAGTTTGAGCTACGCGCAAAACTTATAAAAACCTCGTTCTGTTTATACTTATCACAACACAGAAGTCAGTTTATCATAAAAATGCGAGATTAAGGATTTATAGTCAGTAGTTTCATTTGGCGCTACGCAATGTACGCGTTACATACGTAGGTGAATGACCTTAAACGTTCGGCGCCGTCAAGACCAGCTGATTGTATAAAATTTTTAAATGTTGTTTGATTGAGTACATTGCAGTTTTTGGCCGTATGCGGTATTTATTTTATTTTTTTCGGTAAAATGTTATGTTTACTTATTGTGATGTCACTTTTAACAAAAAAAAAAAATAAAAATAAAAAAAAATTATGAACTTTCCGGCAGAAAATTCCAATGATTGTCAATTCAGAATGATGGTCTGAATACACTATTTCAGTATTCGGCGCAGTGTTTCTTACACCCTGTATATTGATTAGAGGTTTTAATTAAAACTTTTGTGAGTACTGTTCCTTTTTCTATTCATTTGTGGTGTACGCATACCGCGCACTTCTAACCAAGCATCATACGTCCGCTCTCAACGAAAGCAACAGCGGAATGGCCTCACTACTCCGCACCATTTTATTATATAGGCACGCACACAGCCGCGTAAGCAAGTAAGTAATATAGCTGGCATAGATTTCATCAAATATAAGTTCGATTCCAACCTTCCCTGGAGTTTTACTTCATACTAGCTACGGATCAAGAGCTCAGCTCAGCCGGTCTAGTCAAAGCTACCTCTCCTGCCTCCCCAGTTACCCACTTAACTACTGTTGGAAGGTTGATCACATCAGCTGGGCCGGTTAAGCAGGTACCCTGACCCCTAATCAGCCAGCTGGCACAGACATAGGGCAAGTACATACCAGCAACTCATCGGGTCAGCTATCCCTAATAGCTGACACCGAAACATTAATTTCTTACTTTCACATGTGTTCGAGCCCGACGGGGCTATTTACCAAGGTGAAGCGATCTGCTGCGTTAGTGTCGATTTGATGAAAGGCTCATCGCACTCTAAACTATTGGGGCATCCCTGAAATACACACATGTAAAACCTGCTAACATGAATATCACTTACGAAAATGTTTAATTCTCATGGTATTTTACCGTAATAATAACAAAATGACAGTAAAAATAAATTAATAAGTAAGAATAAATCTGAAACGCTAAAAAATACTGGTTCAGAAAATATAAAATGACAAATAAACTTTGGCGGGTTTTAAAGCTCTCTTTGTCTACACGATGTGATGTAGACACATGACGAAAAGTTAGTATCAGATCAAATCAAATCAATCAAATCTGGTGAAAGCAGGTGAAAATGAAACATTTAAACAACGGACACAAAGAACACCCAGACTCGGGACAACTATTTGTGGATCACACAAGTTTTGTCCCGTGTGGTGATTTCAACCGAAATTTCGAATTACAATTGTTTTTTTTATTCAGCTTAGACGGAAAATATGAGTATTTCGAAAATCCGAGTAATTTTTGAATACGTATTGCGACGCGGAACTAACACGGTAAAAGCGGCTCACAATATTAATGCTGCGTTTGGAGAGGAGACTGCTAATGAACGCACCTTGCGTTTTTGGTTTAAACGCTTTCGTAATGGAAACTTCGACTTGAAGAACGAACCACGTGGAAGACCGCCCACACAGGTGAATAACGCTGAATTGAAGGAGATGGTGGAAGCCGATCCGAGTCAAACTACCCAGGAATTAGCAGAATGGCTTAACGTTACCTTACCTACAATATTGACTCATTTGCATCAAATCAATAACGTAAAAAAATATGAAAAATGAGTACCTCATGATTTGACTGATCTGCAGAGAGAAACGCGTGTTGAAACTTGCGCTGCCTTATTGAATCGGTACAGAAATGAAGGAATATTGGAACGAATTGGGACATTTGACGAAAAGTGGATTCTTTACGATAACCGTAAGCGAAAAATGCAATGGCTGACCCCAGGTCAAACGCCGCAACAGTGCCCTAAAGCAAACATTACCAATAAAATGGTAACTGTTTGGTGGTCTCTTCATGGTGTTTTTAAATATAGCTTTCTCAGGTCTGGGCAAGCAATATCAGCAGATGTTTACTGTGCCGAACTTCGAACAATGATAGTGAAATTCGCAGTGAAACAGCCCCCACTCGTGAATTGATCTTCACCATTATCGCTCTATGATAACACAAGACCTCACACTGCACGGGACACCATTGTAATTCTAATTACAATGGTGTCCCCATTGTAATTCTACAGGAGTTAGAAATCATACGTCATCCTCCGTACTCGCTAGACCTTGCTCCAACTGACTACCATTTTATTCGTGATTTGGATAATTTTCTACGTGGTAAAAAAATTTCTTTCCAGGAGACAGTACAAAATGCTTTCACACAGTTTGTCGAATCTAGATCCCCAGATTTCTATTGCAAAGTATATATATGTTGCATCTTGGAAAAAAACGAGTTTTCATTTTGCAGTATAAATCGGCATTTTCATACTTTAACTCCTAATACTAACTAACCGCCTACGCGTTGCTGTGGCTAGGTAATTTGCAATAAAATAAAAAATTAAAAAAGAAACTATCGTATCTTTCAAGTTGGATAAAACTGCACACATTGCGCAAAATTCATTACTTTAGTTGAGTTCATCATTTTATGTTTATAGATGCATATATATATTGTGTATAAAGTTAAAGGGACAGGTGTATAAAACTATCATCAGACCTGCCGTTCTGTACGGATCTGAAAGTCGGCCCACAAAGAGAACGGATGAGAGACGCCTGCACGTAGCCGAAAAGCGAATGTTGAGATGGATGTGTGTTGTGACTAGGATGGACAAAGTGAGAAATTAATATATTAGGGGGAGCCTGAAAGTAGCATCAGTGGATGAAAAGCTGAGGAGCAAGATACGTGATGCGGGGCAATGCAAAGCAAAATGTGGTGAAAAGAGTTTTTTGTATGGATGTTGACGGGTACAAGAGAAGAGGATGAGTAAAGAAAAGATGGATAGACTGCGTGAAAGAAGACATGGCTAGACAGGGAGTAAGCAGTGAAATATCGAACGATAGAGTAGAATGGTAGAATAAAACATATTGCACCGACTTCAAATAAAATTGGGACAAGGGTAGGCATGAGGATGATGATGCATATTGTGTATGTAGGTACCTACCTGGTGTTATCAACTTATTCGATGAGGCATATATTTTTTACGTCCTACATGACTTCAGTTTCATATTACATTAACTAAACCATAAATGTTAGAATGCGTTAATTATTAATTACTTACTCCATATATCCTCATTATTTAGGTACTGTGAAAGTCACAGAGTTGTGATTGATAATGATCACGCGCAAATATGGTGCTTTTAGTGTAAACAATTCATAAAGTGGCCTGATATAGCGATGGAAACGAAGTAAGATGAGATGTTTTATATTGTTGGATTAATTGTCTGTGTTTGTATTTCTTAATTGGGATGCATTTTTTGATAAGGCGGCATATTTGGTTTCTCAGAGAACTAATATTAAACTTTCGCGTTCCATGATAACTACGTATATGTACGGGAATTAGTTATAGATATAATTAGTAATAGATATAACATTTTTTTGAATGCAAGCTGGTCGAAACGTCAGGCAATTCGAAGGTATGTAATACGTGTTGCGTGATCGCGTTAAGTTCAAATATTTGAAATCCTTAGTAGAAATTACATTTTCCAGGATTAAACTTTTAATTTGTATTTCAGGTGGGAAATTTCAAGAATTTTAGTTGTTGCTCGCTCGAACTAAGAAAGAATTATCAAAGAACAAGGTAGAATGTTCTGGCAAATATGATCGATCATATTTGTGTAGTCCAATATAAAGTAGTAATAATGCTTAAAATAAACATACAAAGTGGACATGTAAATGGAGGGCCTTATCGCTAAGAGCAATCTCTTACAGGCAACCTTAATTACATTCAGTTCCCTAGATAAAATTGTATGCTTTCAGATAGGATTTCTTCAGATTCTTTTCTTCATCATCGTGCTTTGATCGCCTTTTTACGAATATTGGACTTCCAGATCTTTTTCTGTCACAAACACCCTTAAAAAATATTTTTGCGTCTTATATACATATTTTTGCCTGCCTCAACCTTTCCAGGAGATCTAAATGAGATAAAATAACAAAGGATTTGCCCAGCGCAGTATGAAGTGCAGAAGCTTGGACGCCAAACGTTTTCCAAAGTCAAAAGTCCCTGACCCCAGGATAAGCTGTTTAAAGTTGTGCATTTTCAAAGATTGTCTCAGATATTCTTGTAACTTTTGAAAGCTATTTCAAGGTTGGCATTGTAAGTTAACTACTCTGGTAACGTATAGTAGTGAAGAGTAAATCTGATTTACTTTTTTATTCAGTTTTAAATTCACACACAAATATGTCAACTGAAATCTCGCAGTAGTTATTTATTAAAAAAACAATTACCTACTACCCTCAATCACATTCTGATATATAGAAACGATGACTGTTATTTTACTAGGTATATGTAATCTAAAACACGTGTATAAACTTTCGCGATAATAAGTGGATGTTGATATTTCCTCTTTATTTACGACGATGATACTAAAAACGAAAAAAGTGAAAAATATAACCAATATAGAAAAGTACGCGAAAATAAATCATAAAATAAAAGTACTGTTGATAGGACGTTTCCTATTTCGCACGTGTGGAGCCCGGCCGTAAAAAGGTCTCAAATACTCGAATTGGACCATTCTTGCGAAAAAGAAATGCTGAAGTCTTGTACAATAACGAATATCTGGAAATTTTCGGATAGCTCGCAACACCTTCAGTATCGGTAATCATACGCACTAGTGACTGTACTTTTTTTTCCGGTTTCGATGCGGAGGCGCTTCTTAATTTGATACGTTGTTTTCGCTAAGGATATTGTTATTAGTCTGAGATGCGAAGTTCAAGTCTGCATCTAGTAAGAGTGAATAATTAAAACTGTAGTTAAATACATTTTGTACATGCACCTGTTACATATATACATGTAAATGTATTTATACGTATAATTAAAGCACAATTGTGATCTAATTATACAAATTATATAAGTAAAACATTGCTTGTAAGGCTGCGTATAATTGACACACTTTTGTAAACATGAGTGGATTGTTTTCTATTATGCATGAGCCTGTGCAATCTGGTTTTGATTCGTTTGTTTTTTATCTTGACTGTTGACCGTTGTTGTCGTCTTGGGCTTATTGTTATGACCTTCTCATCAATCGATTGAAAATGCGATAATAATGTAAATGATGGATATTTATCTGTAATTTGTGTGGTGTAACAAAAACGATATATAATAATGTTTATGTGTACGTTTAGATACTGATAGATACTGTTACCCGCGACTTCGTACGCTTAAAATATTAAAACAATTAATTTTGGAACATGTTTTTTAAGGATATTGCATTTTAAAATTTTAATGCTATTCGTAAATTGGTTGTTAATTGTTGGTTGTTTTATGAATTCATTCATTAAAAAACAAACGAATCAAAACCAGATTGCACAGGCTCATGCATAATAGATAACAATCCACTCATGTTTACAAAAGTGTGTCAATTATACGCAGGCTTACAAGCTATGTTTTACTTATATAATTTGTATAATTAGATCACAATTGTGCTTTAATTATACGTATATATACATTTACATGTATATATGTAACAGGTGCATGTACAAAATGTATTTAACTAAAGTTTTAATTATTCACTCTTACTAGATGCAGACTTGAACTTCGCATCTCAGACTAACAACAATATCCTTAGCGAAAAACAACGTATCAAATTAAGAAGCGCCTCCGCATCGAAACCGGAAAAAAAAATGAAATATATCAGTCACTAGTGCGTATGATTACCGATACTGAAGGTGTTGCGAGCTATCCGAAAATTCCCAGATATTCGTTATTGTACAAGACTTCAGCATTTGTACTCAGCCAAAAAGTCGCTATAGGCCCTTTTAAGTTGAGGCGAGTACGCTAAACGGCGTTCTATTTGAGCTAATCGCTTAAAGGCGAAATCATATGAGTCACCAAGGGGCTCATGATTAGGTTTTAGTAAAATCGGAGAAACATATTTACCACGATAATGTTTTTCAATAAAAATCTTCTTAGCCAATTCCTCATCAGGACTTAATTGAACTGAGCACGGCACAGATTCAACCTCCCAAAAACGTTTGAGAGTGTCACTGAGTAGATCCTCTTTATCAATAATGTACGACACTAAGGAAGACAAAGAAGTCGTAGACGCTACGACTGTGACGTCATTGTCGCTGGGAGACGGCACGGCCAGTTTGCCTGTTATAACATAATTAAATACACTACTTAGTGCGGCAGGTATGTCGCAGTTAAAAATAATTTTCTTCCCATCATAAATGTGAGGAAAAATGTCGCCTGATAAAATAAAATCAATTGGCGATTTTTTTAAAAATTCATAATCAGCCAAAAACAAGTTTTTATATTCATTGATGACACTTTGAGGAAATTGGACGGTAGGCAATTCAGAAGTTATTTTATTTAAAATAACAGCGTCAATTTTAAACAACGAGCTATTAGTATGACGTGGCTTTATAGTACATGACGTCATCCCATGATTTTTAAGGCTTTCCCCACCTAGTCCATAAATATTAAAAGGGCATTTACGTTGAGCTAAGCCCAAACGTTGTAAACAGTTTATTGTTATAAAATTAGACTGCGCACCTGAGTCGATCAAAACACGATAGGGTTGACAACAATTAAAACTATCCAACACGTGTACAACAGCTGTTCCTAATATAACGGTACAAAAGTTATCATTCATTGATGACGTATGACTAGAAGCGTTCCGGCTGGGCTGCAGAGGCGCGGGGCCGCGGGAGCGGGGAGCGATGCGCTCACTACCGGTTTACTGTCAGTATCTACGTGCAATAACACATGATGGGCCTTACTACAGATAAAACACTTAAAATCGCTTTTACACTCGCTCGCGTTATGGTTCATTTTAAGACAATTGTGACACAATTTTAGTGTATCAGCACGGCTGATTCGTTGTGAATTAGTCAATTTACGAAATTGTTCACACCGGAAAATCATATGATTTTCTCCACAGTGGGCACAAATTACTTTAGAACGCGAAGATAAACTTGAATGCGACAAAGTTTTTGTGAACTTATTAGTTTTACTAGTCCCTTTTGAATAAACTTGTTTTTTATTTTGTAATGCACACGAGTTTTCAACATAGAAACCAGAATGATTTAAAACCTTGATATGATTTTTAATTGAAATTAATCAGCTGTTTGAAAGTGGAAATAGAATTTTGATCATGCCCCTGTTCAAATAATTTACGAGTTTGTGGGTCTAATGACCTTAAGGCAATGTGACAAAATACATAGCCACACAAATCATTAATTTTTAGTGACTCAATAGTCTTAAGAGAATGATCAAATGTTTCAATAAACATATTTAATTGAACTGCGGACTCCTCAGTGGGTGAAAATTAAGCATTTTATCAAGACACCTACCTACCAACATACGATTGTCCTTACATTTATCAAGTAAGCTTTGCCAAACCAAATCATAATTGTCGGTTGAAATTGGTACACTTTTTACAATATTTAAGGCTTCTTAGTACAGGCGAGTAAATAGTGAAACTTATCAATTTTAGGAATATTTTCACGATTGTGAACCAGAGAATAGAAAGTTTCATAAAGTGTTAAAGTATTCTATACTACCGTCAAATGTGTAAAGCTCAATTTTCGGAAGACGCGGACGTGATTCAATGCTATGTGCAGATTGTCTGTACATGAGTTTCTGCCTTAACGCGATTAAAATTAGGGTCAATTTTGTTTACAAATAATGTTATACGAAAATACAAATCATCGAAACTTTTTAGTTCCTGAGTATTGATACTTTAGGGTTAGTTTTAAGTACGCATTCAAAAATAGTATAAATTATTTGTTCAAAGGATTGTCGCAATTCATTTATATCTAATGCTTGCAAATAAGAATAGTTCTTTAGAATCGGCGTCTAAGGTAGATTTAGATAACTCGTAAATCGATTGAATTTGTTCATAAAGTCTCTTCCTACGCTTCAACAAAACACTGTAGGTAATTTCGTCAGGAGATTGCCCTAATAATGATGAAATTTCAGCTGAAGTTGTTTTACTTTTAGTAGTCATTTTTATAATAAAATAAATGTTCAAATTACATTACTAATGTATTAAAATAGATTCTAAATCAAATTATAGAACGTCTACAAATTCAGAAAATAAGTTTATTTAAGTTAGAATTAGAATAAACGGAAAGTAGGTAATCCGTCTCGAATGGCCAAAAAAAAAAAACAAATATATTTTTACCACCTCAAGCCGTCTCTGTGAAGAAAAGTTTTACAACCCAATTGATTAATTTTTGCATTGTAAACCAGAATCACCCAAGCTTATGTCTCCAGGAAATAAAACCAAGAACTTTTACATAAAGTTGCGAAAGCCTTTAGAATCCCTTAATACGGCCGCGTCGTAAAATCCATTTTAAACCTAACGTGTCCTATGAACTGCCCACCTGCTGAATTTCAGGTCTTTAGCACAAAAAACTAAGGACTTTCAAATAAACTTGCGAGAGCCATTGTTAGCTGTCGTGTTCCAATAGGGAATATGCATGTTCTTTAAATTTACTTTTTTCCCTTGAATCTTTATTGTCAGGATATTATGCCTAAACAATTATTTTCTTATTTAGTTCGCCTTTAATTGCAAAAAATATGAACTAAAATATGCAAAATATGGGCACGAAATTCAACTTTGCAAAACGCATCACTATTGGTCGAACCAAAACATGACGTCACATTCCACGTCCTGTCATTTATCGGCGCCGATTTTCGTAGTGTTACACAGAAAGATAGGTGTTCCTGTGGTTTTTGCCATTAGCCAGTGCAATTTAAGCATTCTAGTGATATTAGAAATCATCTAGGATGATGATTGAAAGTGGTTTTGTCAAAGCACAATGGGACAATCTACCGTAAATAGATGCATTCATGATGACTATTTATTTTGCATCAAATCCAAATTTTACGTCCGCTGAGGTCAAAGGAGTGAAAGGCGCAAGGTAATTATTATAATACATGTTATATATAATCTAATACATAGGTAAGATATGTATAGTTACTTCTATTCATGAAGTTTTATTGGACTTTTGTTACCTAGTTTAAGTAGACAAGCAAGTTGTCTTCTGCTTGATGTTTAAAACAAATATAAATTACTGCTGGCTAATTCACACTATACTAGCAATTAAATTGTAATATACTTATATTAAAGTGATCTTCACAACAATATAAACACGATATTGAAGATACTTCATCTCTTCTCATTAATTTACATTTTGTTTTCGTATTTTCGCATCTCTTGGTACAGGAAAAAAATACTTTATTGGGTGTACTTCTTACAGTATTTTTACACTTAGGGACAAGGCAATACCTTTAAAATGGTTTTTAATTTTGTCGATCGTCTAGTAAGTAATTACTAGACGACCGATTTTCAGTTGTAATTACTATTTATTTTACAATAAATAGTAATTACAACTGAAAATCGGTATAAAATTACGCGTGCGTAGAGCGTGGCATGTGACGTCATAAAAGCCCGCGAAATGGCGGCGTTCAAACAGATCAAATTTTATCGATGATTTCAAAGTTATTTTAAAAATTAATCTGAACATTGCCAAGGTTATTTATATTTTTATTAGAGTAGAATGATGGAATAAGTTAATAAAAATTAAAAAAAAAGTACATGCATATTCCCTATTAACGAAAAAAGTCAAAGAAATACCCAAATGAAGCAAATATCTTTTGACCACCTTAAGCCCTCCTTTCTGACCCAAGCAGTTATTTGCATGCAAATCCTTATAAATTGCCAATAACTACATGGTTTGTCGCTTTTTAGCCTGATTTCATGATGGTAAAGAAAAAGGACATGCTTACATTAATTGAACTACTTTACATAATACTCTCCACATCTCATGATTTCATTCTATTGTATATTCATGAACTTAATTGTAAAATAAATTTAATATTTGTAACCTATTAATTGAAAAAAACCTAAGACATACGGAATGTGACATCTTATTAAATAACGAAAATATTAATTTGAATGAAACTGTCTTTTCAGGGATAACGCTGGATTCTAGATTAAAATGGGGCTCTCACTTAAAACCTCTCTCTAAGCTCTGCAGCATATGCAGTAAGGAAAGTCCGCCAATTAACAGATATAGATATGCCACGACTAGTTTATTTTAGTTATTTAAACAGTGTCATGTCTTAATAAGCGCGTCTATTTATATTTTAGAAGAACATTTTACATTGTTCTCGCATTTTATTTACGCTTATAAGCAATGTAACCAACACTTTCTTAAAACCATTTTGAAAAGAGTGTCCTTGGAGTTTCTAGCCCGTTCTTCTCTATAGGATCTACGTATTGGAATAGGCAACTAGCTTCACGACTGACTTAATAATCTGACTGATTCCTACTCCTGACAATTCAAAAACACCTTATTGGTTTAATTGAAATCTATGGTTTTGATTTGATTGATTGAATGAGGGGATTAAAGAGTGAAGTAGGTAAAGTAAATTCTATAATTACGTCACGCTGTAATTTGGTTTTATTATTTCTTAACTTTGAAATAAATAATAAATCTTGCGAATCCTCAAGATGCGTAGTAGCATCGAAAACACAAATAACATTATGATCATCATCTTTATCAAAATTACTTGAGGTTGACGCATGTTTTTGCCACACACACATTCACTACACATAGACAAATGACCTATTTTTATTGTAACTTCATTTGAACTGCAATAAAGTTATCAGTGCGCATTTTTTTATAATTGTTTTTAAAAATAATGACGTTATCACACAAATAAAGTATTAATTAAAGTATATTTATAAACTTAGATAGTAACAACTAGATAAGGGAATCGACTGATTTTCTTACCGAATGACGTCCGTTGCCCTATAAATTGTGACCTAGTTGCATTAAGCTCGGTTTCTGGTTTAAAATACCATTTGAAAAACTTAAATTGAAAGCAAATACGTGCGAATAAGAAAAACGGATTCTGCAGAAAAGATAATAATATAATCCATCCCAAAATCCGGAAAAGATGTGTATAGACATGCGGGATTAAAATAAAAAATTGTTGCATGAAAACTGTCATTGGTGACGTAATGATACGCATTCACATCGCATACACACATTTACCTCCTTTATTATGCAGTATCATCCTCATTGCGTATTCATCATTTGAACGGAGAGCTGACTAGTTAAAAACTTACACCAGTTCCGCAACGGCCGACCCTCTTCCTGGCTCGTCTCAAAAAATAAAGAAGACATTGACACTTCTATAGCGACATCCACATAGAGTAAAAAACATACTTTAACATTTTCTGGCGAAGACGAGGTGCACTACGTAGTAACTACTAATCCTGCATCACGCAATGAAAGTTCTTGCGCCGATTATATACAATTTCCCAACGACAACCGTTGGGCCGCGGTCCGCTAGGCATGATCACGGTCATTTAAGGTGCTCTAAAAACACTGCAACCCTTCACTGTGTCAGTTTTAAAAAACTCCTAAATTATCTATTTTTGTTTTGATCTGCGTCATATTTATTATTTGTTTATAATATTGATAACAAAAATGACCTTACTCCAAAATGATAACGGCAAATTATAAAAATCTAATTGTAAAATAAGTAATAGATAATTTATTTACTCATCGTTGACCCGCCACTGTTCAATGAACCGATGTGCTAATGATGCTATTGACGTAAGATCAAAATGTAAATATTACATCAAGATATTTCTGTAAAGATATACGTACAATATAGTGCTATTAGGTAAATTAATTTAGATATGATGATAAATGGATTACTATATAATATAATTTGTAAATATATTAATATGTATGATGTGGTTGTACAGTGTACTATTTAATAAAATAAATCATCTGCGCCTTTTCCCAACTAAGTTGGGGTCGGCTTTCAGTCTAACTACGATACGGCTGAACTTCGACACAACCCAAGTACTAGGCGATATCGAAGTTTCGTAGTTAGACCAGATTGTCGGACTTTTTAAGTTTGACCTGGCTAGTATTACCTAACCTTGTAATGTGCTAACCTACTCGGTTATCACTTAGCCACGATTTTAATAAATAAATAATTTTCTATAATCTAGCTCGTATAAGTACAAACTCTCTGTTTATGGGAAACTATTAAAACCATCTACATACGTATAGGTAAGCCATGTGTCATGATCACATGGTCAGTCATGGTCAAAGTTAAAACAATTATAATATGAATAAAAATTTATTTATTTGTATTAATCAACAAATACTCAAAAACAATTACATTAATGTAATACTTAATCATTTTGTAATTGACATAAATAAAAGTGCTTGCGAAAACTTAATCTTGTCTTAGCGTAACTAGGGCAGGGGTATGCAAGGTTATCAGAAATCCCAGATTCATGTGCGTAAGTCCTGATGTTAGTAATTGGTTTCTTTATTGTAAATAACATATATTTTGTTTTACTTAAACACATAGATTCTATAGTATGGGTTTTTGAAGCCACTTACACACTATATTGAACGCACAATGTGTGTGTTTATCGTCTTCTATGCGCGATTTTTTCGTATCGTCCGCATAACAATCACAGCTCTTTTATACAAAAAATATTTCTAGTAGCGTGAATCACGCTACCCAAATTGTTAATAACGCCAACTATAATAAATAGTTATTAGTAACGTTTTTTTCCTCTGGAGGTCCCAACTCATATTCCGCTGAGACGGAAGTGACCCATAGATTATTATTATTTTCCAGAGCATTAGCATGAACATTTCAATTTAAAATTATTGGTATACGATATTATTTTATATGTAATTAACTTAGTTCAATCATAATTTAATAGATTGTTGAGTAAGTAGTTATTTAAAGTACTTAAATTAATCTATTAGTTTTTTTCTTAAGCGGACAAATAAAGAATCATGGAAGGCGATTTATAAACTTGTTAAACAATTGTCAGCTATATTAGTTTTCAATATAAAACTGGTAATGTCAGGAGTGGTTGTATCGAGTATTTCTAGGTCAAGTGCACTGGAAAACAATATGGCCGATATCCGAGAATTTTCACAAAGGCTTTTGATAAACTAAAGCCGGTTATTTGTATATTTAAACTTCGATATTATTCCGTGGTTTGCAGTTTTGGGTTCAGAATGCAGTTTTCCTTTTTCAAGTGCTTGATTAAGAGAAAAATTTAAATAAAAACGTAAATATAAAAAGTATGAAATTCAATGAAAAAAAAACTGAAATTAAAGAATGTAAAATTAATATGAGTTTGAGATAATAATATACCGATAACCGACTACGATGTTATTTGTTCAGAACAAACCTTAAGAAAGGTCGGTGTTGAAAGAGTTTGTAACCACTGGTGACCACTTTATAGCAAATATTGTTATTTATCTCCAGTTATCTCATTCGTGTGCAAAAATAGCAGCAATTACGATTGTTAATCACAATTATTAGCCCTAATATCAGTTCTAACATTGGTGAAATAAAATACTTAGCAGACCGCTTTGGCAGCGCTCGTTCACGCACTACAAGAGGATACATAATCACTGCTAATATTCTGAAATAAAGTAGTATTATACCAATAAGGAAGTAGTTTCGAAATATATGAAGTGTTTCATTTTTATCTTTTCTGTGATCTCGATAAGTCAAGCCATTTCCTAGTCTGTTATTGTTATCTGGCCCTTTGGATTTATTACTCTAGAGAAAAACGGTTCTCTGGTGGTACTGTAAGTATAAGAAATAACAATGTAAGAGACAATATCAGGATCAAACGATAAAAAATATCCTGTTGGTTACACGTTGTACGCGGTATATTTACAGTCGATAGACTCAGAGCATATTTTATTTATTAATAGTTTACAAACATATTTTATGGAAATTTGTTGTGAAATTTTAAGTTTAAAGCTGATTTCAGAGGTTCTAATCGACCCGATAAGAAAATATATAGATACTTAAAAAAATACTATGAAGATCGATTAGTGAAAGGTGAAAAAGTTACTTAAAAAACGAATGAAAAATAAAAATGTAATGTAATTCAGGCCTCTGGATTTATCAACAACCAAGTTACGTCGAAAATGTCTAACAATAATGTCAGTAGGTATATTATAATCTTGGGGTGCTGGCTTTGAAAATCTCCCCGTGGTGCACCCTGGGCAACGTCGGCGATGGCACTTCTTTGTTTTCTCCCTTTGGAGAGGGTGCCATCGCCGACGGCTAATATTCTGGCAAGGAGGGGTCTACCTCTAAGGCCACTCTATGTTTTTCCATCGCCCTCTGATTCATGCAGAGGGTACTGTATGGAGGAACAAAAAGGGGGCGACGGGTTCACGAACACTGAATTACCTCAGGAGTAGTGGATATAGGTCTAACTTAGACCACCGTTCGGCCCAACCGTAACCCTGCCCGGTAAAGGCCAGACACGGAGGCTCCTTGAAGCTGCGAGGAAGAAAACCTCTATAAAAAATCACAATCGTGGGGCGGAATTGACTGCCGTCATTGGATCTCTCCAAGGACGGTTCACATCGGTCTGATACAGGCCACCTTCCGGCCAAGCCGTAATCTTGAATTGACAGGACCGGTGGATCTTCGGATCCGCGAGGAAGAAAAACCTCTATAAAAAATAACCCTAATCTCACGTTCTAACGCCCGGCAATGAGATGAATGGCTGAGGGGAACTCAGTCCCGAGGGCGTTCCCGTCGGAGGACATAAAGCTCACATAATGGCAGAAGTTAATAGACAAGAATCTACCCAGGAGGGTCCCAGACGCAATTCGTCTGGGGAATCCCTCCCGGAGCCAGTCGGCTCCGGCAGCTTCCAGTCGTATTCTGGGGGGAGCAACCAATGCCCAAACAGTCCGTTGGTCAGCTGTAAATCGACCACCAATATAAACGCGAAGGTCGCGACAGTGGAGGAGGACCACGAAGTGTGTAGGGGAACCGGCCTTGTTGTGGGAGGTGTTCGCATCGGCATCGAGTCCTCGATGAGATATCTAGGACTCGTACTCGACAGCCGATGGGACTTCGGACCTCACTTTCGAAGTCTGGTCCCCAAGCTTATGGGGGCGGCAGCCGCGCTTTCGCGGCTACTACCCAACTTGGAGGGACCCGACGCCTCCTGTAGGAGACTATACGTTGGGATCGTGCGGTCCATGGCCCTATATGGGGCCCCAATTTGGGCGGAAACCCTGACGACCTGCAATGCTGCTATTTTGCGGCGCCCACAACGGGTTATGGCCGTCAGGGTCATAAGAGGATATCGCACAGTCTCCTTTGAAGCGGCGAGTCTCCTAGCCGGAACTCTGCCATGGGACTTGGAGGTGAAATCCCTCGCAACACTATACCAGTGGCGTAGGGAGGCGCAGGGGTGGGACCTGAGACCTGTCCCTCGTATAATAGAGGCGCAACGGTCCCCGCTCCGCCAGGTGCTCTTGGCTCAGTGGAAAGAACGACTTGAGCGACCAAGCGCAGGGCACGCCACGATTGTGGCGGTAAGGCCCGTTATGGAGGATTGGCTGGAGAGGCGACATGGCGCTCTCTCCTATCGAATGACGCAGGTGCTCACCGGACACGGCTGCTTCGGGAAGTACCTGTGTCGCATAGGCCGGGAGCCAACGTCTGTGTGCCACCACTGCGGGGGCTGCCGCGAGGATTCCGCACTCCACACTTTGGTGGAGTGCACTGCGTGGGTGCAGCAGCGTGCTGACCTCGCGGCGGCTATCGGTGTGGGTAGCCTCTCGCTGGAGACCATGATCAGGTGCATGGTCCAGAGCGAGAGTGCGTGGGGTTCCGCCGCCTCATTCTGTGAGGTAGTGATGCATGCCAAAGAAGCGGCGGAAAGGGAACGGGAGAGAACTAGTACTCTTCCGTCCCGCAGAAGACGCACCAGGCGCCGGAGAGCGCAAAACGATCTCCGGCCTCCATAAGCGATTGCCTGAGGGCGACCGACAGGGCTATCTGTCGCCCTAGCAGGAGCAGGCCTAAGACGGTGGCGCGACGTGTTCCGCGCGCGCCTCTCTAAATTAGATTGGACAGGTACATCATGGTGGGGTCGCCTTGCTCAACAGGCGGCCAAGTCTGTCGGGGTTCACAGGGATTTCCTCTCTAGGGTACACCTGAGGCCCCGGCAAGAAGACCAATGACGGAACACTGTGTGGTTTTAGTCGGTTCGAGTCCGACATACCACCTTACCGTTGCCCCGGTGAGGTGACGACCCGTGGGGGTGTCCACACAAAAAAAAAAAAAAAAAAGGTATATTATAATCTTGGAAATAGTTTGACGACTGATCCTTTTTAATTGCACTAGTGCCATGGTTGTGGAATGTGTGCCTTAAGTTAAACTTTATTTCTTTGTACCATTGGTATTGCTATTTGGTTTGGTTTTCCGCATTTAGACTCAAAAAGGGTCTATTATGCGTGCAGATAAAGCTGGCTAGTTCAGCCAGTGTAGCTCCTTCCAGAAGCACAAAAGCCTCATGGGGAATTCACCGGCTTCTAGGAGCGACCTCGCATCCGAGGATATTTGCCCGGTGTCACTCCCTAGCACTCCTTAGAGGGCTGTCTGTCGCATTAATGCAGCATTGTCGTGTAATGGTTCCTATAACTATTAGTGGTTGATATTCCACTATTTGATTCGGACCCTTTCGGTTCTACCACAGACTCGGGTGCTTAACTCTGATGGCTGCTACAGCTGCTTCCTGTTGTATATACAGGTCTAGCCTTAATTCTGTTCTCTGCCACCAGGCACAGCACTAGCACCGTACGTGATGATTGGCCGTAAAACCGTTTTGTACAGCCATAGAGGAGTCGCTTGCATTGGCAGAAAATAATGCAGGCCTTGTTCAGTTTTTTGTCCAGGTGCCTGTTTCTTAGGAGTTTACAGTCCAGTATCCGTTACTAACTAGGTCACGTAACCAGGTGGGTTACGTGACCTCGTTGGTAAGGGCTAGACGGGTGTCAAATTGTTTAGGTAGTCTCAGTTCTCCTAAACTACGTTTATTTGTGAACATAATCATCTCTGTCTTTGTCGGGTTCACTGTTAAGTTGTGTTTTTTCGCACCATTATTCTACGACCTTCAAAGCGGACCTCATTTGGTCGCATACTACACTCTCAATGCGGCCACTGATGAAAATGGTCAGGTCATCTGCATAGCCCACTGTGATGTAGGTGATTAGCTCATCACAATGTTTCATAAGAGAGGTGAGAGGACTCCTGGCCACCGCCCTTCTCGCTATGTCATTAACAGTAAAGTGTATAAGCTCTATATCTAAGCATGCTATCGATCCACCCAGCAATTGTGTAAGCGACCCCAAGTCTTGACAGAGCTTGGCATATGCTAGTGAACTTTGTTTTGTTAAAGTCACCTTCGATGTCAATGAAGGTTCCAAAGGTTGACATTTTGCATTTTAGATTGCCCTCTATGTATAAAACAACTCGATGTGCGGTAGATTTGCCAATCGAGTAAGCGTATTGGTTGGGGTTCAAGGCTGATAGGTCTGAATAATTTGGGTAGAGTGTAATCTCTTTTGCCGGGTTTGGGAATGAAGACTACGTTGACTTCTCTCCATTTCAAAGGGACGTAGCGGTGTGCCAAGCAGCGTCTGTAAATGATCCGGAGATGATCTATCAGAGCCCTATCCCACCATCTTAGCAGGCCTGGGAAGACACCATCCAGTCCTACCGCTTTGTATGGAAGGAAGCTGTTAATCGCTCACAGTAACTTTTCATGATCCACGATTTTACGGGCAGTGGTCCAGTCTGAATCACTTGGTATGTTTTCCCTACTATCTTCCCATGTCATTTCTTTGTACTATAGCGACACCGTATTTAAAATTTGTTTATACATTGATTTTTTTTGCCGATACCAACTTTTTTATGGTGTAAAAAGCAGTTTTTTTTTATTAGACTTAGGCGGCTATTATTTTCTTTATTATGTTTTTTATTAACCAATATAAAAGTGCATTAATCCCCATTTTTACTTGCAGTGGAAAGTTCTTACAGTAGGTACTTGATTTACTTTGAACAGACATATTGTTTATCTCATTGATCTTGGTATGTACCTACACCGATTACTGAGATGTTTATTATTCCATAATTGCCAAAACAATGAAAGCCACTTAACGGTATGGAATTTTTCAGACAGTTATCGATACTGCACTGTTCATTAATAATAATAGTAATCATGCGGAATAACATATTTTGCGGCTTATATTTTTCCACTGCCTATTTTATATAGGCCAGCTAATAACACACGATGCTATGTGCGTGATAATTTATGTACGTTTGTGTGTGTTTACACAAATCATATGCGCTAAATGATGTTTTTAAGTTTACTTGCATTTGACCGAATATAAGTATATATTGATCCTATAGGTTTTTCATAATATCTACTCGCAATCGGTATTCCTAACACATGTCTTCAATGCATTAGTATGACAGAAGTAAGAATGCATTTTTAACGTTGGTTTGATAAATGTTTGATGTGTTTACTTGAGATGTGTTTGTAGTAATAGCAAACTCGAACACATTACGGGACCACGTTCTATTACACGTGTTTCTAAGATATCATGATTTTTTCAGTATCACGACGTACTTATATAGAAGAGAACTTGAGTGTGTTATTGCATACGTTTTCCAGTTTGATGAACATTTCTATTGTAATAGCCAATAATAAGTTTGTTTATTTACAAATTTAAATGGTAAAGTCTGGATGACTCTTGGACCTCTTGGTGGAGTAATTTGTTTTGAGTTTAGGGGTATTTTTGTAATATCAATTGTTGCAATCATCATCAGCCCCTCATTATCCACTGCTGGACATAGGCCTCTCCTAATGAACGCCACTGAGCTCGATCATCAGCTCTCCTCATCCAGTTCTTCCCTGCCGTTTTGCGCAGATCGTCACTCCACCTGGCCGTAGGGCGTCCTACACTACGTTTCCCTTGACGTGTTCTCCACTCCAAAACTCGCCTACCCCAGCGGTTATCGGTTCTGCGGGCAATGTGGCCAGCCCACTGACATTTCAGCTTGCTAATTCTTTGAGCTATGTCGGTTACCTTGGTTCTGTGTCGGATAACTTGACTAAAACTAACACAGAGACACACCAAGCATAGCTCTCTCCATAGCAAATTGTTGCAAGGTTGTTAGTAATATCTCTGTTACAATTTTTTTTAATATTGAAATTAGACACACAAAACAATTTTGAAAAAACAGTCCGAAAAATCTTTACAGCGCTTCTGCTCTAGTGACTGGATATTGATGGTTAGAAATGAGGATTTGTGTTCATTGGATCACATATAGTCTAATAAGACAAATGAAAAAGAAAGAAAGAACATCAGTTTATTTTATAAGACAAGGAATACATCTGACTTATTTAAAAAAAAAATGGAATATAGAAAAAACGACAATTACAATTACTATGTCCAAAATACTGGTTGTCAACACTCAAACTTGATTAACGTTGAGGTGATGTAGTCCATACACTGACCGATACATATACCGAGGTTTCCACGTCTAGTCTAATTGGTCTGTAGCAGCTTGAGGCTGAGCTCTCTCACTGAGGTTTTTTTTGCAAAGCACATAACTTTCATTATATTTGTTTTTAAAAACTGTTCGGTTTCTGCATCACCGAATGTCATCACTGAGTAATTCATTCTTGCCTTAACTTTCATAAATCAGAACACTTGGTTATGGCAAAGATTAAAAATTTATATTATTTTAAAAATAGTGCCCTCAGCTTTGTGAACTTAGTTATCTTGCTAGTCTATTTAAATTTAATATTATTGAAAATATTAAAACTATTCCAAGTATTTGTTCGAAGAAATTCTAAAACACTTTAAATTGTTTACATGTGCGTATTGAAATGGTTTTAATGACAGATTTGTTAAAAATAAATGCTGAAAATATTTTCTTTAAGATATTCAGATATTTATTTAGATACAAATTATAGCAATGTACTTACAGTAAAAGGTCCGTCCGTGAGGGATACTAAAGTATCGTGATTTACTGTCTACACAGTAGATTACGTGTTTGTCTTGTTTCTAGCGCACTAAGAGTCTGGTATTGCAATGTATATTCAATTTATAAGTACCTATTTCAAAAGCTCCTCAAGATTAAATGATGCATGAATATTTGAACGTTATTTACGATTACATACGGCGTACTGAATGCCGCAAATGTATAATTAAATGAAAATAATCCCCTCCAATTCTGTAGTATTTAATTGGAAATAAAATACCAAATAATATAAATCTATAATTTAATTTAAAATAAGAAATAACTGCATCGTAAATTGGCATATAACATAATACTTCATAATAAATTGTAATATTAATGTACAAATTATAATAAAAAAAGTAATACTGGCAATGATTCTGGGAAGAAGTCTACTGTCTACATTGTCTATTTTGAAACTACCCGCTTCGTCTATGAAATAGTAAGTATCTAGAAATTGAACAGAATTTATCTACGCATCGACGACAAAGCACAAATATTAGGTCTTTACATATTAAATTGGCGTTTTGTAGAACTGGCCACTTCGATCTCAAATATCTGGCGTTCGGTTGGGAATTCTAAATTCAAATTAATTTCCAATTTTGGGCTTGAGTATGTTTCGAATTTAGTGATTCATTTGTTTTCGTGCCATTTGATTTTCTTTGACACCGTTTAGTTCACAATTTGGAAAACTTAAAATATCGCGTTATTTACGAATACTAGTTCTATCGCGGCCATCGCGTCATTTACGGGTGCTTTGGTTGACAGAATCCAGAGCTTCTAGTTGGTACTTAAGTGAGCCATTCCAAAGGTGACTGCAGTACTCCATACAAAATCGAAATAGGGCCGTATAGAGATGACGCAGCTGTTCACAGTTGAAGTACCGCTGGACCTTCGAAATGACTCCCAATTTCTTGGAAGCTGTCTGTGCCATGGACTCGAATTATTGACTGAAGTTAAGTTTGGACGTGACAGTGATGCCCAGAAGCCCTAGATGGTCAGCAATCGCCAAGGATACACCTTGGAATGTGGGTGTTAGTTCGAAAGTACTCTTTTTCGCGGAGAAGAGACACTCCTGTGTTTTAAAAGGGTTAAAATTAATAAGATTGGCCTCACTCTCGTCGGACACCCGCTGCATTGTCAAATTAACCTTTCAATCATGGACATACTCAAAGACTGGGTTTCACGTGAATTTGCTCACGCATTAAACATATATCTATCCACAACGGCGCTGTCATCTGCGTAGCCAATAATGTCAAGTGTTAAAAGGTCGTATATATGGAGCAGATCCCCTGGATCCCCACGGCTTGGATTGAACGTTAGTAAGCTTCCAGGAATGTGGGACCTTGCCGGTTTCTAGTGAGAGTCGATAGATTTGTGTCAGAACAGGAGACAATTCAGCTGCGCAGCGCTTAAGAACCACCGAGGGAATGCCATCTGGACCACAGTTCTTAGTCTAGATGCATCAAACAGTTAAGTTACTCTTTTTGGCGGCATTTAATCTTTCTGTCTAGATAAGAATATTCTGCGAAGAGATTAGCAAATAGTTCGGCTTTCTTCATAGCGCTGTGCGCTATAGAACTATCAAGTTTATGCAAAAGTGAGAGCGGTGACAGAACTTCAACTCAACCGACTTGACCAGAAAGCTTTACTCCTACTCGTTAAGGATAAGAAGTTAACTTGTCCCCAATACGGTCAATGTGGTCAAAACGAGCTCTTCTGATCACTTTTTTGCAGGCCTTTGCAGCAACTTAATAGGCTTTCTTCTTGGCTGGAAGATCTTACACCTTTTAGCTGAGAGGCAGTCAGCGTTGAACCATTACCGAGCTTTCATTTCAAGGGATATGTCAGCAAAAAGAATAAAGTACTCCATAACTTGACACATCACACTTGAGACAGCGTCAGAGCAACACGATGGATCTTTAGAAAAAAAGCACACCTGCCGCCAAAGATAAGAAGCGAAGAAGTGACCTGTACGCATCTCCGAGTCCTGGTATGCGAGAGCGTGAAGCACGATATGGTCGGATACTTGATTTTCAAGTGTACTGGGAGGCTTAGAGCACTGCCACTCGTCCAAACTATATTTATTTCTAATTCCAACTGTAACTTGAAATATTGCTACTCCATATCCAAGAAAAGAGAGGATTATGAAAATCTTGACCCCTTGATAATTAAATTTTGAAATAGGCAAAAAATTAAACTTTCTAACTATATGATTTTATTAATTCTATTTCAACTTTTTACTTAAATAAAATGTGTATAAATTCTCTATATTATACAGGAAGGCATAAACTTTACGTTTTAAGTGTGTATAAAACATGTACGTACACTTTACTGTGCATCATAAGAGACACACAAGTTGAGACAGTCTACGTGACAGTTATAAAAGGTGATCTTATCGGTAGCGGTAGCGTAGCAGAACGTTGACAAAAATAAATTTAAGTATATTTTATAGTCTTTAATTTAAAAAAATACCTTGGTTATAAATTATACAACTTACAATTATTCACGTCATCTTCTTCTATGTGTTAAGTGGTCTCTAAATTGTAGACTATTCTGGAACTGAAGTTGCAAGAATCGGCATTTTCTTTATATATTTCTTTAATTTACCCTTTCATAACAAAGCCATCATTTTGCTTTTTTAATCACCCGTGGCGTGTAGCCACGGGTGATTAATTAATGATTAACGATAACACTGTTGAGTCGGAATCAATAAAGTTATTATTTTGAGTCAGCAAGAAGGAGCCTGGGTTTAAACTTCGCCACACATACTGCAACTCTAGGTAAAAGGCTTAGTTTACTTCTATTACAATAAAATAAACTTTAACTATCTCCATTGAGCAACACTCTTAAAATGCCCGTTACATGACGCAGGTAGAAAACCCTTCTGATTGCAAATTGATGAAGGATCTCGGTCAATCTTCTCGACGTACGCATACGGTGCAAAAAACGGTTATTCCATCATTTAGCTGTTATTTTGAAATCACCTTGGCTATTTCTAACACCTGGTGCATTCTTTGGATTAGAGGAAAATATCGTTTTATTAGTGTAGTGAAGAAAGCGTTATTGTGTAGCGGTGTTATTCCAATAAAAGCAATTTTACATACTAGTTTTCTGATATGAAAATATATTGTAAGTAGCGTTTGTAGAAATAATATAAAAGAAAAAAATAAAATAAAACCTGACTACGACTTTGAACAGCAAATTATAGAGATGGAACAAAATAGCGTAGAAACATAAAGAATTTTTCAATCGAATATGATAAATAGTTCCCTTTACGTTTTATTGTTATTGGAAGAAGCTGATAAATGATAACTTTAATTTTACTTATATGTTAGGTTATTTAGTTCTATAAATAAAATCTTAAACAGAACTGATGGTTATATTCAAATTTCTCTTTTCTGTCTATCGCTATTTTTGACAACCCTTAAAATAATATAAAAATAAAACTTAGCTATGACTTTTTGCATTAAAAACCATCCAGCGTTCTCCTAGGGTTGCTTAGAGGGAATAAACAAACCACGCACAAATTCAATAAACTCTTGAAATCATATGTATGAAATCGGGTAAAATGTCTGCCTTTGTACGACCTCTTAGCTTAAAATGAGTAAGCCTTTGCTCACCTAAAGTATACCCTAGGAGAACAAGTAGATAATGTTATGGACATTAACCTACTTCGGAACTATACATTTCAGCTTGGTGGTAGGTGTTAACAAGAATCCTAGCTGTGTCTAAACTACATGACCCTTAAGATTACCTTTGAATAATACATGAACGTTGACTCTTAGCTATGGTGTACATATACGTGCATACTGGTATATTGTATGTTATTATTTGCTAGTAGGGCTTCATAAAAGAAACGAGTAGGTACTGCATTGAATTGCAATCTACGTAAGTACTTCTTGAAGCAAATCCAAAAATGGAATGGTTCGTTTTTCGTAATTAATATGTTTTAAACAAACGAAATGGAAAACAAACGAGTTGTTAGGAAAAAATTAGGGTCGAAAGCATGGGGTTGGGGTAACGGGTGAGGCTGCTCGTCACCCTAGCAGAAGCAGGCCTGAGATGGTGGCGCGATGTGTTCCGCGTGCGCCTCTGATGGAAGGGGGGCGAGGGCCTCCGTACGTTTTGGTGTGGCTGCCTATTATTTAACAGGCGGCCAAGGTCTGCCGGGGTTCTCGGGGACTTCCTTCCTAGGGTATACCCGAGTGCCTTGCAATAGATCCATTTATGTTGGAACACCGTGTGGTTTTAGTCAGTTCGATTCTGACATACCACTTCACCGCCAGCCCCGGTGAGGTGATGACCCGTGCATCCCGGTTTCCACAGGTTAAAAAAAAAAGGGTTGAAAGCATATCTCAAGATTTAAATCGTTTAATTTAAATGTATATGAAAATCGCCCATTTATATCATCTCAGCACCAGGGCTGCCAGTAAGGACAACTGATTTTATACCGCCGATTGTTAGAACTTACACAAAATCACGTACTATTATAGAACGGTGTTGTACAACTACGTAAGTCAATGTTTGGAGATTTCAATAAAAGGTGTTTTAAATTTAACGTATAAGGGTTTTACAGTTTACCACAGACATGATTTGTTTTAAGTATCTGTATGTATATGTGCGTAGTTATTACGCTATAACATCAGTAATAAGATTGTATCCAATTATACGATGCAATCTACTATACAAACAGGATTCATTAGATAACCGAATTCTGCGAATTTAGTATCCAATTATACAATCTGGCAGCCCTGCTCAGCACGTGTCAAATATGTACACTGAACTAGACAATCATACCTTAAAACAAGATTAGATTACTTAAAAGGCTCTAGATGAATAAATAGCAAAGAACCAAATATTTGAGTTGTTAAGTCTCACAGTCCTTTGTTTTATTAAAACCAGTGTTGTTATTTAGTTTCTAAGTAACAAGTGTTATAAATAGTATTGCCAGGAATTTCGAGGTTTGTACAAAGTTTTGTAATAATGATTTTGTTGAAAATACGGTTGTTTGCGCATAGTGTTACCGAGTTGAATTGAAAATACTCTTTATTGTATTTTTGCCACTGCAACATGAACAGGGCTAGGAGCTATATTTTGATAGTGATATGCTTTTAGGCGAGAGCTTGCCTCGCTTTTTAAACAAAAATGTAGATTTCTCTTAATGCAATTGACTCATTTGCTTAACATGTATGGTTTTTTTTTTTAAAGACAGCTCCCGCAGTAGGAATTACTCCTGCGTCGCGGGGGACTTTACAAATATACAAACAACGGACGCAAAGAACACCCAGACTCGGGTGGGAATCGAACCCACGACCTATGGCATAGTAGTCAGGGTCACTAACCACTAGGCCAACAGTCGAGTTAGTAAAGTTACCTTCATTGTACCATAATATACTTTATTGTTGCTCTTCTTACTAAGTAATTACGTATTTGTTTGTTCTCCACAAATACGTAAAACGCGTTCATATCAGAAGAAACACTCACTGATATAATGCTTCTTTAAATTCACTTGTCTATGTGAAAATAAAGATTAAATCCTGAGATATTTTAATATGAAGGCGTTGTCAGCTGCAGACGGTTAATTGTGATTTCACGCGTATGTGATAGTATTATGATAGTAGTATAATTAGATAAAGATGTATTTTTGAACAAAATAGGATCACGTACATGAGTAGCATACATGTTATTATGTTACTTCAAAAACACTAAGATTTGAGGAAAATAATATTATGCGAGAAATATGTTTCCAAGAGCGCACAGGGGGGTAATTTTTTTTTTATACTACGTCGTTGCCAAAAAATTTATACGCTACGCGATATCGCAATGCCGGGCAGCAAAAAGATTAGTTATATTTTCTTAATAAATATCTCAAAGTACTTGTCCTTCTATAACAATATGATGATATTGAGGAGGTTCGCTCGAAGTATTTTATTGCTTTTATAACAAATCAGTGAACCGAACAGGAAACCTTATACACTTGAATTCACAATCGCTAACCTAGCTGTTTCCCGTAGTTTCACGCGCGTTTATGGTCACTGCTCCACTCCTAAGGGTCATAGTGCAATGTTACATAGCCTATACTATTCCTCATGAATCTGGCTATCATATACAAAAAGATTTTTTCGAATTCGACTGATAGTTCCAGAGATTAGCGCGTTTAAACAAACAAACAAACAATGAAACAAGAAACTCTTCAGTTTTATTATTTAAAGACATGAGTCTGGGCCTGCTCCCCTAATTTTAAGTGGGAATAAAATAAACTATTACGTCATTATACGTGTAAAAGGATACTAAATATTTGTATTATTTTTTTAGGTGGCGTGGGTTTTAGTATTTACCTATATGAAATGATCTAATCCTTGCCCTTTAAACATGATTTTGTTGACGCTACATCAAAAACTAACTATTTAATAAAAAATAGACATTATTATGACTTGTTATACAGTTGTGTTACGCTATTGGTCTGTTGACAATGGTGGGGTGATAAATGGCTAGGCATGCATTATAAGTAGAAAACTATCACTTGTTTACTGATGGAGGTACCAAAAACATAGTATGCAGTTATTTAGTGATTTTAATAGTTTATTTCAATAGTGGCGAGATTATTTCTAACATTTATAATGCATACTGATAATATCTAGAACTAAAATTCTAGTGCCACTGCTACTGCTACTCATTTGTAACATTGTTAGTGATTATAGCAGTAACTGATTTTTATCTAAATGAAACTGGTTAAAGCCAGTATTCGCAGTTTTGTTGTTATTAACCTAATACTGATAAAGTATGTTTATTTTCATTATGAACAGAAGTGATACTTGACGCTAGTAACCTTTTAATTACCGAGGGTACGGTAAGTTATATATAGTATAGTTTTCCAGTTCTACCCGTCACCGTTTATAGATCAAAGATGTATATATATGAATACGTACATATATGTATGTTACCTCGAAAAGAGTAACATATGTGTATGTTGCCTCAAAAAGACTAAGATTTAAGGAAAAAAATATGCGAGAGGTGGTTCTTTATAAAGTTCAAAAGAGCCCACAGGGTGGTTCAATTGTTTATACTATATCGATGACCAACAAGCGACAACAACAACATGGTAAGCGATCCGTAGCCTACGGACGCTTGCAATTCAAGGGACCCGCATACGCGTTGCAGACCCCTTAAAACCTATACACTCCTTTCTTGAAGAAACCCAATACTGTAGTCCCTCAAGAAAGTCTCGGTAGGTAGCACATTCTTAAGCCACCGTTCGCGGGAGGAAATTCCGGTACCATATTGTGCGTGACCATTTAAGTACCAAGGTGTAAAGGTGAACGTCCTGCCAGCGGCGAGCGGTGTGGTGGTACAATGCGGCCGTGGGCAAAGGGCCCGATGTATCGGAGACCCATACAGCCATTGTTATGCGCTTTAAGAACGAGCGAATCTATGAGATTAAGTCTCGCAGGTTTTAAGGATATATACCGTTTTCTTGAGATTTAGTGTCAAAAGACTGACTGAAAGCCAGTTCATTACTGACTTAAGAGCTCTTTCCGCATGTATATATGTTTCTGCCCACTCATATCCATGAAGAAATAGCGCCGTGTCATCCGCATGTGGAGCAGTTTGTCAATGAGAGCTTGCAGAGACTATTAATATATATTAGAAATAAAGTTGGGCCAGCATGGATCCCTGTGGTACACAATAGTTGAGAGTTTTAGTATAACTCATGAGGTTATTTATTTTAACGCACTGGGTTCTACCCGTGAGATATTCCTTAAACATTTTATGGGTGATTTCATGGATTCCAATGGTTGCCAACTTGTCCAAAAGGTGTGTAACAGACACAGTGTGAAATGCCTTGGTAAGATCAAGAAAAATACCTAGACACTTCATTCCTTTATCTAGTTTGGAAACTGCGTGATCCACAAGCGAGACTACAGCGTATTCAGTCAATTTTCCACGTCTAAAACCATGCTGGTACGAAATTTGGCAGCATCCACATGGTTAACTTCAAATTCAAATAATTTACTTCGGACAACTTGAACTTGAGCTGTTTTCTTGCGATTAACCTCTTGGAAGTTGTCTGTATGGGCCTAAGCAAAAACATCTCCAATGCGCTACAGAATCGAAGCAGTCGCAACAACATCCTGAAAGTATTATTATATGGAACATGTAGGAGATCTACTGCTTTTTTCGTGTAATTGACCTATAGGTTACCGGTGTAAAAACTTTGAAAATATGCCTTGAACGAGGTAATTTTTACTTGGTCACTGCAACGGGCAAACCTACGAGCCAACACATTACCTCTAACTACAAGTGCCCTATGCTCTTTTTCTTGATGTCTACATCATTCTTAAGGTCATCGTCAGTGAGAAAATGTCCCAGATATTTAAACTTTGACACTCGGTTCAAAGGATGTCCATTTAGTGTAACACTTTGTCTGGAAATCTACGGGCGGCCCTATGTATCCTATCATGTATTCACTCTTACTCAAAGCATACAGCCCATATCCATAAGAAGCAGCATATTTTTCACATATTTTGAGTAGCTTACTGATTGCCCCAACAGTCTTAGCAACGCCCCGTTTCTACCGCAAAGTTGATATTATTAACGCTCACTCCATTTTCTCGATATCCAACATTCATGTCGCTGAGCTCGCTGATGAGGCCATCCATGTATAAATTGAATAAACATGGGAGGTGTTAATCCTCCCTGTCTCACATCGCATTCAAATCTGTAAGTCTGTGAGTATTTTTTTTTTGTTTTTTACCTAAGTAGTCTGATTACCGTACCAATACTGAAAAAAAATCAGGACCTCAGCAAGCACCCCTATCCCTTACCTTGTTCCAAAACAAATCATAAGACGAAATAGGTGTATACCGGCGTATTATGATCTGTGTAGTGTTGGATAGCTTGAGACTCAGGATAGCACTTTCTGTAGATAGTCCTATTCCCATTGCATGGTGTGGTCGCCTGGTGATCAGGAGGCCAAGGTCTGCAGGGATTCTCGGCAGCTTCCTTCTTAGGGTATCCCTGTCTGACTGTATTTACAATAAACATGATGGATATATTGCTTTAGAGGATCTAATATACGGTATACAGTACATACTTCCAAATCAAAGTAGCTATTACCGCTGATCATTTAGTAGATGGAGTAAATTCGAGGTCGATGTCGGTCGTTCCACAAGAGATTAATATTTAATGCACTGTATGGATGATGTCATCTTATGCAATATTCCAACATAGTTAAAGGTATTACTTACAATATTTAGACAAGTTACTACGTTACTTTTGTTAGTTATTAGTATTGTTTTAGTCGCGTTACGTTTACCAAATTGTAACAACACTACCAGTTTCGATTTATTATTGTAGGTTTGTCTCCCTGTAAAAATCTAACTCGATGGTCTTGACAATGTATTAAATATTTTACAGGTGACATTGGCGGTTTTGCGTTACCTACATATAATTGAAACCGATATAGTTTTAAGCTCTTATGTCCCTTAAAGGTTAAGCACCTTACTGATCTCTCTTTTTTTGGCCGTTTTCCTATTTTTGCCTTTGCCTATAAAAATAGTGTATATTCTATATATTTTATCGTTCCGACTAGTACAACATACGGAATTAGAAGTCAGCAGAGTTTCCAACAAATTAATATTAAGTACATAATTATATTATTAGTACTGGAGTGGCTCGTACTTGCAAAACATATAATATTATTGTTTGTAACCACTATTCTAATTTAAAGTATACACTATAAGTACGTGTTACGTCAGAACAATAATATTTGTCATAATACGTACGAGTATTAGTTAAATAAATATATTAGCTGAAAATATGCTATCTTGGTACTCTAATACTTACGACAAACCTTAAACGTATATTTTGTACAAGCTTATTTTTTAGAACCTAAAGGAAAATACTTTTATAGTATTTATATCTAAGTCTTTATAGTTCTAATAGAAACGAACTTTCTAATCTATTTCTTTCTATAACATTCTAGAATGGAAATCAACCGATGATATTGTATAAATTGTTTACGAGTAAATATGAGATAAAAATAGTTGAATAACTTAACTACATATTGTACAAAACAACACTTTATCACTGATTTATTATTATTATGTTCCGAAGTCAATAGGTAATTTGCAACGTAAAATATACTCTTATAATTGACGCGTTATTTATAATTAGATATAAGTTGTGTTACTCATTGATTGTATACCTCCAGCTCTGAAGTGCTTCTACGAATTCAGTGGGACTGTCTCTGATAAGAACGATATCATCCGCGTAAAGCAGGATGTCCAAGAGTGGTTAATTATGTACATTTGCAATAGGGTTCAGAGTTGATCTCTCTGCCGGACTCTTTACTTTGTGGGAGACTTTATTATACATTAGAAACAACATTGACATAATATTCTGGTACATTCTGCGGCAGTATAGACTGCTAGATTAGATGTCACAGCACACGATGAATATAGGCGCGATAGTTTGCACACAGCCTGAAGTTAAATTTGTTTTTAAAGAATGGGATTAGAAAACTCTTAAATTAACTTCTCTGGATCGCTGCATCCCTCTTGTACGTACGCTGATATTACGTTCAGAAACACTTGCTTGTCCAGTGTCCAGTAATACGTTTGACTTTTACGATACGCTCCTAAAAGCCTTCGTCGATTACGATGTCTACATCATTCTGTTTCGACCCCTTCCACTTGGACTCCTGTATGCGATATGTGTTAACGCCCAATTGTTTTGTTTCAAACTTTTATTATTTTTATTCTTGATGAGTAATTACATGCGTGGTTTATGATTTTACAGTCGGTTGCTACCTGACGTCAAGACAGTGCCCCCTCTTACTTACTGGGGCTTAGGACTCTTGTTTGAGTCCTCCGTCATTATTTACCGGTGAGATACTCAGAACAGATATGTGCACATATTATGTGGGTTCAAATATGCAATTTAAGAATATGTCTGTCTGGATGTTTACAATAAACTTATCCATGTTCTAGAATTTACAGTACAAGATATGCCTGTGTAATATAGATCTTGAAAGCAATGTATTATTGTTCTATTCTAAGAGACTGTTATGCTCATCGTTATCTATCTAAATGTTTGTGAGGCCAAATTACGAATTTCTGTACTTCATATAAAAATTACTTTTAGTAGTATTTGTTAATCAAAGCCGAATATTGATAACTAGTATAACCAGCATCTCATCTCGCTGCTAATAGAACTCGAAAGATATTTTGTTCTATCTATTTGTTTAATAAAAGTGAACACAACAACTTAATGTGATAAATTATTTAGTTCATAATATACAATTAGCTGTATTGTTAACATGTGTATGTATTTTTTAATACTTTTCTCTGATAATAGTTTATTATCGTAGCACAATATACACGTATTGTAGTTATTAAATATTAATTAATATTTATTCATTTTCGCATTTGTTTGTGAAAGAATTAAAACAGTATACAAATTGTAAACATGGTTCTTAAGCAGATAGCGGCTGTTTACCTTTTTTATTCGATTGCCGAAGAAGGTTAGAGAATGTTTTTCGTGGGTATGTATGTACATCTTACATGTATGTATTTACATCTACATAAGTAAGTATGTCTTAAACTTTATCACGCTCTACACCCTAAACCGTTTGATGTACTTCCATAAAAGAGGAGTCATTAGATTGGTCTCATTTGTAGGAGTAACATTATTTCGTTTCCTAGTTAATTATTTTAACGCGGTCGGTTTTTTTTTCTTTTTTATGGTTTATTTTTAAAAAAACATTATATTTAACAGTTGTGGATATCAAGGTGTAACGAAATTAGCGACCGAGGTGTTTTAATTTTTACACGCATTTATTAGTTTCGAATTCTTCGAAATTGTAATCTGGATAAAAATACATTACTGACAACATAACATCTAGCTAGTAGGATGATGAAAGTGGCACATAAACAGTGAACATATTCATTATTACTAGTAAATTTTTCGAATCGAACTAACATTTTGTTTTGCTAAACGAATCCCATATATTACATATATTGACGAGGCTCTGATGATGGAAGTAAGAGGAGCATAATGGAACTCTTCAATGGCTACTAGCAAGGCCATCTAATATGAGTTTGGTCTCCTTTGGTTTGTTCTTATGACCTTTCCCAATTTATTTCGTATTAACAAGTAAGATTGGCGGCGGTAAGGTTCTTTGAACCATTTATGACTACTAATTTAGAAGTATATATATAATAGTAGTAGTAGTAAGCGTTGTGTTCTTTTCCAATAATATTCGTTATATAAATGTTTGTAATGCAGCCACACCTTCGGAACATAAGTAAATATTATGACGCTTAGTAAATAAATACGTCACAGCTTCTTGAGTGGTAAACAAGCATAGCTTGATTGTTTTGATAATATGAAGATTGTCTGGTTATTGGAAGGTAATACCACAGATTAATACGGTCTGGACGGTATTTATTTCCGTCTGTACTGTATTATAAGTACCAGATAAATCGTAACAGATAAAATAAATAAATAAATATATGTATAAAATATATAAATAGATAAATCACTTACTAAAATATCGACCTGCCGTTTAATTGCCTACTGTTTTCGGAATTTAAAATGTGTGTAGGGTTACGTCTTCAATATTCTTTTTATTAAAAAAAATATAATTTTATGTAAATTAAGTACTTAACCCTTATTTTTCATTTCCAATGTTTTGGTATACAAAAACCTACATGTGTTTTATTTTTATGTAAAGATTAATAAACTTCTTCCGTTTTCTAAAATCTCGATTGGGAAAAATTCTAAATCTTACAAAAAAAAATTATGAATAAAACAAGGTCATATAGGGTTAAAGGTTCCTTTTTTTAAATACATAAATAGCGCTACCGGTTTTTTTTTCTCTTACTTTATCTACATTATTATACTACACATAAAAAACCACTTCAATTTTCACTAAGAATTTTGCAGTATTTAAAGAATATATCAATACGATATCGAATTACGCTTTATGTACATACTTTAAAAATTAAAGCGTGTGCGCGCGATGCAGCTGTCTGCAACCAACTGAGGTCCGCCAGCGGACGAGCGGCCGGTAGGTATTTAGCGTACATCGAGTGACATAGGCCTTCTAATACTGCATTTTAATTTCATAACATTGCAGATTTATTTTCATGAAATGTTTTTTTTTAAATTAACACGTCTATAATATGCAACTTCTCGAAAGGAAAGGAATTTATATTACTGAGTTTTGAGAAAATATACCTCTCAGTATTTTGCTGTGCCTTGGCCTTGGCTTTGGCCTTGGTAGCCTTTTTATGGTGTATAATGGAAAAAAATCTAGTGTAATTCTTGCTACTTATAAATAAAGGTGTAAAGCTGTACAGGTATCTACCCGTTTAATTGGAGACGACTCTACTATCGACTAGGGAGCGCCTCCATTTTCCTGAACGTGTAGTGTTGTTTTACTGCCAATAAGTACTGTCTGTACAATACCGGCATTGCGAGCATTTATAGGCGTTGGAACCCACTTACCAACAAGTAAGACGGGTCCTCATATCAGAAATTACTTGTATAATAGAATCACTCTATATGTCAGCTACAATCTGCGAACCTAGTTGAGTATCTGATCGCGGTAATGAACTTTAGAAGGGATGAATAATTAAATAATTTTGAGTAGCATTTGACATGACCATCTAATGCAAGCATAACATTTCTAAGTAAAGGGATTAACTAGACAACACTTTGAATACTCCGTCTCCTTCCAGTCAAGTCAATTTTAAACTTCAAGTATGTAATATGTGATCCGTTTCAAGCGTTAAAGTAAATGCTCAAACTTTGAAATGGAAACGTGAGCCATTAACATTATGAGAGTCTTTTTAAATTACATAATGCTGACTTAAAATATTTTTTGCCATACAGAAGCACCTGTAATAAAAGAAGTAAAAGTATTAATATTACGCTATTCAATTTTACGTTAGATATATAGAAGTTGACTTCAAAACATTCACATTTCACCTTATTAGTAATGTTTGTAAATAGTAATGAACGCGATAGTTAGCTTCTAAAGACAGATCATTATTATCTTCAATCTCAGTTAGGTAATTTTATTAGCTTGTTATGTGATTCAAGTTCAGATATATTATGTGTCATTATTTACATTTAAAGAAGGGTCTTTTGAGATTATTTTACATTGTACAAAAATACACACTGACATAGATATAATTTTAAAATTAATTTGTTTTTATCTATATCAATATTATAAAGAGGTAAAGTTTGTGAGTTTGGATGTTCGGGGTAATCTGCGGTACTACGAGGGCTACACTGAAAATTTCGGGAATCAAGGAAGTGACACAACATTACTATTTAAAAATGTATTTATTGCTTTTCGAAATATTCTCCGCGAAATTTGACACATTTTTCCATACGATGGAACCAATCATTGAAGCAACCATTCCATTCGGAAGTTGGGGTCTCCAAAATGGCCGTTTTGTAGGCGTCCACAGCTTCTTCAGGTGACGAAAATCTCTGACCACGCAATTTATTCTTTATTTTAGGGAAAGTATAGAAATCATTAGGGCTTAGGTCGGACTGTACGGCGGATGGTCAAATAATTCTATGTTTTCTTGCTCTAAAAACTCTTTTGTTCTGTACGCGGTGTGAGAACTCGCATTGTCGTGATGGAGGATGATGCGGCGGTTGCAGTTCTCTTTACGGAGTTCGGAAACGACCTGTGGCAAACAAATGCTAGCATACCATTCTGCATTAACCGTTCTTTGTCCCTCAAGTAGTCTCACTCAATAGTCGCAACATGGCCGGTTTTGGAGACAAACGTGGCCACCTTTTTTTTTGAAACACTCCGTGAACGAACAATTTTAGTTGGCTTTAACTCATTTTCGAACACCCAAACTCGTGACTGGTTTTTTGTTTCGGGTTCGTACGCGTATATCCAGGATTCGTCACCTGATACAATGTTGTATACAGCATTTGAGGATCCTGTGTGGAATCTTTATGCCGTAATTGTCTGACCAGATTTTAGGAAACTCTAGTGAACAACACCGGCAGTGGTCACCATACCGTCCCTTTTCGCCTGGGGCAAGATTTGGCCAATTCTCTTCGGTTAAACTATTGTGATACACATTTTCGATTATGGCACAGAATCCATTTTTCATCACAAGTAACAATACAATTCAAAAACCCCTAGTTATTATGAAGGTTGAATAATGTAAATAACATAAATTTGAAATTAATTTGAATTGGCATTCCTAACCAAACGCCAGATATTTGAGATCGAAGTGACCAGTTCGACAAAATGCCAATTTTACATGTAAAGATTCTAATACTATGAAAGATATCCGTAACACAAACCGTCGAATAGGCAGCTCAGTTCGACGATTTGTGTTACGAGTGTCTTTGACGAAGCGAAAGTTTTAATGGCGAATATGGATTTTATTTACTTGGCATCAACATTTAAATTCCTATTAATCACGTAACCACGCGAACTGTATGCAGACTATGTACAGCCAGCGCATGTCGACTACGCACTCGGCCGCCGCGAAGACTGCATCGTCTGACACTAGACACTACGAAGCTGTAACTGAGTTTAGACGTGTTTTATTACTATTTTGAGGTGAGTTTACGGTACCTTATTAAAAATTTATAATATTAGTCCTGAAGCGTTAATCAACGGTTTTCTTATTTATTTACTCTGATTATAACAGTTTTACCAATTACAATAATTAAAGACATGTATACATAAATACAAAAAAAAAAAAAAAACAAAGATAGGTAAATATATATAAATCAAAACAAATACTTATATATGAACACATATAAAACAAAACAAAAATCATTCACTCTACTCACAGAATCGCAAACATACTAACATTATATTCGGCCATCCATCCGCAAATAAATCAAAGTCAGGATGGGCACGCAGAAGAGCATTGAGTGGAGAAAGAGTGCGCGGTATGGGTGACTTAGCGCGCGCCACGGTGCGACATGATGGTACGGCAAACAACATATGCCCCCGGTCGCGACGATAGTTATTAGGAACAAAAAATAGACACAACTCATCATGAAGGTCTGGTGCATCAATTTTCCCTCTGAAAATTTTACACATTATTGCAAGTTGGTGCATCTCCCGTCTGACTTCCAATGAATTATAGCCGAGACAACCGAGAAGAAAATTGTATGTAATGGTATACATATATGGATAGGATCCGTAGACACACTTGTACAGATATCTAAGGAAGGCCTTTTGCACTTTTTCGAGCAGAAGAGCGTATGTGCTCTCGTGTGGATTCCACACACAAATAGCACTTCCGAGCTTGCAGCGAACCGATGCCCCATAAATTAATCTTTTAACATGATGGTTACTAAAGTCGTGAGAATTTCGTAGGATGAAACCCAATCGTCCAAAATTTTAATTATGTGGTCGGGAAATGTTAGTTTACGGTCAAATGTGACACCCAAGTCCTTTATGAAGATTGAACAGGTTACGCTGTGGCCAATTAATTTATAGTCGTACTCTATTGAGTGCCGCCCACGACCGAATGTCATAACATGGCATTTAGTAGGATTGAATTCCATCCTGTTCTCATGGCTTCACTGAAATAGAGCTTTAATATCATTCTGTACAGCTAAGCAGTCTACATCAGACCTTACTTTAGTGAAAATTTTGAGGTCGTTGGCATACATTAAGCACCGGGTGTATTGCAGAACGGTAGGAAGGTCGTTAACCATGAGCAAGAAACAATAAGGGTCCTAGTATAGAGCCCTGACTCACACCAGAACGCGTGTGATAGGGCTTAGACTCGTATACACCGAGTCTGACGAGCCGCCGATTGCGATGATAGTCTGCAAGAAAGCCGGAAAAGTCCAGGGGTAAAGTTAATGGTGCAAAGTTTTGCCAGCAGTATGTCATTGTTGACCCTATCAAATGCCTTCCGGAAGTCGAAGTAAAGCACGTCTGCTTGAGAAACCCTGTCTAACTTAGCAGATATATAATCTACAAGAGTCAGTAAGTTAGAGTATACTGATCGCTTTGGTCTAAAGCCTGTGCGAGTTGTATTCGTGGAAAATTATCTCAAACTCCTTTGCTGAAGACGTATGAAATTGTTGTTTCTTTGTTCCTTTAATTTAAGTGTAGTTCCCAAAAAGCGTGTTTTGCTGTAACAACGTAGTCTCCAGGCAGGCACACGCAGTTGCTGCGCGACGAACAAATTCGTTTCAAATAAATGCACCCTTAGGCTATATTTAGGTCTGATTCAACTAATTGAGGCTCCTATGATATATGTAGGTATATAGTCTGGTTTTTCTTCCATCAATCAACACTGTGCATCAAAAGGGAAAAATGTTTTTTTAATAGGAATTTGTACGTATGAATGCAGGTACCTCAATAAGGTAAACCTACCGACCTATTGTGGTACGACTATATAATAACTTTCAATATTGTATATTGAAGTATTAGGAAATAAATAATTGAAAGTATTTCTCGTATAAAACATAAAATATAATTGTACACATATGCAATTTCTAATCCTCGAATGTGTAATTGTACCTACACATATTTATTTTTGCATGTGGTCGTGAGGTCATCTATAGTAATTTTTTTTAAGATTTTTTTCACTGTTACCACCACTGCTGTAAACTGCACTGGATAGCAATAAGCTCGTCCCTATTATGTTTTACCAAAAATCTAGCTGTCAAATATGATGTATACCAGATGAATGTATACATCACATGACTGTTTACATTCAGCTTGTTGAATTTCTTATTAATTCGAATTCCACTATCGTAAATTAAATAAGTAATGTAGCGTGCAGGGAGCCACTATAAAATCAAGGTAAATAGGTACAGTGTGTAAATGTACTAAGCTAAATACAAATATTAGTTGGTATTCAATTTGTACAAAATTATATAGCGGGCCATTTAGAGTCACGTAATATCAAAATATAAGGAGCGTGTTTGGCAGAAAGTTGACGGTTTTATTTTGTGTCATGTATGACGTACGTGTCTTATAAAATTATTGTGCGTGGGTACGTGATCAATAAATGTAATTTCGATGTGATGATAAATTTAAAGGTTAAATAGGTTTTTTAAAACACATGAAGAATGAACATAATAGAAAAAAAAATATATATTGTCAGTAAAGTGTGGATAATATGTTTTAACAAAAGGCAACAGCCAACATACATAAGTGTACATTTTAGTTTAGAATAATCAGTAAAAAAAACTCTGATAAATTCTTTTTTCCATCTAAAATGTAATTGATTAACCTGTTTCGTATCATAAAAAATATAAAAAAGTTGAATTTATCAGCTTTATACTAGAACTTCATGTGATTCATATCAAGAAACATCATCAGAGTGAATCTGTTTCACAGTATGGATCATGCCCGTGGACACAGACATTTCGTTTTTTCTTTAGGATTGTCATCTTTTTTGTCATAATTTACATTACTTGAACAAATCTGCACATAATTGTTACTTTGTATCCTATTTTTCCTAATTTTTAACATGTCGGTTATTTATGTACGACGGTATATACGTCGTCAGGGGATGAAAGGGTCGTAACCATATAAATTTTGAAAAAATATTCATCCTAAGGATGGAAAATCTACTGATATTAGTTTTTACTGGCATGACTGAGCTATTGAAGTATGAAATTTTGCTCATCATGTTTTTGATCAGTCTGTATTTCGTGTTAAGTATTCTGAGAATTGTTTAACAGATGACGTCAATTTGGGATCAAACAGTGCAATGCAAACACGTGGAATGACATATAATCAGCCGTCGATGAATATCATAATGATCAATTACCCTTTGTTGACATACAATTGTCTACGGATGACTCATATATAATGCACTTTTTAATTGGAAGTAAACATGTCCTTTATTTTATACATTTCAGGACTTAAAAAGAAACAAATGTACTATTGTCTATTTCACTCACACCGCTGTTTCACTCGCCATTAAATGTAATCTCTATTATGTATACATTATAATCTCTAGTTATGATTTACAAGTATAAATTTTAGACGAAATTTACAGCTAAGAATATAATTTTGGCTATCCACTATCCTAAATAAATCTTGTTGTGCAGCGATTACGTAAAACAAATACAATGATTATTTTTATCCTTTTTATGAAAGCTGATACTGGCCTCAAATAATGAATAAAGTGTCCATTAGTTTATATTTAGGATAAATTTTGGAATTAAAATAATTTGGTTTTTCATAGGTGCAGTGACTAAAGGCCAAAATACAAGATATAGTTCTAAATTCCACTTTTATACAGTCATAGAGTATGCAGTAGATACAGCAGTTTCCGACTTATCTTCTTCACATATATATTATTAACATGTTATTTTCTTTGTCTATTTCACAATTTTTGTTCATCGACTCTTGTTTTTGATTGCAATCGTTTTTTTTTATATTCATATTCTGAAGCGCAGGTTCTTCGTTTTGTCTCTGCATCAGTCAAGATTGAAAGGTTACCTAGCAAGTAAAAGCGGGCCTAGTACATTGAGACTTTTTCAACCATAGAAGGTTATGACAAGATGCAGAACAACTATTCTCTGCTGTCCCAATAACCGGGAAACACTCTATTCAAAATAGACACATTTTGGAACACACTTTTTGGTATCAAAGTAATCCCACTAAAAGCACTCGGATTAACGAGGTGACGTTTAAAACCCTGTAACCGCTGGTGTAGGCACTTTTTGGTTTGCTTTACGACCAAACTAACTTTCTGTGCCAATTCATAAATAGAATGTTAAATAATTCAATGCGATACAGTTAAGTCTCTGTTCTTTGACTTTTTTATGTTCAACAAAACGTATAATAATACGTTTCTATTGTTTCAATTGCTTCCTATTAAGGTAGAAATAAGTCGTATATTTATAGATATATAACTCTAGAGTACAAAGTGCAGAGTCCAATCATTATAAATAAACGATAAATTAGCATTATATTTTCCTCACGAGTACTGTGTATTTTAATTTTAACGTATACGTAAATATTCTGAAATTCCAAATATAAACATGATTTTAGAGTAATAAGTATCAATACACATAATTTTACTATTTAAAAATAGTGAATATTGAATACTTTCAAACCTTACCTCACACTTTCCCAATCATCAAATTATTTTAAGGGCATTTATTCTTAGTTACTATTCTGTAAAAAAAGAAGATTCTTAGGTTTATCCTGAAAATAGTACTATACTATACGTAGTATTACGATGTTGCAATGTCTGATGCATGTAATGTTTATGTAAAATGTTGCTAATGTCCGAACAACTGCATATATATAAACATAATATGTTATGGCCAAGTGATTAAATATTGCATAATTTATAATACCCGGCCAATATGAATAATGACAAGTAAAATACGGGTATGTCATGAATATTTATATTGGCAGGTTAGAACTGAAAGATAATAAGGGGCGGTTTATATCTAGAATTGAATACTAATACTAAAGTTCGGTAAAGTGTGTTATAATTAGTAATATATATGAATGAACAAAATGAAAGTATGTTAGAATGGCGTCAGGCGAAATATTATATATTTTATAATAATAATAATAAGTTATGTTATCATTAAAACAATAGAATTAAACACATTTTTAGGCTGCTTAATAGGCGGTGGACATTATTCATACAAACGTGTCAAAGCCCCCACGGGTTGTCACCCCCCCTGGGCTAAGCGGTAGAGTGGTATGTCGGCCGACTAGAACTACAGCGACTAAAGCGAAGCGACTAAAACCACACGGTGTTCATCATCCATATTATCATCATCATCTAAAATTTTCAAGAAAAACAACCAACAATGACAAGACAAATGAAGTGGACCATATTCGTGACTTCTGTGTAACATTCGTTAGAAAATTGACTTTTGTACCATATTTAGACAGTGTAATTAACGAAGCATCTAGGATATCGGGTTTTGTATTAAGACATTAAAACGAAAATATTACTTTACAATAGGCTTGTTCGTAGTATATTAGAATATTGTGGGGTTGTCTGGCGTCCGCATTACACCACCACGTTGCCACTGCCACAAATTCGTTGCGTATTGCACCTTTCCAAAAACCCTTCGTTTGGCACCTTGCTTTTTCGAAGCAGAGACATCTTCAATAATCATCAACATATTTCAATTAGTTTACACAAAATCTTAATAAATCATACATCTAAACCTTCCTCATGAATCACTTTGTCTATTAGTGAAAACCGCATGAAAATGCTTTCAGTATTTTTCAGTTTATCGCAAACAGACAGACAGACAGACTTTTTTTTATAATATGCAGTGATGTGTGACTAAGAAAATACGTTCATACAAAAGTTGGCTTATGTACTTTCACATGCGTTCCCTAGCAAATCATAGACTTCTCAATGAGGTGGTGTTTGCATGTAAAGTATTTGCATCAAAGATAGACTGCCTACAACTTATAAGTTTACTCAAGCTGCGCGTACCGGCTGATTCCGCGCTATTCTATTACACCAATTATTCCACCACTTAACACGTTCTAGATGCCAATTCCCCATGCTTATAATTGTGTAAATAAATTAATGGTTATAGTGATAAAACTGATCTTCACTTTGACTCTGTGGCAAAAGTTAAATCAATACTGTTGAACTTACCTTAAGAATGTCTACATTTACTAGTTATATTATATAAGCTTACTGTCTGTATTTTTTTATAATATTTTAAATGCGGTGTTTACTTTTAAGTAATTTTAACATTAAGTTTTGTATTTTCGCATGCAACTTCGTATAAGTATAAATGTTAACAGTTGTTGGTAGACCTATATAAATAAATAAATATTCTGTATTTTCAAACTGTCCAGATATTATGAATAATGCCTTATTAATCATTTGGTATAAACATACGCATTTTATTTAATTTAACATTTTATTTGGAAAACTTACAGCTAAAATTCTTACACTAAATAAATTAATACAATGGTGAAGGCCAATTAAAAGTTTTTACGGTAAATTTAAAAATAAGATAGGTATCTATTGGACTGTGTTTAGTCAAACATTTTGTATTTGCAAGTAAATCATAATAATTTAAATTAAGTAATAAGCTAGCGAGATATGCTTTGAAAAAACTCATCTGTAGTTAATTTATCTCTCCAGACTCGATTGTTCAGACAAACGGGGTTTTGTCCATTCAGATGGACAAAACATTAATATCATTGCATTTATATAAGAACTGCCGTGGTCAATGAACTGCCATTATACATCTCAATGATAAAGTCTTCGGAGTCTGTTATAAGATGACAGTGTCGCATAAGAATGCTTCTTTGTAAATAGTTTAATCTCCTCTCACTATTTTTCTACATAAATATAGTGTTAAAAATGTTAATCGCACCGAAACAGACTATTCTGTATTGTAGAGATAGGTATTCCAAATCAATCCGACTTTGAAATTACAGTGAGTTCGTTATATCATTATTATTTAAACATTACTATTTTATTTGACATAATCTAACATAATACTTGCTCATACATACATAATAATGATACTTTACAAATACAAGAAATCTAATAAAAATTATATTAGCTTTGTATTCGTAGAATTGTATCATTAGATCTTTTCTTATTATCTACACAAACAACTAAAACAAACAAAAAGCTCTAAACAAACATAATCTTTGGTTCATTATCCGCTATAAAATTATTCTGCAAACAACTCAAGACCAGCAAAATCGAAATAATTCTAAATATAAAACAAAGTACATTGCTGGTAACATAACTGTGTCACAAAAAAGCATTACATTTACATTCGTAATGTAGATAATACATAACTATAATCTTATCGTAGGAATAATTTACGGCTGCACCGCTTCCTTGTAACTACAACTACAATAATACATACATACATATGTGACGTATCACGCGTTTGCGAAGTGCAAAGTTGACACACAGACAAGTGTGTCACCGATACTGTTATACTTCGTCACAACGAGCCGTATTGTGGTATTGCTTATCAGACAGACACACCGTCTGCACGTGCCCGTCCCTATATATAACAGCACAGTCAAACTTCACGGCATCAAACACAAACCAACACTCGGCCACTGCACAAGTCAGCACGTGTTCTGTGAAATTAGTTCGGCGTAAAGTTGTGTCTGTCTGTGCCTATTTTCTATACTGCAAATTATATTCTTCGGAGATGGACAAGCGCCAAATCATTGGGAGTGCCACCCGCTACATTGCAGGAAGGAATGCAGTCCAAACAGTGTATTGGAGAAAGTCAGCCGAGAACAGCAAAGGGCTCGTCAAAACTACCAGGCTAACGTTTTTTGGAAAAAATGAAGGCTCTAATAAAATTGACAATGCAGAAATGTTCGCCAGAGTAAGAGACAGATACTTGTAGTTAGATTGATCTATATCTCTGCTTCGACTGTGATAGTTATTTAGAATAATATATATTTAAGGATTAGGTTTAAGATCCAGTGATTATTGTGTGGAATAAGTTGTGAGAAAAAGATAACGTAATGTATAATTTATAATTATTATACGTTCTATTATTAAACAATTTCTTTTTATTTATTTCTGTGACTGGTGATACTTATAATTTTATAACCGACGGACAAAAGTAACTCTCATTGTCTAGTGTTTTTTTTTTAAATCACGACGTCATTTTATATATATCATTACTTCTCTGAAAAAATAATCGATTAAAATACTTTTAGCTACTTCTTATGTAATCGAAATGAGAAAATGAAACGTTACTAGATGTTGTATTTCATGTTCATAAAGGCTTTGTTGGATTTGACAAAATCTAGATGGTTGGTTTATCTAAGCATTTAATAATTCAATGTCATCTCCAGTCAGAAGCTTATACAGATAATTACTCAGAAATTATTCACGACGTTTATTAAAAAAGGACCTTTCTGTAGCTTATCCACTAAGAGTCTGCAGTTGATCACTAGAACAAGGAAAAATGCTATATGTTTCATTATTTTACAGAACAACTGCATACACATGTTCGCTTAACTATAAATGTTTTCACGTTTGATTTTGCGAGAGCATTATTTTTATTTCTGACTTTTGGTTGTAAAAGAAAGTTTTCGACTTTAGCCCAGGTGGGATCTGATAATGATCACTCTGTTTTGCAATAAAAAACCAGGTAAGTCTGAAATCTGTGATAGATTTCATTTCAAAAAGTTATAGGAAATGATAATTTCACTATGCGCCAGCTTGAAACTATGGGCTTACTATTTTTTTATTAAACAATACTGTTTTTTCTTATTTTCTCTTATATCTCAGTAAATACGAATTATAGAGAAAAGTATACCAGAATAAAAAAGTTGCGTAATTAAATTTTACATAAGGTACATAATACCTAAGGCACAACAAACTAATAATCTTGACTATTACAAAAATTTTAATTTTCGCAAAAAAATATGCCGCATGTCACACTGTTTACAAATACTCGTAGTTTTAGAGAGCAAAATCATTTCGATTTGATAGCTAAAAGTTTAACTCACCTTATAACAATACTGGGAGGGCATGAGAGCTCTCTTTTCACCTACACAATAGCTTTGTTAACACAAGTTCTTACCTGGTATGAATTTGCTATACTTGTACGCATGGGCACCCTTGTTAATTTAAACAAGTCAAGTCGGTGCGATATTCGTGAGAAGTGAACGAGATGCGAGAACGGCTGCATAAAATTTTCTACTCACGGAAGAGTTAACGATTTTTTATGTATTTTCATTAATTTTCATGTTACGCTAGCAGAAGAAGGCTAAAAGACGGTGGTGCGATAAGTTCCGAGCGCGCGTCTCACAATTGGAAGTGAGGCAAGGCCCTCCCCCCACACACAGTGACAACACTGTGTGACAACGCTTTGGCTCATACTGCTTAACAGGTGGCCAAGGCCTGCCAGGGTTTTAGGGACTTCCTCCCTACGCTATATCCGAGTCCCTTTGTAATAGATCTACTTGTAACGGAACACCGTGTGGTTTTACTCGGTTCGATTCCCACATATCACTTCATCGCTACCCCAGTAACGTGATGAGTTCTAGAACACAAATTAAAAAGTATTTTTTACAGATTTAATTATTCAAGAATGATGAACAACCTTTATAAGTGTATTAAGAGACCCTTGGGCTCTCCTAATCAACGAATTTTGGTTTTGTAAAATGTGTATAAATATTTGGACATTTTTGTATGTGTCTACCAATTTTAAAGTCCTTGGAGGACAAAAATTAGCTTCGGCTACAATTTGAAAATAGTCAATTTTTTTCAAACAGATTACAGAATTACTGTGCGAAAACTACTAGTCTGATCTTTATGAAATTTGGTGGGTATCTTCATCATATGAAAAAAAATACTCTTGACTAATATTGAAGTTCTACGAGTAACATGAGTTATAGGAAGAAAAACAGGGTTGTATCTCGAAATTTTCACATTTTGTTTAGTAAAAAATTAACCGAGCGCATAGTGAAAATATCATTTATATCGACTTTTCGGACCGAATAAAAAAAAATCTATCAGTCTTCACTTCATAATATACGATAGAAAAAAACAATTAGCAGATTCTAAATATCATGGACATACCGCTAAGGAGTGAAATTCATAGTGGAAAATTGTGTGGTGAATTAGTGTACTCCATCCAAACGTTGTCTATAAGATATTGCAGATTGCACAAATATCTCCTATTATATTACTGCTACTTAATATCATATTCCTCATTTGTCGTGTGCAATAAATAGTACTATTCCAAAAGAAATCTATCTCTGTAGATCTTTTTTTGGAATAGTTGCAATTGTGATATTTCTACAAGAAAGACAAGAACAATAGGATTGCCAACGTTTTGGATGAGAAATCGAGTTGTATATTAAAGTCGGAGAATTAAAAACACACAAATCAATAACTTACTGTCACTTTAAAATTTTTTTTTTTTAAAAGACAACTCCCGCATTAGGAATTACTCCTGTGTCGCGAGGGACTTTACAAACATAGAAATAACGGACACAAAGAACACCTAGACTTTGGTGGGAATCGAACCCACGGCCTATGGCATAGCAGTCAGGGTCACTAACCACTAGGCCAACAGGCCAACAGGCCAGTCATACAGACAAATATGAAGCCTCTCCATAATTTAATATAAATAAGCATTTTTTATCAAACAGAAGCCCTTTTTCTATAATCCCGCCGCTTGCCATTAATTAGAGAAAGCAGTAACACTCTTTTTGTAAAGACTGAATTGGCAGGAACTGAAAGTAAATACGAAACAATTTTAGAAAAAAATAATTGCTTGTGTTCACTAATAAGTGACTCCATTTTCGGCCAGTATTCTAAGAAATTTATTCTCCTCTGATAGTTCTTCATAAACAGTTACTTGGATTTGTATTAATTCTGAATAAATAATAATATTCATAAAAATCGTGATCAAATAACAAAAACTTCGACAGAGCTGAATTTTGGTACATACCTATGGTACACCAGTAGAAATAAAGCGCTAAAAGTCCCCATCGATCCCATGTGTCCTAAAAATTTTTCAAGGTCAAAGGTTAAAATATTTCGGTTTTTGGGATTTTTCTCGAAAACGGTAAGTTTTATCAAAAATTTAGCCCAAACACTAATTGTAGATCATTAAATTATCTACAAAAGTATTCAATATACTTTTTTTTTTAAGAATTACTATTCCAAATATATCACAATTATAAAAGTTAAAGGTGTTACATTCTACGAGTATTAAAGTATTAAAAATACTGTTTTCATCGACGATGATGAAAACAGTATTTTAAATACTTTTTTAATTGTAAAAAAGTGAACGGTATTAAAGAGCGAAATAAATTATACTTAAATTTTTAACAGTATGGTTGGTAACCCTATAGTATGAACCAATTTATACGCTTCTTTGTGATGCACTCATACTTTTGTAAGGTGTCAGTAACATTAATAAATCATATTTGAAATTAATTCACGGTCACGTTCGACCACCAAGTGACTTTTTATTTGCGATCTATGAATATAGACAGTTAAATTTATTCTAGCTTTTATTAATTTATCCATTTATGTACCTATATCTTATAAACCTGAATGTGCGGACCGTATAGACAGAAGTAATATGAATATTAATGTTGCAATATTCCAGATAACACAACAAAGTGATAATAGAAATAGGACAGCTGTTTTTGTTCGTAGTATATGATGTTCATTAATTGATCAAGATCTTTCTGTTAGAAACAGAACTCTATTAAAACGTCTGAGGCAGGTGCTCGAAATCAAATTACTTTTTAGCAGAATAATAATATTATAATAATAATAATATAATAATAACTTGACACATCTCACACACGGCCGTTTGATCCCAAATTAGGCAGAGCCTGTATTATGGCAACCAGACTGCTGATAAATATACTTATATATTTCTAAATACATACATATTATAGATAAATTACACCCAGACACAGAACAAATGATCGTGCTCATCACACAATTATTTGTCCTGGGTGGGAATCGAACCCACGACCTCTGGCTTAGCAGTCAGGGTCACTAACCACTAGACCAACAGGCCAGTCAAAATAAAAAAAGGGATAATATTTTTTGCTCTGGTTCTTTCCATGATAATGAACATGCGTTTAAAAAACTTACAACAGTGAGCTTAAACATAGATAATATGAGTATGGCAACTGATCCACCCATAGATTTTGTTTTCGTTACACTGCCATTTCTGGCGGACTCTCTTTTCTATAAGGATGCACTTGTAACACGACTGCGCCACACACGGTAATCAGGAAATGGGCTTATCATTCAGCATCTGCAAGCTGAGCAGTATCTCGCACGAAAGTCTGTACCACTTCTAAACTGATCAATATAGGGCCAATGCGTCTGGTTCTTCTGGATCAGAACAGTAATCATTTCTGATTAGTGTTTTCAACTTGGTTGTCGCGAATTTCATCACCATTTCGCCACTTTGCCTTACTATAAAAACAAGGGCACACGGAGAAACAGTTACTGAAATAACTCACTCCTTCCTCGACTGAACGTTAATAGCAAGTACACACTGCACAATTAAAGTTCTGCGCTCCTGGCCACTTATAAATGTTTGAATTTTGAATGTTATATTTTTTTTAACATAAAAAAATCAAACCTTGATTGAAAAAAAATTGGCGAGAAATCGTGTGTCAATTGTTTTTTATCATAATTTGAAGTTTGTCGTCCGTAGCAAAATGGAATTAACGCGAAAAAATTTTAGGGCAATGATTTTTTTTATGATTTTAAAAGTTCACTGACTCCGCAAGACTGCACAGCTCGTCTTCAAAATACTTTTGGCGTTGCGTAAGGCGTTGATACGCAGAATTTGACCGTGGCCGTGTTTCTCTCCATGGTGAAATTCGTGAAGGTCGGCCCTCAACTGCGATCATTGAGGAAAATGTGGCAACTAATTGAAGAAAACCGGCGTATCACCCATGAGGAGGTTCGAGAACATTTCGGGATTGGTATGAGCCAAATTGAAAAAATCTTACATCAAAAGTTGTTGCCGCTGGATTCCTCATGAACTCACCCCAGAACAAAAACGGACTTGTGTTGATGGGTGTAAAAAATGTTGTTAAAGTATGATTACGGATTGTGACAGGAGATGAAACATGGATATATTGTTACATGCCGGAAAGAAAGCAACAGTTTTCTGTATGGGTGTTCCAAGGTGACAGCAAATCAACAAAATTGAGGCAGACGAGAAATGTAGGCAAAAAAATGATGGCGTTTTATTTTCTCGCGGACGATTCCTGTCTCCACGATCCCACTTGAAGAACAAAAGACATTTAATGCTGAGAGGTACACCACCATTTGTTTGCCCAGTGTCTTTAAAAAAGTTAGGGAAAACGACCAAGAAGTCGCATCTTATTGCACGATAACAATGTTTCGGCGCACAGCGCGAATAAGAGAAAGTCCTTTTGGCTTCTGAAAAGGTTGAGCTAGTGACATAAAAAGCACACACATAGTCCTGGCACCATGCGATTTCTTTATTTTCCGCAAAATTTAAGATTTGACGAGAGATATGACATTTAAGGGGCTGGAAGAGGCCGTGATAACTTTCAACCTACACGTGAAAAAGATGCCCTTTTAGACCATTGGTCCTCATGTTTTCAAAAATGGTTTGACCGAATGAAAAAGTGTTTAAAATGTAATGGAGAATACTTCGAAAAGCAGTAAAAATATTATTTTACATTTAAATTGTTTTATTAATGAGTTACGCAAAACTTTCAGTATACCCCACGTTTTACAACTGTCCAAAAGAGGAAGGGCCGTTTTCATTTGTGTTTTACAGTGCACTATTAAGAGGGTTTGGAGCAAGTATACGTCTATCCAAAACAAAAAAACTCCATGCCACCGAAGAGGTTTTCTGGCCATGTACCTAAAAAGGTAGGAAGATATTTAACATTATGAGCTTCACTCCGAAAGAAAAGACAAGCTTTTCATAATTGAGCCTTTCGAGTCGATTGAAAATAATTCCTCGATAAGTTAATTTTTAGCGAGGATTCTAAAATATCCCATTCCTCATCTAAATCTTAGTATGATATTATTTCATTTATAGTATTTTATGGTACCTTCATAATATCCCTAAAGCCCGCTTTGCCTTCATACATTTTGAATTACCTTTAAAGCAAACCTATCTTACTTGTGAAACGAAAACATCAAAGAAGTATTGTTTAAAAATTTAGGGCTCATTATTAATAGGTGCTTGGCTAGAAAACGACTTTGCGTTTTTGCCTGAGTATATGGGGAGATGTTGCTGCTTCCGGCAATTTAACTTAGTGGTAATCGGCGAAAGTACCACTTAAAACACTGCGCCATTTGTGAGCTCCTGATGCGTACATATTACTTTACTAGACAAAGTTCATGTTATGCCTAACTTTATCTTATTTTATCTGAAACATGCACAATGAATTCGTTATATTTTAAGAATCGATAAAGTAATTGGCCACCACACAGATACTGGCATTTGTGAAAAATTTATTATCTTATTTTAATTATCTGTACTGTATACTATCCGTGTAGTCTTGTTCTTAGGTATAGGCCCCCTGCTGTCTATGATAGATAACCTGTGACATTATTCAAACAAGGTCTTCATAGATATATCAAATGATAGTAGTTCCGTTTGTTTGCTTGTAATTACTACTATAAATTTATTATAAGTTATATAACAATATTTTCTTGGCAGAATAAATTGAGTGACTACAATTTGTTGCTATTTAGAAATGTAGATTGTATTTGTTCAAATCTACACCGCAGATACGCTAACCAATAATTCATGTCGTGAACGAGATTTAAGTTATGGAAGACTACAGAGAAATGGATGACAAATATCGAAGGCCTGACAACAATTTGTTATGCTACAAGATGGATTCACGTTTTATTTGAAGTTACATTAGATATTTAATGTCGTGATATGTTTTTAAGGGTTTTTTTTCATGGAATAGTTTACAGTTAAAGTAGTTTCTATAACCGCAACATTTTTTAAGATACGAACTTCATTAAAATCTGAGCTTCTTTCTTAAACTGAATATTTGACTAAAATAGTAGTGGATATTCAGCAATGCCATCTGAATTTTCTTTAAAGTTTAAGTAATTTTGAACTTGAGTTTTAGTAATGCCTTATTTTCATGCCTAATATTCGGTTAGATTAATATATAATATACAATTTGGATTGGATTAGATTATAGATCTGTAAACATAGAACTCTACTATTTTCTTACACTACTATTACCACCAGGATGCACTCTCAAATCATACGCAGATGAGGTCTGTTACTAATACAATCTAACCCTTTAGGGGGCTTAAAGGAGAAACCAATGTATGAAATGATTATGGTTGTTAGTTGCTTTGTGTACATGGAACCGTTAGTTTTACAGCCAAAACTTTTTAACCCCTTTTTAAAGGAAGCCTTAAATCGCCTCATATTAAGTTAAACAATAAAACTATCAAATACAAAAATACAGTTTGTTATTTTGGCTTCGGTTTAGAAAGAAACTTCTCAGAATAAACACTAAGTGATAAAAAAGACAAAAACACTGACAAACATTTTTACGCTCTGACTAGGATTCAATTGACCAAGTCTGTCATTCAAAACATTAAAAATCCTATACGGATAAACTTACCTGGCTGTTATGTTTTGTGTTTTGTGTTGCATCTTAAGTGCTCGACATAGAGATCTAGCGACTATCGCAATCGACTATGACTAAAGTCAACATCTCACACTGACTTGTACAAGGCGTATCGAAGAGGTATTCCTCGCGTTGTAAAAGTCCTTAGGTAATGGCACAGATTAATTATTGACACAATTGATGGCTATCTATAAAAGGGATTGAAATAAAGAGCAACTTTTGCTTAAAATAAATAAAGTTCAATCTTGATCGCACGCCAACACATACTACAAGATATATTTTCCTAATGGCCTGACATGCAGCTTTACAGGTAATTACTTCGAGCGAGAGTATTATTTACTGTGATTCCTATTGATTGACATGCCGTAGCAAGATTTACCAATTTGTTAATGACAACGTCTAATCTACATCTAAGCTTAACACAATTAGTCAACTTACAGTGTACGAGTAGCTTATGTTTCAAAGAGTATTCGCGTTTAGCTTTACTCAACTCACTAAACTTCCAGTAGCTAATTCCAATGATAATAATCAATATGAATAAGAAGGAGGCTAGATGTTTTTAACATAGATCGCATTTATGTCTGTTGTGTATTTCAGTCTTATTGCATTGAAATAGGCCTGCCATCACTTAAATTGCCGACGCCGGACAAAAACTTAAAAAAATCCGGACACATGGGTGAAATTAAGATTCTTTTTTTTCACTTAAAAAAAAAACGCCAATTTCATTTAAATTTTTAACTTGTTAACGATTCATCCAACAATTATAGTTGTCCCCTGGCGCAGTCCCCTGTCCGGGTTTTCTCTCCTTTAGAGGGCGTCCGGGTCTCCCCGGACGCCCTCTAAACTAAGACAAATCCGGGGAAACCCGGACGGATGGCAGCCCTACATTGAAGACAACCAGTTTTCCGTAAGTTGGTTTCAGTTAGTTTCCTTTACGGACACGTTCGTGTTCACCATGCTAATTGCGTTGTCTTTGTATGCATTGCGTCTTATCGTGTGGCACTGGTAGAATGAGGCTATTAATATGTTACTGACTATGCTAAACCGCTTGTTTGTATGTTACTGACTATGCTAAACCGCTTGTTTGTTTATGTATCAGATTCTAAGTTGATATCAGCGTAGGAATCCCGATTAGAAGTGTAAAAGCTTACCAAATGCGGTTAGTGATAAGTTTATTTTATATCTACCTAACATGTATTAGTTCATTTTAAGAGACAGAAAATGTTCAGCATAGAATGATCATAAATAACAACATACCGTCAATGAAAAAAGAAATTATAATCAAAAACTTTCTTCGCAGCACTTCAATCACAATAACAAGATTTTTAATATTTCGTCTAGAAACAATCTCAGTTAGAATCCAAAGAATTAGAGTTTGACAGGAATCGGTATATTAAGGGTAATACTGACATGACATTCAAGCCACTACAATTATTGATCCATATTGCAAACAAAAAATCAATTAGAAAAAAAAAAAAAAGAAATTGCAAACAAAAAATCAATTAGAACTTTTCAATATGAGCAACAAACAACTTGACCTGTTCTTCTTTATATTCATGTATAAAAAAGCAGCTCGCACGAAGCAAGGAAAAACATGTCATATTGATATTAATTTTAAGTAAATATTTTTCTGTTCTACATCGTCTTTGACTACTAACTAACAAGATAAACTTAATTGGGTGACAACAGTCCTTAACATTGACACCGTAATGATAAGAGCCTTATCTGTGACCTACTTTTAGCTGTACTAATTAATATTAAATCCATGTTATATAACAGTTGTTCAAATTTACTTTAAAAAAAGAATATGAAAAGAACAGGTTAGATAGTTACATGCAAGACCCATGGATATAGACCCTTTACTGAATATTGGGTTTACAATATTTTTCTGTATACATACATGTATAGTTAGATATACCATATACTGCAACTACAGGTCCACCTGTAGTTGCTATGGAGTGTTAGCAATATGTAATGGTAATCAGCATTGTTCTGATATTGGCTAAAAGTTCAAATAAATCTGCATGACTCAAAATAAAAGTTCATATTAAAGTCGCTAGGTTCATTATGTAAGCAAATCTTAATTTCTGGCCTAGAAAAAACAACAATACTTGAAGAAAAGGAGAGGGGTATGTAAATAGAAAAGTGTATCTAGAGCATTGTCACGATTTCCAATATCCACCCCGGTCTGCAATTGTGAGTTAGCAGATCTGCTAATACACAATTTTCTGTCCTGTCTATCCAAATGTCCTGGAGACCGAAAATTTCTCAAAGAAATATATTTCAACTGGTGATTTACTTTGTAATAAACTAATACATGTATTTGTTTTTACGTATTCTATAACCATGTTATCAATAAAAATATTAAGAATTAAATGTAGGTATCTAAATAAACGGCGACCTCAATTCTGCAAAGTGTATCTCGCTATAAAGAAAACTTTAGACTCCTCACCAATGTAAATGGTGGTCGGTCCGTGTTGGCGAGTATCTACGTCATGGCCGCTTAGACAAGAATCCTTCTTAACAACGTCGGAACAAAGAGAAGCACTCAATAACTTGGAGGAAACAGGAATACATTTACTTGGAAATTTTTCCTTTGTTCCATTTAAACGTAACGAATATGGAATCTAAATTGCATGATAGTACACCATTTCAGAATGAAAATTATAGCCCTTTTTTAAGGTTTTATTCAGTAATGACTATATAAGAAGCAAATATCTGTAGCAAATACATGGGTTTAACCAAAGTACCTACTAGGTTAAAAGTAACTAAAATCATTGGAAATAAATAGCTTTGTTATTTTAGTTATTATAGTCCATGTTTTGTCAAAAAGTTTTCTGTCTGTCAGTCTGTCAAGACCCTTTTTCTCAGGAACGCATGGAGGTATCAATTAGAAATTAACGCCAGATACTTGTGTATGCGGTCCCTTGAAACTGTAAAAACCAAGCTTCTACTATTTATGTCTTGGATTTCAACAAATATGAACATTTCGTAGGTAAATCCATACCTTTAGGGTACTTTCCATTGACTACTACTAGAATCGTAAAATTTGTCAAGAACAAGTGTAGGAAAAAAACCGAAAGTCGTTAATTTGTTGTTGTACCACTTAAAATCTATTTATTAGAGAGATATTCTTGCGCTTACAAACTTATATTTTGTGGTTGGAAAATTTACTGAGATCGACGTTTGAGATAATATTTTTAGAACTCAGATTCGCAATAGTCCAGTTATTTTTTTAAAGAAGTTGCAATGGATGACGTGGCTCGTTAGGATATTTTTATTTATTTTTCGTGCTATTCGAATACGTGATCCGATCTGAAACTTTTATGGGATTCAATGCCACTGGTATCGAAATACGTGTTAAGTTGGGAATAACCGTATTCCATGTATCGGACAGACAACGTACAAAGGGCGGCTACATAAATATAATAATAAATATTGTCTTTCGGGTAACAATAAGGTAGATCACAATATTTTTTAAATTATCTTTACTTTAATAATTATATTATAATTATAATTGCGAATATGAGATTTTATTGGTTTTTTGGTAACCTTAACTTCTCAACTGATGGTCATGATGTTTTCGAATTCTAACGAAGAAAATAATTCAATTCCGATGAGGCAGTCAAAACCATCTTCAAAGATTTAATTGATTCTCGCTCTAACAATTTTTTCAGCTAGGGAATTAATGAACTTCCTGTAAAATGGCGAAAGTGCATAGATAACAATGGTAAATACTTTGATTAATTAAATATGATATATAAGTAACAAAAAAACGCGTGAGGTTTCTTCGGACACCCGGTTGGAATGAAGTTCCTTTCGCTATAAAATATATTTAATACATTGAATAAAATGTATCAAAATATAGTAAATATTGCTTGAGCTAATATATGGATAGTATTCAACAGTAGTATCGCGCGGAATTCACAGATGGCGTAAATAAAATAAATTACCTCGCGGTCAGCATTTTTCGTTGCGCTAACACTTTTTGCCCCATCCGCTTATTGTTTGAAGTGTAAGTGTGATACTATAACATATACTCACACACATCCTCACACATCCGCACACACATCCTCTCACATACATCCTCACACACATCCTCCCACACATCCTCACACACATCCTCACACACATCCTCCCACACATCCTCACACACATCCTCACACACATACACACAACCTCACACACGCAAATTCACACTAACAGTCATCATGTAGATTATACATTACACACTGTATAGCCATCATATATAGACTATACATAAAAATCTTATGCCTTTTTTAACGTTACGGACGTTTTTTGCCGGTTAGGGTACCCCTCCGCAACGCCCCATAAGGAACTTCGTTTAAAAAAGTTTTACTTTTTCCATATAAAATGCCAATTTCATATGTTAAGATTGAATATGTGACATTACATTCACAGTTGGTGAAAATAGTTACGTAAGTTCAAATTTGCCGCTACATACCAGTGTACACAACTCCTAGCAAGAGCTTTAAGCTTAGTAGGGGTGCAAACCAAAGAGCATTATTGCTCTTAGGTGCAAACAGTGTGCGACCTATATTACGTACTGACGTACTGTGGTAATCTTTTGATAAAAAAATGGCAACATATTATTTCCGAAAAGGTTAGAAGCAATATGCTTTATACACGACGGCGCAAAAAAGCAGTGTACCAGTATTCAGGGTTCATGTATGTATGTGTGTGAGTATTTTTTTCCACCATAACTTCTCCTTACATCATTCTGAGTAACAATGGCTATAAATGAAAAAAAACATCAATACGGTTGATGTACGGCACCATTTTCAGCAGTCGTGTTTTTTAATATTTTAATTGTTAGCCTTGTTCCCGTGTAATCTTCTTGGAATTCATATTCATCTTACAAGCTTAAGTTCAGACGGCGGCGGGCTGTTTTAATAATTTGCTTTTTTAGATAAAGACTTGCACGAAAATAAATAATGAATTCTTTTACGATTCAACTTCTCTATTCTTGTTGAATTCTCTATTTCTCGAAACTGATTACATGTTGAAATATAATAGGTACAATGCTTTCTACTTCAATGACTCTCAAAGACTTATCTATCAATAAATATTATTAGATTGTGTATTGGACGATGAACTCTGCGGTAACAAGTTGAAAGCAATATAAACATTTTGTATCAATACACTTCACATAGTGTAATATAATATAGTGATACACTCGCTATGGGTGTGTTTGAGAGATTTATTTCCTTTCAGAGATTATTGATATTGTTATTCATTGTTCCGATAATAGTTTTATTTTATTATTCTAACATGTTTACACGTCACTTATTTTTTATTGGTTACGTAAAATTTGTTAAAACGAATATTGAGACAATTTAAATGCGGCACAAAACAATATCTATCAAATAAATAATAATCTATCAAATAAATGTAATGTTTGTATGGAAGTCTGTATTGTTTCGTGCCGCATGTAAAATTGTCTCAACGTTTGTTTTAACAAATTTTATTTGCAGTCTGAGAAAAACATATTATTCGAAATTACTCAAAAGGTTTTGTTAGATTCAATAAATGTCCACATTTTAGATTAGTTCCAATTTTATACGTTACCGTATATCTGTAATATTATTTAAAAATCGAAGAAGGTTCATTTAATTTAGTACATTTAAAAACAACCCTCCTCTTCATATCAAAATGTGTTATCTCAATAAAGCCAACCTTTAAAGACAACATCGATATTCGCAATTTCTTACGTAAACCATATACATAAAACATTGTACATGATAGAACAATCTTTATATATTTTCGGTAGTAATTTCCTCTTGATATAATTGCAAATCACTTAGTAGCTTTGCATATCAGGATTCTTCTTACCACGTTCATGTCAAACTACTGTAGATTAATAATAATATTACATTACTGATAATCGTGATTGCCACAGAAAAGAATTATTGTAGTGAAAAATATATTAATCGGAAACAAAAGTGATTTGTGCCTTCAATGCGGGTGTTATAAAAAAATTAACTTGTCAAAATGCGAAATTAGTTTTCCAAAGAGAAAAATTCATTAACTTAGAAGCCTTAGAAACACTTCCTTGCATTTTTCCGACGAAATTTTCTTTGCGTCTTGGATTTAGGGATGATAGCGAATTCAGTCAGGGATTTATACTAATCCGTCAATTGAAATCTTGAAGAAATATATTCAGATCATGTTGCCTTGTGTTGGCGATAAACGTTGAAAATTGGTGAAGAAAAGGATGATAAGAGATACATAAAAAACCTTTTGAATCTAGAAAATGCGCCAGAAATTTAGACAAATACTATTGAGTGCGTATATAAATGCCGTCAGTGAGGAATGTTAACATACATTGTAAAGACGCAACAATCCCTGTAGGTAGCTATTTTTTAGCTACGGGTCTGTTACATTAATATTATCCAATCATAAGACAATAGATAAATACGACCTTTAAGAAAATAATTAAGTACAAAGAGTTGTATTGAAACCGACAACAAATATATCTTTATTCATGTCGAAGTGGTGTAATCTCCCAAGCTGATAATCTTAAACGTGAGCAGCATCTGTATGCTGATGAAGAGCAATTCATAAAGTAAATAGATAAAAAAGTAATAATTAATTGTTAAACTTTATCGGCTGTATCTTCCTGTAAAATTGTTGTGAGTTGTAAAACTGGTACAATTTATATAACACTTGTTAAAAGTTAAATAGAAATATATTTTGAAAGTAGGTAATCCCAACTTCACTAATTAACACCCAGCTTACACTATCCAATACCATTAATGCCAAGTACAAAACAAATAGCACAATCAACGCCAGCTATTATAATGTAATCAACAATGTGCATTCATTTCCGCTTCACTTGTTATCAACAATCACTTACAAAATTAAATGAACGTGAACGGCTACTGACTTAGTGGGATAATTCTGTTACGTTTTATTATAGTCTTTTTAACAAGTGAAGGAACAAAGGAGTGGGGTTCTTCAAGAAAGAAGAGTACAGGTTATTGAAGGGTCGGCAACGCGTCGCAAGTCCCCCGGAGTTGCTAGCGTTCGTAGGCTACGGTAACCGTGCATCATTATGACGTAGTAAAAACAAAAATGACTTAAAGTGTAAACATACGAAAAGATAACCTGAACCGAATTAAAAATGGAAGTGTGTATCTGTGCGTGCAGAGAACTGGGTTACTGGTAATATATGGGCAATCCATTAAGAGTACAATCGTCCACCGTTTTCGAGTAATTAAAATTTTATGTTTTTTTTCGAAGATCTCGTGGTATAAAAGTTTGAAAATTTACAAGAAAAGGGCTATTGTGCCTTGTGACCAACGACATACAATAACATGGGTAACTTCTGGTATGTTATTGTATATCGTTAGACAACAAAGGAGTAGTACGTACATGTACATACATTTATGTAGAAATTAACCAGTTAAGTCAAAAAGCCTGTTTGAAAATAAGAAAATTGCAATGTTTTTTAGCTCTGATTTAAAAAGTTGATTATTATGTACTGAAGTATTGGCAAGCAGATAAAACAATATAAAGTAATTCCATTAGTCTTTTTTTTTATAAATTATACCACGATATCTTGGAAAAAGCATAAAATTAATCAAAAACCGTTGACATTTTCATAGGGGTCACATTTCCTTAATGGATTACCGTCGTATTACCAGTAACCCCGTATCTTACTAATATTATAAAGGTGAAAGTTTGTAAGTATGGATGAGTGGATGGATGTTTGTTATTCTTTCACGCAAAAACTACTGAACCGATTGCGGTGAAACTTGGTATGTAGATAGCTGAAGATCTGGATTAACACAGAGGCTACTTTTTATCCCAATATTCCCACCGGGGGCAACTAGTATGAAATAAATGTATCAATACTTAACCATCAACTCTAATGTTCTTTGGCTTACTATAGTTTCAAAGTTGGGTGGACTGAAACTGGTACTCTTATTGCTACGTATTGATGTATCGTTACAATATAGTCGACTTACTTGAACCAGTTCAAGTAATGGTGCAGCTCAGTTTACTGACAATGTGTACTCCACCACATTTTAAAGGGATTATTGGAACGAAGTTCCTTATGGCGCGTTGCGAAAGGGGGCTAGGCGAAATATTAAGACCAAAAAGTTGTAACGACACTTTTTTAACCGACTTCAAAAAGGAGGAGGTTCTCAATTCGATTGGATTTAGTTTTGCACTGCAGTACTGCAGGGACATGGTCAGGGACAGGGACAGGGGCAATGACAGGGACAGGGACATTGACAGGGGCAGGGGCAGGGGCAGGGGCAGGGACAGGGACAGGGGCAGGGGCAGGGGCAGGGACAGGGGCAGGGACAGGGACAAGGACAAGGACAGGGACAGGGGCAGGGACAGGGACATTGACAGGGACAGGCACATGGACAGGGACAGGGACAGGGGCAGGGGCAGGGGCAGGGACATTGACAGGGACAGGGACAGGGGCAGGGACATTGACAGGGACAGGGACATTGACAGGGACAGGGACAGGGGCAGGGGCAGGGACAGGGACAGGGACATTGACAGGGACAGGGGGAGGGACAGGAACATTGACAGGGAGAGGGACAGAGAGAGAGAGAACTGAACTCGTGGCCGTCACGCTAATAATACATATATAGATCCTTTTTATTAATTAATGTCACCAACCTGTTAATGTTTTTATTATTGCAGTTTGCTATTATTATTATTTTTATAATAAGGAACTTCGTTCCTATCTGGTGTCCCACGACACCACACAGTTTTTTTTTTATTGAAATAATATGAAAAATTTATGTATATATGAGATTATGAAAATTAGTATATTAAATAATTTCCTTTTAATTAGGAGATAAGGCACACAATATTCCTTTAACCAGTCAGTGCTTAAGGACTCTACAAGAGATCAGTTAGATAGCACTTCGCTATTAGTGCTTTTAATTAGTGTGGACACCAAAACTGTAGGTACTTGTCTCAGATTAGTACATAAATTGTCGGTGAAATTAAAAGAAAACTTGATTATTATTTTATGAAAAAAAAAACCAGTTAATAACGCGCTATATGCTTTACACATTTTTAATTTTTCATGAGAATTGCAATGATTTCGGGATAAATCCGGTCGCTCTGTCTCATACAACCAACTCTCTCCCTTACTAAATATTACGTTTCGTTCGGAACCAATAGTTATTGTTGTTCGTCTACATATATAATATTCTATAGCTATGTACATTGCTCCCAGCAGTGAAACAATCACCTTTTGTTTATCACCGGTCCGTGAGCCATAACGGTACACGTGTCACCAAAAATGTGCAGAGAAATGTTAAGTTTGACCGGAAATATAATATTACTTGTGGTTATTGAGTAAACGAAACGTAAAAGATGAAAAAGTATTAAAAACGAAATTGTAAAACTTTTTTGGTACAAATGTCTCGCAACATATGTATAACATATAGGAGTATGATTTATAACATTAAGTACAAGGGTTAAATTTTTATATTTTATATTAATCTTTAAATATTTTTATTTAGAAAATATTTTTTAAAGTTGACTTGACAGGAACAAGTAAAACGAAATCTAGGGAATCATGACCCTAAAAACCCAGATAGGGTTTAAATAGATACGGGTTGGGGCAAGCTGTTCCCGGATCCCTCCTACTTAAGGCGCAGTACGGCACACCGTGTGGTTTTAGTCAGTTTGATTCCGACACACCGCCCCGCCGAAAACCCCGGCGGGGTGACGGCCCGAGGGGGTTTCCACACCCACAAAAAAAAAAAAGTTTTCACAATCGAGCTTTACAAAAGTATAAACATTTTTTTTTTATATTTGTGAAAATGTATTATAACTAATCATTTCAGAGGTGGCAAATTAATATACGCCTCAAAGTTTACCATCATCTCGACCGGACGGTCCCGACCTTTGGTTGCTCCTAGTTGTCTAAATCATTTTCTTATTAGATAAATTGACATAAGACCAATCACCACTCACAGTTATTACACCGTCTTATTTATTAAAAAAATAATCATTCGTATCTCAGTATGATCACCGTAAACAGATCCTTGAGACGCGGTGCGTCACATATTGTTGATTTTGTCTGTAATGAACCTGATAAGTAAGTAAGTGGACTTTCGTCATTATCAAGTTCTAAATTTAAAACTAAAAAAAGACATTTAGTTCTAAAAGAATACTTGCTAAATTAAAACCAATAAATCGCACCCACAGCACAGAATACCGCAGCCAAAGTAACCTTCTGTTGAGCCCAGTCAAGTGAAGTATATCCACTATCAGGATTTCCAAATATGTAGTAATAATCAATTTTATTTCAAGTTGATGATGATGAGCTTGACAAAGTAATTTACAAGTAGCTTTCGAAAAGAGAAAAAAAAACTACCATACATTTGTACATTTCATTAGTTTCATGTCGTGTTATTATTTAGGTATTCACAGTATTGAAAATTCTTTTCAAAGTTGTGAATATCGTGTTACATTTATGTGTACACTAACGACTTGGATAACGAGAATGATGTCAAGCATCATGTTCAACAATAGCTCCAAGTGCATATATAGAAATATTTTTTCAGTAATATTGTGGTTGACGTACACTATGATCAGTTTTTTGTTTCAGTGCCAGCATTGTGACTCGTAGAATAAATATTTATAATTCTTGACGTATCAAATTTTTAAGTGAGAAAAGAGTTAGAAGACTCGGACCCACAGGCCACAGCCAGTTCAAGTGATGGGTCCGCGACCCTGACTAGGTCGGACATACGCTCCCTAATCCATCCCTATACTTAAATAAGCAATATTCCTTTCCTTCCATTGCATTCAATCTTATCTATCTTTACCATTAAAGAGATGTAGGGGGATTTGCAAGAGGGTTGACATTTGCATAGGGGTCACAGGGAGTCACCCTGTGACCCCTATACAAATGTCAACCGTTTTCGAGTAATTTTATTTTTTTTTGAAGATATAATTTATATAGTATAGTAGTATCTATCTATCTATCTATCTATATATATATATATATATATATATATAAAAATGAATCCCTATTTCCCTTGGCCACTTTCGCTAATTTGTTTTTTTGTTTGTTATTGTTAGGAGAAGGTTCTTATGAGAGAAAAAATTTAAGAAAACTTAACGACCATATTAACTTTTCTAATGTAACCTTGATTCTTTTGACATAACTGTCGGTCGTTTGACAGTTGGCGCGATTGTTCAATATTCATAGTTAAGACAGGACAACGTCTGTCGGGTCAGCTAGTATGTAGTAATAATCATAAATTAAAAATAACCCCGACTCGAAAATCCAAAATCAACGATTAGAAAAGAGCTTTTGGTTTTCGAACCACAGAATAAATTTTGTTGAATTACTAAGAATGACTAAGAACACTCTCGGTCAAGTCACCTTTCAAACAAAAAAAGCCGCACTCAAATCTGTTCCTCCGTTTGGGAGCTATTATGCCACAGTAGATACACATGTTAAACTTATAATAACCCTCCTTTTTACGTCACAGGTTAAATACATATTAAAATAGAAAACAACGTAACCAATAAAATAAGTTTATTAAAATTTTATATTTTTTCATATCTGTTACTCTGCTTGAATTGTTGTTTTAATACCAATACGCTAAAATGTCAATCACGTCGTTTTATTTTCTTTGCATATAACGACTATTTATCTTATCTAAACTGCGTCTCAAATGCCGAGTTGTGTTTTCCTATTTTCCGTATTGTTTTGATCTTTTGCTAATGGACTAATACTAAATACAAACATTATCGAATTCGCAAATAATCTAGTACAAATAAATATGCGGAATCGAGAGAGAGAGGCACATTATGTTTTAAAATGTGATGCCATTTTTTAAAATGTGTTTCATATTCTTGTTGACACTCGTAAATGACACGTGAATCTCTTCGTTTCTTATTTTTGTTAAGAAAAAAAATCAAGAAATCTAAAAACTATTTCACCTAAACAATCAATTTCGTAAAGATACAATAATAGATTTTTTACAACGAACAAAATTTAAACAATTTGGTAACTTCAGTTGTATATTATATTTTTTTTTTGTAATTAACCGTAAAACAAATTTAAAAACTATATAACTCTCAGACAATCGACGAAAATACAATGACAGTGTCTTAAAAATACTGTTCGAATGTTTTACTTTTCTTTTTGACCGAAAACTAAATTTAAAATATTTAATAGCATGCAGACGGTTAAAGTAAATACAACGATAGCTTCTTGAAATCTCTTACGTACGTACGTAAGTTTTTACAAATTAGAAACTTATAAACTTTATAATTCAAAACAACAAAATAAATTTAAAAACTTTATTTACGAGATTAAATTTATTTTAATTTGGTACTTACAAGTGAAAACTGTTTTTTTAATCGAGAAATTAATTTGAAAACAACATTAACACGCAAAACTGTCAAGGTAAATACAATGATAATTTTATAAATAAAAAATACGACATCAAAATATAAATCCGACAATTTTCTGTTTCCATCCAAAAATCAATTAATCTAAAAGCTTTCTAACGCACATATAATCTATATAAATATTATAATAGCTTACAAAATAAGGCACTGTTCATCCTAAGACTTACGTGAGTTTTCATTTCATATATTTAAGTATATCCTTACAGCATATTATATCTCGAAAAAATAAAAGACTTGTTTGAAATATTCTACGAATCGAAAATTCCCATAGGAACTACGTCATAAATATACAGATGCGAACAAAACGGATTTCAAGAATATAACCAGAACTGCCTTTATTTTATTTGCAATACAAAGTAGCATATATTTTTTTGGCATTAAACATTTATCATGATACGGATAAAGGTTTTGCTCTTACTCTTGTACCTACTATATTTAAATATTGAATGTTACATTATCTTTATGAAATATAAATCTCAAAATTTTTGTGCCATAATTATTTGCATGATGTGTATTTAAGTAGTTTATTGCAGTATTTGTATACTTTTTAGTAAACTAAAGATTGCTTTGATTTGTTAGACACTTTATGAATTAAAAAAAAAACGTCGACGAGAATGTTGAGTTGTCAAAATATGTTAAATTATATTATTAGACAATAACAAGCTACACAGAGCATCTAGTTAATAAATTGGAAATATTTCGTAATCAAATGGGAACCCAAAGTTTTAAATTACATAATACAAACTATTTCATCCGTTAATTTGGAAATCATATTCACGGAACGTTTGATTTGAGCTTTGACAAATAATTAATTGAACTTATTTGGATATGTGGTTTATGATCACAAAACTGATAAGTTGTGATATATTGGTTCTATTTTTTTTTACCAGCAACAATGGAATAGAAAAATTATGTTGGCAGTTTTTGGGAAATATTTCTCCTTTATTTTCCTGTGGAACCAGCGAGAAACATCTCCCAGAAAGCATGACGGAGGGAGGTCTTGAGTCATATTGTTATATTTAGAGGACTATCCGTGCAGTACAATTTATCGTTAATTTAAATATATTATCTTATTACCTACTTTAAACGAGCAATTCTTGGATGTATTTATATTTCGGGTATCTCGAAAACGGCTCTAACGATTTGATGAAATTTTTTAAACAGATACAGTTTTGCATTTTAAGTTCAACTGCATCGGTGAATTTTTTGTAAAAACGCAATTTCACAAAAAAAAAAGCGATTTTACAAAAAGCTACCAGTCTCCCAGGTACTTATTATTAAACCTGGACGATTCTCAGAGATTAAACAAAATATAGAAAACGCGACCTAATTCGCAATATGAAACTGCCTGAACCATTTCAGCAGTATGAACTCCTGAATTTGGCACATAGACAAAAACAATTGGAATTATTATCCCACATAGCGATATTGTAATTTCCTAGATGATTAAGCCAAATTTACATTGAGTTCGAACTATTATGTAAATACTTAGGCGGTGTATTTTGTTACATCGAACATTTAGAGGATCGGAACAATCTCGTTGGAATTTGAATAAGGAATGACGTTGAAGATTCATCTCATCTGGGCCCCTACTTAAGTCATTTTAAGTTTAAGTATTTAAAGAATTTGTAAGGTCAAGGACAGCTCAAATTAGAGGGCTCGTATTTAAATACAAATGGCTCGGTTTAATTAAAAATTTGGTCCTGTAAGCCGATTATAATGTCTGGTTGTTGAGAGTTTTTTGTCGCAGAGCAGGTGTTCTGTCCGTCTCCACCGTGATTCGGCCGACAAATGTAATTATTCAGCCAAAAAAAAACATTTTGGATATTATTAAGTACTTCTTTGGCATGGAAGGAAATTCAAATTTATCCTACAGCGTTTCCTGCTTAATTTTTAAAAAATTTCGTCCCGTAAGAACCTTCTATAAAGTATTAGAAAACATGAAAAAAAAGATGAAAGGAATCGGTTAAGCCATTCTCAAGATATGGCGTGAGTAAAGGAATTAGGGATTAATTTTTATGTGTAGAGTTATGAAATAGCAACCGGTTTAAAATTAGGACAAAAAATGTGATATGTGGGTTGGAAAAGAGATGCGCATAACGACTAAAACTTGTTATGATGAACTTGATAAGTGAATTTATTTACTAAAGTAATACAAACAGCAGTTAATTTTGTACTATTGCAAATAACCAGTTTTGGAGACTTGATTTTGCCAAAATCATAACACAAATATGGACCATCTGATTTAAGTGTGCGTTAAATTTTATCGAGACTAGGTTAGCGTGTTTGGAAACATAAACCAGTAGAACTTACAACAATGTGATATGGTTATAACAACGAGTACCTATCACAGTCAAGATATTTTGGAAAAGAAAGATAAATATGATAAGGCTTTAACGCTATGCGAGGAGGTGAAAGGAACGTAATACTGAGAGTGTTATCTTTGGTATTTTATCGGTATGGTATCGGTACTAGTAACAGTTTCTTACTATAACCAAATAATCTTTTTAACGTATCATGCTTTTGTTAACTGATTTACCTATATTTATATAAAAAAATACAAAATATTAGCAAACAATAATATACGGAGGGTCACATTGAAAGTAAAAAACGGAATGATATAGAAGCCTCTTAATATTTTTATTACTTTTCGAAGTAGTCTCCGTTCCTTTCTAAGCACCGTCGCATGCGATGGGACCATTGACTGAAGCAGTGAGCTCATTCTTCTATAGATATTTCTTTCAGGCCTTTTTCAAACGCAGCCATGGCATCTTCAGGGGTCATAAAACGAATTCCTCTTTGTTTATTTTTTATTTTTCGAAATAATTAAGTCACAATATGCCAAGTCGGGACTGTAAGAAGGATTACTCACTAGCTCCACACCTTCGATAGTCCGTCTGGCGGAGTGAGCTGGAGCGTTGTCGTGGTGGATGAGGATCCTCCTTCTTGGGCCCTGTTGTCTAACATTTTTCAAAACAACTGGTAGACAAAGACTGGCATACCTATCTCCAGTAACAGTCCTTTTATCTTTTTTTTAGAATGAAAGAAGAAACTGACTGGCTGACTGACTAATCGATTAAGTGTAAAAAATTTCAACTTGATCGGTCCAATAGATTAGGAGCAAATTGGCAGTAACAGACGGACAGACAGTCGCACGAATGATCCTTTAAGGATTTTTTCATTCGGACGTACAGAACTCTAGAAACAGATTCAACTACCGTATTAGTATTATTATTATTTCTGAAGTTCACCATACTCTATGAATTGTACGAGCATAATATAATAAATATAGTACGAGTATACATTTACTTGAAAAATTACCCGTCCATCAAAAAAATGAGACAATCATCTTTTTCACTTGACTTCTGCCCTTCTCTACTTTTGTCTACAAATCTTCGAATGGAAATCCATTGCGCAGATTGTCTTTTGGTTTCGAGTTCGTAACAATATATACAGCATTCTACAGCATTCGAGTCACCTCCGTCATACTTTTCAAGCATTGAGCGGCATCAATCCAAACGACGGCGTTTCTGATCTTGCGTGAAATTACGAGGTATTCATCTAGTAAAAAGCCTTCTGACACCTAAATGTTCATGTAAGACTTTTTGTACTTGACTCATACCAATACTTAAAGCTGCCCGAATCTGTTGATATATCAACCTTCTATCAGCTGCTGTCATTAGCCGCACAGCATTCACGTTATCTTCAGTAGTCGCCGTAGAATGACGTACTTCTCGATAATCATCAGTGAGTTTAATTATGTATTTAAATGGGAATTAACGCGATCACGAAAAGGTATTGTTGTTGAATAAGACTGTAACGAAAGTCGTTATACATCACTGAGCGAAAATTTTCTTTAGTCAAATCCATTCCATGCATAACAGACACTTTTTTAATTACCGCCAATTTGTAAAAACAAATAACATATGAAATCATCACACACACACACACATACACACACATCACATCTACAGATTCCCAAAGAGTTCCTAATTCGACATTTAAATAAATTTTAATCGGCTGCTTTTCATAATGCCCTATTTTAATAACTTTCAGTGTGACCCTCGTACTAGTAGTTTAAAACGATTTAGATGGTACAGCTATGAAAATAAATATTACACACGCATTAAAAACAGCGAGTGCATGCGACATATTATGTCGGTATAATCATAAAATGTATAGACGGTAGCTATCATTGAGGTAAGACATATTTATCATTTCATATTATTTCGAATATATATAAGATAGACTTTACAAACATACAAACAACGGACACAAAGAACACCCAGACTCGGGTGGGAATCGAACCCACGACCTATGGCATAACAGTCAGGGTCACTAACCTATTGGTTGGTTGCTATTGCAGTCACTATGTCTAAATAAGTTTAGTTTGTGTGTAAGTAGATTTAAAATGTTCTTAGACAAATGTATGTAATTCAAAAAATATTTTAGAACTTCCTGACTTACTTAAGGACAATGAAGGACTGTGTTTTTATGCTGATTATTCAGAAGAGAATTGCTAAATCATAACATTGAGTGGGGATGTGTATCTACTGGGTACACATTTACTCCATGAGATAACAGTTGTCAATATGATTGTTCTCGTAGTTAGTGATGCCGATCATGGAATAACTCCATCGCATGTGACACAGCTACATCAGACTAATATTATAAATGTGAAAGTTTGGATTAATGGATGGATGGATGGATGGATGGATGGATGTATGGATGGATGGATGGATGGATGTATGCTTGTTACTCTTTCACGCAAAAACCACTAAACCGATTGCGAAGAAACTTGGTATGTAGATAGCTAGGGACCTGGATTAACGCATAGGCTACTTTTATCCCGATATTCCCACGGAATCGGCACTTACGCGGGTGAAACCGCGTGGCGCTACTAGTATGTCATATTTTAGAGACATGAGTGTGACACTTCGTAACACCTGACACGTACGAATTTATTTAAGAGAAATGAATTAAATTATTTTGTTTCTGATAAATTGACTGTGACCTCGAGAAGAAAGAAAATAAATATGAGGCTTTTCTACATGTTTAAGAAAATATGAATAAACTTTTAGAAGACTTTACAGTAATGTAAAGTCTACTTACTGAACTAGAAAGAGCCAAAATTTGTTGAATAAAAATGCAAATGTGGGCAGTACCCTCCCGAGGTCGTTCAGAGGTCTAGTATTTTGGTCCAGTCCCAATTACTATGTAAATTGTTTAACAACTTGTTTGTATATTATGGTTTAAGCCCCATGATGAAAATGAGTTGAGGCTGGCCAATTTTATGTCCGATTACTGCTTATAATAGCTGTAGAATTTCCTAGAGCAACGGTTTTAATTGAATTTGAAAAGGATCTACACCTTTAATTAAAACTTTCCTGTTTGTAAATATCTTCAGATTAAGCATAACTACGAATCTTTTATGTAAAGATGCAAATCCTTTTGAATGGACAGTATTTAGAAGAAATTTAAATCAAAGAATTAGTTTTAAATCGCACTTGCCATTTTGATTGTTTTATCAATATTTCCGTGGCTGGCGTGAATATGTTGACATGTCTAAAATTGCTATTTTTCAGGGTGGCCATTTTTAAGTTTTGAGGTTATATGTATATGTTGAAATTTCAAGTAACGAATATTTTTTTGGTGACCGAGTGTAAGTTGATATAAGAAAATATCAATGTTCATTCACAAAATCATGTGAATCGTTAATTTGACATGAGGTTTTGTCAAGTTAGACACGTTAAAATGCGAAATGTCAAATGTTTCCAAAGTCGATTTCTCCAAAATTTATGTATATTTGAAACCGTATTTTTTTTCCTATGAATTCCTAATGCGTAGGAGGTATTACGCCAATAAAAAAAAACATGCAAGTCGACATGTCAATGTGTTCACGCCAGCCACGGATTTATTTTTATTGATTATTATATACTTATTAAACTATGGAGATTTAGCAGGTTGTAGTAGATTTTAATTAGGACACTGACAACTAGTTCATATTGAACCATAAACGATAATGTTAGCTAGCACGCGCGAATTCCAGCAATATAGCTCGAGCTTTGTAAACATATTAATTATGCTACAATAGGTAGATGGATTAATCAACAAGTTAATATTGTGACTTTGATGTGAATATAGTAGCTCCGGTAGATTTATCAGCGCTAATATTAATTTGTATCGTTATGAAAGCGACTGTCAATAGTGTAATAACAGGCTGTTTGACGAGGAAAAGAGCTTATAACGACTCTTTGCCTATTATATTCCGTTCCGAATTATACAGAAATTAATGCATCAATCCATTTATTAATAACAAGCTTTTGCCTTTGGCTTCGCTTGCGTTGATGTAGATTTTGTCAATCAATTCAGTTTTCCCTCGAGAACAGTACTTATTATCAGAATGAAAGCTATCCATGTTCCTTTCTGTATCGTTAACAACATGTTTGTAAAATTGCATGATCATCGGTTGAATAGCTAAGCCGTTAAATCACAACAGAGGAACAGAAAGGCAGACAGAGTTACTTTCACAATTATAATATTAAACATTAGTAAGGTTTAAACGACTACGGGAAATTTTTACGACTATTAGTCGGTTACTTTTTAATGAAACTTTAATTAAACTATTGCATTGATTGTTAATCCGTTCGTTAAGGTGTTTCTTTCTCCAAATCCGAAGTTCTACAATACACCTTTTACGATATAAAAATATAAAAAATCCACAAAATGGGTTCATATTTGTCAGAAATATGAGATAAAATATACGAAAAAAGTTGAGTTTTAAGAAAAGTTGGATTAATCAATTTTTCTTACAAATTTCTAAAATAGAAAACAATTTCATTCAGCGAGATGGAATAATTGAAAGGCTGGAAATGGGATTTGCAATAAATACCTCTTTATCTTCATCGCCTCCTGCTGACGAAGAACAAGAAATGCAAATGGAGTTTATGAATCATTTTCTTGTTCTAAATAAAACTAATTTTTTTATGTTATTTATGTACAATAAACGAATTCCTTTTAAGGAAAGTTGGATTAATCAATTTTTGCATGATTGACGCAATCGTCACGAACGCTCAGAGAATAAAAAAATGTGCCCAAAAAAATAAACTACATGTGCCCTTAATATATCTGAGGTTTTCCCTTGATTTCTGTCATATTCCATCACCAGATTCGGACATGGTGACAATGGGACCACAGTGGCAGCATACCCTTTCAAACAAAACAACTATTTTTCAAATCGGTCCATAGCTGACGGAAATATCGGTGAACATACATAAAAAAATACATACAGCCGAACGGAACGGAGGAGGTTCTATACCTCCTCCTTTTTTGAAGTCGATTAGAAATGACGAAGTTTCATAAAAATTTCTATGCCTTTTTTTGACCCCTTAGGTGATTAATTTCCAAAAATCCATTCTTAGTGCTCACTTACGTCAAGGAACCTTTGTGCAATATGTTTCTAGACCCAGTGGCTTCGGCTGTGCGATGATCGATCAATCAGTCAGCCAGTCAGTTTCTTGTTTTAAATATATAGATAGATAGAAGATAGATAAATGTTATTGGAAAACTAATGCGTCTTCAATTTTTCGTTAAAGGATTTCTCATTTTTAACGCATTGATTGGTTTTATTTTTTACTATGAAAAAGGTCTGAAACGATTTGAATGGTTCTAAGAAAAGTTAATAATCATCAGTTTTATTTAGCTCCTTTCAGGACATGAGAAGCTTGTTATTAGTTAGTTTATAATTAAAAGGTATGAAAAACCCAACATTACTAAAGTTGAGTCTGTGCGAAAAGAGAACCGTCATAGGACTGAGGTCGCAGCAGTGTTAAATTACCTTTCTTGTTATGTTGACAACACCTTTCTTGTTATTTTGACAATACTGTTATGTCATTATAGTTCGACAGTTAACAATACTGTACAAAAACAGTAAACAATAATGACGTAACTGTCTAAAAAGGTAATTTAGCACTACTGCGACCTCAAACCCTACGACGGTTCTCTTACCGCACAGACTCTAGACATTATTATCTCAATAATATTAAACTTACCATATTGGTCATGTAGGGTTTATCTGTAAAAATGGCAAGGTCACATCTTAGTAAATAATAATCAACCCGACACGGCTTATTCCTGGTCCATTCAAACTTTCTTTCAACTATAACTTTCATTACGTATTATGGCGGTCTTCTTCTCGAAAATACAAGTGCTTCACTTCCGATTGAACGTTACGAATTGCTCATTCCATTAATTGCATGTACCAGTAGTTTGTTAAACCGGTCGGAACAATAACAAATGTTTAAATATATGACACAAACAACCAGCAATATAGATAATCTCATTAAAAAAAAACCAACTTTTTATAAAATCGCTAAGCGATTTGTAAGTACATAACAAGTTTTTAAAAGCGTCCCTCCAATTCAAATGTATAGCGGAGTTGGAAGGTAGGGGAAATTCCAGTTTACATAATTTAATGGGACCCAAGTATTCCTCGGTTGAGGTGGCCAGATTATTTGAATTGCTGGGTTTAAGGATGATCGTTCAGTACAGATATGTTGGAATTGTATATTAATAAAAGTGTATTTTTATATAAATTTATACCCTTATTATCCTTTACATGCTAAAATATAAAAAAAAAGCTGAGTATTAAAGAAGAATTTAAATCTTAAAGACGAAGCGAAACTAAAATTTAGTAAGAGCTGCATAAGCTCTTACTAAATTTTAGTTTCGCTTTAAGAAAACCAAAGAAAAAGTAAAATTGAGTTCAACACACGTGAATAAAAAAATTGTACGCATGTACGTATTTGAAGACTGCGAAGCATTGACGTCATCCTGCCATCAAATATCAGGCAGGCTTACTTACTTTCATTTCGGAATACTGCTTAGTTTTTTGCTGTTTCCATTATCTCATGTATATATGGCGTGGCGACTTTCACATACAGCATAAACAAGCATCAACATCATCCAGCGAAGACGACCTGAACTACACAGTAACTACTAATCCTGTATCGCGCTATGAAAAGTTCTCTCGCCGATTAGTATATGTACCACTTCCCAACATCATGTGTATTGGGCCGCGGTCCGCCAGGCATGATCACCTTGCCTGGTCAGAAGATCCTCCCTTTGTGTCGGAGGGACATTACACCCATTCCTCCACGTTTAGTTATCCAGCACCACAAGCTCTTGGCTCGTGAGTGTATGAATAAGCATACTCGTTGCGTAGCAAAAACACGCCAAACCCCAACACTCCGCCGTGAAGAAGGACAATTTCTAACACAGCTAATTCCTACCTGAATTCAATAATGCTGCTTCAATAATTAAGGTTATCAATTTAAGATTGCAATGACTATATTATCCTTTGATAATGTGAGGAAAAAGATTCAATACCCTTCATCTTGCTTTTCTTACGTAATTTATTTTATTGAAGTGAAACGTCAAGGCACACTAAAAAGAGGCAAACATATTCATAAATAGGAGTTAGCCTGCGAGAGACTGAGATAGAACACAAGTATACAGTGTTTCCTATAATCTTTGTCCTTGCGCCTGCGTACTACGAAGCCTTCAGAAAATGCGTCATAGTCAACGTGGTGTATCACTCACGTGTATCATTTTTGTGCATTTGCGTATTAAAATTCGTTGGTTAATTAATTTGTATTAATTATTTAACACATCTGTGTTAATTTGACTAAAAACTTTTCTTTAAATTATCTAAAATTAAATTTATTAACATTGGTAATTTATTTGTATTGATTTTACTTTTTATTACTCATTCTCTCATAGGCTAATTTTCTGAAGTTTCACTTCTGCCGTGTGTGAATTGCACACACACTTTTTTATTTATTTGCTCATAAACATGGTAACAATATAGGATCTTATGGTATGTACAAGGCACAACATATTTAGCCGCAAGCTGTGGCATGCATTTTATTTTTATTTTTGCCTCATTAGTGCAGTGAATACACTTAAACTGAAGAACTTAGTGTACGTTAATCCTAAGAACGCCACGTCGCAAAGGTCCAACACTACCGGTGTATTCATTCATTTATATTCCTCAGTTCATTCGCTTATTCATTCAGTTTTCGGGCGCTGCGTAATAATTGCTAGCTGGCGTCAAACACGATACCTTAAATTATTTATCGATTTCTTTTCATTAAGTATCTGGAATTCTTTATCACAGTACAATTATTGTCGAAGTGTCACGGATAAAAAGTATAAAAACATTCCACAATCGATTCTTGTCGTTCGTTGGTAAACACGTAAGCGGGTTGGCATATTCAGTGCCAAAGTTGACCTGAAGCAATTACTACAGATGTTCGTTTTCATTTAGCTAGTGGCGATCGATATAGTGCATACGGGTCTTCACCCGGGTCGGCAGTATTTGTTAAACCACAAAACCGACTCCCTGTAATTACTACAGATGTGACAACTAATACGGACCCGCTTATGTGTGCAGCAGTCCTAAACCGTTGTCAGTTTTTTTTCCCCGATATTACCGATAACTTCAGTTTTGCTGACACGGTAAACGAAACCAAAAGTAAAAATAAAAAAAGCAATATATTATCTCAATACATACTGATTATAGTGAGTCGTAACTTCGATATACAATTTACTTTACTATAAAAAATAATAAATAATGAAAATTGTTTATATATAACATACGTTACTTACGTTGTTATTAAAATTAGGCACAGCAGTGTTTGGATATTTATTACAATATGTACTGATACTGATTTCCAAACTGGGTCAGAAGCCTGTATCTTGAGAGACAGCGGTTAGTTGAACAAAAGGTAGACAGTTTGTACATAAGGTCGTTACATTAGTTTAGTAAGTTAATGTTCTAAATTATTTGTGTGTGTGTGTTTGTGTGTGTGTGTGTGTGCGTGTGCGTGTGCGTGTGCGTGTGCGTATGCGAGTGCGTGTGTGTATTAGAGTGTGTGGGCGAATCGAGATTAGTGGGATTTATATTACGAATGTAAGAAGGTCTTCAGTTGTTTGGTAATGAATTGGTTGAAGCCAATCAGTAACGTTCCCTTTAACTTCACGTCTAGTTATTGAAACGATATTTACTTTCTTATTTAATTTGTATATATATATAAATAGTTTTATAATTTAGCACTTATACAGCGCGTTTGTCTTCTCGCGAAGGAGGTATTACAAGCCAAACGATGATAAGCTGCATTTATTTGGATCTGGGTGGGGCACATCTCGAAGTTTTCTGTGGACAGTTTTCAAGACAAACAGCTGTTGAACTGAGAGGACCTTGCAATTTGCATATAGGCTCACAGTCGGGTATCTGTAAGGTTTCCTATTCATTACCTTTAGCACCGCTCTCTGTGTTCTCTCCAATTTAATAAGGTGCGTTTTAGCTATAATATATTTATCTGGTAGAGGTCAAATATTGTGTCACTAAATTAGGCACATAAAAATAACTTATAATTAGTAGAGAATTTTAGCAATAGTCATAAATAGTTGAAAAATATGCACTTAGAATATGATAGCGCACTATGAGCTTAATTGTTCTTTGTCCTCGTAATAAAGCACTAACAAGATTAAATTAAAAATTTAAAAAACCCCCTACGCTAAAAAATACTTACAGTTTAAGGAACAACCCTTAAAAAGTAGTAATCATACGCCAAAAATGCCTTACATCATTTTGGAAAAGAGCTGATACACTTACACTGCTGGACCGACATTAACCAAACATAGCTAAGAACCACTGTAAGGAAACTGGCTTTCAAATGAAAAAAAACCGCATCGAAATCGGTCCATCCGTTTGAGAGCTACGATGCCACAGATAGACACACATACACAGACATCGACGTCAAACATATATCACCCTCTTTTTGCATCGGGGGTTAAAAATATACAACGACAATAGTAATATACAATGAAACGAATTACGTGTCCCAGAAAAACAATACGTTTTGAAAATTTGTTTTTGGACCCAATATATTGATATTGGCTTGCGAGCTGTCAATTTATAAACACGTGCGCCTACTGCGGAAAGTAAAACTTCACGTTTTCAAGTCACGATAGGGATAGGGACTCGTCTCAGCCCCTGACATTTCTCTCATAGCAATAATACATTGCCGCAATTATACAGATGTTATTAAGGAATAAAAAGTAGGCACCGTTGGACTTCCATTGTGTAACGAAACAAAAATATACATGTTTATATTATCCTATTTGTTTATTTCATTGAAACACTTAAATGCAGTTCATCATTTAATTTGAGAAGTATCAAGAAACATTGTACCAAGGCAATAATAATTTCGATTGGAATGCACCGATCGCTGTCTATCCGTAACCACCATCAGGGTAATTTAATGCAAATATAATGTCCTAATTTAAATCCTATGGTGAGTAGCAATATGCTATAGAAGGTAAAACAGTCCCCATATTACATACAAACGTCACTGATTTCCATGTATCTATGTTAGAGGAACAGGAGGAAAGTCGAAGAAATTAGACCAAAAAGAAAATAAACATATTATACCAGGTGATCGAGTTCCGAAAATGGCATAATTGTTTTCTGTTATAATTCTATTCCAGTAAACACCACCTTCTACTAGCTTTTAAATACAAAGAGAATAAGGAAACAAAACAACATAAAGTTATGAATTTCGCATAGCAAAGCCCTCTTGCTGCATTTGCATTGTAAATGTGGCAATCAATTGTGACCCTTAATGATATAGAGCTTCATTATTTAAAGCAAGTTTGTACAATATAAGAAGGTAAAGACCTTTATAATAAGCAAGAAAAGACTAAAAATCAATAGTGAGTAGTAATACACAATGTTTTGGTTCAGCTACGTCATTTCTGAATAAGGACGGGTTTTCCTCACGCTTAAGAATGAATATCTATTCACAATTATCTTTGGCAAATCCCTTCACCCATCGTCTTGAATCTAGAGCTTTTATTAATTGTAAAAGACAGGGACTATCTTATTAACAATATAAACAGCGGTTACAAAACCATCGAATTCTTGGTAAAGATATAACTTGAATAGTAATATATTTAAATGAATTAAACCAATTAGTTTTAACTCGGAGGGCTTACATTCCGTCTCTATTATTCGGAAAACATTTGAAAACAAAAGTTAGAAGTAGATACGTCAAAATTGATTTCCAACATGTTTATTTAATTCATAAACTTAGTATACGAGCGTAAAATATACAAAGTTTATGGTTTAATTATGTAGTTATACGCAAAGTTGAGTAGAAAGTAGTCAGATTAATAATTGTGATTAATTTGTAATTGTCGTCACAATCATTAACTTTTTTGTAATTATTAGTCATGATTACAGATTAATGAAACTACACAAAAAATACTTTTTTTGTAATTTACTTTGCAATCATTAAAAGGTTAGTAAAAAAATTGCAAGGGACAAATTTGGGTTTCAAGCAACCACAAATCCCTTGGGAGTGTCGTAGTTATCAGTCACATCTTGTTAATTTATCTTCCAGTTTGGCTAAACACGCTAAAATGTTTCTGGAATCTTTGAGACATTTAAATAATCATCATTGTCATTCGATAAGCTCGATATTTTATACAGTACTCTGATAGATTTACCAGTTTTTGCCGCAACTGCTTTGTGCGCCCTTACGTGTTATCGTTTTTTTACAATTATGCAGAGTATCTACATACTATACATACTCTTTAGTGTTAGGCTGGTCATGGTATCATAATATATGGAGCAGGTTAAATGATCAATCACGTCACAATTATTTAATCTATAAATACATATATAATATGTGTATCGATCTAGCGGGGCCACTCGAGCTAGACCGAAAAAACTAGTGGCAATGCTTTGTTTGTTCAATGTACCTCACGAATTTATTAACAAGATTCAATATACCTCAACTATTTTGATAGAAATTACAATTAATCGCCTGATCCATCCAGCCCAGCCCGCGGTTGTATTACGCTCCGAAAACATAAAAATAATACTAATAGGTACCGACGACCTGAGGAAGGTAGCTGGGAGGGATTGGATGCGGAAAGCGGAGGACCGAGTACTATGGCGCACATTGGGAGAGGCCTATGTCCAGCAGTGGACTAGAATAGGCTAATTGATTGATTGAATACTGATCGTAACTTATGCTAATGTACCTCTCAATTCATGTATTAAATCCAAGGGATCTTTAACAGAACAGGAGAAATCTAGCAAGAAAATTTTGTCTGCCCAGCAGGGCCCTTTGTAATTTGAATTCATACGTGCAGAAAAAGTATACCATTGTTATGTATTACCAATTTACCTTAGAGTTCTTCAATATTACTATAAGTTTCGAGGTTTTTCTACATTTTATTATAAATACAAAATAATGATAATAGTAAGTAGCAGGCGCTAGGTAAGGTAAGATCAACATAACAAAAGAATGAAACCATAAATATTAAATACCATGGAATTTCATGGAACGTCCGCTTTTACCTGCAATGATCCTAAACAAAGAAAATCATTGAAATTGACGTAAAATAATGCTTATTTCCAAACAAGATATTAATTAATGTTGATTGGAAATGAACAGCTGCACCAGGAAAAAACATTTTCCGATTAAAAAAGAAAGCCAAAATATGACCACACCCTTTTGTAATACTTTGCATGTTCATTTTTTATTGTCTATTCTGACGTCGTTGGTTAATTTTCAAGTTCAATTTGTCAGTTACAAAAAAATATGGTTTTATTTAAAAAAGAAAACAGTCAGTCGTAGGACTGCACGTCAGAAGTGAAAACATAACTACACAATGTATTTGCATATACATACACACACACATCTGTATATATTTTAGTTAGGTTAAAAATAAAAAGTAGGTAATAACATATCTAAATGTATACATAGGGTACACTGGAAGTTCTGCGCTCCTGGCCGCTCATAAATGTTTGAATTTCGAATGTTATATTTTTTTAAATATAAGAAACTCGGCTCCGTCTTACGAATTTTTGAGCAGGGTCACGTGTCCTGACGCGAGTTTAACATTTTTTACCCATCCCAAAAAGTGCACAACGCCGCTAAAGAAGATTTCACTTCAAAAATTCTACAAATTGTACGCACGTTATTCTCGACGTCAACTTTATGTCACTAAAATATGACTAACCTTTTTGTAAAGCCTTGTATACTGATTAAAGAGTATACAAACACTAATAGTTCTGGCATATTTATTTATTCTTTTTCATAAACAGTCTTATGTAATACTTAGAAACCTCAACCAATTTCAACGCACTTGATTTTGCCACGTCATTTGTTGTGTGGACCTACTTGTAAGAAGGGTTTCCACGGACTTACCACCATTTTATATTGAACTCCAACAAAACAGCACGTCACGTCATTTTTAACTATCTAATAGGAATGAGGAAGGTTATTGATAGTGGTCGGTGTATCAAACTCGGCCAGTGATGCATACGTTAGTTGTTTGCTATTGAGATATATTTTCACCACCAGTTGGAATATGAATAGCGGCCATTTTATGAATGCGATCATATATTATGTTAATGCTTATGAATTTCATCTTTTATTTCCGATCTCATGGATGTTATATTTTTGTGCGAAATATTCCTATATAGTTTGTAGTGCTGCTAAAAGACTACAGTTCTTAGTAAGTTTAGAGTACAAAGTTGTGTTTTATTGTAATGTTTTTTGTTTTTAAAAAGTGGATCAAATAATACGAGTTCGAAGTTCTGAAGATGTCTCGCAATAAAATTATTCTAGTATTCTTTGTATTCGTTTTAAAAAAAATCACTAATAAAACACTTAAACTTGTATAGGTATGTATTTGCAAAATTATATTACCCCACACGTATCTTATGTTCACAATTAATCTTTGTACATAATGTTAAATAGAACTGTTCATCGATATTATGTTCAGTGTAAATATATTAATTAAAAACATAACATAAAAAACCAAAAACTCTTCTACGGCAAAAAGATGTGAGATCAAATTGTTACCTAATTTGTTAAATAACAATATTTTAAGGTGACCGTATTAATAGTAGATATCTTTATTTCTTAAATAAATAGAAAGACTTGGCAACTTAAAACAGGAAAAATCTTTTGATAGACTTCAAATTACATTTGTAGAAGAAGACCTTTCTAAGGTAATTTTGTACCGATTTTTCAGAGAAAGTAAGCGAGGTCGACATACTTTGATCGATTCAGAAAGATGTGGTGGCCCTTTGATGGCTGTTACGAAAAAAAAGGTGTTAGAAATTAAAAAAATTATCGAAGATAAACGGCGAATCACATGATATAAATATATTCAGTACATATTCAAGGTTGGTTCAGGAAGTGTTCACAAGATTTAACATGAGCACCTTAGCATAGGTAACGCACAACTTCGCCGACGCTCAGAAGCAGGCTCACGTGGAATGATCCCGGAACTAAGCGCCAGTCAACAGTTTGGCTGTTTTAAACTGAGCTAAGGCCTACCAAAGTGAATGAAGTGAGTTTTTTCACTATGACAGGATATATGGTGTCAATACCTTTACGGGATCAAAATGTGTCAGAAGTGTTCAGTGCTGTCAGCAGCAACCGACCGAACGACAAATACGGGACTCCGCGGGCTGGTGCTTCACTACAATAATGCGCCTGCGCACTCGTTGCTCAAAACGAGAGAATTCCTGAAAAGGAAGGGACACACCAGTCAATCTTCTGTGTCATCCCCTTCTTACAGCCTCCATTTACAGCGTGTGACTTCTTTTTATTCCCTAAAAAAGAATCAATTCAAAAGGATACAGTTTTCATCACCGGAAGATGCGCTCGCTGCGTTTGAGCAGGCTGTAGAAGAAGTGTGCGAGGTTTATTGAAAAAATGTATTGAAAATTTGGTTTAAAAGCAAAAAAGAAGACTTTGTATAAATAGTAGAGGAGGTCTATTTAAAAGATTTAATAAAAAAATTGGTTGCCTGTAAAGTCGGTATACGGGCGAAAGTTTTACGTGACAACGACTTTGAGTGGTAAAATAATAACCATGCCCGAGTGGAAGGGACGCGTGCCTCTCACTCGCTCTCATTGTGAGCGCATAACGTGAGCGGAGCGTAACGCAGTTTCTTGAAGTGTCACCCGGCAAACCAATTTATAAGACGTTGTCACGTCAAAAAATTGGGTCTAACGATTTTTTTTGTGAGTGTCTCAGTGTGAGTTTACTGAGAGACCCAACATACCAAATTATTATTAAATCTATTTACACATAAATAAAATTGAAGTGTCTGTTTATATTGTAACAATAACAGTCTTTTACTAAATCCGATCCGCATCCGAGTGTTTACACGGTAAATATACCTACCTAAAAATATTTTTTTAAATAAAAAAATAATAAAAGAATTGGCACGAACAATCATTCCGGCTAATCTCCGGAACAGGTGGACTGATTTCCACGGGACTTTTACTCGCAGATAGCTGGTGTTATAAGGAGTAATTTAGGCTATTTTTATTTTGTAAAACGAATTAGGGTTCCACGCAAAAAATATAAATATGTACGCGAAGCACAGCTAGTATATAACATATTCCAAACAACACTACTTATCTATGCAATAAGTTTAACGCATTGTAATCTTTCTTTCTGTAACGGCAGTAGTTTTTGTATTTATAGCATATTTTTATTGTTTCCATGAGTTTGGATGGCCAAGAAAGGATGATTGCCAAGAGATAATATATTATTTGTACGCGCTTTCGACGTTAATTGTTATTCGGGGTTATATATTGCGAAATTATAAGACTACTTTCTGGCGCCAAGATAAACTGTTTACTTAAAAGTTTTGAAAAGTAGTCATTCCTACTTGGCTCTGATTGACTTCGATTTTTTAAAATACCATAACTGATTTATTATACCTGACATTTCGACCAGTACAACCTGGTAAAATCGTCAGGCAATTCAGAGGTATATAATACCTATTTTGCGATCTCATTAATTCCCGTATAAATACATAAGTAAGTAAATAAAGGAAACGTGAAAGTTTAAATGTTAGTAATGTGTATGATATTGGATCGTCCTAAACTCACAATGAACTCGCAACAGAAAACCTAATAAAGTAAGTAAGACAAGCCTCATCGATTAACTGGAGATAAAAAATATTATTTTTTTTTGTTAAAAACATTAATGTAACTCTTAATGACAAACATTTATATTTCCATTACAATTTTAAAACGTTGTTCATTAATAAATTTATTGATGGCAAAATCTAAATGGACTAGGATCCATTAAAGGCTTAAGATTTAAGGTGCTTTCATTTATATGCGGGAGCACATCGACATATTTGTTCAGATAAGTGGTGTCACGTAATAATACATTGTTTCTGAGTGCTTGTTTTATCTTTCTGAGGTTTTGTTTAAGTAAGAGAATAAATAGATTTTTTTTGTGAAGTTATTGCTAGGCCCCAACATAAACGACTTGCCTTTCTTTGCTGATTTATGCAAAGATAAGTAAACTGAATACACGATCCTAATAACTAAGCTTGTTTTACAGTACATTTTTCTTATAACTAACCTTAAAAAAAATATATATTAGATTGCCAAATTACTGAATAAAAAAACGTAAAACCAGTGTTCCATTGGTCCAAAATTAAATTACCTACACACGAAACCGTCCAACCATTTCTACTAAATTCATTACAAAACCTGTATTTCGTATAAATTCCCATTGGGTAGGGAAGTTTGTGAATAGATCCCCTGGCGACGATTTGTAGGCGACCCGAGTTGGTCTAAGATTTTTCGTAAAATACCGGAAATAATTCATACAAAAGCCTCGTTTGAGCGGTTCCTTGGGTGCCGGTTACCAGATTTGCGTGATACATTCTGTGAAATTAATTTAATCAATTAATTAAATTAATTCTCTCTGTAATTCTGTCAATTTAATTTAATTCCAAATTCAATTCAAATAACTCTTTTTTTGTGGTTAAGTTGGCACAACGGTTTACTATATTGGCGCAAAGTTTGAGCAATATCTGTAATTTAGTTTGTTTTCAGTACTCGATTTTGTAAGCTGATCTCAAGAGTGTTTTGCGATTTTTATAATGGATAAAAACATCGAACAAAGTGTTTGTCTAAAACTTTGCATTGTAAATGGAATTTTATGTTCAAAGTCGCTGAAAATGTTACAGAGAGCATAGTATTATGGTGAATTGACTTTATCAAAAACTCGTGCATATGAGTGGTACAAAGCATTCAAAAGCAGTCGAGATTTTTTTGGAAGATTTGCCTCGCTCTGATCGGCCATCAACGTCTTCAAATGTAGTTAACATCGCTAAAGGGAAGTAAATTGTGACTGAAAATCCTCATTCCAGTTTGAGAGAGATAGCCGCTGATCTGTCTGTGTCTAACGAATCGATTCTTACCATTTTAAACGATCGCTTGGGCATGAAACACGTTGCCGCTCGACTACTCCCGAAAGATTTGAATTTTCTTTAAAAACTCAATCGCGTAAAAGTCACTGATAACATGCTAAAAGAGTCAATTCCGACCCTACATTCATAAAACGCATTATTACTGGTGAAGACACATGGGTTTACCAGTTTGACATGCAAACTAGTCAAAAAGCTTCGGAAGGGCGCCTTCCAACTGAACCGAAACCAAAAAAACCAGAACGAAGTCGATCAAATGTCATGTTGACTGTTTTCTTTGACTATCGTGGTGTTGTGCACTCGGAATTCTTGCCAGAAGGTCAGACTGTAATTAAAGAATATTATTTGAGCGTTATGCGGCGTTTGAGAGAGCAATTTCGTCGAAAAAGGCCAAACTTGTGGAAAGAAAATTCTTGGATATTACATATCGACAACGCGCCATCGTACAAGGTCATCATTGTGAACGAATTTTTAAACAAAAACTCAACAAATACCATCGAACAACCACCGTATTAACCGGAATTGGCTTCGGCCGATTTTTTTCTCTTTTCAAAACTCAAACTACCACTTCGAGGTACCCGTTTTCGGTCGATAGAAGATATCAAAGAGACTTCGTGGCGAGACTGAAGTCTATTCCGGAAAATGTTTTAAAAAAATGTTTTTATAACTGGATTATTCGTTGGCGTAAGTGTGTTATTTCTGAAGGGACATACTTTGAAGGCGATACAATCAATTTGGAAGAATAGTTAACATTTTGTGTTTTATTGACCTTTCCCCGGTACTTTCTTGACAGAGTAGTATAGCTGATTACTAACGCAAACCACAGAGTAAAATAATGTGAGTGGTATATTCAGACTTCTGGAAGTGTCCTGTATGTCGTCTGTTGCTTGCTCTAACCCAAAACTAAATAGGCTTAATGTCTGCTGATTTACTGAAATATTTATTTTCAAACAATAAACATGTGTAAATGTATCAACCATAAAATCAAAATCAAAATTATTTATTTCAAGTAAACCCATTGTAGGTATTTTTAAATTGTCAGGAGGAGTCAGTCAGTATAAGTCGGTCGTGAAGCTAGTTGCCTGTTCCAAAACGTAGATAATATTGAGAAGAACAGGAAAGAAACTCCAAGGACACTTTTTTTCAACATGGTTTTTTTTTTTACAAAGTTACTTGTTATATTGCTTATAAGTGCAATTTAATGTGAGGACAATGTAACCTAATATTGTTCTAAAATGAAAAATTATATATAGTATTATATTACTTCTATAATGTGTTGCAATATGGACTGGCGTTAAAGTGTTAGCAAAATTGTGGTTGTTTACCAGTCTAAAGGTTGGAATATGTATTTTTGTTTTCAAATAAAATTTTAAAACAAAAAAAACGCATAAACTTTTCAAACTAGTACTAGTAACATTTATACAGTTGCAGCAACGAATAATTACGCGCGAATGATGTTGGATGCGGCCAATCATTTTGGCCTAAAGTGATGCTAAGCTTTGGCCGTTGGCCAAGATTTGCCCCTCGAGGTAACTATAAATTTACTTTTATAACTCTTATTGAATTCAAAGTTAACGGCTGCAGTCTGCACACATGGTCTAGAATAAAATGGAAAAAATTGTGTTAAATAAGGCTGAAACGTTCTCATAATATATTACGTAAAGCGATACACATTACCTATTCGTGTCAACGTATACTACACATACACTTACATTTGTTTTAATATGTAAATAAGGCTGGGTAGTTGGCTTTATTCAGCAAACTAATGAGTTTTCTAACGTACAGCGACTTTATATTATGTGTCATATTAGTAGAGCTGAATATAGATGTTACACGTTTAAACATTTGAAATTGCTTTCTCTTAGAAGACTAATGTATATCCGTTACCAATGACAGAAATATGAATGTTTGTATGTTTAATAGTACAAAATAATACATTGTAAGTTTATAATTTTTTTTATTAATACGTATTGATAAGAAAAATTAAAATCAACTTCACTTGTAACTAACTAGCTAAGCTAACTACGAGTATGTAAAGAAATCTTGGAAATTAACTTTAACGTTCTTCTAATTGTCGTATCGAAATGAAGCTTTAAAATATATGTAGTACATTGTAGTTTAGATGACAATACTATACTTTGGTTTCTTGGAACTGACCTGATGATGGAGCCAGAAGGTGGATAGTGGAACTCTTCAGTGGCTACTAGTAAACCCATCGAGTTTGGGCTCATATGATTCGTTTTGAAAAGCCCAACAGTCCGGCAGTGAAACAATGCTTGTATTGCTTTTCGCCTCGTGAGTGAGGTTACCGGAGGCCCTAACCCTTCTCTCTCCCCTATTCCTGTCCTTCCCCTCTCCCCCTCTCCTCCCGTCTTCTCGCTCTTCCCCCTCTCCCCCTCTTCCCCTATTCCCACCTTAAAGGGCGGCAATGCACTTCTGACTCTTGAGTTACAGGTGCCCATGGGCGGCGGTAGTCATTTACCATCAGGTGACCCGTCTGCTCGTTTGCCCCCTAGACCATAAAAAAATGCAAAAATACCGAATACTATCTGTTCCCTATTGATGATTTTCGATGCTATTAGCCTGTTTTCTCTGAAGATTAAAAAAAGATCCACCAGAGACAGCACTAGTAGGGGTACACGTGTTTTGATTTCCCCATTGACAGTAACCTTAAACGCCTGTCTTATCATTAAAATAATGTACTTCTTACAGTCGCATTATCTTCCATGTTTAAAACAGAATCATTTAAACAATATTGTCTATCTCTTTGCAGTGCTTTTGAATTTCCACAGTTAGGAAGATATTCATCATGATCAGATAAGGTCCATTTAGGTTCCAAGTATTATCAATTGTACCAGAAGTTATATAATTATACATTGTAGCATAACAGCTTTCGTTATGGTGTATTCCCGGTGTTCCCATCACCCATGTTCCCACTAATGGGGACAGCGGGATTTGAATAAAATAAATAAAAATTGTTCCCATTGTCCCTATGCTACAATGTTTAATTATATAACGAGGAATAGTTCGGGATGGAAAAATTGCCCAATTTAAAGAAAGAAAAGTGCAGGATGTCTATTGAACTGGATTGAGTAATTTCATGCGTAGCTGCTTATCCTCTAAATATTTACCACCATCGATTCCGATATAATATATATATATATATATATTTTTTTTTTTTTATGTATGTTCAGCCCTCTCTCCGTTATTTATGATCCGATTTTGATTATTCTTTATTTGTTAGATAGGGTATACCTCAAGGGTGGTCCCATGTCAAGGAACTCAGGATCTGATGATGGGATCCTGATAAAATTGAGAGAAACGCTCGAAAATTGAAGGAACGAATAGTGTATCTGTTTACTTTTCATAATTTTATCACGTATTTGCGTTTAGAAATCATTACATTAGCTGAGCTGATGATGAAAAAAATTATAAAACAAAAGTATTTTTAACAAAAAATTAAACCGACGAAGAGAACTAAAAAGCAAAAAAAAACATTTAAAGTCTTAAGTATTGAGCTTATTTACCTAAACTATCAAATTTTATATAAACTTATTTAGTTTACTTATCGTTAGACCAGAAACTAGTGATGACATTAACAGTGAACATAATAAAACATTTGGATAAGCTGTTTTTTTGTTTTGTTTTTAGTATTAATTACCTATATTTTATTTTATGACAGCTGTTTGTCTTAATAAAAAGATTTTTAATTAAATTTAACATATTTTGTGGTTTCAAACATAGTGTTTGTATACTCTTTGGTTGAAATATACTTCATCATCGAAACAGGTTGTGTATGTTTATCACGTATGTTTTTGATCGATCGGTTAGGAGATTAATCGTTTAAGTAAGATGTATATCATTAAACTAGATTTTAAAATAGTTTAATAAAATTTTCCATGTAGCGTTTCTTTATTACATTTATTTAATTTGATACGCAACATTTTTAGATCTCCAGGATAAAATTGCAACCTCTGTAATACTCGCAAAAAATGTAAATTATAATCTAATGCTGACTTGAAACGACAAAACGACGTGAGCAAATATGCGAAGTAGTTGATTTATTTTCAGTGTACATTCTCAACTACTATTTTAAAATATTATTTAAATAGTTTATTTAAATAATAATTTATGATTTTATATTAGATTATAAAGCTGTTTTCCATATAACTTTGTGTCTACTTACATGACATCGCATCTAACGCCAAAACCTTTGAGTTATAAAACATGAATTTATTTTACTTCCCGAGAACACTTCTCAAAGATATTTTCTGTACGATCCCACCTCAATATTAATTTGACGTATATTGTTAAAGTTAGAGTCATTCCTTTGTGAACTTTTTCGTTGAAAATTAAAAACGTGTGAGATCCCTCGCCACATTTTACCACAAAACATGACAACGGGGAAGTTCAAGATGAATTATTATTGAGAGTTTGGCAGCTGCTGGAGTTTGAGGAAAATGCGAGAACAATGTTCAGGGACGTGGAATTCAATTTGCATCGAATTATTGATGACATTTAAATGTCAATCATTGTGAGAATAACATGTTTTGAAGCTGCTCTTACCAAGAAAGATGATAATGCATTATTAGGATAATGGATGATGATGGGTTTAATGATATAATAGACGTATTACTTTCTTGAGAGTGATATTATTCTGCCATTAATGTAACACTTTTGAAGGAAACAAACCGAAATATACTTTACGGTGATAGGTTGATGAATTCAATTTAATTACTTTTATACATCGATAAGAGTTATTTTTATAATAAGCGTCCTAACTAGTATATTATTTTATTAGCAAAGTATTTAAAAGTTAGTCTCTTCTAGTTTAATAATGCAAACCAATTACATTAATCATTAATTCCATTACGCAAATTCCTTTCTCAAATTAAGAACCAAAAATTTAAATTAGCTTAATTAACAAAAAATTCTTAAGATCAAAGTTTCTTTGAGACTGAATTTTAAATTATGACAGAGTTATGTAGATTTTAAATAAATAAGAAACTTATTAATTGAAATTTACTATTATTTAAAAGTACTTTAGACAATGTCAAATCTAGCATTAAGACATGCCAAAAACATTACCATCTATTTAAGTAATTATCCATCTGTTTAAGTAGACAGAGTGATATATATCCCATCAAAAACAAATGGAAATGGGAGCCAAGTTCAATATTTAGAATATACGTGGTTATCGACCACGACATTTTTCCTGCGTTTACATTTTCTTAAACATTAGAAATATTAGAGCGCATTACCCATTCATTGATAAATCCTTCCTTACGTAACCTACATACCTACATTTTTGGTAGTGATTCTGTGCATTTTCAAAGTGCCTGTTAAAAGTTAAAGTGAGTAAAAATTCACTGTTTTCAGATTTTTTCCTTTGCATAAACATAATTACCTAGCTGGACGCCAAATATCAACTTTCTAGGTTAGCAGGAAGTGAAGAGGGGGAAAACGGAAGGGTTAGGACCTTTTTTTTTTTTTGGGTCTTTGGAAACCCCCTCGGGCCGTCACCCCACCGGGGTTTTCGGTGGGGCGGTGTGTCGGAATCGAACCGACTAAAACCACACGGTGTGCCGTACTGCGCCTTAAGTAGGAGGGATTCGGGAACAGCTTTATTAAGACATCCGGAACCCTCCTAGCACCTGCCAGCAAAGCGCGGGCACCGCCTTCGGGTAATTCCTCTCAGTTAGGCGACGTCCAAGCACAGGCGGACGCCGCCTCCTCGCGGGGGGGCACTATAGCGGGTGGAGGGGAAAACCCGTCCCGTCCACCCGCGGCCACACAGGGCGGCATGAGGCGCCCGGTTTGCCGGCGGCGAATTAGGTCCGAGTGGAGATCGTCCTCCCGGACCCTTTCCGCCGCCTCCTTCTGCGAGATGACGTCCTCACAGAAGGTCGCGACCGCGGTAAAATTCCTGTCGCTACCGGCCATGGAGCGTATGACGGCCGGTAGCGAGAGATCCCCTCCGATGACTGCAGTGAGGACCCGACGCTGCATCACCCAGGCGGAGCAAACCACCAGCGTATGCTGAGCCGAGTTCTCACTGCAGTCGCAGTGGTGACAGGCTTGACTCAGTTCCCTCCTAGCGACCGAGTGCAGGTACTTCCCGAAGCAGCTGTGCCCGGAAAGGACCTGCGTCAATCGGAAGGAAAGGGTCCCGTGCTGCCGCCCTGCCCACTCGACGATGACCGGCTGGAGCGCCTCCACAGCGGCAAAGCCAGCACGTGGAACCTCCAGCCGGGACGACTAACGAGCCATGGTGGCTCGGCGAGCGGCCTCACGCAATGCACGTACCCATTCGGACGGGGGCCGACTGCCGCTTCCCGCCCGGAACTCAGCCATTTACCGATATACTTCGGCGAGCACTTCCGTCTCCAAATCCCACGGGGGAGTCCCGGCCAACGCACACGCCGCCTCCGTCGACACGGTACGGTATCCGCGTATGGCTCTAACCGCCACAACCCTCTGAGGACGCCAGAGGTGCGCCCTATTCTGGGCGGTCAGAGCTCCCGTGCTCCGTACAGTGCCATTGACCGGACAACCCCCGTCTACAGCCGTCTTGTAGCGATGCTGGGTCCGCCCAAATTGGGCAAGAGTCGCCCAAGGGCGGACGCAGCGCCGACCAGCTTCGGAGCAAGCTGTCGGAAGTGCTCGTCGAAGAGCCACCTACCGTCGAGGATCAGGCCCAGATACCTTATGTGGGCCTGAACCGGTACGAGGACCGAGTTGACCACAATAGAGGCGCCAGGGGGTGGACCACGACGGGGCCCATGGAATAAAAGGGCCTCCGTCTTATCCAGGGCTACCCGCAAGCCCAGCGCCTCTATGCGCCCGACCACCAGGGAGACTCCCCTGGTGGCCAAACGCGCTGCCTCTTGAAAGTTCACCCCCCGGGCTGTGACAAGAGTGTCGTCGGCGTAACAGATTACGCCCAGCCCAGGGGGGAAGTCGCCTCGAAGGGCCCAGTCGTACCCCATGTTCCACAGGAGTGGTCCAAAGACAGACCCCTGCGGAACACCGCACGACATGGGCCGACGACTCAAAACTCCATTGCGGTCCTCGTACATGACGGTACGCTCCTCGAGATAGTCTGCCACCAGCCACCTCAGGTACTGTGGCACCCCATGATAGAGGAGTGCTTCCCTGATGCAGCTGAATGGCAGACTATTGAATGCGTTGGCGATGTCCAACGACACCGCCAACAGCACGCCGCCACAGCTCACTACGTCTTCGGTCACAGCCCTCAGGCGCAACACCGCTCCGACCGTCGAACGCCCCCCTCGAAAACCGAATTGGGCGTCCGACAAATCGGGGCCAACCTCGCCAAGGTGCCGAACGATGCGGGCAGAGAGGACCCTCTCAAACAATTTACCCGCCTCGTCCAGCAACACGATGGGCCTGTAGGCCGCGACCGAGTCGGTAGGCCTTCCCGACTTCGTTAAAAGCACCAGCTTCCCGCTCTTCCAGCAGTCAGGGAAGCATGCGGACGCCAAGCTAGCGTCGAACACCTCTCTGAGGCGGTCCGACATGTGGTCGAAGGCGAGGGCCAATGCTCGGGCAGGAATCCCGTCTGGCCCGGGGGCGGTTTTCTTGGAACGGATCCGTAGAACCGCCGCCTCTACCTCCGCCTCTGTGACGGGCGGAACGTCCTCATTTTTGACCTCCCCGTCGTGTCTGGCCAAAGGGGCCATTGACGGTGGTGTGTGTTCCACCCGCTGCGGGAAATGGCCCTCAACCACTTCCTGCAGGAAGCTGGGCTGGAGAGTCTCCGTAACGGGGGGGGCCCGACGCGCGAAGCTTTTGTTGGGCCGCGCGATATGGGCGACCCCAGGGGTCACAATCGAGACCCTCCAGCATCTCCTTTCTCTTCTCCTCTTTGGCGCGGCTAATGGCCAGCTTCAGAGTTTTCCGCGCCTCTCAGTACTCCTCATGAAGCTGGTCCTCCTCGCCCTCCTCGCGGTGACGACGCCGGCTGTGAGTGTAGGACCTCCGGGCACGGGTACAGGCCGCACGGAGGTCCGCCAACTTCAGGGACCACCAGTAGACCTCCTTCCTCGGAGGCCGACGACCTCGAACGCGGGGCATGGCCGCATCGCAAATCTGCGTAATCGCATCACGAAAGCGGCCTGCCTCCATGTCTACCTCCTCGGTCGGAGGCTGTGAAGACAGCCAAGAGTAGACGATGGCTGCCTCCTCCAGTAGATCCCTGTCTAGTTTTGACACAGCCCACCGTGGAAAGCGGGAAGAACGCCGCGCCGTATGACCCCTTCTGGGGTCCTGGGTCCGGGAGAGCTCAAATCGGATGTAAAGGTGATCCGAGAGCGTCTCAACCTCATCCAGGACCCGCCAGTTCCTTACTCGTGCGGCGACAGCAGGAGTAGCGAACGAAAGGTCCACTATCGACCCCCCCTGCTGTCGCACGCACGTGTTGGTGGAGCCTCTGTTTAGGAGACAGAGGCCCACCGATGCCGCCCACTCCTCCACGGCATCGCCGCGTGTGTCCATCCTGGGGGAACCCCACGCAACGGACTTGGCATTGAAGTCCCCCAGCACTAAGACATGCCCAGACGCTAGTCGCCGCATCGAAGTCTCTAGGTTGTTAAGGAAAACCTCGAAGTCGCTCAGACTCCGGTTGGGGGAGAAGTAGACACCATATATGGTGACCCCCCCCCCATTCGGCAGCAACATATCCAGTACCCTTGTCTCTTAGCGACAAGGTCGGGGAATGAGCCGCCGTAGAGCTGACGACTGCCATGGAGCCCCGGTCACCCAGCCAATTTGGACGGGGAGGAACGTAATAGGGCTCCGCGGCTACGGCCACACCTATTGACCACTCCGCCATGGTTTGCAGGAAAAGGTCCTGCACACCGGCAGAGTGGTTCAGGTTCGTCTGGACAAAAAGGTTGGAGACTTGGTCCATTACTTGACTGTCTCTACAACCTCCATGGGACCACAACTTTGCCTCTGATATACACGGTTTTTTTTTTAAATAACGTTAGCCCCTATTCTTGTATTACAGAGATTATACAGACTACATAAAAAGAAGGGACTGAAAATACACAGAGATTTGTTGACAGTTGGAAGGAAATCATTTAGACCACTGTGATGTTCAGTCAATCATAACAAAATAACATTACAACATTACTCTTCAATGACATTTTTCGATTTCTTTCTTTCAATTTGGAACTCAGTTTTTTAAAGATTTCATCAAGCGGAATTTTACGGTTAACTAAGATTTAAATACAACCCATGGGTTTTATGATCGTCACAAAGTACGCTAGTTTATTTAAAGGGAAGTAAATAGCCAATAAAAACAAGGTATTGGGCGGATAAAATCGGAGTAAAACTGTATAGAAAGGTCACGGAATAGTCTATTACCAGGCTGACAAATTTGTGTTTTAGTTCTAGTTTCGTCTTTGTTCCAAGTATCTTGTAGAAATACTTAACTTAGATTGAAACAAGTTGTTTTTTGCTATAAGATTATATTGTGCATGCATCCTGCATGAATGAATGAACTGCAGAAAAAGGCTTGTTACTGCACAAGGTTGAACGGGATCAATGGAACAAGAAATGGGACTAGGATTTTTTTTAAAACCAACCATACCTAGTTGTTAGCTAAATATGCACCTACACCTATTATAATGAAGTATTCGCCTTCACCATAGCTCACAGAAGATATTTGATCAGTCATAGCCGAGAATGTTGCTTCGCAATTCATTGAAACACAAACATACATAATTTACATAAATAAGAAAACTATATCTTTCCCCGAAATTTCTCCAAAAAAGTGGATACTGATTTGTGAACGTGTTAACGTGTTCACAAATCAGTTCCAAATGGAGATTCAGTAAGTCTGTAAATTTCCGGAAATACATTTCGGGGATTGGTAAATCGATTACTTAATCAACACATCTTGGCCGTGTTCAACTCGATAGGATTTCCAAGGAAGGGACATTAGCATATCTTCCATCAGGAAGGTAGTTCTATTCGTGATAAATAAGTTACCATGTGAGGGATAGAAAAAATATCTTATTTTGCTTGAACTTGCGACGGACCACATGATTCAATATGTTTTTTTTTATGGTATAGGGGGAAAACGAGCAGACGGGTCACCTGATGGTAAATGACTACCGCCGCCCATGGGCACCTGTAACTCAAGAGTCATAAGTGCGTTGTCTCCCACTTTGGGAATAGGGGAAGAGGGGGAGAGGGGGGAAGAGCGGGAAGGACAGGGGAGAGGGAAGGGTAAGGGCCTCCGGTAACCTCACTCACGCGGCGAAAAGCAATGCGAGCATTGTTTCATTGCCGGTTTTCTGTGAGGCCGTGGTATCGAGCGGAGTCGAGCCGGCCCATACATGCCGAAGCATGGCTCTCCCACGTCGAATGTTTTCTTTTTCATCTATTTTTCTTTTAAGAATACTAGTAACGGTTCAGAAAGATTCTTGTATTTTATGTATAAATATATTTCAGTTGTTGATACAAAGGATACATCCTGAGTTGGAGCTTGTACCGACTTTACAGAGACGTATAACAATGAATCCTCTAAATACCTCAATAGAAGTAAGTCCCCCATTAATGTGAGGATATATGCGAACGTATGACGTCTTTCAGAAAGCAGTCCACCAGAAATAATAATATCTATTTGATTCAACCCATCCGTTATGTGGGAACGAACCTTATCCGTGTTTTGTTCCCCTCGTATATCATCACGCTGTCACGGAAAGGATTTGACTATTGGAGTAAAAACCAAGACAGAAATAATTTATGCTTGTTTTAAGCCTTTCGGTGTGGATTTTGGAAGCCGTACTATAATGATTAATTTAAGGAAAAGTGTGTTGTTTTTTTCGTAACGTGGTGTGAATCTAAAAAAATTGCTACGAATATTAAGATTTAGTGCGACTAGTTACAGCAGTTGTGACAACGGATTTATTTTGGGAATAAGGAAATTATTACACGAATGAATGATGACGAATCTTTGAAACTTTGAAATACCTTTTTTTTCCACCCAAAGCCAAAATTGAGCAGCATGGGTGTCTTTCTAGATATCATATGTGACAATGAATTTTATGTTTTGATCAGATATTAATTATTCTTTATTAAGAAAAGTTGAATATTAATAATAAAAAGTTTATGGACAAGTTGTTAAATGGTTACAATTATATTAAGATGTAGTAAGGTTAGCGTTTTATTTCAAATACGAATTGGTGCATTTAGAGCCATTCAATCTAATCCATCCAATAGATTTGTATCTCGGAGAACAAAGCCATATAAAAAAAATGTCCTAAATACTGTTAAACTGTTAACTGATTGTACGTGGCTAGTACCCATATAAGTATTTGTAGTCCACAGCGTATACATATATCCCAAATAAAGGAGCAATTCACCCAATTACGAAAAACACAACAGTTAAAATATAAACTGAAAAGCAATTATCTTTTAGAACTAAAAGCTTACTGTCACGCGAATGTAACCAATTAATTTGTATAAATATATATTATTGTTGATTTTTATCACTTTTATGACTGTTAAATACCTTTATTTCAATAACACCTTTTAAAAAATAGACAACATGGGCCAGTAATAGTGTAATTCCAATTTGATAGGTCTCAACTCTCGTATGAGTTATCAAAGAACAAATAACAGTAATCAAGGATGATATCTTTTTCTTTTCAACTTTTTGGAACCAAGTTCCTTATGGGGCGTTGCGGAGGGGTACCCTAGCCGGCAAAAAACGTCCGTAACGTTAAAAGAAAGCGTAAGATTTTTATGTATAGTCTATGTATGATGGCTATACAGCGTCTAATGTATAGTCTACATGATGACTGTAATTATTATTATTTTATATTTTTATAAATCATTGTAAATAAAATAAAGGTGTTAAGATAATTTCGTAAAGTCGTTTTTTTTTATTTTTATCGATAAAAAAATCATAATTAAAATGTATACCCAAATAATTATTTTCTTTCAATCTCGAATAGAACTTGAAATTAATATTTTTATAATAAGGAACTTCGTTCCTATCTGGTGTCCCACGACACCACACAGTTTTTTCTTTTGAACGTTTATTTTCAACTAAGTTATTAACTAAATACAAACAATGTCCCTCCTAATAGAATGCAGTTACTGGTGCCTTTATATACTCGCAATGCTAATGGTGACACTTACTAATTTAAACCCTGACCTTATTCAAAGGCAAAAAAGATACATACATTACATGTATACATAGCACACAAGCCTGACCGCGACGTGCGAACTATTTTACATTCATATTTTGTCGTGAGTCTTTCAATAAAATGAATGATAATAAAATTCAACTACGACCTTAATACGAACGTTATATCTTGGTATTCCAACAAAATACTTGATAAAACGACTGGAACTTTATTTAAATAAATATGTAGATCCTTTTAAAAATGCTGTAAAAAGAAGAAAAATATATGCCATGTTTAAAAGTATCTGCTTTACCGTATATAAAACTTTAGTTTTATCTGAAACTACCCAGCTTATAAGGTTAAGTTCAGTTATGTGACGGGGTGTCCCGAGTTGACAATAACAATAACACGTAATGCCTATGGGGTCGGGCCTCTAATGCTGTTGGCCCCCTGTATTTACTAAGAACTGCTGACCTCTGCTACCCAACTAATGAGAATACCGGTAATATAAGCTTGTATTGCTATTTAGTTTTCTACTATGTAGAAATAGTGAATGTAGAACTATCCCTTAAAAACGGTGTAGTGAATTCTCTACCTTACAAATGAAAATTTTTCGTCCGTGGTATTAAGAGTGTTTTTTTTTATGGGATAAGGGGCAAACGAGCAGACGGGTCACCTGGTGGTAAGCGACTACTTCCGCCCAAGGGCAACCACAACTCAAGAGTCACAAGTGCGTTGCCGGCCTTTAAGGTGGGAGTAGGGGAAGGGGAGGAAGGCAGGAAGAGGGAGAGTGTGGGTAGGGGGAGAAGAGGGGAAGAGGGAAGGGTTAGGACCTCCGGTAACCTCACCCACTCGGCGAAAAGCAATGGTAGCATTGCTTTACTTCCGGTTTTCTGTGAGGTCGTGGTATCACTCCGGTCGAGCCGGCCCACACATCATCAATCATAAAGAAAGAAAAATCATTTATTTCGACACGATGAGACAATCTAATACACCAATACCGCGTTCCTATAGTCAAGAAACGATTCGTTTTGCTTACGGACGGTAAAATTTTCGTTGAAAATTCAAGAACATTTTACCGTCCGTAAGCAAAACGAATCGTTTCTTGAATATGGGAACGCGGCATAAGACTGGTCATCTTTGGTCATCTCTCTACTCTACTGGTCTCTACTCTCTTCGTTATGTACATGTTTCTAAGCGATAAGGACGCCCATATTACATAGGTTTCTTTTTGATAGGCGTGTACCAGCTTCGTTATCATCGTCACTTTGCACCAGGTAAGTTTGCAGACTAAATGAGAGAATATATATTGTTTTTTGTGATTGATGAGTACAATAAAGATTTTTTTTTTATTCTACTTGATTGTATTCTGTTATATTTCTCTTTTTTTTTAAAAAAAAGGCAAACACGAACTATTTTTAATTTATTCTAATATATTTTTTTAGTTAAATTAAAATGATGCTACGCGTAATGCGTTAAAATAGTACGATATTTAATTAATTAAAAACTGTGTACAGTATTTGTTCGCGCAACGCCTAGTCAATTAGTTATAGCAAGTGCAGGATTGACATTAAGTTGCAAGCTCCGCGTTAACTCTAAGTTACCCCTCCCATCTTTTTCTGTATCAAAAGCACAGTACAAGTCTCCACATCGTTAATTTGCTGTTTTATTGAAAACCCTAAATATTATCCCGCTACATGGTCCTAGATCGTTGCCGGATTGTAAGAATTACTTATTACTGATGTTATATAAGTTGAAGAAAGGATTTTTGTGAAAAATTAAGGATTTAATATCGACACTATACATCGGGTTACAGCAAGGTCATTGGTGTGAAATATAGTATGGTCATTGGTGTGTAGTACACTCAGGTAAAATTTAGGTATAAATTAACGAATTAAGGTCAGTATTTGTCTATTTATTGTAATTATTACCTCTTTAACTTAACTTAATACTTATCAATGTAGGTATTCTTGGTTTACGAGCTTATAGTTTTTGTCGTTTAGTTAAATACTCCTTATTTTTCGAGGAATTATATAATAATGTGTAATATTTAACTAAATTAACTCGTTAAAACCTTTTAATTGTGTTTTATAGGTATTTTAGACAAGTTACTGTATTGTGGTAAAACTTAGCTATCTACAAATTATTTATACTTAGTTGCTGTGTTATTTATTGTATCATTTTAAACATATTAATCGCAATTTCCTGTGCCTCTTTATAAGCAAAGTGCAAATTATTGTTAACTTAAAGCTTTAGGCTGATAGGTGGTACCCACTTAGTCTCAATTTTTATTGTATAACGTTACAGGTTGATTTATCACTTGTCTCCCAGAATGTCTGAAGACAAAGACCTGATTAAAAAACGAGGAAGCTATAAGGGACGTGTAACAGCATTTAGTACGTATTTAAATGGGCTGAAGGTTTCTGCATTAACTCCTACTGACATCACTGAGTTGCAACTACGAATCGGTAAGATTAAATATATCTTCGAACAGTTTGATGAAGTTCAATTACAAATAGAAATACTTGCCGAATCTTTAGATGCACAGTTGGCCGAGAGAAATGACTTTGAGTCTAATTATTATAAGTTACTTTCAAAGGCTCAGAGCATTGTCGATGAATATTCTGGTGATAAGGATAGTAAGAGTGTAAGTAGCGGTACTGGTAAGCACAAGCTCGTCAAATTACCTACCATCCATTTACCCAAGTTTAGTGGAGCATACGAGAACTGGTTGGAATTCCGGGATACGTTTACAAGCCTAATAAACTCGAATAGCCAAAATAGATGAAATAAACAAATTTCACTACTTAAGGGCTTCACTAGAAGGGTCAGCTGCATTAATTATAAAATCATTAGAATTCTCAGGTAAAAACTATGAGGTGGCATGGAAGCTAGTATGCGAGAGATATGATAACAAGCGGTTGTTAATTCACAATCATGTTTCATCGTTATTTAATATTGAACAAATTACTAAGGAATCATCTGTTTGTTTAAGACGTTTAATCGACCATATAAACAAAAATCTACGTGCATTAGAGTCCCTAGGAGAACCAGTTATGCACTGGGATACTCTCCTTATTCACATTTTCACAAATAAATTAGATTCAAAAACATTTCGCGAATGGGAACAACATAAAAGTCAATTAGATAAAAACAAGGGTATTTCATTAGAATGTTTTATCACTTTTCTACGTAATCGCGCCGATTTTATTGAAACTTTAGAATCACGTAATTCCAACCAAGGGCACTTAAATATTTCCACTAAGCACAATATTAAATCTGTAAAACATAAAACTATGGTCTCCATACAAGATAGTTCCAATAATTTATCTTTCACTCAAGTTACAAGGTTATGTCCGATGTGCAAAGGTCACGAACATGGCTTATCTTCATGCCCACAATTTTTAGCACTAAACAATGAATCACGATTAGAGTTATTGCCTACATTTAAGGTATGTTTTAATTGTTTGTGTAGCGGACATTTTGCAAACCGTTGTAAAAAGCAAGGGTGCAAGATATGTAAACGCAAACATAATACAATGATTCACGTAACTGATCTAACGTCGAAACAAAAACCGGTTGTGAGCAGTTCTTCGATACAAGCGACCGACAATAATACTACGTCAGGAGCGCTTTGCACCGCTTCGACGTCTATACCTCAGTCAAACGTGACGTTGTCTGCTAGTGCATCTCATTCGAATTACTGCGCCGGCGACGGCGATGAACAAGAGTATGTTTTATTGTCAACAACGTTAATAAAACTATATGATTTTAATGGACGTGAATATATCGCACGCGCTGTTTTAGATAGTGGCAGTACTTCGTGTTTAATTACTGAGAAAATGTTCTCCAAGTTAAACTTACAACATACAAATATAAATAAATCGGTTCTAGGCATAAATAACGTAGTATCGCGCATAGAAAAAATGTGTAATTTGCGTATTAAATCGTTGAATGAACAGTACATACGTAACATTCGTTGCTTCATTCTGCCGTCTATAACTGATAGTGCTCCAAGCGGTAGTATTAACTTGAAGGGCTTAAACATTCCGTCTAACGTTGTTTTAGCGGATCCTAACTTTCACACGCCTGCCGACATCGATTTAATTATTGGTGCGGATATATTTTGGGACATTTTAGGGTCTCAAAAAGTTATGTTAGGTCATGGAAAGCCTATGTTATTTGAGACTAAATTAGGATGGATAGTTTCCGGACCGATTCACAGTAGTTATGTGTGTAAATCATTTATTCGTATTAAATGTAACTTTTGATTGAGTATTCCTGCAATGATGACATACAAAACCAACTTATGCGTTTTTTTCATCATCTCATTATTCAAGGGAAGAAAGGCTATGTGAAGACACAGATAACATAATACTATACTAGTAGTGAAGATCATTTTTTAAATAATACCACTCGTCTAGAGGACGGGCGTTTTTGTGTAAGAATACCTCTGAAGGAAAGTCCTACTGTTTTAGGTGATTCTTATCAACGTGCTAAACACTGTTTTCTTTCATTAGAACGCAGAAATAAAGCAAACCCTACATTATATAAAATGTACAAAGAATTTATGTTAGAGTATTCTTTACTCGGTCACATGTCGGAATCTACAGAACTAGATACTGTCAACTCACACTTTATTCCACATCATGGTGTACTGCGCGAAAGCAGCTCCACCACTAACTTGAGAGCGGTATTTAATGCTAGTAGTCGAACCACATCTGGTGTGTCCCTGAACGATATTCAGATGGTGGGACCCCCAATTCAAGACGATATTTTATCGATTCTCATCCGTTTTAGGCAACATAAATATGTTTTAACCGCCGACGTTGAGAAAATGTATCGCCAAGTGGTAGTACATCCTGACGATCGTCATTTGCAAAATATAATATGGCGTTTTAATTCGAACGATCCTCTCAGGTCTTATAATTTAAATACGGTAACCTACGGCACCTCGAGTGGCGCGTTTCTTGCGACAAGATGTCTAAAACAAGTTGGCCTTGATTGCAAGGACTTAAAAATCTCGGAAATTCATGATTTTCTTGTCGATGATTTGCTTACAGGTGGTTCAAGTATTGAGGAAGTTATGGATATAAGGCAGAAAATCACTAGGGCGTTAGCTACTGCCTGTATGCCCCTAAGAAAATGACAATCAAATAGCTCTCAGCTAGTAAGTGTTAATGCACCACCTTCCCTAGATTTAAATCTCGGAACTTCTGAACCGAGTAAAATATTAGGTCTTGGTTGGACAACTGAATCAGATCAATTATATTTCCCGATAAGCTGTTCAAATACTATTTGTAATACAAAACGCGGTGTACTTTCTGTTATTGCTCAAATATTCGACCCGTTAGGTTTATTAGCTCCGTGTGTAATAAGAATGAAAATAATCTTACAGAGACTCTGGTTAGAAAAATTGTCATGGGACGATCAATTATCCCCAGAACTGAGTGAACTTTGGGCCGATATTATTAATAGTTTACCTGTATTGAATACTATACGCATTCCACGTCATGTTATCTGTGACGCTTATAAATTTATAGAAATGCATGTCTTCACTGATGCCTCAGAGCGTGCTTATGGCGCTTGTGTTTATATACGCAGCATCAGTCATACAGGAACTTGTTTAGTTAGATTATTACTCGCAAAGAGTCGCGTAGCTCCCGTGAAACCGACCACTATACCAAGGTTAGAACTTTGCGGTGGATTAGTCGGTGTGCGTCTTTTCGAAAAGGCTATGAGTTCTCTTAGACTTAAAATCAACAACGTAGTCTTTTGGACTGACTCAACCATTGTGCTAGGTTGGTTAAGAATGCCGCCTAACAAATTACAGCCTTTCGTGCGTAACTGTGTTGCAGAAATTCTAGAAAAAACTAGTAGTTATACTTGGAGACATGTCTCCACTAATAGTAATCCCGCTGACTATCTAACACGCGGAATAGAATTTAATCAAATGCAGTCCCTTGATATGTGGTGGTCAGGTCCCAGTTTTTTGAAACAGGATCCATCATGTTGGCCTGCTAATTTTTATAGAGAAGAGGAATCCTTGCCCGAAACGCGGCATATCGCCTTACAATCGCACGTTTCTTCTGATAATAATAACGGAACTCTAATTGATTTTAATCGCTTCTCTAATCTTACACGTTTGAAGCGGTCTGTAGCGTATGTACTGCGATTTGTAAATAAATGTAAACGATTACCGCCAGTCGAACCTTATTTAACGAGTGATGAGCTACAGAATGCACTGAACTTAATTATTCGAGTATCACAATTAGAATCGTTCACTGAATATAGTGTGTTATTAAAAGGGCAAGATTTGCCAAAAAAGAGCACATTAATTAAATATAATGTATTTTTAGATAAAAATAATATTTTACGTGTTGGGGGTCGATTAAATAATTCCCCATTTAATTATAATAAAAAAAATCCCATTATTATACAGTCTGCTCATCGATTTACAAAATTATTATTTATTTATGAACATATAAATTTAATGCATGCCGGTCCACAATTACTCCTAGCTTCTATTAGAGAGAATTATTGGCCTTTAGGAGGCCGCAACTTAGCAAAGGCTTGTTTCCACCAGTGTATTCGCTGTCGTCGTGTAAAAGGAGAAGTAGTAGCTCCTCTAATGGGTAGTCTGCCTCAGACCTGTGTCACACCAGGGGGTTATCCTTTCGACAATGTTGGTGTGGATTATGCAGGCCCTATATCGGCTGTCAGTAGACAAGGACGAGGTTCTCGTACCCTGAAGGTGTACATCGCCATTTTTATCTGTTTTGCTACTAAAGCAGTTCACTTGGAACTGGTGGGTGATTTGACGAGTCAAAGCTACCTTTCAGCCTTACGTCGTTTCATATCGCGGCGAGGGAAACCACAGAATATTTATTCTGATAACGGTACGGTTTTTGTGGGCGCTTATAATGAATTGTCCAAATTTTTATTAAACAATTGCAACTCACTAGGTGAAAGTATGGCTAATGAGGGTATACGATTTCATTTCATTCCTGCGTATGCACCGCATTTTGGAGGTCTCTGGGAGGCAGGAGTCAAATCAATAAAATATCATTTAGTACGAGTGTTGGGACATTGTCATCTCACTTATGAGGAATTAAACACAACATTAATTCAGATTGAGGCAATTTTGAACTCTCGACCACTCACTCTGATTTCATCGGACCCAGAAGATTTAACCCCTCTCACTCCCGGCCATTTTCTGATCGGTCGACCACTCAGTGGCTTGCCTGAAAGAAGTTATCAAGATTTTTTTTTCAATCATCTTGCGCGCTTTCATCGCATCCAGCAACTCCGTGAGCATTTTTGGAACCGTTGGAGCAAGGAGTATGTCGTCGAACTGCAACAAAGGACTAAATGGCGTGCCAACAACGATCCTCTGAAGCTGAATTCCTTAGTTGTTCTGTAGGAAGACCACCAACCACCTTTAAAATGGCATTTAGGCCGTGTAGTAGCTGTTCTTCCCGGTTTTGATGGGATAAGTCGAGTGGCCGACATCAAGACCAGCAGCGGCATCGTGAGAAGAGCTTTTAGCAAAATTTGCATTCTGCCTGAAGTTACTCCTTGAGAGCGGTTGAAAGGCAAGCTTTCAACGCCCGGGGGCATGTTCGCGCAACGCCTAGTCAATTAGTTATAGCAAGTGCAGGATTGACATTAAGTTGCAAGCTCCGCGTTAACTCTAAGTTACCCCTCCCATCTTTTTCTGTATCAAAAGCACAGTACAAGTCTCCACATCGTTAATTTGCTGTTTTATTGAAAACCCTAAATATTATCCCGCTACAGTATTTAAAAATATATTCTAAATAATTATATCAAAGGGCTTTCTGATAGAATGATAATGGAATCAACCATTGCAATTACCCGTTAGATACAAAAAACTTATCTTATTCTACGTTTATAACATCTGTTTTATCCTTATTGAAGCAAAGGGTTGATCTATTTACTGTTACTAAGTGATTAGTGAAACTTAATATACTGTAACGAAAAGCGTTGGAAACGCCACTCAATATTTTCTCTTTTACAAGACTGATCATGTATCTTAACCTTAAGTGCGCTATCAAGTAACGGTGATGTATCTTAATGTAATTCTTTGTAAATTACAAATTGAAGTTCCTTTTAGGTGAAGCCAATACCAAAAAGAGTATGATAGATAGATAGATATATAGGTACTCTTTATTAAATACTAAAATAGCATTCTACAATCTAGAAATATAATTAAAAGTAACGTTACAATGGGTGGTCTTATTGTAATCTGCGATCTCTTACAGACAACTTTAGGATGGACTATACTGTATTGTAGTAGGTAACTCGTGAGGCACAATAACTAAAAAATAATGAGAAAAAAATACTATTTGTAATTAACAGTCTATTTAAGTAAACTAAAATTTAATATCTACAAATTAGAATAAATAGAATTATGTATTTAAACGGGAACGTGGTCACAGGCTGACTCAGAGTCAGCCTGTGACCACGGCCAGTGCAACCTGGTCGAAACGTCAGGCAATTCAGAGGTATGTACCTTTTCGTGATCGCGTTAATTTCCGTTTAAATACATAATTATATCATGGAACGCGAAAGTTTAAAAGTTAGTACATAAATACATAAGGAAATATACATACATACAATCTAAATATATATACTAATACACATACATATATATAACAAATAATTATTACGGAGACAGGTAGTGATCCTTGACGAGTTTCTGAAAAACAGCTTGTGACTGTGCTCGTCGGATAGCTTTTGGCAATGCATTCCACAAGCGTGCGGCTTGCTCTGTGAACGATTTGTCAAAAAATGTTGTAGTATGAGTTGGAATTTCCAACGATAGATTTTTCGATCTCAAGTATCTATTGTGTGTGCCGTGCATAAACGCGAAACGTTTTTTGAGATAGACAGGGGTAGTAGGGTCAAACAAGACATTACACAGTAAAGAGATAAAATGAGTATTCCGGCGAAGACGAATCGGAAGCCACTTGAGTTTAGTACGAAATTCGGAGATATGGTCATGGAAATTAATGAATAATCTAAATAAACTTAATACTGTAAATTTAAACTTTCTGTATTGTAAAGATAATTTGAATGGTCAATATTTTTTTTTTAATTAAAAAATTGTAAACTTAGTACAATAAACGTTAAATTTGGGAAACTAGTAAAGATGCAAAACAGCTCCGTATTAAGAGAATCTCGTACCATAATGAGGAGTGGATGTATTTAAGTCGCATTGCAGGCCCTGTGAAAAAAAACCACGAGGCTTAATAAAGAATTTGGAATGATCTCCGTGCAAAAGTAACTTAAAAATTAATATTTCATAAGTGAGCACTAACTTAAAGTACCTGTATATAATATAATATTTATAAATAAAACGAAAGAAGGAAATAACTTTCTTTTTATTCCTACAATATTGACATAATACGTATTATTCATTCGATTGCTCCAATAAGTAACTGTGCTAAGCACAATTAAGCATAGAGTTATTAAACAAAAGAGAAAAGAATTTGCAATCCAAGATTATCACATAGATAAAACGTTAATTTAGTTAAACGCATTTATTTGGCAAAATAAAATAATTTTTATTGGACAAACTCTACTATTAATTATAACTATACTAAATTAGAAAGAAAATAAGTTTAATTCGTAAGACAAGGCATACAACTTAAAACATAAAAAAAATACTACTACACTAATATTAGGCCAAAAGAGGTTTTCATACGACACTCAAACTTGATCAAAGCTGATGGTGACATTAGTGACACAATCTGTAGTGTCATATGACGTGACGTGATGACGCAGCATCCGACCACGTTTAATAATTACCTAGGTTAAAAAATAATTTTACTTAATTTATTGGCTGACATACATATAGTAGAGGCTTATTGTACGCTAGGCCCTACAAAAAGGTGGCATTTACTGCGATGGACGTGGCCCACCCTAGTACTGATTTTCAGTGCCCACCGTAGTTGTCGACCTGACGCCGACAGATCCAATTTCCATTGTTACAATAATACTATGTATGTGTGTTATATTCTCGTCTTTTGAAGTAACTTAAACATTGTAAATTATATTTTGAAATTAATCTAAAAAAGACCCTTAAATTACAGATGATCAATCACTACTATTGCATAAAGATAATTATATCACACCTTAGTCTACCTGTGCATATAATATAACACTCATTGACCGGCTCTCATTACAGGTCCCTAAACTAGTAAAATATGTATGTTATATAGTCCGCTTATGTTAGTTGAACACATTCCATGCCATACTGAGGTTCAGTATGTACTAATACAGTGTATAGTGCTCGCTAACATATCCATAAATTATCCGAAGCTAATTTATAATGTAGACACAGCTACGAGAATTGGTAGCTTAAGCACTAATAGTGTCATTAGCTGATTTAGAACTACCCGTAGCCTTAAGATTGTAGAATATTGCAAGTCGAGTATTGAGTCAGCCAATCTTTACTCCCTAACTAATATTATAAATTCGTCGTGACGTCGAAACGTGTGAAAAACTACTCAACTGTCAATTATGAAATTTTGCCTACACATTGTCAGGGGTACAGAAAATGTCTTGAGGTACCTTTTATTCAGAAAAAAGTAAGCGAAGCCGCGTGTATAAGCTAGTATTAAATATATGACAGGTGTACTATACAAAGAATAGAAGTTTATTACTAACAGAAATGGTTTTGATTGTCAAACTAACATAAACACAAGTGCTACGACCGCTATACGTACCCTACATAGGTAAACATTGCACAGACGAACATTATTTTACACTGCATGACAATCACTGGATTAAATTTCAGATCACACAAATGCTATCAATAAAGCGTCATTTTTGCGATTGAAATTTAAAAACATAAAAATATCGTTTTCATTCGCGAGGACGGCGTTAAATCATGTGCTATGTGGAAGCCAGAGTAAAAAAATGCAACCTTTCTTTTTTGAGCAGTGAAAACAACACCACAACGAGGACACTATCAGTTACTTATGGAATAGCGTTAGTATATATATAACACTATAATATAATAATGACTTAAGACACCTTAGATACGGCCGTCTGATACGAAACTAGGCAGAGCCTATACTATGATAACCAGACTACTGATAAACATAATATATTGCTAAATCATACATATTATAGATAAATTACACCCAGACACAGAACAAATCATCGTGCTCATTCCACAATTATTCGTCCTGGGTGCGAATCGAACTCACAACGTCTTTCTCAGCAGTCAGTATCACTAACCACTAGACTATAAGGCCTGTCAGTATTGTGTGTCACATAACATGGGAAACTAAAAACATCAAAAATGTGCGGGTGGATGAAGAAACTCCCACCTTATGGACTCCATGACGGAGAGTGAACATCGCTCTACCAGTACAGAGTACAGTAATATTATTAGAGAGTACCAGTCAGCCTATGTAATCTGGTTGAAACGGTAGGCAGTTCAAAGGTATGTACATAACCAAAACATGGCATCAATTCCTATTAATTTATAATTATTTATACGGGAATTTGAATTGGCCGTGGTCAGTCTGTGACCACGGACTGTGTAAAGCGGCAATTCGTCAGGTATGTAATACGTATTGATCGTTAATTCTCGTACATATAATTATTTATATATTGGGATCCGAAAGTTTAAAAATTGGTATAATTCCCATTAATATAATTGTATATTGTTAAGAACTTACAGCATTTACCTTTCACAAGAGCACTCGTTCCCCCACCTTAGTTATAATTTATAAATTTCAGGAACATAATTAGGCCTAATATTTGTGTACGAATAAACTATGTATGCGGAACACTCAGATCATGAGATAAAAACGGTACTTTCGTGTAAATTATAATGTCTTTATGTGCACAAAATAAAATGTCGTCTTTTCCTAAGCTAAACAGTAAAACTCAAGGTAAACATAAATGACATTAGGATCAAAGTTATTGGCCTGAAAAAACTTCGAAGAATACCCATTGTGGGTATATTGATACTGTAGCGATTATTCTTTATAAAATACCTATTGTATATCCATTTACGGAGATCGCAAGGAATTTTCCTATCTTATACCCTTTCTCCTAAATTGAAAAGTATTCCAAGCCATTTAAGAACACCGGCGAATGTTATTACTTTTCAGGACAGCGTCCGTTGGCTACCTTTTTACAAAAAAAAAAATATTTACAATACAGTATTCTGTACGAGATTAGGGAAATGAACAATTTATTAGCATCATTTGTTATCGGCAGTTATTTCTTTGGTTATTTACCTGCCCTATTTATTTATGCCTGCCGAATTTGTATAAGTATACGTACTTGTTTTGTCTAATAATATGACAATCGTTCATCTCTGCATCATTTTGGGTTGCCTGTAAGACAATGCCTATGGCATTTAACCCGCTTATGTACGATAACAATATGTGCAAAAAAAAAAATACATCTAAATAGATGTATTATTATAAATATAAAAGAATATAAAAAGTATAATTATATAGAGTGTTACAGAATGGTGTGACATAGAATGTTTGTACAGTTAGTAAAAAAATCGTTTAAGGTCCGGCTGATGTTTAAATATACAAATGCATTGATAAGTTGCGATAGTATAGAAAATCAACAGAAGAGATATGTTGTCCGTGTAAAAAATTATTTGGTTATATAGACTTATGTACAATAAAAAAAACTGTTATATTTAATAAAACTAGATAATGATGCCATGCCATGCATCGGCACGCATGGGCCAGCCATGCGTGCCGAAGCACTCGGCTCGACCGGAGTGATACCACGGCCTCACAGAAATCCGATAGTGAATCAATGCTTGCACTACTTTTCGTCGAACGAGTGAGGTTACCGGAGGCCCTAACCCTTCCCTCTCTACCTCTTTCCCCTTCCCCTTCTCCCACCTCAAAGGCCGGTAACGCACTTGTGACTCTTGAATTGCAGGTGCCCATGGGCAGCAGTAATCATTTACCGTCAGGTGACCATCTGCTAGTTTGCCATACCATAAAAAAATCATTTTTTTTAGCCTTTTATAAAGCCATGCAAGCTATGGAGGTGGTGATAATAAAATAATTTATTATCCTTGTCGTACATAAAATAGAAATTATGTCATATTTTATGACATTTTTTTCTACCTTGAAAGGATTTATGTTTCATTAAAATATGATCGAAACGATGTTGGTTATTTTAAAAGAAATTTCTTACGTTTCGTTTCATTATTACTAAAAGTTAAAAACAAATACTGTCTTTCTAATTTAACAAGCTACGACGTTTGTAACAAAACAATACAAACATTTTTTTTAAAGCTTTACCAAGAATTCGAAAAAAAAACAGAGCTATAAAGTTGAAATTTTTAATTAAATGATAAATTTACTTTTTGCCAACCAATCTGTGGAACAAATTGTCGCCTGCAGAATTTCCGTACCAATACGACATTCAAACCATCATGAAAAGAGCGTACTCCCACCCCAAAGACCGGGAACGCCCTTGTGACTCTTGAGTTGCAGGTGTCCATTGGCGGTGCAGGACACTTACCATCAAGTGACCAAGTACCACCAAGTGCTCGTTTGCCTCATATACCAAAAAAAAAAAACATTGGTACATATATGATCTTAATGCCTAAGGCATTCTTTATCACATGATCAGCAGAAGGCTATAATTACCTAAATCACTATACCATTCAATTAGATAAATATTAATTAAACTTTTTCAAAGATTAATAATTGTCAGTTCAAGAAATATCTCGGCTACATCCAAGTAGCCTTGCTGTTTTTGATATAATGTCAAAAGAAGTATGATGACACTATAATACCTTAGCACATATTCTACAATAATATATAGTTATTTACCCTCATACGAGGAATTTCAACGTATTTTATGTGCAAGTATTCCTTTGAGATGATGTTAAATTTTGAATTCCGCCTTGATTTTAGGTGAGTGCATGGTAAGGCGGAGCTAGTCAACGTCGAGTATTGATCGTAGATTATCTATGTGTGTTTGAATTTCGTATTTCTGAACAGATGCAGGATAAAGGCTTAGTCAAGTCTTTTCGAAACCTAGCCCCGGGGATATTTATATTTCCATAAATCGTGTGGGGAAACGTACAGGACATATTGCTTTTGTAATGGTTTATACAGGCACTAAAAGCTATATTTACATCGGCATTGCGAGTAACAGGATGCCATTTTTAGCGTTTTCTTGTGTTTGAAAATCGCCAAACAAAATTGCCTATGTGATAATTGTTTTGTAAATGTTATGTAAATTTGGGTTTAAGCACAAAAAAGTATCAAGGCGTAATTAGGTATGGTCATCTTGTTTTGAGTAGGTATATGCTGTATGAGTAAAGTAGAGAGTAGGTATATATACAATGTGGTGCCCTACCTATAAAAATAGTATTTGCCATTCTTACATGAGGTAGAAAATATGAACGAAATATATTCAGTAGTTTAGCCACAGGACAATTTTTTGTGTTTTGATAATTTACAACATCATGTATTTACGTTAAGATAACTTCAGTGTTAAAAACCTTAGCGAGTAAAGGTTGCCATGGTGACCAACCATTGCCGTCTTTAGTAAACTAACAAAAAATACGAAACAAAATCTTAAACAAAAAATAATTCTTCAAAGCAAAATCAAATATTGCAAAAAGAAACCAAAAACAAGAGTTTTCGTATTTACATTTTTGGTTTGGGATTAATGTTTTCAACTATTTGAGAAATTTATACGATATGAATAACACTGAAAACTGCTGCTAATCAATCATTTAAACGTATTATTTTTGTTGAAATATAAATATTTAGAGAATCAATTTCCACGAACAAATTATGAAGATGATAATTAATTAGACATTTCGAAATTCTATTTTGCCTTTGGTCCACAGAGATCGCCAATTATGAATCGATTTTGATGATTCTTTTTTGTTTGGTAGGTCATACTTCAGAGGTGGTCCCATATAAAATTTATCGAAATTGAAAAAAATCAACAATAGGTAACAAAAAAATATGTACACAGATGACACACACAGTTTTGCTTTTTTAGTTTTAGCTTGTACACGTACATAGATTTGTACACATAATCTTGAAGTCGGTTTTTGTTTTTGGTAATTTTGTGTGCAATTTTTTACGCATATAATTGAAATATATGTAGGTAATTTTTCAATTACACTACTAGCATATTTGATTTATTTTAACAAGAGTTTTTTTTTGTTCACAACACCGAAGAGATATCCATCTCATCCGTTGCTGGTGAGGGTTACGAATTCGTCAAGAGGTTTTCGAGAATAGTCAAAGCTATTCCATATGCCTTTCGTGGGTATAATCACTTACTTCAAAGCACAATCCGCACATTACATTTAAAAAAACATGTAGGTAGTTTTTATGGACGGACAGTTTTTTGTAGTTGAGGGCTTTGGGTTATGTCATGTCATTGGGCAGCGGTCATAAAACTTTTAGTGTAAATTCACTTGTGTTTGTAAAGCTCTAAGAGGTTTTCAGTTTAATGTTTTATGTGTTAACTTATAAACGTATTTTTCCACGATCACATGAAATATCTTCACTACTGGTCCTCGTACAATCTCAGCTTACACAAGATACAGCACATATGTACAATTGCACATGCATACAATTGGCTTGTAATACGATACACTCTGTCGGTTCGCAATCAGCCGGTAACAATTCCTCGTGGAACAAAAGCCTAGCTCCTGTGGCATGTACTAACTGTTAAGGTTTGGCTATGAAATGTCATGCAATTACACATATACATATATATACGGTGGTATATTAGGGATCAATTAGTTTGATCCTAGTATTTTAGCGACGGCTACGGCTTGGTTTATTAAGAACAGGACGCTTGTTGTCAGTGAAAGCTTGAATCTACTTGATTATATTTTTAATATGCAGTCTAAGACAGCATCAGAACACGAACTAATGACTATTGGGTTTATTAAATAACCTTTTGGTTATAACTTGCTTTGATATCTCGATTCCTGTGTTAATACTTAAAAAATATTGCCCATTGACTTGTGAGCCTTATTTAGTGACAAACAGTACGACTAAGGATCAACCAGAATAAGTCAAAATGTAATTAATTTTAGTAAAGTTATTACCAAATTCACCACAGAAATTGTTAATTAAAGAGTGAAAGCCTTCAAAATCATTTCTTGACAGCTTCTAAAATCAGTCAACCGTGTGCGGTTGGTTTTTGTTAATTGTTTTCTGTAAATGTTAAAATAACATAATTTCATTGAACTAAGAAACTGAACCAATTTGAATTCCAGTTGTGGTTTGCACAAGAGTTCTGTTATTGATACACTATATAATTTGAGTATTTTTTGAAGGTACTTGATAATATTATTATAGAAACAATAATAGAAACGATCACAATTGATTAAATGGTGAATTGAAAGGACGTGTTTATGTATTAGTAGTTAGATATGTTTTAGGGGAAACGTAATTAAGAAGACTTTTGCAGTAGGTATTAAGACGATTACAAAATCATTTGGGATTGCCTACGGTATTATGTGTATAGACTAAAGGCAGTGGGATTGCCTGAGCTTTGTCAGACTAGCCTACAGATAAGGTTTGTATGCCTATGTTGAAAAATATTTAGTAAGTAGTTGTTTTATAACGTTATCCCCTACGCTGAATTGCAATACCAATAAGTAGAATTATTACAACGGTTTAATAATAATGATAATGTTTTTATTTTAATATTCAGTTCTCAATTATATTTATTAACTTTATTTACTCACATAAACCTCATCATTACTTTATCTCAAATACCTTTTGAATTCAATAAATTTATATGTCATTAAAAGAACAGGTCGTATTTATAAATAAATTTTTCAGGCATCTTTTTGCTAGAATATACAAAGTGATCCATAATGTTCTGTAAGCTAGCGGAAGAGACATAAAGTTGTAGGTCAAATACAGTATAAAACACAGAAACAGCTTATCTCGAATTGAACAGATGATAGTGGAATAGACACTTAAAAGTTTTATGATCCATTTGGTCACAATATTCCTATACGTAAATAAAAGTGTCCGTCAAATTTTATCGCTATTGTCAAGGCCGTAAAACGCAAGGGAAAATTATGTTTGACGTTTATACAAGTATTATTATAGTATTTATCACTATAGCCGCAGTATGTTTACAGGACTTTTTTGTTCTTGCGGTTATGTTTTGGTAACACAAGAATTAACCTCTAGGTGATTAAATAAAATGACCTAAAATATTAACCACGAGAATCGCAGCTCAGGAAGTACCTGTGTCGCATAGGCCGGGAGTCAACGTCTGCGTGCCACCACTGCGGAAACTGTCGCGAAGATACTGCACTCTACACTCTAGTGGAGTGCTCAACGTAGACGCAACAGCCGTACGACCTCGTGACGTCTATTGGTGTGGAGAGCCTCTCGCTAGAGACCATGGTTCTGTCCATAGTCCAACGTGAGAGTACGTGGGATTCCATCGCTTCTATGTTTAGTTTATACAAGTATTATTTTAGTATCACTACAGCCTATGTTTTTGGAATTTCTTAATTTTTGGCGCCATGTATAGGTGATGCAAGAATTCATCTCTAAGTAATTAAATAAAATCGACCTAAAATATAGAATACGAAACTCGATAAGTACAATAAGAAGCCTTTTGTACATATCCACTTTGTGTATTTATTTTAAGCAATAGGTATGTCGTTGGTGTACAATAAAGATTATTCTATTCTATTCTATTCTATCGTTCATGAAAAAGCATCTAATGCAATTTGGCACAAATAGGACTATAGTATTCTTATTGTTAAAAGTAGGACTATGATTAAATATTCCACCTTGCAATTTACTTTCATTACCTTTTAACACCTCAAAAAATAAAATTTGATCACACAGACGCATCTAGACATGTGTTAAATAGATTGAACTGAGGTTATCGTAAAACAAAATCGTGATCCCATTTCCCTCAAACGACCCTTGCGATGTTAGATAAACTATGTGCCTTTAAAAGTTTATATGTATGTACATGTTTTGGATAAGTTTTTTTAAAGCTCTAAAATAGAAGCGTTGTGACGTCACGTATAAATTAAGACACTTTGAAAATCGAATTCAATACGATAAGGTGCTTAATGAAATTATTACATTAAATTTTTCTATGATTGGGAAGGGTCTCATGCCACATACCATATCCACTAAACTATCTTGATGAATTGAATTGCTTGTTACTGCGTGTGATTGCTTGAAGCTATTCAGTGGAATAACAGTGTCCCTTACCAGAAATAGATATAATAGTTCCACAGCTTAGACAATTTTGGCAAAATATTTGAGGGATCGTGGAAATTTGTGTCACGATTATTTTGTAATATCTTAATAAAATATCAAAGACCGGGCTATAGGGTAGCAGAGGCTCCTTACTATAAGTTATCAAATTGACTTTAAATTTAATTACTACATTACTTATACATTATTATTATCACTAGTTATATTAACATACATATCTCTAAAAAAATAGACGGCATCCTTTAATCAAATACATGTTTTCTTTGATATATATTTTTTTGTAGATTTGAAAAATAAAACGTCTTCTTCTTCGCTCGTGCGTCCTCATAAAAATTTAATAAGGAAAAATTATATAATTAATATCTACACCATTTTTACTACTGTACATACAATAACTCAAAATATAATACTACATAATTTGTTATATTTTATATGATAGGCACAAAATTACGTTAGGAGCTTATTTTTTACAATTACTTTTCACAAAATATATTTAACACCGTTTTTGGCATTCTGTACGTGTTTTATCCTGTAAATTGTATGTATTTTATAATATATATGCACTTTAATATATAATTATTTTATTTGAAGGTTCGTTGAAAACCAGCGCCGGATTCTCATCTGGCATTAAGCTGAACTGGACACCTATTGTTCTTCCACTGTTTCCTTTAATGTACTTATTTTTTTTTCTGTATGCCGATTTCTTTATTTAATTTCTTTTATAGATATAAGTATATTATTTATCTTAGCACCAAAATAAATTGATTTTCTTTCTTTCTATTGTTTTAAGGGTTGTAAACAAATGTAATCTTATATATAAAAATATAATAAATCAATATAATAGATACGAGTAAATATATATAATATAAATCTAGAGTTGGATCAAGGGGAGTGTACGGCTAATAAACAAACAAAATGTTAGAGAAAATACATATCAGAAATTTATTGTAGTTATAATAGCAAGATCAATGTCAATTGATTATAAGTATTAATTTTAAAATATAATGGGATGGGTCGGATCGGAGGTTTGTGATAGAATGGGTCCAGGTGGACATAGTCTGCCTAGAACACCGGCCGGCGCTTCGTGGTCATTGGAATGTTTTTGAGAGGTCTCCAAATCTCGTCGTTTGCCGGCGTTCCCATGCCGTTACTTCATATACTTCCATGCGATACTCACAGTGAGTACCGAGTACGAGTACTGTTACTTAGAGATAGACATACGAAGAAACAGAGTAGTCTAAATATCAGCAGCAATCCAATTTAAGTAATACAGAACGAGAAGTTACTGCTAATAGACATCCATACCATCTAGAACTAACCCTAGATCTATATACACTATGTTCAGTATAATTTAAAAAAATTATATTTGAAAATAATAATTCATTCCAAGAAAACCATTAATTTTAAACTCAACGTTAAAAACCTATTATTTCTGTGAATAATGTGGGCCATGAATTTGTTTATATTAATTAAAAAAATATATAAAAGTAAAACAATACGATTTATTGTAAAAAATATTTATTTATAGCATACTCGATTGACTGGAATTTACTTTTTAAAAATAATATCATCTGACTGACCACCGTCGCGACTTCGGCATTCTTCTAAGCGTACACGGCAATTTTCGAAAACTCATCGACAGAGACATCTCTTCGCTAATCCTTGTTCTTAATTGAAAGAGTGTCGTTGGTTTCTTTGTGTAAACACGATTTCTTAAACATATCTATAAAAAAAAATTGCTGGCATCAAATCGAGACTCCTAGGTGACCACGAAATGTCGTCTCTTTTAGAAATTAGCTTTCACGGGAACATCTCTTTAACTATCGGCAGGGATTCATAAGATATGGGGCACGTGGCTCCGCCTTGCTGCAACCACGTATTCCAAGAAATAGAGCCCAATGTTTCCTCTGGCTGAAATTACTACCCATACAGTTACCTTAGGCGAATGAAAGACCCCTTGTCTTTATTGTTTAGCTTTTGTATTTTCGCTACTCCAATGTCTGCAGTTCTGTTTATTAACGTGCCCGTTGAGGTGGAAATGGGATTCGTTGGAAAACAAGATGTCAAAGTTGCGGAAGCGATCTAACATTGTTTCGGCATACGACTTCCGTAAATTTAAATCATTAGGCTTCAATTTTCAATATAAGTTCAGTGGAGTGTTGGGCGTCTAGGTAGATTGACTTGACGCTTATTGAATAATTATTATTTATTATTATTTTACTTAGCGTTCATTTTATTTGGTTTCTCTGTGTACACAAATTTTTTGGGTTGCAATTCAGGCTTACACTGTATAATTTTATGTTTGTCATTATCACAATTGTAATCTGTGTTGTGTAACAAATAAAAAAAAAACTTGCACTAACTTGATCTTGTATGGGTGTAATTTTAAAACCAACTTTAAAATACGGCGTAATGATGTGCGCGATATTTGTAATTCAGCTGATCGTTTTCATGTCGATAAATCTGGTTTACGCTGCACTGAAGTACACTTACACTTATATATGTTTCATTCCTTGTTTGTATATTTGGCGCCGACTCAAAGTTATTTTGGTACCTATTTACATTAGTGTAGGAGTTTGGTTAATTTATTTGTTTGCAAGATTGTACGTTAAAGGGTTCTTTTTCGGCATCAATCTGCTATTGTACCTCTATCGAGCTGGTTGGTGGTATCCATCCATCAATTTATTACTTACAGAAATCATAAGTACGTTTATTTATATGTAGATACATATACAGTTCTCTTAAACGTGTGGATTTCAAATTTACATTCCCCATATTAAATAGTTATCAAAACTATCATAATAGAAATGCTCCTATTTGTAATTGTATTTTATAACATTCCAATTAAAACTTGTTTGAAATTTTAGTAGTACTACTTGAAGCACAATTGTTAATTTGGCTAATGAATAATTTCAAATGGTTTCAAACTCCACGTGTAGACTCGTACTTTCATAATAATGAGCAACGAAAGTCTGATTCGTGCCTCTGGTGACGACATTTAAAAAGTATTACTTATTAATAAAGGTAGAATTTCCTTATAAATTGAAATGTGAAGCTTGAAATTATTATAAAGACAAGCGTACCGCGCTGGTTAACTGTTATTAGTTAATTAAGGTGTTAAAATTTGAAACTCACGTTATTGAATTTTATATTCTGTAACACCTACATCATTTCCTAGCGCTGAGTATGAGGTAGACTATTTTGCATTTACAATTAAAGAATAAGATAATTAAGGGGTTGCACAGATTTATATCATCTGTTATACATATTAAAGGAACAAATTCCAAAGTTAATATAAGGTAGTATAAAATACTTTTATACAAATGTATAAAAGCTGGCAAAAACTTTGATATAGAAATGATTGAACGTATACAAAATTATATTTAACATCAAAGACAGGGGTTCCAAGTCACAAACTTTTAAATTATCATGGTAGCTTTACGACACTATGCATCTGTTTAGATAGAGGACAGATAGATAATATATTACAGTGGAAGATACATAATAATGTACATAATTATCTTAAACAGATAATGTAGAAAGGGTGGCCTTATTGCTAGATGCAATCTCTTCCAGGCAACTTTAGGATGGATTAAAATGGTGGTGATGGTGTATTGATTTTTTTTTAATTTCTAATAAATAAAAAAAATATATGTAAATATCTACAGATGTTCTATGTTAACCTGCTGTACCTACTATAAAAGTTACTAACAGGTACTTATCAATATATATACATACATAAACCTAACTATGTTGTATACAATACATACATATACCGTATACTTAAGTGATAAGTAGTACCTACATATATTTGCATATTAATATAACTAAAGTGAAAGGTAGTGTTAAAAACCATTTTTTTAATAAAAACTTTTTAACAAAAAATGAAACCGATGCAAGAAAAAAGAAACTGAAAAGTGAAAATAAACTCGTTAGCATAACTAAACTTCTAAAGTAATGTAAATACCTAAATAACTTTGACTCGGCGCCAAACATACAAACAAGCAAATTAATTATTAATTAAAATGATGGCAGCGGCGACGTCCGTCGTCGCGACGGCGACGCGTCTAGTTCCTGAAGTGTTATCGAATTTCATTTTTTGTCTGTAGTTTTGTCGGTTTAATGTTTGTTAAAAAGTTTTTGTTTTAAGTTTTTTGTTGCTAAAACAATCAACTACAGGTCTCCGTCATGTTGTAGTATCATTAGAACTACATACGTGTGCTAAGTTTTAACAAACTCGGTTCACTGGTGAACAATCATTAGTCCCCTATTTTTCCACCCTGAGGGTTAAAATATCTTTTTTAAAATTTAAATGGTACCAACTTCGAAGTATACAACAACAAGCCCTATCCAACAAAAAGTAATTATCGAAATCGGACGGTGCTTCAGTGAGATTCAGATAGCTGACATCAGCATAGTCGAGAATTGGAAGAAGTGCAAGCGCAGACTTGGTGGTAGTTGAAAGAAAGTTACGTAATCGTCGCAAAGATCCAAATATTTACGTGGGAGAGCCATGCTTCGGCACGTATGGGCCGGCTCGACTCCGCTCGATACCACGGCCTCATAGAAAACCGGCAGTGAAGCATTGCATTTCGCCGCGTGAATGAGATTACTTGAGGCCCTAACCCTTCCCTCTCCCCTATTCCCGTTCTTCCCCTCTCACCTCTTCCTACTCTTCCCCCCCCCCCTCCTACCTCTTCTCAGACTCCCACCTTAAAGGGCGGCAATGCACTTGTGACTCTCGAATTACAGGTGCCCATGGGCGGCGGTAGTCGTTTACCATCAGGTGAACTGTCTGCTCGTTTGCCCCGTATACCATAAACAAAAATTACAAATATGAATAAAAAATATTCTTGCACCATCCCTTCTTAGTATACTTAGCGACTTCGTCCGCGTGGAAATTCTAATGAACCCTATGGGAATCGTTCGTTTCTCTTTCTCATTCTCCTAGTCGTTACGTTTTAATGACTAAATGGCTGAACGGATCTTATGATTATATCCTGGGGAAGGACAACTGTGTGTAGTTACTTTCGCGTTTATAATATTAGTATGGATTAGTTATTATTATAGCATTATTCGAATAACCTCTTTTTTATTTCATAAATAAGAGGTTCTTCGCCTTCGTTTGTTATTTTTAACCAACGAAAAAAAAGAGGTTCTCAATTCGACCGTATATATATTTTTGTAACTTACATTCTGAGATTACAGTACATGTGTAACACGGTCATATTACAACGAACACAGGTTAAGGATAAATACATTATAATCGAAATTCAAGTTTCGCTAAACATAGTAGTACATAATGTAGTAGTAGCACATAGTAGTAACATAATGTACATTTTTGTTCGTATCTTACCAAATCAACGATGTAAGGTCCGGCACACCGATAAAAGTGACTACCGATAAGATTATTGGAGAAAGACCGACTTGCACCCGAATGAAAGCCTCAAGTTAACTATTCATCGGATTCTTCAGGTCCATTTGAAAGTATGGAAACTTTGAAACGACTGATACGCTGAGAGAGCAGGATCTGACTTGGTCTCATGATATGTTAAACAAATTTTACGGTTTTTCAAATTTCGATCTAACTAAATGAGCTCGATTGTTACATGTGATGAAACCTGGCTATATTATTTCGATTTATACTGAAACTCAGAGTAAGGTCATCAAGGTAATCCGTGAAGAAAAGAATACATTCAAATTTTCACTAAGAGATGAATATTGGCTATGAATGTGCATGATAAAGGGAAGACTGTTACTGCAGCTGCTGCATGGTATACAGAGGAGGTACCTCAAGTATTAGAAGCCTTAAAAAGTGAACGACCTATTATTATTATTGTTTTAAGTGCCTAGTGCTACCTCGACCATTTAGTCTTTTGTAGCGCACTCTTGCTTTAAAGTTCACTGCTTATACTTATGGCTTCGAGAAACCTCCAGATCCTATGAGCAGTGATTGTTTGTATTTCTTGCGGTTGCATGATGTGCAACCCTAGGTTAATACTTCGGTGCCGCATTAGTGGGCCACAAGAGCATAGAATATGCATTGCAGTTTCTTCTGCCTCTTGACAGAATCTGTATATTGTGTTCTCACCCAACTTTAGGTTGAACATACGTTTGTTCAGTTTGTAGTGCCCGGTGAGGACTCTTGTTACTGCACAGGTTTTGTACCTTTTGAGCTCCAGAAGTTCTTTTGATACTTTGTTATCATAACCCATTATGAACCACCTAACTCAAGACTCTATACTTGACTTATGCATCAAGATAAGCCCCTGCCCAACGAGCCGGCAAAACTACGGATTATTTACTCCAAGCTGAAAACGAATTGCTGGGATACTCTTCTTATAGTCCGGATCTTATAGTAACACTATGTTACTGTGCAGTATTCCCGTATGCCAAAAACAAATGAAAGTACGCGTTTTTTTTTCAAAATATTAGTGTAGCTGTGGAGGAGATATGCGGCTGTGTTTAAGAGCAATGTGTTCAGCACCTGGTTTACTAGTATATAGGAAGACCTGTATTACTACCAGTGGCGACTAATTCGAAAAAATCACAAAGTACGACAAAACTTACGAGTATGTAACGTCCTAGTATGTATAATATATACCATGTTTATAACTGCTGAAAAGTATTTTACAATGAACCTCTATAGGTTCACACTGACTGGAGCGCCCATAAAGAGACCGAGTACTTTGTATATTCGTAAGATGTATCACTTGCTTGCTGTTTGCGCCGAGGGCAGTCTTGGATTGCAGCGATGATGTAGACAGCCCGGCTGTCGCGGCGACGTCAGCTATTCGTAAATTCAAACGTTTCTTGTTATGTATCTCCAGGCCAGATGAGTAAATATCCCACATCTTCGTCGCGATAATGTAAATAATCAATCAGTTCAAGTGTCATTCAGGAATAGTACTCTTTTCGGAATGAAAGGTATCCTATGTCTTATTCGGAGATAACGTGTATGCTAAATTATGAAAAAGAGTTACAAAGAAACAAATAAAACTTTTCATAAGCATAATAAGCATTTCTAATATTAGTGAGGTTGAAGTTTGTATCATAAATATGTAAATGATATAACAATATACTACAGATGTGTTCACTAACTGGCTTGAAGAACTATCACATCAATGTGATAGTTCTTCAAGTCAGTTAGTAAACACATCGTGTATGAATCTGCATTAACGCCAAAAAATAATAAAAGAAAATAGATTCAAGAAAACACTCAGCGGTAGATAAGCTTTCCTTTATTACATCTTAAATGGACCTTTAATTGAATACTAGATTCATATGGCAATGTTATCGCTCAAAACGATATCTAATAATATCCTTTAGATGTGTACTAATAATATAATATACATACATATAACTTCACTTAATCACTTTTATAAGTATACTGATAAATGACTACAAAGATCACAACTTTAGATATTATAACTTTGGTGAGCAATGCCTAATTGTGTATAACATTCCCATACTTAAAACAACTAGTAATATTTACTAAAAACTTACCTCGTAGTTAAATCCAAGCCTAATTCACGTCTGCACCAATAAACGTCACAGCTTGACAGGGCATTATAAGTCTGATCATAGTTAAGGACTGATTCATAGTTAGTAGAGGTGTAAGCTAGACTTATTTATGAAAAGCTTCGAAACCTTAAACATAAATTAAGGACTGTTTGTTATCCCGTGTCTTGATTTCACCGATTTAAGTGAATAATTGGAGATGGGTATTATAAGCTGGATTTTGGAGTCAAGCATCGACTACTAAAATTCCAGTTGAACCTCAATTTAAACAGATAAGAATGTTGGAGCGAGGTAAAAATTTAATTTTTCCGTTGACTGGCCTGTTGGTCTAGTGGTTAGTGAGCCTGCCTGCTGAGCCAGTCGTCGTGGGTTTGATTCCCGCCCAGTACAAATTATTGTGTGATGAGCATGATCATCTGTTCTGAGTGGTGGGTGTATTTAGAAATATATAAGTATGTTTATCAGCAGTCTGGTTACCATAATACAGGCTCTGCCTAGTCCGGGATCAGACGACCGTGTGTGAAATGTGTCAAGTTATTATTTTAATTATATTTTTACTTTAATGATAGTGAATGGATAAAAATGAACCATAAAGAAGATATTTTACCGAAGCGTAATGGCTAAGGCCTCGGATTAGCGATCGAGTGGTTACTGCTTTGAACTCCATCCGGGGTGAACAAGGTTAGCTTTCGTACCGAGTTGGAGGAGCTATTATTCTTCATAAATAATATCCAATACCAAAACCTCCTATGTTTTCTTTACAAAATACTCATTCATTCATTATCCAAATCCAATTACAGAACATGCGGCCTATATAATATAACGCTTCAAGTGTTAAGCCCTCAATGAAAAGACGTTGTATGCTCCAGGTCTACTTATTACACGATTGACGATAACTCATTAAGCTTAGTTCAGAAGGCGTTTGTAAGCCACATCCCTATTTGGCGAGTTTATGTGCATAGGCTACGGATGTCATTCATGACCAACTGATCTGGCATCAGATGTACCAATTAGTATGTTGTTTTGCTCGACCTTTACATACCTAAGGAAGGGAACTGTATAGATGTCTGTGCTGCTCAGTATGAATGATGACTAACGTAAAACATATCTGGAGACCGGACCCTGTCAACCTGCAGTAAACAAAATATTATTTTCTATGAAAAACGAATGCTAAGTAATATTACACACTAGCCATTTCCCGCAGTTTCACCTGCATTTATGGTCACTGCTGCGCTCCTAAGGGCGGTAGCGTGATGTTACATAGCCTATATTTTTTTTTCAATTGATACTCAATCAAATATAAACAACAATTATTCACATTTGACTCTAGTTCCAGAGATTTGCACGTTTAATCAAACAAAAAATTAAAATCTCTTCAACTTTATTATAATATATATATAAATCTTTAGACAGTAGTTTTCACCTACTTCAGAACTCGTTTCAAATCAAGGACCGAAAACAGAAAAAAAATACTTTGACAAAAAACCTAATAAATACACTTGAAGAGTTTGTGTTGTAACAAAGCATGAGGTACTTTATAGTTTTGCTTGCCAACTAGAAAAACTGTTTGTAATAAAACATATAACAAGAACTTTTTAGACATTCAATTTCTTCCTTATCCTATGAATATAAAAAGAGCCTATTCTAACACCTAAAATTATGTCAATTATAAGTTTTCAAATACACTACTTTTATATTTTGAACATACATATAATTAATTTCAAAGTTGACTTAATTCTTCTTAAATTAATTAATTATCTATATTCCTCTATTTTTAAAAGACAACTCCCGCACTTAAAAAATAATCCCTGTATTTTGACAAAAAAGACACCCGGATTTAAAACACGAATTTAAAAAGCAACTGTTAAATCCTTAATATAAGCAAAAGAGCTGAATCAGGCTCTTGTGGTGCTAAGTCAGTATTTCAGAGCTTAAGTCAATCCAGCCTAAATCTGGGTACGAATCGAAAGTGCTCTAGGCCTTCCCAATTCTTATCTTAATATTCTACTTCTGTTCCAAATATTCTGGAAATTTAGGCTGTACTTTGAAATGTTGAGAAAAAAAAGATAAGTATCATATTTTTAGATACCGAAATATAATGTCATAATAACAGAAAACTGTGTTTGAATGAGAATGTAGGGTGATTTCTATTGTGAATAAAATCAAGCTCCCTACCTACACTTATGGTTATTTTAACATATATATTTTGCTTTTTGAGCTATTTTATGTATCGATAAGTAGGTTTATTGCTTTCAGTATAAGACCTACCTACGTAATTTTCCTGCCTTATCTACCTAGATGGGATGTACTATAATATAATAGGGCATTACATGTTACTGCGTGTAATCCCACTAATATTATAAATGTGAAAGTTTGGATGGATGGATGGATGTTTGTTACTCTTTCACACAAAAACTACTGAACCGATTGCAATGAAACTTGGTATGTAGATAGCTGGAGACCTGAATTAACACATAGGCTACTATTAATCCCAATATTCCCACGGGATCGGGACTTACGCGGGTGAAACCGCGGGGTGCTGCTAGTGGTAAAAAACCAAAAAGTAATCACTTTTTATTTTCCCTTCGTTTGTTACTTAATTTTGTACTCAAAATGAAGTCTCGATAACCGTCTGTATGTTTGGGCTCATCGTGGGACTCACTGAACGCTATCAAATGCGATTTTTGATGATGCAATGTATATTTACGGATATAAAAAATATTACTAATATTTAAACTTTTGCATTCATTGATATTATTATGTAGAGACATATACTGATTCGCGGTACATATACATAATTATAAAAAATATTGTTTTCAAAAAATGCCATAAAAACAACAAATTTGTACCTTGACGAACCCGGGACGTGTTTATAACTACGTATTAGTTATATAATACATTTTATTATGTAGTTAAAGTTTTAGATATAGAAAAATACTGTATGGTTTCAATCGCTTTAGAATGAATAACTTCATTAGGTCTTAGGAATAAACATGTTATTTCTGCTGCTAAGATATCATTATATCGTAGACAATATAAATGTTGTCGACCCAATTTCACCAAAAAATTACAATAATAAAAACGCGAGTCATTGCGACCTTTCGCGAGCTAAATTTAGACCTTTGAACTTTCAATTTAACACATGTGTTGTAAATGCTCATGTATACTAATATTATAAACGCGAAAGTAACTGTATCTGTCTGTAAGGCTTTCACGTCTAAGCTACTGAACAGATTTTGATGAAAATATTTCAGTATACCCTATCTCAAAATATTTCAATGTACAATAAGCTACTTTTCGGCGTCCTTGATAACGAACATCTGCGATAAATGAAATTCACGTGAACATAGTTGAGGGCATCAGCTAGATGGTAATATAGACACCGGTAAACGCCTCATATCCATCGGGTTGTGTGCTTACTGTATATACGACACAGCTCTTTTATTGCAATTACCTTCAGCTGATTGTCTAATAATTACATTATTGAAATGTCTCATTTTGTTCTTTTTTACTCTTACTCTTACCTTATTTACCACTGGCGAAGCGGTAGGAAGGGTTTTCCTCACCACCCGCATTAGTGACCAGGCATTAAGAGGTTTACCCGAATGTGATGCCCGCGCTTTTGCGGAGTGGTACCAAATGTCTTAAAAACAGCTGTTCCTGGACCCCTCCTATTATAGACGTTATATGCCACACTGTTATAATTATTTGTTATCATCTTTTATCCACAGTTCTCTGAATATAACCTGACCATTTCCATTTCAGTGTTAAGACCTCTTTGTCATGTTCCTTATCAGTGGATTTTTGCCTTTAACTTTCAAATTTGATGTTGACGTAACTCTGTTCTATTCCTCTTTGACAGCTTCTTATTTTATTTAAAAGTGATTTCTTGTGAGACCAGGTCTGGCATATGTAGGTGAGAACAGGCGCGGGCGTTAGGCAGATGTTCAATGCATTCGTTTTAAATTTTATGGGTATTTCTTCCACGTATTCTTCACTCTGCAATTGATTTCTTTTTCTGTACAGGATTTTATTGAAATTACATGTCCAAGGTAATTGTGGTCTGCGGCATATTCTACTGCTTGGTATCCAATATACAAAAAAGGAACTGTAGACCATTTAAAAGATGAAATGACAGCATGTACAAAAAACCGGAAACTTACGGCCATGACGGGCAAAGGATAGAGCCACATGGAACGATTTGGAGGAGGCTTTCATCGCAAATTATTTAAGTACAAAATTACCATTAGTAACAAATAAATAAATAAGTACACAACACAAAACATTAAATAAGAACTACATATAAGGGATAATCGGTTATAAATTAAGCTAAATCACTACATGTTATAAAACAAAGTCCCCCGCCGCGGCTGTCTGTTCGCAATGTAAATTGATTGAAATATGTTGATGATTGTTGAAGATGTCTCTGCCATCCGTGCGAAGCCGGGGCGGGTTGCTAGTAAATAATAATAAATGGCACACCATGTGGTTTTAATTTCTTGTCCAGTGGAGGTTGGGGAATGGTCTCAGGGTCGTCTGACGCTAGCGAGAACTTAATGTATCTCGATGGCCATCGCAGGACTACAAGCGCTCATGTTTCGGCTTTACACCAATAAATTATCCATATTCCCAATCTTTTAACTCTGCTAACGCACATTCTCTCTAGGTTAGACAATTTGCAAAAACGATGTGCCAGGACAGAATTAAAACTTTCCCGTACTATTTTAAATTCTCTCCTCGTTACACTTAATGACGCGCCTTACGCGTAAGTCATTATATCTCTTAAGTTATAAGTATGCATATTATGGTCTGAATAAGGTTAAGTTTATGAGTTATTGTTATTAACCTGATAATTCCTGAGGCAAACAAATAAACTTTACCTGTATGAGCACGTAAATCAAACTTGAGTAATGATTCAAGAAATTATTGTCAAACTAATTTTGCGATAACCGTAACGATAAACTATGGAATTTACCTGAAATTGATTTGTTAAGTCTGTTTTGAGACGTGTTATGGTAGTTAGTAGGTACAGTGCTTTACTAAATATTCATTTTAAGACCACCAATATGAGTCAGCACACAAATTACCAGTATTCTCGTAAAACCCTCCAACTGTGCCAAACAATAAAATAGAAATACTAACATGAAATATATGCAAATAAGGTAGATACTGCACGCTCAAAAACTGTGTGTTTCATTTATATTTTAAATGTTACAACCAAAAATATTAAAGTGGTAACTTTTATGCTGCACTTGAATACTATTACTACTACTATAATATATTAATAACCAGGTAATCTTTTCATACGTCTTATTACTTGTAAACAAGCGTAACGGAATTATTCACAAGTAATTAGATGACGACTTTTTGTCTACCGTTGCCAATTAACATTGGCAACACGCAGTCGTCTATTTCTAAGCCTAATTTCCCTTCCATGGAGCCCTAGCAACCCTATTTAGCTCCAGAATAAAGTAGTGCTACAACCTTGAGTGCGAGACTCAATGGTTATTTCAATGGCAAGAAGGAATTAGTAGGGGGTGCTACAGTTCCATATTTATGACCCCTATAACTCCGACCTACTCCACATAGTGGCAGAAGTTTCTATATTCTAGAAAGGTCGACTATAAAATATATATGCAAATTACTCATGGTGTATCATGTACAGGCCTCTTCGAATCATATAATTTAATGAATTCACTGTAGAAATATAATGTCTAGGGGTAAGACAAAAAAATTGTTGAGTTGGCCTGTATAAAAGGGATTTTTATTCAGTGTGAACTAATCCGAACTTTCCACTAGGTATATATATGTATTCAATACTTACTTATAGAGATCTAAACGAAAAAGTCCTGAAAAAATGGAAAAACCCGAATGAGTTAGATAAATTATATCGATAACCTCGGGTCGGTCTTTTGATGCGTATTGCGGCTGGGTTGATATGCAGGACCCGAAGGTTACATCCCAGCCTGATTGTCCTAAGTGATTGTGGCAGTGTGGTCAAATATATGTAAAAAGTGATTATTTAAAACGTAAAAAGTCAAATAAAGTCTTCTCTCGTTCAGTTAGGAAGTTGGCTTAGTTTGGCGTTCTGAATTTTTTCTTGTTCAGATTGTCAGTTAAAAGTAAGATTTCTTTATTAAAAACTAGCCCCCATAGCTTCATCTGCGTTTATGGTCACTGCTCCGCTCCTATTGGTCGTAGCGTGATGTTACACAGCCTTCCCCGATAAATGGGCTATTCAACACTAAAATTATGTTTTAATTCGAACTAGTAGTTCTTGAGATTAGCGCGTTTAACCAAACAAATAAGCGAACTCTTCATTTTATAATATTAGTATAGATAACGAATTATCTTAAACATGTTAGCGCTACGGACCAAAAATATGACCACATGTTTCCACACTTTATATCATACAAAAATATTTAAATACTACTTATTTCTACAAATTTGAACTTCAACATTTATCTATTGTAAAAAAACCAAAACCAAATGCATGTTCACCTAGTATCAACTAAAATAGTGTGTAGTGTGGTAGTGTAATTGCTTTACACTGCTATGAAATAGCACTCTCGTAATTATCTAGAATCTCGCAATTATCTGTGCAAAAGTAGGTTGGATTCACAATTGTGGTCAAAGTAACAATACTGTTTTAATCTACTTTAGGACTTATATATACTCAGACTACGGAATCTTTATTTAACTTAATAATTTTCTGTAAAATATTAAGCTAGTTCTTTACTTTAAAAATCATTATCATTAACACCAGTTTAAACTTTTATACATGTATGTTAAACATGTTTGTTTTCAATTGGCCGGACCTGTGCTTCACCTAGGTTCTCCACCTGGGTAAAACACGGGGACTATATAGGTCCCGTGCTCCAACTGATGACGTTATTGTACAGTAATGCAAAAAGATGTGGTGATATTTACATGTGTTGTCACCACATCAAAAACTCTTATTTATTTTATTAAAAATAGGGGCAAACTATAATAGATGATAACACAGTTCACTATTTAATAAAAATAAGTTAATAGATAGATAGATTGGTCGATTGATAAATATTAATGAATAGTGGGGTTATAAAAGGGTAGAAAAATAAGTGGAGAACTGTGACTTGAGTGCGGAGAGAGGTACGAACAACTTGGCAGTTACTGTTAGTTAGTGATTTTCATAGTTTATATCAGTGGTTATGAGACTGTTTCTTACATATGTAGGTACTAAATATTATTTGCTTTATGCAACTCAGTTTGTAAAAAATGATCATATTTCTATTGAGAAATTGGTAAGTATACCTAATTGGCAAGGTTCATTTGATATCAGGACAGTAACACGTTGTCTCATGTTAGTTTACATAACAATGATTGTAAACCTACTTAAACTTTATATTCAATAGTGCACGCTAGTTATAACACGACAACGAATTTTGGAATTCTGACAATACGAACTAGTAACAATCTCACAAAATTATGCTAGACTTCTATTTGGTTGACACACATATAACTTTGAAATAGGTACCAACTCTATGACATCATTAAACAGTCGTGTAGCAAAAGACAAACAGTGTTTTCACGTGAACGAGTGAGTGTAGAACAAAAGATCCATAGAATCGTCGCGCCAGAGGAAGAAGCTTTGTACAACATACATACATAAACATAAACAAAAGAGCCATGCTGACTGACTTTCAAATGAGTTTTAGGCCGTGATTACACTGGGGGCTTAAATTAAATTACAAAAAAAAAGATTAAGACAGGGTAAAGATAAGAGAATTAATGACAAAAAACTTTTAAAGAGCCGGTATCATTTTAATTTACTCCCATAATATTATTCCACTTTACTTCAATTCTTATAAGGTGATGTTTGTGAAGCCATGTTTTTATGCGTGTGACATCTACCCAGTGGGTGTGGTATGTTACATAAAACGTAACAGTTCGCTCTTTATATACTTTATTTTTTTATTAGAACAAGTGTTTAAAATTGCTTGGCTCTAAGTAAACCTTGTCTAGGAAATCCTCCATGATAGGAGTTAACACTACGTCTTCACGTCTGAAGTTGACATTCAGGCCTTCCCTTGTTTTAAATGTCTTAGAAAAAAGAAGGGAATCAAAAATAATGTATGAATCTTGTCTGACCTATATGATTAACTTCATTTATAAGTGCTTGGCTATTTTTTTCTAGCTCTGCATCACCATAAGGCCGACTGGTAGAGAATACCAATGGCATTAAGTCCACCTTTGTACTTAAAAGTTTAAATAAATAACGAAACAGTACAATGTCGATTGTCAAACATACCCTAAACTTTTATAATTATAATTCTATATGAGTTTGGAATATAAAAACGTTGAGCACCACCCTAATGTACATACGGGTACCCACATGAAGAACCTTTACAAGGTTTTGGAGAAATAATAGATGTGACAAGCGTACCATGACTGATGGCTTAACGACTCAAAGTAAGCTGTTATATTCGTCACGCAGTAGTTGAACTGAACCTTGTAATGTAATTTATATTGAGCTTCCGCCAAAAGGGAGTTTCTGTCGAATATTTTTAGTTTTAAAGCGTAAGGATAATTCCGCTTAGAATAGTGCAGTGAGATCATTAAAAGTGAAGGCGATATCATATCGAACAGTTTCTCAAAACATAGATACACTATATACTAGCAGGTCAAAGGTCGTGGGTTTTCTTGCGGGCAATAATCTATCTCCTTGCATTGTTCTGTATATTATATATACATACGTAGGTTTTTACACAAATAATGTATGGAGTTCATTCCGTTTCAAGAACCTATAGGAAACGCTGTGCTTAATTTAAGTCTCTATAGCGTGTAAGTTACAATGTGTAACAGTTCACGGAATACTATTTAAAGGTTTAAAAAAAACGATTTCGTACACACCAAATAGGACTGACGTTCCTTATTAATTTTTGTAGAAAGCCACCCGTTGTACATCTAACTGTTTTGCACAACTCTCATTCTAGTTTAATGATTTTGTTTCGTTTGTAACAAATGTATTTTTAACATACTTATCACTGATTGAAACATACATTTAGCGAACAAAAATAAGTCCCACAGTCTGATTTATGAATAATACAAATACCAAGAGTTCCATGATAGAGGATTTAATTCACAGTGCCCGTGGCAGTAAGAGTTAGCCATGGGATACTTAAGCCTTGAGGTTTCTGCTATGTAAGTATTCAAAATTTGGATATAAGATTCTGGTGTAAAATAGTCAAACATCTTGATAGATGTTTGACTTTTAGATGGATGATTGAATTGCTAAAGCAATGTTTTCTCAAAAAAACTATTATCAAATAGGTTTTGTGAGAAAACATAGTTTAAGTAATTCACCCGCGGCCTGTATCGCACACCAAACTCTGTCAAGTTTTAGCCACCATTAGTCCATTTGGGTGATTTTACACAGGTTTTAACCCCAGCGCAAAAAGGATGGGTGCTACAAAATTCTGTGTTTCTGTCGCCGCATTAAGGATGAGTGTTTTTTTTTTGTTTAAAATGTGATTTAAACGAGTATAGCTATAATTAGCTTAGCTGTAATTCAAGAAAATCTATTCAACCGTTCGAAGATCAATTCCTTTTTCGTCGTCGTTAAAGCGATTTTTTGTCGTTGATGTTTAAGATTTCTTTTTTATTTATTTAGGAAAAACAAACAGTTATACACTAATCTTAATTAAGACAATAGAGTTTTATATATTTTAAATATGTATAACCCACTGCGTTATCCATAAATTATACAACTATAAAATATAAATTTGGAACTAATTGAACATGAGTAAACACAATACAATTTTCAACAAAAGTTTTATTTTGAATAAGAAAACTATACATACATATGTACATATTTATGCTGGTTCATGTCATAATTTTGTTTTATACAACGAATTTAGTAAGTGGTTACCGGTGCCTATATACAATGTTACTTGTGCGTTCGCAATCCTCCTTTCCTATGGATCAATAATACGGTCAATCCGAGTAGTCGAATGGCTCCAATTCAAGATAAAGAATATTTATGAGCTTTGTTAAAAAAATATATTATTAATCTTAAAATTAAAAAATAATTTAAGATTTTTCAGAGTTGGGTTGGGTTGGGAATGCCCTTAAAGTAATGTCCTTACTTACATATCATACTAAATGGATATATTTACTGGATAATAAACACTGTATCTTAATAATAAAGATGAACATTCCTGTTATTGGCTACCGTCTTCAACTGATTGGCAGATGCAATTGACAGATGACAGCTTGGCAACATTGGATAGTAATTCCCAAGCTTGCCGATCAATGTTGTTAGCGCCCTGAACAGAATATTACACAAAAGAATAAAGATCTGTTATGCTATTCTAGATTGATAACAAATAATTACACATCTTCGATAATTTCCTCTAACTCTAAATAGAACAGACTTTGGATTAAAATTTTGGAATAAACAAGAAGTGGCTAAGAGTAAAAACTAAAATCTGTTGAATACGTTAAACTATTAAGAAATAATATGCTAAATTGTAAATGGTTAGGTGCAGTTCATAATTTTTAGTCAGTTTATAATATCGCGAGATTGTTTATAATATACATAGGTCACACATATACATTTAGGTCGGTCTAGATAGCGCTAATATATGCACAGCGCTTTCTACACCCAAACTAAAAATAGGTATATTTCTGGAATACGAACGATAAACGACATAAATGTATTTAGATAATTGTTTTATAACTATGTAAATACCATAGAAAGTTTTATATTATATAGTATTGAATGGAAATTTATATATTCCCAAATTAAAATAAATTATAAAGCTATAAACACGCTTTAATGGCGAAACGAATTGAAAAGTAAAAAGAGTTCCCCTATCCACCTCCTGGCTTCATCATCAGACCATCGTTACCAAGCCCCTTCTTCGACTCGTCAAAACGAATCATATGAGCCCAAACTCGAGGGGTTTACTAGTAGCCACTGAAGAGATCCACTATCCACCTTCCTACCTTCATCATTAGATCAGCTCCAACACGCCAAATTATAGTATTGTCATTCAAATTACATATCACACCTCTATGATATACATTAGTACTGGTGTGTGAGAAGTCCGCACTGAATTCGATTCGAATAGTTGTTTTCTGATTTGTATAATTTGATAGAAGGAATAGAAGATGGCGCGTTAACCGCACGGAGTGGACTTCAATCGAAGTAGCCGCGCCTTTGATTTGAAGAAGTCTTAATTATATTTATGTGACTGTGAAAGTATTTAGTTTAGCCTCGTATATAATTATCTGGATTCGCAGCCTCTATCGATTGAAATCCCCACCAAGCTATCACCCCTTTCTCGAGCATACCTCTCTAGGCCCTAGCGAGGTCTGAAAATACATACAAGTACATACAAAGTTTTATTTCGATACGACATTAGGATTCAAATCAATTTCCAACATTTGTTCACTTAGTTACTAGTGAAGCTAGTAAAATCATGGTAAATAAGTGTGTACCGAAATTTTCAGGAAGGTCGTCGAAAAATAAAGTCACCCTAAAAATTTTCTTTATTCATAAAAAAGGTTTTATACACTAAATACAACAATAATTACTTTGTTTTTTTTATGGCATAAGGGCAAACGAGCAGACGGGTCACCTGATGGTAAATGACTACCGCCGCCCATGGGCACCTGTAATTCGAGAGTCACAAGTGCGTTGCCGCCCTTTAAGTTGGGAGTAGGAGAAGAGGGGGAGGGGGGGAAGAGTGGGAAGAGGGGAGAGGCGGGAGAGGGGAAGGACGGGAATAAGGGAGAGGGAAGGGTTAGGATCTCCGGTAACCTCACTCACGCGGCAAAATGCAATGCAAGCATTGCTTCACTACCGGTTTTCTGTGAGGCCGTGGTATCGAACGGAGTTGAGCCGGCCCATACGTGCCGAAACATGGCTCTCCCACGTTTGTTTGTTTAAATCACGAAATATTTTATGACACACAATTTAAAACATTATTATTACATCCGTGGCTGGCGTGAATATGTTGACATGTCTAAAATTGCTATTTTTCAGGGTGGCCATTTTTAAGTTTTGAGGTTATATGTATATGTTGAGATTTCAAGTAACGAATACTTTTTTGGTGACCGAGTGTAAGTTGATATAAGAAAATATCAATGTTCATTCACAAAATCATATGAATAGTATGAATTTGACATGAGGTTTTGTCAAGTTAGACACGTTAAAATACGAAATGTCAAATGTTTCCAAAGTCAATTTCTCCAAAGTTTATGTACATTTGAATCTGTAATTTTTTTTCATATGAATTCCTAATGCGTAAGAGGTATTACGCCAATAAAAAAAACATGCAAGTCGACATGTCAACGTATTCACGGCAGCCATGGATATATTAATTTCGTATTTGTAAATAGAGATAGGAAATAATAGCATTACGTACAACCAACAATGCATTTGATTGACGAGTAAATACTCAATCATTTGTGGTATGCCATTTGTGGTTAATACAACGACGAGCTGGGTATTAATGTTGGGACCAAACGACTAGAATTGATGGGATTATTCTCTTTTCCTTTCATAAGAAATCAATTAATTGTATAATTTATTCTTTAGTACTGTTTTGTAAAATTATTCAAAAATCTAAATTGAAATAATATTGTTAAATATACATAACATCATATAATGGCTCTTGGGGTCTTCAACTTTTTTTTTATGGTATAGGGGGCAAACGAGCAGACGGGTCACCTGATGGTAAATGACTACCGCCGTTCAGGGGCACCTGCAACTCGAGAGCCACAAGTGCGTTGCCGCCCTTTAAGGCGGGAGTAGGAGAAGAGGGGAAGGATGGGAATAAGGGAGAGGGAAGGGTTAGGGCCTCCGGTAACCTCACTCACGCGGCGAAATGCAATGCAAGCATTGCTTCACTGCCGGTTTTCTGTGAGGCCGTGGTAACGAGCGGAGTCGAGCCGGCCCATACGTGCCGAAGCATGGCTCTCCCACATGTTAAACATTTTAAGTTAATAACCTAAGATAACGATGGTCATTTTCTACTGCTACTAATTTTTTGCACCCGGAGGATCGTCATTCAAGCGCCATTCGCTTTCGTTTCATTGTCCGTAGACAGCCCGTAATTAGTACGTGCAGTTAATAGTAGTAGGTTAGTACGTACGGACACATAAATTGTTAATTTTAGAATATAACTTTAATATAAGAGTATGACGGACCTGACATGAATGAAATTATAGGCATTTAATACTACGGATGTTGATGTAATGTCACATGTTTTGTATGGAGTTTGACAAGGCTAAAACGGTATTAGAATCAGATTAAATTAAACTTTTTAATTTAGAAAGCCTTTCTGTTTTCTTTTCAAAACGATAATATTTAAAGTAGACAATTAGTTGAGGTTAGTTATAGAGCTTGAGGAAGATATAACAAACTTACAATCAATGAACACAAAGTTTACTTAGATTAGGAACAACTACTTTAGATTAAGATAAGTTTAATCTGAATCACACCCAAAATATAGTTACTTAATATGTATTACATCTACTTATCTAATCATTAGAGAAAATCTACAAGAAACTACTCATAGTACACAAAACCGTCACCCCTTTAGAAGAAATGATAAAGTAAGAAGTACTAAAATATTCAATTCATGGCTAACTTGGTAGCCATTTGATTCAATCGCTCTGAAAAGGGGTCAGCTTGGTAAGTAAGTTACAAGATCATCTGTCCCCTAAATCCATTATTCACTTATCGCTCCCGTTTGTTAAATCTCACGAAAACTTACATTCGCAAGATGTACTTACGACATTAGTTTTATAATTTACAGAAATGTGTCTGTGAAGCAGACAAAAAGGAATATCTTCAAGAACCGAAAAAATATGGTGTCTGTAGTTACTGTTGTTTAACAATATGACGTCAGTAGGTATGTCATCAACATAATATCGTGTTCGTTGAATTAGTTGTATTATTAGTTTGACAAGTGTATATGCATTCCATTGAATTATTTATTTTATTTGTTCTGGGATGACATTGTTGCATTTCGTAATTATAAACATGGAACGGAATTCTTTCAAAAATAGTTCTATGTACTTTAGAAATAAAAAATTAATAATTTTTAAATAAAGTTGATTTCTTTACGATATATCAACGGGTGCAAAGTAAATAAAGTTATCTACAAAATGATGATTTTTAGTTTATTGTGCTTTCGTTTTAATTAAACAATACTTTACAATATGTATGACATATTTTTTTTGCATATTTCACTTTATTATTATTATTTAATACGATCAGGTAACGTTGGCCGCATTGACCCGGGGCCGCGGGGCTTTCCCCGTGCATACACAAAAGGTCATCAGTCAGTTGACACGCGCTTCGCCGGCATGATTACATTTTAATGTTAAATAAGGTTTTGTGTCTGATATCTGTGATATTTCGAGGGTTTATTGTAGTCTTATATATTATTAACTAATATATGTTAGGTTGATTTTTCATTTAAATTAAATGTTTCAATAAAATCGTAATACAGTAAATTAACGCGAATGCAATTTATACACGAAATTTAAAGTTCCTCGTATATACGACCAACTGGCAGTTGACACAATTAGTATTATTTATAATACAATGTAGATGTGAACAACGGCAAAATCTCGTTAAATAACAAGAAATTACCTAAACAAACATCATGTATAAATGAGTAAGAGTGTAAACATGTATTAATAAAGTTTACAGAAAAATCGATTCATTATTTAAAAAAAACACACTTCTTAGATATTTTTGCTCTCCTGTAAAGTAGCTATTTTGCAGATATCTCTTTTTACTTTGCACCCGTCGATATTCTTTATTAGGTTGAATTCATGTTTTATACTATAACTTATTAATCGAGTTCACACAGCACGTAACAGTACAAAGGCTTGTGAGAATTTTTTGAATAGTAAGTAGTGAAATCCTTTGTTTCATTACTGTGAAGAAAATCTAAGAATTAGGTGTCTTAGCGGAGTACTTGCAGATCTCTATTTATTTGGATTTCTAGTACTGGAACAAAATACTACCTTTTATAACTGCAATAGTGCAGAAATGTTAAAGCACGAGCATATTATTTTTAAAGATACAAATAAATTTAATTAAATTTAAGGCCTATTTCAGACCGTAAGTAAAAACTAGTAAAAATCTAAATAAATGACTAGAGATTAAAGATTTGCTTCGCCAATTTTTTTTCTTCACGTCGAAACAAACATATTTTACGGGCAACTTGCATTTCATTATCAATGCACGTGAGAAATGCAGGTCTAACATCTGCATTTTAAAGAAAAGTAAGACATAATAAAATAAAAGTGCTTTTTAAATTGGTTGTACGAAACAAAAGCAATAGAAGCACGGTCTACAGCTTTCATTTAGTAGATTCACACTGATACCCGTGTATTTCTTGTATTCCCAGCGTTGCTTAATGTTCCCTAATGTTCTCCCTTGAAGGGGTGGGGGTTTAAGTGGAATTAAACGGTACCAAGGACTTTTAAAATTGTTTTGGCTCCAAAAAAGTTCGTTAGTTTCTCTGTGTCAGTTAAGACTTCATCATTGTCCTATGTATGTGAAACAGTATTATTTAAAACAGAACAGATAGGATAATTGCAAGACGTATGTTAATAATATACTATTTGCCATTATGCTTTATGGTTTGTAATACAACGCATAGATATTTATATTCCCAAGTATGTTAAAAAAGCAGAACAAAAAAAAACATTGATCGTGGATTTACAATTATAGAAACAGCACTCAGTAATTCAAAATACAATAAACAAGAAATACAAAAGTTGTTGTCCTATCCAATTGCTCAACCACTAGCGCTGTCTAGTACCGGTACAGAACTTTAAGTATTTCTCCTATCTCTAGCATATAAAGACACGGTCACACTTCACGCACATTTTAGAAGCGATTAGCGTCATTGTCCACCTTTTGTTTCTTTAGGTCCTTAAAAACATTACCTCTTGCGTTGCCAGCATGGATATACACAGTAGCATATTTTATATATGTTTACTTTATAAAATAAATGCTTCAATTTGGTATTAGTTTCATCGGATACACAAAATACGATATTTATTGACTGATCGAAATTGACTGGCCTGTTGGTCTAGTGGTTAGTGACCCTGACTGCTGAGCCAGAGGTCGTTGGGTTCGATTCCCACCCAGGACAAATAATTGGGTGATAAGCATGATCATTTGTTCTGTATCTGGGTGTAATTTATCTATAATATGTATGTATTTAGAAATATATAAGTATGTTTATCATCAGTCTGGTTACCATAGTACAGGCTCTGCCTAGTTTGGGATCAGACGGCCGTGTGTGATATGTGTGAAGTTATTATTATTATTCGTGTTTTTTTTTAAATTCTTTACGCTTACCTTTTTTAATTCTTAAGTTTTTTATTTCTCTGAAGTGTTACATTTCGCTGAATACATATTACACTGTATTTTCCTTGTACGAGTATGGAGTAAATAGTAATAAAACTTTTGCTTTTTTATTTTATTTGAAACCAGTAAGTATGTTGCCACGTGCTTTCACATTCCAATGTTTGTGGTGACACCCGCACACAATATTGAATGTTGCCGAAAAATACTTTCAAACTCTTTAAGTGACAATGTTAAGGGGAGTGGAGATATCCTAGCGTTACCAATATTACCGCTCAAACCATCGTAGTTATACAAATTACGAAGTCACAGTATACTGATGCGCTTTTGTTTGCATTACTTTTTACTGTTCCTGATTCAAAATTGGTCTAATTGATTTATTTCGAAAGGACGTACGTATTATTTACAAATATTGCTGTAATGTGACTAAGAATTATAATTTTAAAATATATTAATGAACTACTTTCACGAAATTAACTTTGTGTTCACGTACATTATAAGAAAAAGGTTTACAGTATGCTTGCAAAAGTATTAAAAATTAGAAGACAACAGTACGTACTGTACTATATTTCCTCCTAGTCTGATTAAAGTCGTTGGTTAAAGGTTTTATACAAGCTGTTTTTAAAATCCGCTATCACTAACACCCTACCCCATTCTGGGTTACATAGGAAACTTGTTGATCGTATTCAGTTACATCTTGAACAGCTTAAAGTTTAATAGAACCGCTTGCGCTTTGATGCGCTATGTTTGCTAACGATATCGTCGAACTATTATTGGGTATTTGGAGGTATTACTGCAGGTATTTGGAGATGACTTTGGTTCTTAGAACTATAATACTCTTGTAAGGTTTAACGTTAAACGGCTTTCGTAGCACTAGAAGCACGACCTATACTATTTCTAAAAGAATAATATATTTATGTTTTTACTCATCTCAAAAGTTCTAATGAAACATTGAAATTTACTTTCATATTCAAATTGTTGTGTTTCAAAATTGTATTGTTCCTATAGGGTTCAATATAAAACATTAAAGTCAGTAACCCTTGGTGCGCTATGGCAGAAAGCAGTGGTATGGTTTTAAACGCAGGTGGCTTCTTTTGAAGACCTTATGTTATCTATAATACACACATCAAAAGTGTCTAGGGATTAAATACGTTTTAGAGTATCGACGCAATTGAGGATTATTATTTTAACTTTTTTAGATCGGAAAAAAATGTTCTTTAAATTTTGATTAAAAATAGAAAATCAATTGACTATCAAGATTCCTATAAAAGTATGTAATAGCGTTTTCACAAAACCATTACAATTTCTGCATCGGAACTGAAAAAAAGTTGCATCGATATTCAGCGACGATATTATTTGACACGAGAAAAGATGATGAGAGCGGTCGGAATGTTGCAAGCTGGTTCCAGGCAACGTACTGCGGCTGTCGCTTTTGGCACTACACAGAGCGTCATAAGCCGCCTCTGGTTACGCTATCGTATCACGGGCAGCATGGCCGAGCGACATGGAGGACGATCTCGCATCACCAGACAGGACCGGTACATCCAAAATACTGCTCTACGGAATCATGCCATGACCACCATGATGTTGGTTACGAAGTTCCACAGCTCTTCAGGCTTGTTGATAAGCGACCAAACCATCCGAAATCGTTTACGTGAAGTGGGTCTGCGATTCCGAAGGCGGCAATCGTAGGGCCCGTTTACAATGGGCTGCTGGGAACACAGACATTGGGAGGAAGAAGACTGGCGTTGTGTTTGCTTTTCCGATGAATCTCGCTTCGGTATGAGGCCGGCTACAAAACTTACTCGAGTTTGGAGGATATCTGGACGTTAAGAAAATGAATTGAAATTTTGTCAGGAAGTTCATTCATATGAAGGGGGAACAATAATGGTTTGGGTCTTGTTTTGGATTGGTAGAAGAACCGATCTCATATGTTTCAGAGGCAACCTCATCGCTCAGATTTATACGGAGAGGATTGTTTCAGACGTGATCATCCCTTTGCGAAGCCGGCTGGGTGATTCGTTTCGACTAATGCACGTCCACACGCGGCTAGAGTCGTAACACGCACTCTTGCCGATGCTCGCATCAACGTTTTGCCGTGGCCTGCTCAATCGCCAGACCTCAACCCAATTGTGCACATATGGTCCAAAGAAGAGCACTGCCGAGTATGGATGCCGTGCATTCCGCACAACAAGTTTTTGACTTATTTGAAAGAACGTTGGCGGCCATTCCTCAAAGTGATTTTGATGAACTGATTTTAAGCATGCCAAATTGCGGTGATTGTGTGATTCGTTTAGATTATTAATTTTGTTATCTTTACAATAAAAATTGTAAAAATCCTCAGTTTTGCTATTTTATTGACGACATTAACTTAGCTTAATTGCCCACGATTCGCAAAAATTGCAATTTTTCTTAATTTAAAAATATTGGGATAAGTTGTTAACTTAAACATTAAGAATTAAAGTAAGAAGCCAGTCTGGGTGACTAGATTTGGTAAATATTAATTGAATATTTTTTTATAGTTAAAATGTACTTGACCCTAGACACTTTTGATGTGTGTGGAAACCCCCACGGGTCTGATGACCCAATGAGGTGATCCTCACCGGGGTGAAACGGCGAGGTGGTATGTCGGACTCGAACCGACTAAAACCACACAGTGTTCCATCCCCGAGTTTTATAGCCGGGGCCTCAGGGGTACCCTAGAAAGGAAATCCCTGTGAACCCCGGCAGACATGGCCGCCTGTTAAACCAGGCGACCCCTCTATGAGGTACATACCTACTAAATTTTGTTGTTTTTCATTATTTTTTCAGTGTGAAATAAAAAGTATATTCAGTGCCTATTGGAATTATTAGCCTACACGAGTAATTAATGCATTGTTAAAGACTACATAGTATCCTTCTACTATTTATATACATTGAGGAAAAATTGTGTTATTCAGAAGGCGACCGCATAACAAATGATTTGCGCACTTCGGTGCCGATTACCGGCTCACTCAGTTCATTTTCTTAATGCTTCTATTAAGTTGGAATCACGAAACCTACAAGACTACAAAAGTAATAAGATTGTTTCTGGTCATTATACTGATTAGTCTTGGGATAATGTAGTAAGATTTGATTTGAAAGGCGTTAATAAAATACCACATAAAAACCTTAATCAAATCTCATTTAAACGTGATGAAGAATCTGGTATTCCTTGCTTTAACAAGAATTTTCATAGAAGCACCTGAAGTCAAAATATAATTAGAAGGTATACCTCCTAATTATATTTTAACAAAGATTGCGTTCTTCAAACTTCGTTGCGTTTATATTTATTATTTACAAGAGAAATTTAACAATTTATTTTTTGTATTGCAAAAAAATCTTTTGAAAAAAGAATAAAAACTTAAAAAATATACACTGGGGGTTATAATAAAATAATTAATAAATATATCATAACTTCAATACAGTTACTAACCACTTGAAGTATTCATTACCTAGTCTTAATATTTGTTCAAAGTTCGCATTCAAACATGTTTCGTTGAAATTTCATCAAAAGCTTTGGAGTGTTTATTTTACTGTCAAAATATATCCTATTATAACAAAATTTTTCTTCTGTGCTTTCTTCTTGATATCCTATTTTGGTATAGTCTACGGATCTATTTTTTTTAAATTAATAAGTAATTTATATAAACACTGAGTTTGATATCCATATAATAATAATAGAACTTCCTATATCGAGCCTTTGTTTTGTTTTTGGGACGAATCCGAAAATCATAATCTGCCAAACACTTTTTTATTCGTTTGATAAATAATTAATGTATCTCTGTTAACTGAAACGATAAGGCTTCGTTAAAATAGATTTATTTACGCCTCCGGTAGGCGTAAAAAATCTAAAGAAATGTATACCAAAATTATAATAAGTTCTTAAAATAATCAAATTTATTATTTATCCAAAAATGGGTTTTATTTTTTCAAAAAATGGTTAGTAAATTCTTTCATTCGGTACGTTCTTTGATAACGGTCTTATTCGAGAGAAAGTTTTTTACACGCTGTGACATGTGGCAAGAGCAGTAAAGACGAAATACTAATTAGAAAAGAATCTTAACAATCATGTTCTATTTAGAGTACAAAATTGCATTGCATTCTTTAGCTGAAAATATATTTAACGTACTAGTAAATGTATCCACGTTTTAGTCCAACAATGATAGCTGTGGGGTATCGCTTTCCTGCGTACAAATTTGATTAATAGTATGGTAACTGGTATTTATCGATTAGTAGTAGGATAGATCCGACTGCAGTTACCAATTAGTTATTATCTACCAGTCCTAACTACTACTGTACTATAAATTACACCAAACCACAGACGAGACATTTTGTGAGCCAATCCCAATAGCCCTATTCGGATTGGATTGGATTGTTTGTAGGATTATATTTATATATTTATTTATATATTACAGTCTAAGCTCTCAAAAGCTGTAAAGTTAAGATTATAGAACTTGAAATTTAAAGTAAAATGGGATTGATCTCTTTACAGTACTGATCAAGGTTCTTAAGTATCTACGAATAAGAGATCTGCCTTAAAATTTTCGTGGTTAATAATAATAAATGTTAAAGAAATTATAAAGTTGATGTAACTGATACACTGAAAATTTGCAATAAGCTTTATATAAAGCCTGGTTAAAGCCTCAAAACCGTGTAAGAAACCGTTAAGAAAAATGAACAGAGTTCATTTTTCTTAGCGGTGAGAGTACATGCTCAAAACGCCTTTATAGCTGTAAGTAAACTTCTAAACTAAGACTAAATTTAATCTAGGAGACTCTTGTAGTTTCTATCTTATCTGAAAGTTTCAAACAACACTAGCTATAAATCCGTCATCATCACCTTCCTGCTCTTATCTTAATTACTTTGGGGAAGGCACTATATGCCTTCACGATACTTACGGATGGAATGGGGAGGTGCTGATTCCAGTTCTGGCGTAGTACTAAATCTATATGATGTGTTATTATTTACTTCAGAGCTATAATAATGTTATAAAGCTGTAGAGTTTGTTTGTTTGGTTGGTTGAACGCGCTAATCTCAGGAACTAGTGGTTCGAATTAAAAAAAATATTTTAGTATTGGATAGCCCAGTTATTGAGGAGGGCGAAGTCTGTAAGTATCGTGAAGGCATATAGTGCCTACCCCAAAGTAATTAAGATAAGAGCAGGAAGGTGATGATGATGGATTTATAGTTTTGTACACTTTGGGTTGTTTCTGCGCCTATACTTTATAAAACATCCGTAGGTAAGTACCTACATACCAATAGTTTATACTATGTTTATCGTCTATGCAAATAATCAAAATTTAAAAAAAAATATCCTCATCGTCCGCCGCCTTTTCCCAACTAAGTTAGGGTCGGCTTTCAGTCTAACTACGAAACGGTTGAACTTCGATATTTTACGTGTGGCGATTACCATCAGATCTCCACAACCCAAATACTAGGCAATATCGAAGTTCTGTAGTTACATCAGGTTGTCGGACTTTTAGGGCTCAATAACGAATGCAGCAGATGTGTGTGTGCAACCAGGAACGACGGCTTAACGTGCTCCTCGAAGCACGGAGGGGTCGAAATGTGTTAAGAAAAACTAAGACTGACCTAGCTAGTATTACTTAAACTTGTAATGTGCTAACCTACTCGGTTACCACTTAGCCACGAGGCAAACAATTTACAAATACATCTACTACGAATATTTATTGTGTAAACACTTAGAAAAATTACTGTAACAGTTGCAAAATGTAAATTAAAACGTAAATAATTGACGCAGTTAGGTTATACTTGATCATATCAAAAAAAGATTTGGAATGTTTATTTAATTGTAATATGTAATGGCGAGACAGCATAAATACTGAACAGAACATTTGCTTATCATATACTTGGGGATAAATAACTCGTTAGTATGCTAATGAGAGTTTCACATACACATTTAATTTTGAATTGTAATGACATTTTTAAGAGTTTCATAAATTTTGAATGTGTGGTAGGGTGGTTTTTACTATTTGCTACTGAAAATCTCATATAATTTCATCATATATTTAATATAGGGTCATACTGGCAGGATATACACACGTACACGAATGTATTAAAAAATATACATATATAGAATGTACAACTTACTTTGTTCTGTATTTATTAACGGTAATTCACTATATATATTGCTTTTTTTTAAACAGCTCCCGTACTTCTAGTACAGGAATTGATGTTGATGATTACTGTGTTTATAAATTTTGAATTTACAAATTTTTAAAGAACGTCACGACTCATGATAACTATTTGTGAATCGCAAACTTTTGTCCAGTGTGAAAATCGAACCTCGAACACTCAGCGAGGTGTAGTGGCGAGGTGACTCCTTTAACCATGGCGTCATCCAGTGCAGTAACCTAAGCCTATTGACCAATGAAAGAGTAATCAAAATGATGTCTGTAAATCCTTACTACTAGCAGTAGGGTGATAAAATCACTTTTGGTACAAAATCAACTAACGTGACAAATAAATTAAGTCATTTTCTGGTTGGAAAGTGACTTTATAGACTTAGTAAACAGAAAAAGGGAACACCCAAATACTCCGAAATATTTAATTCCGAATTTCGATGTTCCGATTTTCAAATGTCCGAATTTCATAACACCTAAGAATCATAATGTCTATTATTAAAAATCACGAATTTTATGTTACCGAAAGTCGATATTGCGATTTGTTAGTTTTCCGATTTTCATACGTTCGAAGAATCAAATTCTCGGAAGGTTCTCGGTCCGAAAAACTACATTCCGATTTTCAATACTTCGAATAAACTAAACCGTCAACATGTTGTGCCAAAAAATTTAGTAACAGAAACGAATCGCTGCAAAACCGACTTCACGCAGTCTTGTCTGCCCTACCCTAGAGTGTAATTTAAGCCCGCGTAGGCGCGGAGGGGTGGGGCGGCCCGCGAGCTGAGGAGCAGGTGGTTTCAAGGCCCGCCGCCGCGGCTGAGGCTGGCCGGCGAAGCCGGCCAGTAAGCCGAAGGTGCGGTGGTGAGCCTTGAAACCATCTGCGACGATAAGCTCGCGTGGGGCCGCCCAAACCCCGCAGCGCCGGAGCCGTGACAGAAACAATGCTTGCTGCATGCATGCCTGCTTGAATGCTGCATGCCTGCTTGCATGTTGCATGCCTGCTTGCATGCTGCATGCCTGCTTGCATGCTGCATGCCTACTTGCATGCTGCATGCCTGCATCATTTGTCTGTGAATCATTTGGGTATTCGTATTTTTGATGTTTCGAATTATCATTAAGTCGGACTTTTTATTATTCGATCTATTGAAATTCGGTATTTTTAAAATAGTAATTATAAACGTTAGGAATATTAAAATGTAGGATTTATAAAAATAGGAGTAATGATAAGTCGGAGTTCTTATATTCGGAATTTTGAACCATTCGGAATTATGAATATCGGTATTTTGAAATTCGTGTTTGTGACTTTCGGAATAAAGTTTTTCGTATTTATGTAGTATACCCACAGAAAAATTGTTACAAAGTACCTTTTCCATATAACTTTATAAATATTTAAACTTACCAAATTAGTTAAGTGATTCAGAAAATACAGGATAACTTGTCACTAAAGTATAGTCATCGATTTTATATGTGTTAGTGTACTATAAAACTTGTTAAAATACTTATTATATAATTTTCTCCTTTCCTGTTTTATTATTACAATCATATCTATATAATATCTCGTTCAACACTCGTGACACGTATCGTCTATAAAAATGTGCCGTAGCAACTGGGTTAGTAGTAACACAAGAGGATAACAAGAAAGTAGGCAAATAAAGTCACAATTATTGTCATCGCAACCCTCCCAAACTTTGTTTATAACCATACTAAAAGTTTTGCCACTTTCACACTGTTCTCGGTCTGGGTGTCGGAATGCGAGTTTTATTACACTTAGATTTTGTTATGATATTTAAAAAGGGATTATAAAAGTTGGATTGTTATTGGAAAATAATTGTGAAAGTGAAGAAGGCGACTGTTTGACAGATTTTTTGTTCTAAGAGTTCTTTCTGAATCTGTTACGTTTAATATATGTGATGATTTATGTGAAGCTACCCAGGCACAGGGCAGCTTCACCCATTACCCTAGTAGAAGCAAGCTTGAGATGAAGGAGTGACTTGTTCCGTCTCTCTAAACCGAATGTAGGCAAGTATGGCTACCTTCTGTTTAAGAGGCGGCCGTAGTCTGCCGGGGTTCTCAGGGACTTCTCTCCTAGGATATACCCGAGTACCTTGCAATAGACTTGTGACGGAACACCGTTTTAGTACGAGATCCCGCTGAAAGGTTGCTACGTTCATCGGGTATTTAATAAAAATATTTTTTATACATACAGTTGTAAAAAGGTCAATATGTTTTGGGGGGGTTGCCGTTTAAAATATGCCCACCAGTATTATAAATTAAATTAATATTAATTGATTTTTTGGAAAAAAATATTCATTAGGTATTAAAATAAACTATACTCCATTTCACAGAAATATACGTAGAGAACTTGAAAAGCACCGGTTGGTTGAGAACACTAGCAATCGACATATACGCAATGGCTTTAAAAAATCTCACAGCTGGCTATCGCCATCCTTGTCTGACGAATGATGCAGCGCGCTAACTCTCTTTCACTCTAAACAATCTTTAACACCTAGCAACCCCTATTTGCGGCCACTTTTACATAGGCAAAGGGAGTTTATCATGTACAGAAGAAAATTAGCTTTAATTTGATATATAAACGATGAATATACATCATGAACGTATAAATGTAACAAAATATAACCTGCTTACACCTGGCTGCGTAGAGGTTGCGGGCAACTGCGTAACGGCAACTATCACTTTTCGAGTTCTCTACATATATTTCTATAAAATGAAGAATAGTTTATTTTAATACCTAGTGAGTCAATTTTTTTCTAAAAAGTCAATCAAAATTAATTTAATTTAAAATACTAGCGGGCAAATTTTAATAGGCAACCTGGCCAAAACATAAATGTAAATAAATTTTGATTAAATACTCGATGAACAGAGCAATCTTGCAGCGGGATCATAGACTATGTATTTTTAGTCGTTTGATTCCGACATACCACTTCACCAGTAGCTCCGGGATGATGACCCGTGGGGGTTGCCACATGACAAAAAAATAAAAAGGATATATGATGCTAACCGAACTTTTCATTAATTGTAATACAGACGCAAATATTGCACGGCTGCATTTAACTTTGTCTTTTAACATAAAAGTTTTTGAAGGAGAAAGAGCATATTAAAATTACTTTCAGTAACCGGGCTACTATGGGGTTAGACAAGAGTAGACAGATACTTTATGAGTTATATGATGAAAGCAATTATAACAATAGCGAACAGTTTCACACATGTGTTAAATATTCTTACTAATATTGTTAGATTTTGTAAATTAGCTAAGTCTTTTTTTCTGAGATTTAATATTAAAAGCGGTGATGAAAGAGTTAAGACCAATTGGAATATTAGTTACTAATAGCGAAACTGAGAAACAGCATAACCACAATAGTGAATTTAGCTTAAATGTTAATAGAAAAACACTAACATCAGACAGAAGTAACCACTGCATGTGTGATTTTTTTATAATATTCCTGTATAGACTACTTATCTTTGATCTTTTTACCAGCTCTTGTTGAAATCATTTTAAAACAAAATGTTGAAAGATCTGACAGTAAATTTAGGTTTCAATATGTCACTCCTTTAGAAATCAGTAAGGCCTTCAACACTCTTAAAAAAAAAACTAACCTTAGTAGGAAATCTATACCTACTAATTACTAAAAGTGTAGTTGCCAATAAATTATAATTTAATCAGTGCATGGATAATGGTATATTTCCTGATCTAATTAAATTCAGTAAAATTATTCCATTGTTGAAATCTGGTAGTACTTCAGACCCAACCAACTTTAGACTTATTTTGGTATTATCTGTGTTCATTAATTTTTTTTTAAATAATAATTTATAATAAAATGCAAGGTTTCTTTTATAACAATAATTTGTTGCACAATAAGCAATTCATTTTTACAAGAAGTCGCTCCACAACTAAAGCCGGTGTTAAGCTTAGGTTAAGGATAAAACATATTTTTCATACCTGGGAGGATGTCCGCCATGCCGTAGGTATCTTTTGCGATTTATCCAAGGCTTTTGATTGTGTTGTTCATGAAAGTTTTTTCGGGAAAACTACATCAGTAAAGTATCAAAAACACGGTGTTGGATCTTCTTACTTTTTATCTAAGTTACGGGATTCAGAAAGTCGATATTAATAGAAGAGGCTCAGACCAATTTATAACTTAGACAATCGTGATTCACTGAGACAGAGATTTAAAGCAATAAACATAATGACGGTGGCATGTCAGTATATTTATTAAAACTTATACTGAAACTGAGCTTATATTAAAAGTTATACTTATTAAAAGCTCAGTTTCAAAAAAGTGGTAAACACTCTGTTAACATAAGCCATATACATCAACTTGTATATAAAATACGTTAATATATGAAAATATTCACAGCCTTTACGATTTCACCGATAACAATTTTCGGATGCATCAAATATTCAATATCCGGTTCATATTCAATGGCAATACGAACAATTAATGTTAAGCGCACTTATGTACGATGAGTCGATGCTAGTCGGTTCCGTGTTCTGTGTAAGTTAGTGGCACGATTGCCTTTGTCTCAACGCATTCGCTCAAAGGCAATTGCTCCGTTGCCCTTGACTCTCGGTTGTTCGTAGATATGACATCCGAATGAGTTAGTCAACCAAGATTTTTCCATGCTTTTTATGGCATGTTTCTCTACAAATAAGAATGTTCCTATTATTTCATTCAAATTATCACAAATGAACGATGTAATTTAAACAATGCCACTTTGTAAATACACAACACATTGTTTTAAATACACTTTATTTGTTGTGTCAAAGTAAAATGCATCGATATTATTCAGTATGCACACAATTACAATACACGGAATAAATCAAAAGCCATTCTGAAATTGAAACGCCAAAACAATGTCAACGTTCTTAATAAACTTGCGCATTTAAATATTGTTAAACCCATGTCACAGATTATTCAAACGTTCAATTACAAATAAATCGTAACTATTTAATAAGTTATAAATATAAAAAAAAAACCGGATTAAATATGTTTAAGGAGGAGAAAAAGGAAAGGAAAGCGAAGGAAAATTACGAGCACAAAAACAGGAATTTTTATAAATAAAGAGATCAGTGACATTACAGTATTGATACGTAGGCTCGTGTAGAAGAATGAGAAATTCGTTGTCATTTTGTAATTTTTTAATTATTTTAATAGTCGTGTTAGAAATTTCTAGTCTCTGGCATACTGTATTGGCAAACTCTGTTTATTTGTTCTGTTCTATTGTTAAATGAATTCGTCTGTAGGTACTTTGAATAGCAGGTATATAGAGAATGTTATACTCTCTTGTAAATATGGAAGGCTGATTGTGGACCTATTTTATTAGCCTAACAAGTTATAATTGACTTTTTTATGTTATAGGAGCATAGGAGGCAAACAAGCAGACGGGACGCCTGATGGTAAATGACTACCTTTGCCCATTGACACTGCAAGAGTCACATGAGCGTTGCTGTTTAACCGAGTCAAGTCTCAAAGGTCTGCGACCATGGTTCAAACTCAAAACTTTTTGGACTATTACGCTATGTTATCTGTAATAAGCGTAATATCTTGCAGAAAGAAGTAATTGCTCTTTGCTAAGACGAACGTGTCTCAAAGGGCTATATAAGCGTTTTTATTCACAATCTTCTTGATCCCTTTTATATCATTGTATTTGTTGACGTCGCCTTCCCTTTTAACTCATCAATCAAATTGGGAATTACTTTTGATGTACAATCCAAATACACACACTGTATATTCAGATGTTTTCATTTCCTTTTTATTCATAATAAATGTTAAAATTTCGGAGGTGTTTTTACAGTCATGAATAAGTATGTTAATGTTAAGCTTTCTGCCGTCTAGAACAGACAAAAAGACCTTAAATTCACAAAATATGAATACCTTTGATCAGTCTGTGTGTATCGTGACGTGTTGGTGAAAGAAGGAGATAAAATGGCGCAAGTGTCATGAATAATATTCGTTTACTGAAATGTAGATAAAGCTTATGCTTATTTATTTTATTAAGGAACAATAATTTTACTCCATAAAAGTATAAGTAAAGTATTCAAGCCAAAGGTTGGACTACTAAGCTATCAAAAATTAGAACGAATTATTAGTAGACGGATTTTTTGAAATTTTTCTGATGTGCCTAGTGTGCCTACATAAAATATTATTCGAGTCAAAAACTTGGTTTTATAGCTTCACTAGCCGTTCTACTTAGTTTCACCAATGTTTATGGTCACTTCCCCGCTCGTCATCGTAGCGTTATATTAAATACCCGATAACCTTCCTCAAGTTTGGCGTTATAAAGAATTTTTCAAACCCGACTGGTGGTTGGTGTAGTTTTTATTAAAAATAACACTCTTTACGTGTCTTGTTAAGATCAGTACTAAAACGCTATCCTTCTGTCAGCTGTTGCCAGTTAGATTCATAGGTTGGTTGGACGGTAGTTTGTACCATGTTTAGTCCATCGCTTCGACACGAATCTAGGAATGGCAGAACAATACCACAAATCTTTCATAAACTGGTGAAGGATTGCACAGAGAAAATTAGAATAACTTGCACTCTGTAGTTTTATTAAACTTTCATAATACTTCGATGGAGACAAATGATTCGATAAAAAGATTTTAATAAAATTTTATTAACTAAATATTTAGACTTTGCTCATAATTGAAACGAATTCATTCCGTTCGATTTAGTAAGTAGGTAGGATCCAAGGTACCTTTGGAATTTCAATTTTTCGGTAAAATAATTTTGAAATGGTCTAGGTCGTCTTTCACTATTTAGTTATTAGCCACTGAACTACGTCAAAAGCTACCTACAAATTATTTTATTTTAAATTAAGTTTCATGAAAAAGGGTACTTAAAATGGACATTTTTTATATTGAAAGTGTTTGATAAAAACTATGCTTCCCAATTTTCGCGTTCGTAACTTTGTACATAAACTAAAGCTAATATAGTTTAAATTTAACATTTATGTAATAGGAGTGATTAATTTTGCACATCAATTTAACAACTGTTGAAACTTCTACGTTTATCTCAATAAAACGACATGATCCTGGCTGCTGAGCCAGAGGTCGTTAGTTCAATTCCCATCCAGGACAAATAATTGTGTGATAAGCATGATCATGTGTTTTAGGTCTAGGTGTAATTTATCTGTAATATGTATATATTTAGACATACATAAGTGTGTTTATCAGCAGATTGGTTACCATAGTACAGGCTCTGCCTAGTATGGGATCAGACGGCACGGCCGTCTGATCCCATACTGATGTTTATTATTATAATCCTTAAAAAAATGGGATTCACGGAGGATAATGCTGCATAATGATTAAAGTTTTCAAATAATTAAAATCCAATACTTTATTAATAGGTTAGCCGTAAATAAATTGTTAAGAAACCCATAAAAACACAATTTCACTGAACTCACACCATTAGAAGTTCTAAAGACTTTAGAAGACAAACTGCTAACTCTTAGTAGCAATAAAGACTTTAAAATACCAATTGCATACACCTGAGAAACGATGTTTCAGATTTATAGGTCCACGTATTATATGCGGTTTTAATATAAAACGATATATACATTATCCGAATTCTTAGTATCGCATTAAGTATGTCTTCTTAACAATTTTAGTTCTTTAAAAGGGGCTCTTCGCAGATAGAAGCTAGAAGCTGGAATTAAAGTGAAGCTGGACACTGCAAAGGGGTTCCAAATGGGATTAGTGCAGACTTAAAATGGAATGAAGTCTTGTGATGTCATTGTCAAAATGTCGATATATATTTTCCAAGTTTGTAGGCATCGTGCAGCAGAAATTTTATATTATCACTGAAAATACTGTATTGTAAAAACTGTTAAAATATCATTCTGCTTAAATATTATTAAAAGATTTGTACTCTTGTAAGCAGTAGCAAATCTCAGCATATTCTAACGTACGCGCGCCAAAAAAAACGTAGTTCTGTCAAAAAAAAACTTTTTTGAACACTTACCTAAAAAGGTATTATAAAATCAAGGCAGATTGTGTGCTATCTTCTAATAAGCTTTCTGACTTTGAAAAAAAAATGTTATTTATGATAAAATATGAAAGATTTTGTTTGAATTCCCTCCGAAAAGATCTAAGAAATGATAATTTAACTATGCGTTCGCTTGAAACCAGAGGCCTCATTTTTATTCAACAAAATGTAACAATTATTAAAAAACAAGTCCAGTTTTTTGAATATTTTCTTGTATTTCTCAGTATATGTCAATTGTCGTAAAGAAAAATGATATACATTAATATAAATAAATAAATTCACAAGTTGAAATTTTTAGAGTACATTATTTGAACGTTTACGGACGTAAATGTTGCTAGTTGCAAAAAGGGGGTAAGATCGTCAGTTAGATCATACATTGGGTTGCGTTAAGCTAAGGTTCAACACCTATAAACTTTCAGCTGACGGTCTTGCCCCCGGTGAAAGAATAGTTAATATTATTTTTATCTATACATATTGTGATGCTGGACTGCACGCGCACTTGCAACCTTCGTGGATTAATGTTAAACCTCTTTGGCGCGTGAAGTCGTACTGGCGACTCCTTGCTCAAGATTCGAAACAATTCGTATTTGAAATAGTTCAGAGAATGGAACCATGAAAATAGCTGACTCTCATCTGTGGAGCCTTGGGAGACAGTTGTCCGTGTTGACGCACGGAACATCAAGATATATTATTGTTTTTATTTCAATTGTGTTATTGCGAGTTATATTGATTATGTGAATCTAATAAGTGGAAGGCTTAAAAGTAAACCTATATTTCACCCGCGTAATCTTTTATTCTCCTTCCCTAGAAATTACATCCATCCTTCTCGATACCAGCTCACCCCACGGGTGCTTCGGTAAGCGTTATCGATCGTGCAATATACTCATATATTGCACGATCGATAACGCTTACCGAAGCACCCGTGTCCAACATCGCATCACAATTGATCCCACAAATACTAATAGAAATAAATGGAACGAACAGACCAGAATTGTTTCTTTTTGGCATCCTATGGAGTTGGTCTTCTAATGATGCCGTCTTCATTTTTTCTAAATTTTACAGAATATTCTAACCCTTGCGGTGGGTTGTAATTTCGTTCGTGTGGCGGATGTAATTTCTAGGGAAGGAGAATAAAAGATTACGCTGGTGAAATATAGGTTTACTTTTAAACCTTCAACTTATTACATTCACATAATCAATATAACTCGCAATAACACAATTGAAATAAAACAAATAATATATCTTGAGAGTCCGCGCGTCAACACAGGCAACTGGCTCCACAGATGAGAAGCAGCTATTTTCATGGTTCCATTTTCTGAACTATTTCAAATACGAATTGTTTCGAATCTTGAGCAAGGAGTCGCCAGTACGACTTCACGCGCCAAAGAGGTTTAACATCAATCCACGAAGGTTGCAAGTGCTCGTGCAGTCCAGCATCACAATGTTATATAAAAGGCTTTGTCCTGATTGACTGACTGAGGGATTAACGCACAGCCTAAACCACTGGTCGTGAAATTTGGGGAACGTATTCCTTATATGATGTAGGCGTCTGATAAAAAAAGATTTTCAAAAATTTCACAACCAAGGGGTTGAAAAGGGGTGGTAAAGTTAATACGGGAACACGTGTTTCCTTGATCAGCTTCAAGTCGACAGTAAAAGTCAAGACGTCAATCATGCGAAAAGTGAGGCGTTGCGTTTCGTTAAAATCTAAGACATTCATTTTTGGTGTTATAAGAAACTATACTACTATATACACATATATAATTTCATGACTCTGTACAGTGTACATGTACATTTCGGAATTTGTGAAAAAAATATTAAAAAATAATGACTGTGCCTGTACCCATTACCCAAAGGAAATAAAAAATGTTTGTACTCAAAACTTCAAAGGTTATAAATTATAAATACAAGGAAGGTACAATGCCATAATAGATGGCGTTATAATAAATGAAAAAAATGTTTGAGAATTTTATACTATTTTATTATCTTCAGTTTTTTGTAAAAATAAATAAGTATTATTTACGTATACAGGTAATAATAATTTGGAGGACGTATTTCTTACATGATATAGGCATTCTATTAGAAAGGAATTTGAAAATTCATCCTTTAAAGGGTCAAAATAGGGGATGAAAGTTTGCATGAAACTTTGTCTTTGAAGTTAGAAATGTAGAAATTGATATAACTAGAAAGAACAGTTTACTGTGGCACGTTTTTTTTCAGAAATGTATCCCTTAAAAGGTTAAAACAGGGGATGAAATTTGTAAGCAACTTACATATTGATTGCATCACGCATCGATTTTTATACAACTAACAAAAAAGGATTTTCTCAATTTGATGCTCATGTATGGAATTTTTTTGTGAATGTTACGTCAGGTCTCCGTCAAATATGAATCGATTTTGTTACCATGTGAATTTGGTGAAGATGTGATGAAGATCTCGGGATCCGGAGAAAGAAACACCTTCACGGACATTAGGCTCAACGGATTGGCATAGACGGAATCCAAACCGAACACCCTCCACAGTGAGATATACTTACCAGGCTTTGCAAGTACCTGCAAAGCCTTAAGGCTTTGAATTGCAATAAAAAAACCCTTAAATTGCAATCTTCGACTGGCATGTAGTTTGACCAGTGTTTCGCCTCTAAACGTGGCCGCGGGGTACCCTCGGGAATATTCGGCGGCAATGTAAAATATGTCTATGGAAATTCATTGAGGTTTACCCTCGGCTGTGGTTATCCTTTTGGTCTACAAACCGAAGGTGACTGGTTTTCCCGCCTCAATTACTATCTAACTAGAAGGGTCATCACCTAACCGGGGCCAAACAACAAGGTATTATTTCAGACTCGAACCGACTAAAACCACACAGTGTTCCGTCACCAGGTCTTATGGCCGGGGCCTCAGGTGTGGCCAAATTAGATTACACTCTATGATGTCTGATGTCGGCCACCACGCGGACGAAGTCGTGGGCAAAAGCTAGTTATTTTAATAAAATAAGAAGTTCACTGTATAAGTTTCATTAAACCTGAAATGATTTTTATAAATATTTTTAATAGCAGCCAACGTATTATCCACCATTATTTTTTCAACTGCCTTTTCTTTAAAGTATTTTCTTTATATGAACATTTGATGTACAAACTTTCAAACAACTTAAAATTATTTTTAGAAAACTTTTTCTTGACATGAATAACATCGTCTCACAACCAGGTCCACCACGTGTCTGGCAGCCGACGCTTGTTTCTATTGCTAGCTATCTCTAGGCTATCGACTACACACAGAATTAAGCGACCTGAAATCACTATAAAAAACGCTACCACCATCACTATGTCTACATATTAAATTAAAATATATATGTGAGTTTAACTTAAAACTTTAACTTTATATACTTTAACCTATTCACTATTTTGTCATAACTAAAAACTAATAAGTCCCGATCAAAAATTTTGTAAATAATTAGGTTCAAAATTGATACCACACAATTCGGTTCATTTTACAATGTAATATTCTAAATAACTTATATATTGTAATAGATAATGTAACATATTGGATTAACGATCGTTTAAATGGGTTTACTGTATAATTTGAAACGGTTTGATTTAGTGAACCACCCTGCCGGTTTTAGTAGATTATATCGAAATTTCAAAATGGCGTTTTTGGGCCTGTACCGTATTTTATGGAGCGAACGTGAGCTTTAGTATCAATTACAGGTTAATTTTACCAAAAAATACTAAATTATTTCTCTATTATATTTATTCCTCATTCATGTCGTTAAATAAACTTTGAGGGTTACAATCACAAACGTTATTTGTCATAGTTTGATTTTGTCGTTTTGGTTAGTTTTTATTTTCTTAATAAAACATCTTCCAAGATTCCACATCCATAGACTAAAGCGGTTATGATTCTATACATGATCTATGATTTCGCATTGAATTCTGATACCTAATTTTGCAAGGGTGAGCAGCAAAATGCAAGCTATGGTCCATCCTGTCGTCCTGAATATTACAACAACTTTTATCATTAAATTTTGCTATAACACTGTGTTAAAGCTAAATTCACAGCAAGGAATCGGGATCGGAACTTCTAATAAACACATTTGTAGTTTTGAGCACTTTACTGTGGAAATATTTGTCTATCTAGCGACTCTCCAAAAGCAGCTCTTAACAAGGTAAATAACTTCTTCACCTCAATCGGAGGCAGTCTGGCCAATCAAATACGTACCAAAATGTGTGCCCGAGAGCATGTGTGATAGAGTAGCAAAATGTGTGTCTGGCACGCGAAGCGAAAAATGTTAACTCACCACTTCAATCCATGTCATTTGTACCTACGGATCCTAATGAAGTTCGAGGCACTGTTTTCGGATACAATTACGGCAAAAACCTTGAAGCAAAGTATTTCATCTCTTGCCTCGCCCATTGCTTACCTGTGCAATCTTAGTCTGGAAACAGGTACCTTCCCAGCATCTTTTAAAAAAGCTATGGTCTGCCCGATATATAAGTATGGTAATAGAATTGAACCATAAAATTACCGACCGAGGATTATTTCTAGATCTTCAAAAAGCGTACCGTCTCGATTTCAATACTTTTAACGCGCCTAGAGAACGTAAGAGGAGTAGTTCTACAATTTTCGCGGTCGCGGAGATCACGGAGTGTGAGAGTGGCTGGCTTTATGAGTATAATCTAAACTTACCAGGCGCTCTCTGAATGCCTTATAAGATACTGCATCTGTGCATGGGGCGGTGCTGGTAAAACGTTTCTGTTACTTGCAGAAAGAGCCCAACGCGCTATTCTGAAAGTACTACTACTATCTTTATCCTTTAGGCATCCCACTACCGCTGTTTATGAAGAAGCTGGTGTGCTATCTGTAAGAAAGATATATATCTACGAAATTTAGAAAATATATCATAATAAATATGTACCATACTTACCTATAAAAAATAAAAGAATAGTGCTTCGTCCAGTGCCGCCGTAGAAAACAGCATTTGCACAAAAGCATTTTAATTACCATGCTCCAAAAGTTTACAATAAATGTAACACCCTTTTCAGAAGCAGAAATATGAATAATAATAAATTTAAAAATATAATACTTACCTGGTTAAAAACGTTGGGATACGATGATACAGAAAGGCTTTCAATAATTGATAAATATTATTAACACTGCTGATATGTATGCACATTTCCTATCTAGTCATCCGAACTCTGCGGCATTGTAGTGCCTTACTTTTGTACTAGTTTTTGGTATAGATAATGTGAAATAGGTAATAGGTAGGTATTGTTATATTTTTAATGTTTTACAGTGTCAAATAGGACCCAGAATAAACGTAAACAGTTTATTCACAAAGTTCATAATTAAAACTTTAATATTTGACGTTTATTTTATCACATGATAAAATAATTTGAATTAAACATTGTAACTCTTTCACAACGTTTAATTCAACTTCAAACAGAGAAGTGGTCTTTAAAATAAACCGTTTGTACTTAAAAAGAGGTAAAATAAAGTTATTAAAGATTTTAATGAGATTTCTTTGTGTGGTATTATTCGTTGAAATTAATGTTAAGAAATAAAATATGTTAAGATGAATTTCATTAAATTCGCGGCTAAATTCAAACATGCTCACACTAAATTTAAATAAAAACTTCCTACATTCCGTTTGCAATACGACGTGATTCCTCTCCATCCCTCAACTTCTCAATTGTGGCACATACATACTCGAACCCATAAGCACCAGTAATACCATCCACCACGATACCATCTAGTAAATCGTCAAGTACCTGGGTGTGCAAATTGACGATGGTCTAAGGTGGGATAAGCAAATTGACGCACTTACTACCCGTACCATGCGCCTTATCCATATCTTTAAGTCCCTTAGGGAGTCAGCTAACGATGACATACTAAAAATGGTTTATTTTACACTATGACAATCGATAGTAGGATACTGTATCTCTGTATGGAGCAGTGCAACTAAAACTAATTTTCTAAGAGTATAGAGAGCACAGAGAACTATTCTTAAAGTTATGACAAAAAAGCCGTGACTGTCAGGTACTTACAGTTCGACAACTATATGTGCTCCATTCTGTACTCAGGAAACATACTTGCTTACCCCTTATTGATACAAATAACTATTAAATCTACCACCAAGCACTCGACATACAACTACGTTTGCCAAACACCAGTACTTCGTACATTTACAAGATAATCAACAAACAACTTAAAATATTAGATCTAAACAGACATAACGTAAAATCTAAAGTTACACAATGGCATCTATAAGATTACTCCTATACGGAGCCTCTTCTCACTTACATCGCCTGACACGCATACACACTTTCTCACAAACATGCGCACACATACACACACACACACACACACGTATGCAACCATACCTACCCTAAAAATAAAAAAAAGGCAGTCATGGGAATGCCGACTGAAGTGCAATCTTAAACGATACGACGAACTTAAAACGTCACATTACAGTGAGTAGTCACTCACTCACTCACCCACTCACCCACTTACCCACTCGCCCACTCACTGACTCGCCCACTCGCCCACTTGCCCACTCACCCACTAGCCGACTCGCCCACTTGCCCACTCCCCCACTCTCCCCACTCTGCCCATTCTTCCCACTCTGCCCACTCTTCCCACTCTGCCCAATCTGCCCAAACTTCCCACTCTGCCCACTTTGCCCACTCACCAACTTGCCCACTCTCCCCACTCAACCCATTCTGCCCACTCTGCCCACTCTACCCATTCTGCCCACTCTGCCCATTCGGCCCACTCTGCCCACTCTACCAACTCTGCCCACTCTGCTCACTCTCCCACTCTGCCCACTTTGCCCACTCACCCACTTGCCCACTCTCCCCACTCTGCCCACTCTACCAACTCTGCCCACTCTGCTCACTCTCCCACTCTGCCCACTTTGCCCACTCACCCACTTGCCCACTCTCCCTACTCTGCCCACTCTACCAACTCTGCCCACTCTGCTCACTCTCCCACTCTGCCCACTTTGCCCACTCACCCACTTGCCCACTCTCCCTACTCTGCCCACTCTACCAACTCTGCCCACTCTGCTCACTCTCCCACTCTGCCCACTCTGCCCACGCTGCCCACTCTGCCAACTCTTCCCACTGTGCCCACTCTTCCTACTTTGCCCACTCTGCCCATAAAAATATTTTTTTTTTAAATATATTACACTCGGACACATTTTCCATACATTTTCAATCAGTTTTTCCTCGGGCACATTTTCCACACATTTTCGATCAGGGAGCACGTGACCCTGAATTCTGACGAAAGTTTAACATTTTTTACCCATCTCAAAAAGTGCCCAACGCCGCCAAAGAAGTTATGGATCTACATTGACTTTACGCTAGGAATCGAAATTTATTTTTCTTTAGGTACTCACAATTAATTATTATTAATTTATTTACTACTTTCTCTACTTCTTATTTTTTTACTTGCAATTTTTGGTATTAAAATCGGCAAATGTTTATATATAAAGGAAATAAATGGTCACAAAACTATTCAATGAAATTGAATAGTTTTGTGAGTCTAGCGTATAAACGGTATCACTATCGCAACAGGTCGTAACCAAAGCGAGGAACGAAATAAACTTGCTTTTGTGTTGGAGTTTCCATTTAACTTCAATACCGTGACTGGGGATAGATTTATGCGGACAATATGACTTTCCTGTTCATTTCAATCAAGATTCACTAGATTTCTATTGATCATTCCACGAGATGATTGATATTATATCTCAGAAATGCGGTGGTCGAATTTCGACCATTAATTATTTTTGGTCTATTTCTTTAACCAGTATAATTTAAACTGTCTTTGTATAGACTTCGTAGCATGATAGGTCAACATATGTACTGTACGCGTGTAGCTTGATATAGTCGTTTTCAAGTAATTGTTAAAGTTGACACATTTTTTTTTTAATTTTTGGCTTTCTGCCCTTCTTCTATACATAAACTTTAGATATTCCAAATTTCACGAACCTGCGTTCAAAAAATTCTCTTCACAAATTAATTTAAAGAAAGATTAGAATTAGAATTCGTTTTTTGAATATACACGCTTTTGCATATCGAGTCGCCTAAGCTACGTACTATTTGCTCCAAGTTTGAATCAAATTGCTGGGACACCTTCCTTATAGTCCAGATTTAGCGCCAAGTAACTTTGCATTATTCTCGTATGTAAAAAATCGATTGAAGAGACGCAAGTTTTCGAGCGATGGGAAACAAGGAGCCTTTGAGGAGATATGCGGCTGTTGTCCAGAGGGATACTGGAGCAATGTGTTCAGTACCTGGTTTACACTATATAGTACTATATATATAGTACTCTAAGTCGACGTGTATTGTTAAATGTAGTTTATAATCGTCCTTAATAAACTTATAACGAACTAGCTTTTTACCCGCAATTGCTTGCGTTTAAGTTATTTTTCTATCGGTGACATTCGTGCTTTGCCAACGTAGAAAAGGTGTTCTGTCGAACAGTGAATAGAAATATCTTAGAATGCATCTGCTCTTATCTTTATGTTAGATTACATTAAGGATGCACAGTTGACTAATTTGATTATAAGGCTATTCTAAACCCTTTTCACAATGAAGCTATCATTAGTGCCATACCGTAAATCATGATGAAATCCTTTTGCATGATTTATGATTACTCATTTATGTACCAATGACGGAGTAAGTTGCCTTTGGGACCTGGTAACCCGTTAAACTTGGTAACCTAGAAATTAAATTGGTAGACTGTACTTTTCCACATTGTTTCGAGACATAAAACGTAGATGTTAGGTACTGTGTAACACACAGTACAAGAACTCTGTAACTATCTTTACTAAGTATATAATACATTATATAAAAACTTATTTTTAAGTTTTTCTCAGCACAGATACGAGTGAAACCATCTAAAATTGCAATCAATTGAGAATTCAAGAAATGTCGCTTCTCGTGAGTTTCTAGCTGACTTCTTCTGATGAATATAAAGCGACTTCGACACTTTGGCATTTCATTATCTATTTCTTTTCAATTATTCTTGGTGTTTTTAATAATGGATAAAATTAGAGTTGACTTGAAGTAAAAGGGAATTTTAAGTTAATCGGTTTTATTGTAAAGAAATGTAATAATAACATTTACAGATAATGTTCTAAAAGCTAAAAGAATATTCAGTTTAACTTGAAAACTAATATTATTTTTAAGTTTTTAATTTAATTATTTTAAAATATGGATTTTTTTCAATGTGTACTGTATTCTACTAGTCAAGTCCTTTCATTTTATATACATATTGAGGGGCTTGTAAAAAATATGTAATCTAAAAGTCGGCCATCTTGGAATTACAATGATACCAAAGTTTTGTGTCAAATTTCAGATTTAAAATTAAATTACTAGATTTAACCCACACAAGACACAAACAAGGCAAGCTAAATAAAATCGTTTAAAACCCGTTTAAAAAACCTTTTAGGTTTTGAGTTCAATTTAATGGCTTAGCTCTTGCGTTCAATTTATTGGCTTAGATCTTGGGTTCAATTTACAGTAAGTCTGCCTTGTGGGTCAAGGGATCTCTGAGTGTTTTACACCTCTGCCCATCCAATATATACAGGTGTGACGTAACATATAATTGAAGACTGCCACTGTTTAAATCTTCTTTTCTGTACTATTTGTAGCGGGTAATATTTTTCTGGTAATAATTCCTAACTTAAATCGATTCGATTCGAATCGACACTTTTCTTGTTTATTTGGTCTGTTTTTGGGTTCAAAATGTAGTGCTGTGTCAAAATTATCCAGTCGTAGCCAATCCATTGGATAATTTCAAATTTTGTGAACACAATACTAAGATTGAGATCGGCTAATGCCGACGCAAAAAAAGAATTGCCCTACAAAAACATATTGTATTTAACCTGAACACGAATACTTTTTACCAAAGTTATTATCGTTTCGGGAACAAATAATGATTATTTTAGCAAATAAACATAAGAAACGACAAAAACAGGAAAACCAAGGGCAAACAACGTTTAATTAGATTTATTAATTAATTAAAGCTAGCTATGTTTTATCGAGTTATCCAAGTAAACACATATTTTCTCCAAAGCATTCAGGTTTCTGGAATGTTTATTGTTATTATTATCATATTTGGATTGTCATAGGAATAGGTGACGCTATCAATTTTTTGTTACTTAATGTCTATAGTAGTGTGGGAAAAAAGAAAGCGCTCACTAGAAGTTACATACTCGTAACTATACAATTATTAGCTATCAGAATAGTTTAGTCTTCGACTCAAACTCGAAGAGATAGATATATTTACATATTAATTTAGGATGGAAGGAAGTCATTTAATAAATTAGAGCAAAGAATTCTATTCACCATGCTTTAGAGACACGGCTCTCGATACTGAGCTTTACACTGGGGTGATGGCCAACCGCAAACGTATTGTACATACGTAGGTCGGACCTCCCTGGTTGGTTTTATTAGTATTTACCCATTTTTAAATTAGATTAGTAGATAGGTCCTTAGGTAGAAGAAATAGAAAAGTAAATTCATTGCTGTAAATTCATTAATGCCCTGATAATTAATACGTTTTGATTTTTTATTTAGAAATAATATGATAAATATAAAAAAAATTAAAATTGTCTCATAAAACAGTGCTTTCCCTACTTTAAAAAAAGATACATCTTTATTATGTAAATCAGTCATCCCTTCTCTCTTGTTGATAAAAACCCTTGGAACTCGGCAGTGGTTCAACACAATTATAATTACGTAAAATAGCACTGCTATGCCAATTGGCGTTTTCCATGGCAGGTACGATTCCAGTAGTACATATAGAAATCATAATGAAACAATTAAGGCTTATGATATGATATACATATACATCTATAGACGTGCAATGAACACAACAATTATTAGAAAATTCAGCCATCCGTTTCATAGAGCGATCGTAGTCCTTGTTTCTGTAAAGGCCCATTCATTTTATAATCCTCTTATACATAATATGTATATCAGCACCCCTACATCGGAATTTCTGCTCAAACAACAAGAGGAACCGCTAAATTCTTTGATAGTCAAACTATGACTATCAAAGAGCCTCATAACTAAATAAATGCGCAGGAAATCAGCTTATTTTAAATATGATCTGATTTCCTATAAATTTTATAGCAGTATAATTACGATTTTTTTATTGCGTTGTATAACTCTGCTCATTGTATTAAGTGTGCCGATTGACGTAGAAAAAAAATAAAGAGAACAATGACATCTTATTGATTATTATTCATAGATACGTTTTCGCTTTAGTAGATAAAGGGCGCCATAGGTATTTAGAGTTCACTATAGCCTGCGCCGTCCAAGTAGGTACGGAAATAACTTTGTACAACTTAAAGAACTGCGTGAAGAACTTTCTGTAATGCGGGCTTTCTTATGATATTTACATACCTTTATCGCTTTGTATTTGTTTTACAGTGGAATTATTTTTCTCCTCTTAGAATAGAATTCAGAAAAAATAATAAAATTGGTTGTGTATATCCATAATAAGACGCATTGCAAAATGAAAAAAAAATGCATGAACAATAGTTTTGCTCAATGCTATGCTTAAGATACTCTTAGCAGCATACGAAAAAGCCACCCGCGTCCAGAATTTTGTTCGGGTTTTTCAGTTAACTAAGGACAGACTCAGTAACCAACTTGTAATTTTGACTAGTGTCATTGACTCGCCCACGAGGAATGGCGTGCGAAACGTCTGTCACCAACATCTCTGCCTTCTTCTTCTGATACGAAAATGCTCATTATCGTATTATATTTAAGTAAGTGGATACCGGCCATTTACTGTCAAAAGAGAACAATGCTCTGCTCGGTTACACATCACGTATACACATTACATATTATGTGAGTGATTACTGCCTGTATGTGTGACCTGTTTTTGGATGTTTTCCTTAGACGACGTCATATGTAGGTCGTCCCAGGAGAAAAAAATAAACATATGTGGCGGTTGTCGTAAAGAGAATGCAAAAAATTCATTTGCTCAGTAAATACTTACATAAGTAAAAGTGAAACGTATTAAGCAAATGTCTCTAATTTTAGATATTTGGTAAATAACTTTTTGAGAAAATAAAAGTTCTTATTTTAATAATATACCTGACAGTAAACACGAACAAATTGTTTTCTAACGTTTGACGTGCAGTTGCACTAGTTTGAAGAAAGGCGGAGACCGGAAACTGGTTATGTGTGCGTATATGGCATATAATTGTGTCCAAGCCAAGTCAAATCTTGAGCTTCAACATATCATAAGTTATTTGATTTGTGTAAAAAATTCAACAGTTCAAATTTAAGAAGTTATATTTAATAATAATAATATAATAATGAGATGACACATCTCACACACGACCGTCTGATCCCAAACTAGGCAGAGCCTGTACTATGGTAACCAGACTGCTGATAAACATACTTACATATTTCTAAATGCATACATATTATAGATAAATTACATCCAACAGCCCAGTCAGTATTTTTAAAAAGCACACATTGTTGCAGCAGAAAACAAACATGAATTAGTGTTTTTTGAAGAAATTATTATTTATTTATTCATTTGCGAATATGGGTATACGTTTGCAGATCTTAAACGCTAATACAATTGTCTGTACTTTTACCATATTCTATGAAAGACCTAATGAAGGGTAATCTTCCTTTGTTTTGAAGAAGAAGCTCATGGACGTATGTATACTGAACATCCTCACCTATGGTGCACAAACTTGGTCTTTGATTAAACATCAAAAGTCCGGGGTTTGAAAACTATGAATATTAACATCATGTCAAAAGTGTGAATATTTTAGGGGAAGAATAATTAATAATTCTAGATAATTCTTAAAATACTAAAATATAATGTTATGTCGCATGAAAATAAAAGATCAATAAAATAAAATGTCCTGAAATAATAATAATTCAGTGTGATACGAATGTTTGACTAAAACTAGATAAAATAGAATGTTCTCATCATGCAAGTATTCTCGAAAAGAGTATTGGCATTTAGCTTTAAGCAGTTTTTGAAGACGCTTCTTGAAAAGTAGTGGATTTTCAGTTTTTTTTTTTTAATTGAATAATTAAAATTTATTATCTATCATTCAAAAGTGATCTGTAAAATTAATAATTTTCCTGCTTTAACGCTATATAGTTTTATTTTTTGTGCTATTTTATGCATTTTCTTGAATATTAGAAATACCAGAGCGCATTGCCCATTCATGAGACAACAGGAATCGAATATGGGCTCTTGCAAATTACAGACTTTTACTGTTTTCAAATATATGTAGCAAAGTGGTGTGAGAATGTATTTCTTTCGTAACAAAATTTACAAATATTTTTCGCGATGATGTCTGTCGCGATGTTTTATAAATAATCTGGTGTATAAAACCATAAAAGCGACCTTGCGTCATGGAACCTATTCTCTTGAAAAAAAAAGTTTTTGCTATTATAATTTCGAAAGGCGCTAGATATTAGTAAAAATCGATTGCGTTGAAAGTATTTCAAATCGTAAAAATTGTACGTGTACACACAATTATCTATCTGAATGCCAAAAGGGCTACTTGCGCGTTCTAGAGTTGGAGGGTTTAAAGTTCTAACTCTGGGTTTAAAAATAATGTCAAATTGTGAAGTTATGGTAGTTTGAAGAAAAACATTATTATTTAACCCTGCATTAGTAGTTATCTCAGAGTTATATAAACTTTCTCTATAACGCGCAAGTGGCCCAAAGTCATCTGGAACTGGCTAATGTTTGTGATCTATATGACAGTCAGTCAGGGATAAAAATGCCGATTTTTAGACAGTTTGAGCTGTTTTTATGAAATTTGGAGCTTTAGTTAATCTAGAAGGTTTTAATAAATAAACCTAATTTTATGTGTTTGTATTAAATAGACTTTGAGTTATTGCGGCGTCAAAAGTGGCCCCAAATGGTTTGTGTAATATACACGTGTCACGTGAGGTTATGGATTCGATGTCCGAATCAATTATTGGGTGTTTCTGTAAGGAAACTTTCAGTTGGGGTGCAGAGCATGAAAAAGTGCTCAATGAAAGACATTAAGTTGAGCCCCTACTACGTAGGACCAAAATATATAACTAACGAAATGCGTCTATAGTATGCCTCTGCTTACATGCTTGAGTATTATAGTTCTAGAAGCTTATATTTAAACACGTTTCAATAGAAAGTTGCAATCTACTATACGCACACTATAAAATATACGGCACACTCTAAAAATGTGAAAAGAAACACTCTTAATACAGTAGTAAAAATTTCCATGACTATATTTCAAAAACAGATAGGTACATTAATATACTTGAAGTGTCCATGTTCCGTAATTATTGGAAATTCTAATTGAAAGTTCAAAATAAGAAAGTTTACCATTTGAAAGTTCAATTGTTTAATTCCCAGATTAAAACATAATTACATACCCACCCACGGTATTCTGTCGTCTATTAATCTGTTTACAAAGCCAAGATTCCCGACAACTCAGCAAGGGGTTACCAGGGAGTTCCTAGTTCCTAGGTTATACATACATAAACCCTAAATTTTACCCACCTGTCAAACTAAAGACAGGCTCTCGATTAAGATTGGGATCCTTGTCCTCGCCGGTTCAAGCGTAAATGACATGTCACACCCTGTCCAGATAAGGTTTACGTGACCCTTTCAGATAAACCTCCATGACGCATCTTACAGCCACCGTAGTGACGTGCCCAAAAGGATCAACTGCATTAATGGCATCTACCTCAACTCCATTTTAGTAATTAGTGTTTAGTGCTTTCTTATACTTCGTTTTTAAAGTCGTTTTTTCTCATCGTCGTCTTTAAAGTCCAATACTAATCATTCAATGCTTATTAAGTTATATTATAAAGCGGTTTACTTTGTTTACCCTCAAGATCGCCCAGATTGCTTATAACAATTTGAGATTTGTTTTTATTTAGCCATGGATATAAATTGTACCTGTTGCTGCACAAAGAGTTTCAGAAATGCGGCCTTAAGTTATGGGTACGTGTGTTTTTATCCAATATAATGATTTTAACTACAGGTAACCGATATATTCGCCGATTCTCAATGTGTTATAAACTAAATACAATATCATTAAAATTAATGATACGTGCTGAATTTCTGATTACGCTAACGAGCGCACATTTGATTTGCCTAAATCTCTACGTTAGAAATTAAGATGTATAAACAGAGCTTACGCTGGATTTTGTATTCGTGAAAACTCGCTACAGCTAATAGGTTTTAGATGTTTGCGTGCTCTCATTGACTGACTGTTTGCAGTCATGATATTTTTAAAATGTACAACAATTATCTGATGGGCATATATTTCACACAGTTAAAACTATGTATGTTTTACCGTCACTAATCTTACACAACCAGAAAAAGAATTTTCCATCAGAATTCACTCATGTGACAAAACCAACACAAATAATAGCTGCATGTGGCCTACAATTAGTAAAGACTCACAAATAAAGTATAGTGGACCAGAACTTATCATGGAGTTCTCATATTGAACATGTTACTGAAAGAATGAGAAAACTATGCTTGATTTCTAAAACACTCAGACTCATTGTTCCGACTGATATAAATACAACAACAGGCCATCCTAGAAATGTCCTAAATGAAATTTGTATGGCTCTTGCACAATCGGTGTTAGTGTACTATAGTACACTAACACCGATCACAGTACAGGGTGGTGTAGTCAAAACTATATATTTTATAGAAGTGGAACGAGGACAACGAGCGCTTATAAAATATATCAAAAGGAATATATACTCTACTGAAAGTCTCTATCAGATTAGTGCCCAGCTCTCTGTTAGAATACTTCATATTATTAACATCGTTTTAAAAATCACAAGACACTTTCATATAATCCTGGTGTAATGCTAAAAAGACGGAAAGATATTTTTGTACAAGTACCAGTTACTAAAACTAAATAACCTAAATTTGCTAATAGAGAATATACTAAACGTGCTGCTGAATTATATAATAAAATAAACAAACAACGCACATATATATATATAAATAAAAATCAATGTCTGTATATCTGTATGCGTTCCAAAACCATTGATCACATTGTGAAAAAAATTGGGTAGGGTGTTCGGCGGATGCCTGCGAGGGTTTCTGGGCCAAAAAATCTATAAAAACAAGCATTGCAACGCATGCAGTTAGTATATAATAAACATTTGTATGAATGTAAGAAACTTGTAATGGTTTGGTTACAGCCACTGACGTATGAAGTCACTGAAACAAACTTACAAGGCATTAACTAATCCAGACATACACACATAATGTAGGTATTCTAAGTATAATTTTATTTACACTTTCTTATGGAAGAGTGGAGTCTCCTAACACAGGCATTAAATTGTTTGCTTAAAAGGAGGCTCCAATCACAAATTAATGTTAAAGATGTTATTTTATTGAAAATAAAGTTATTTGTATTCATAAAGAGTAAATTAACGATTTTAAAAACGGTAGCCGAAGACAGCCATAATTCTATGACCCCGACACTATCTTTGCATATAAAAATTCCGTGTCAAGTTGTGTGTCCGCGGTGAACTCCCAAACTAATGATATTCCATATTTGTTTATTTACAATTTATTTTGTTTAAATGAATCGTGTATCAATCTTTTTTTAAACTAAACTTTTGACAACCTTTTTTTTTGGGAGAGTCATACTTCGGCACATATGGGCCGGCTCGACCGGACTGATACCACGGCCTCACAGAAAACCGGCAGTAAAGCAATGTTTGCATTGTTTTTAGACGAGTATTCTCTCCCCCTCTTCCCCCTTCCCCTACTCCCAGCCTAAAGGCCGGCAACGCACTTACGACTTTTGAGTTGCATGTGCGGGCCATGGGCGGCGGTAGTCACTTACCATCAGGTGACCCGTCTGCTCGTTTACCCTATACTATACGACGGTAAGCTTTTAATGGTGCTTACAACACTAACACGCTGGTTACATCACTTGTATTTTGCTAACCCTATCTCCCTCACATGGAACTCTGACCCTATTCATCACTAGAAAAAAACAGTGCCATGCTGGTAGTGGTGTCTAACCGTGGTCTCTATCACGTATGTTTGACAATTTGTTTGAGCAGAATCTGTAGTATCTTATCTACCCGTAAACCATCAAACTCTAGTGAGCTGTCTCAAATTATTAAATATTACTTTTCTGGATAGCTTTCACCGATAACCGATTAATGCCGTGTTCCAATAAACAAGAAATGATTTGTTTTGCTTACGGACGGGAAAATTTTCATTGAAAATTCAACGAAATTTCAACGAAAAAATTTCGTTGAATTTATGTAGTTAGTTTACCGTCCGTAAGCAAAACGAATCGTTTCTTGTTTATTGGAACGCGGCATAAATCAACTTCAATGAAAACTTATTCCTATGCCTTTCGTTTCTAATTGGCTTATAAACCTTATTCTCACTCATAAAAACAAAGACAAGTTTTTTTAATCATTCGTTTATTTTTATTATTTCATAGTTTTATGAGTTAGTGTATTCCAATAGTAACAATTAATTAGTTGCATTCGTTTTCATATAATACCTGTTGGGATTGCCACTGCCCAACAGAGATGTTGATGTTGACACACCCAAACGCATCATGGTTTGGGGTGTGTTATGTTAAATGAGTAGACAACCAACTCGCTTGTTGGATTTATTGTTACTAAATAATGTAATTACAATGTTATAGTAAATAATGCCATATGCATTTAATACATATGTATTTAATGCATATCGGTTCTTACAACACCAAAAGGCCAATGTACAGCGTAGCTCGTACAATACCATACACAAAGACAAATCCATATAAAAAAAACTTACAATAATATAATGCTTATGTTTTTTTTGTTCTCTAAATACTAAACAAACAAAAAAAATGTATTGAGTATTTTTAGTATTTAAAATCCTGTAATTCAAAAAATATATATTATTGATTTGAGTTTCAGAGGTTCTCATTAAGGTTCAGAATAAGCAACCAGAAGAAGATTATCCTAGAAATCGTTAAACACCAACTTTGAAATGGGAAATTTCTCGTTCATTATAGCAATTAGTATTAGCGTTAGCCCGTTTTCTAACTCTGTGATTACCTAGTATTTTGTCGGGTTAACTCTCTTACTGATTGGCATGAAGTATCCAGACAAATTGAGCTTGATCGTGTTTTCTAACTCGTTAAACATCTGTACCTATAGCTATTTATAATACAACTACAAGACTCGTTAAGTATTATTTTGAAGGTTTACAGAAGCCCTGCCTTCATATAACTTCAACTCTGCCTAATCATAACTATGTATAACATCATAATGTATAATACTTTTTTGTAATTAAGACTATTTGTATTATTTATACGTTTTCGATAATGACGAATAGTATCTTGCATGTAAGATACTATTCCTTGCGAAGATTTACGAAAGCAGTCTGCGTTAAGTTTTCGCAGTAACCTTTTATTGTTAAATAAATTAATTACTTATGAGTTGCAAATGTTACCTGAGGTTTTTAATATACAACACAGTTGACAAATAAACACACGGGTCGTCTGATGGTAAGTGAAAGGGGGAGGCGCAAATTTACTTTTATATCCGGTCCGGTATATTTTGATTTGTAATTTTAGAGTTGCTTACAGGGAAAATAATCATAATACTTAAATACTTTAAAAAAAAGTTAACTCAACTTTAAAAACCACTAACCAAGGATACTGAAAAGTGAAAAATAATTTATTACAAACTTAATTTAACAGACTACAATACATGTGACACTTAATATAATAGGCGTCATTATATAGGCACCAGCTACCTACTGGTATGTTCGAAGTATTTTTTGAGTTCAGTTAAAATACATTGAAGTCATGTCAGAAGTATGCCAGTTGGTTTAATTTTGTATTAGTTCTCGTGGAAATAGGAAAAACTTTTCAGCTTAGTTTTTAAAATAAATCTGTCAAATAAGCATATTATTATGTTATATGACTCAGACTATTTTATTAGATTTGAATATGTTTCTATGTCTTGTAGTGAACATTCACGGTATAAATTTTCTTCTGGTAATTTTTTCGAGTAAGTTCGACTTAAGGATGAAAACTGTAGTACAAAATACTCATGATATTTTTATTTAATTTTGAATAATGGGGATGCATTATAATATATTAAATAAAATGACTTAGTTACGGTTAACATTCACGTTTAAAACAAAACAGTTCGACGTTCCAGTTCGTTTCATACGAGCGTTGGAAACAATAAAAATATCCGTTTTATTAGAATTTTATTCAAAGCAACTGACCCGGTTAACATATCCGCATTAGTGGCAAAAGAAAGACAACTTCCATTTCATTAGACTACGTTTAGTTTATCAAGTTGTTGTCTCTGTTTTATTAAAAAAAGAAACAGCTCATTTTATAGATAGCATTTTAATTTTTGGGAGATTTGCCAATGTAACATGCAATACTTAAGATACAAACTACTTACGATACAAACATTTTGCACACAATCGATTTGTTTAGTGGCAAAAGGTCATTGTTTTATAAAGTTTGGAGTCCCACAAGGAAGTATTTAAGACCCTACTTTTTTTTTATGGAATAGGGGGCAAACGAGCAGACGGGTCACCTGATGGTAAGTGACTACCACTGCTTATGTGCACCTGAAACTCAAGAGTCTCAAGTGCATTGACGGCCTTTTAGTTGTTTCTTTGTTACCTAAACGACGTATGCAACCTAGAACTACCAAATTGTAGAATCATCTATGCTGACGACACAACCCTCACGTTTTATGAAGAATCATGGTCTCAAGTCTATGAATATGTGTAAAACGGTTTTAATAAGGTTTGTCATTGGCTCTCCACGAACTCTTTAACTCTTAATTCCGGTAAAACGTATTACATACCCTTACTCTAAAAAATGTGTCTTACCTCAACAAGATATAATAGTGCATACTTACACATTGATAACTAATTCAACTTGTAGTTGCCCATTCATTAATAAAACAAAATCTAAAAAACTACTTAGGAGTAACCATTGATGAAAATCTAAATTTTGCACAACATAAAAGTAATGTTGCCAAGAGAGTCCATAAACTACCATATACATATTCAAACAGCTTAGACACGTAGCAGACTCCAAAGATAACTTTGGAGTCTACTACATGTACATAAGAGAATTCTCTCCTCTCTGTCAATCGATCTTTGGCTACTGTATTTCTTCCCGGGGAGGAGCAGCTAAAACTCATTTAATAGAATTAGAGAGAACTCAACGGCTTATACTGAACAACAGCTTGTTCAAACCGAGACTTTTTTCTACTTCAGAACTGTATACATGCTTGCCGAAGTTCTGACGGTTAGACAACTGTATATCCTCGCTGTTGAATTAAGACAACTTAGTCTCATACAATTTGACGGCAACCCAACATTGATAAAACGAGGAGAATACCAAGTATGTCTGACAAAGCCTTCAAAAACGGCTCCTAGTGATATTTTTTTTTTTATTCCAAGGACCACGACTATATAATTTAGCAAACAAATTAGATAACATATACCTGGACAAGAAAATTTAAAAGGTTGTCAAATGGCTTCTTTCACGTAAATATGAAGAAACAGAATAAATTATGAATAGACACAGGCACACAAAAACGCACGCACACACGCACGCACATATGCACACACAAACACATACACATATCATCTCTATTTCTTTCATTTATTATATTACCACATTGTTTGTAATGTACTGTGTATAATATGTTTATATATAATAATGTTTATCTGGGGTAAGGAGGCCAGGAGACCTATAACACAAGTTTACTTAGTATGGGGCTCTATAGAAAGAATATTCTTCCTTTAGAGCCATTTTCTTATACATACTTCAATAATATTACCCCTAGATTCATGATTAAGTGTTCAGTAAGATCAGTAAGATCAGCGTGCTCAGTTATGAAACATCAAATAACATAAAATATTGCAACTGGCCGTGGTAGGTAATTCGTAAAAAAAACATTAAAGACACGTTGACTGAGACGAAAGACGGATCGCGAATGAGACTTTCATTTTGCTTGGGACATTTTATATATTGTTTCTCACTTGGATGTCCCTCTTGTTGACCCTCAGTCCGTAACCTTTTATCATATTTTGCAGCAACAAATTAATATGAATTCCTTTTAAGAGAGGGACAGCTGTAATTATATTATTAGAGAGCCCAGGATAAGTTTGCGTAACGTATTTAGAAGCGGGAAAGTATTTTATAAAAATTATTATTCCTAACTTGTAAATTATTAATATGCCTTAATGGGTCTGAAACCAGCCGCGAGAACCACAAGAAAGTAACTCTGTATACATTTCTAATTACAAACTTCTTGAGTAAGCCGCTAATCATATTTTAATTAAATTTTGGCTATAATTTAACTATAGGAATGAAGATTATCGTTTCTTTCACGATATTCAACGTGCATGACGGTAGAGGCGCTTAGTAAGCTTTAGCGAAACAACGTATTTAATTAATATTTTCTTTAAGAAAATATTTTAATAAACATTGTACATACATATATAAGTTGGGCATAAGACGGGGCACGCCGCTATAGCAGCGGTAAACCCCGTCCTACGAGAGTGGCTGGAAAGAGGGCATGGGGCCCTCACCTTTCGGATGACGCAGGTGCTTTCCGGACACGGTTGCTTCGGCAAGTATCTGTATCGGATCGGCCGGGAGCCAACGTCACGGTGCCACCATTGTGGTAATTACCCCGACAACACGACGCTGCACACACTATTGGAATGCCCAGCCTGGGCTAACCAGTGCCGTGATCTCGTCGTGGCAATCGGTTTCGAGTACCGTAGTTCTGGCTATGGTTCGGAGCGAGAGCGCATGGAACGCTGTCGCCCCCTTCTGTGAGGACGTGATATCTGCAAAGGAGGCGGCGGAACGGGAGTGAGAGCGGAGTACGACTCTCGTACGTACGTCTAGAATGAGACGGGTCAATGCCTGTCAGGGGTTGCGGAAGAATGCAATCTCGCTCCCTGATCATAGGTAAGTAGTGGAACACCGGGGTGGTTTTTAATCGTAAGAGTCCGACAGACCCCATCGCCTCCCCAAGACAGTTAGAGATTTATGTTGGGAGTAACATCAAGGTCAATGGCGATTCTAAAAGTCAAAAGATTTACATACAAAAGCGAGAAAAACGTAAAATTCGTCGTTTACCGATGTTTTAATTCCTTAAAAGATACCTTTAACACGTTGAGTGCCAGATGAAATTCCAGTACGATTCCCTCAGTGCCGGCTGCACATGGACCGATAGAAATTGATCCGGGATATGGTCCGCAGATACGCGGGGCTGGACCCCGGCGCACGACTACTTATTACGGCGGTACCACTGCCTAAAACGATAAATAGAAGAAAAGATAATAAGTAGTAATAATTGATAAATGTTTCTATAATTTAACTTGAATTTAATGTCTGTAACATTAAATTCAAGGTAAATCAAACACACAGTGTTCAAATTAAAAAAAAATGCAGAACAAGTTCGTGGTAATCTTTCTTATTAATATTTTTCACAACGTAGTCAGGGAATCTTAAACTTAATTATAAATTTTGATGGATATAAAATTTATTTTCTTTCCAACTTTTGTGTTCCGTCAAAATTATAAAGTTTTCATGTTCCATAGATAAAGTTTAACGTAGTCAAAGCTAACTCTCTGACCTAAATCATGTATTTAAGGTTACATTTTTAGATATACTATAACTTTTTAATATTGTAATATAACGAGAAGAGTTTTAAGTATTGTTTTTTTTTCAGGTGGATAGAACAAAACAGATTTTTGCTCCGGTTTGACTAGAAAAGTACCTGGGAACCCGACTGAGGAATTACCTTAGAAACTGTTACAGTACATTACTACTAGCAGTGCTGTTTTTCTGATCCTAAGTGGGTTGCGAAAGCCCCATGGTCGAACTGAGTGCAGGGACAGGATTGGTTTAGGTGAAGTCACCTAAACCAATCCTGTCCCTGCACTCACACATTACTACATTTTCAATACTAGTGAAGTCACTAGTATTGAAAATGAAGTCACTTGAACCAATATAAAACTACATGCGATTGAAAAGTCAGGTACTTCTAGGTTTGCCTAAAAATACATTATCTTCATCAGACATTCCGCGAAGAGGCTGCATAGTGACCTTTGAATATAATATTAAGAAATTTGTTATTTTCATGAAAAATTAATTTCATCTTTTCCCAAGTTTTAAGAGCACGCCTTACTTCTATGAAACATGATAAACAAAAGAGTTGCACAAAAATAACTTTTGTTTGACATAAAACATCACTCAAACAGCTCCATAAAAAGTTTTATCATTAAAACATCAAACTCACTTGCGAGTCCACGGCCGTTTGTGCAAACGTCAAAATATATAATATATATATAACGTAATGTAGCGTCGGAAAATAAGTCAGGAAATAAATAGAAAAATAATTTTAAAATATTTCTTTGATATACATATTTCCTTTTATGCATATAAGCATTTCAAATACAATATCTTAAACAATTTTCTTGATAATTTTAAGGATTCGCATTATATATAAATTATATATAATATTTTTCATTCGGATGTAACAGATCAGGACATTAAATAAACATACCTTCTTTATTACTTATCTTTGTAATAACTACGTGTTATATATGTATGTGTATGTACCTGTTCTGTACCTGGATTATACTATAGTTTATCTAAAGGTTGGCCTGTAAGAAATTGCAGACTGCGATAAGGCCGCCCATTGTACTGCTGTTTTTAATGCATTTCTTTTTCATTATTGTATCCTATTTATGGTGTGCAATAAAGAGTATCTATCTATCTTTTCTTGTATATAATATTATTTTTAAAGTATATGATATTCTCTGTTTCAAAATAATTAGTCGTTATATTAATTAAATACTTTATTACAATGATCTACGTAGTCCTACGGCTCTAAAAGATCATCTCATCTTTCCATAGTACAGCGAAAATCATCTCGGTATAATTTTATAAATTAATGTTAAGAAATGTTACTACCTAGCTATCCGGTTGCTTAGTCAATCAGTATGCTCATACATTCACATCACTGCACAAATGTAAATGTATGGACCTGACTACCCTACAGAAGAATGCGATAAAACATCACTGCTGACATAGTTCTGTATGTAGGGTTGCCAAAATCTAGCAGAGAAAGTAAAAAAAATGAGTTAGTAATTTATAAGTTATGTTAAGGGTTCAATAGGTATAGATAACTGCTTAATCAGGTAATCAGGATTCTTGTTAATGATGTTTAAAAAAACTAAATAGACTGTAAACAAGATTCACACAGGAGTTACTAGGGAAAGTTTTAGATCATGTTGCAAATAAATATATAGAAATTGTGAGTTAGGATCTGCGACAACCCTACCGTTCTAAAGACAAGTGCAGAGATGCACACAGTGCAACAAGTAGCTCCCATCACGTACTCAACGCTATCACAAAGTTATGACTGTTGATTTAATCCTACCAGTGATCGCTTTCGGTGTATGAAGTATGACTGTATGGCCAGTTACGAAAATAAATTGATACATACTGACATTTAAACCAATGTTAAATGATAAAAAAATTAAATAAATATAATTTACTAAGTAGCAATTACAAAAGGCAGATGGTACATAAATTTACATTAAGCGCCATGTTTGCAGCGCAATAAATACAGCCTCGAGAAAAGAACATAGCTATAAAAATTCACAGCAGGCATTTCGTATCGCCATATTACAATATTGTGTCAGTTACTAAATGTGTTTACAGTGGTATAAGAGAGTAAGGTGCTACAATGAAAACACTATGTAATACAGAATACATAATTAATAGAATAATTAATGTAAACATAAATTCGTCAATCGTCAATAAATAGGATACAATAATGAAAAAGAAATACATTAAAAACAGTAGTACAATGGCCAACTTAACGCAGTCTGTAATCTCTTACAGGCAACCTTTAGATGGACTATAGTATAGTCCAGGTACAAAACAGGTCCGCTATAGTGGCCCCCGCAAGGAGGTGGCGTCCGCGTGTGCCTGGACGTCGCCTAATTGAGAGGGTTTTTACCCGAAGGTGGTGCCCGCGCTTTTGCGGGCAGGCGCTAGGAGGGTTCCGGATGTCTTAATAAAAGCTGTTCCCGGATCCCTCCTATTTAAGGCGCAGTACGGCACACCTTGTGCTTTTAGTCGGTTCAATTCCGACACACCGCCCCACCGAAAGGTACAAAATAGGTAATTTGTGGTGCACATTTGTCTTATTGGCACTTGAGTGTACGATCAGAGAAGTAGAAAAAAATTAGAATAATAGTGACAATATACAATATGAATCCATCGCATAAATCTATTTAGGTACATAACAATATATTTGTATTATTAAACAAATATATATATATATATATATATATATAATAAAATAACACACCGTTGTTTTTTTTTTTACTAGGTAGTTCGATTTTGATAATTCTTTTTTAATCATAATCACAACTTAAAATCTTACTCATATTAAAACGGTTAAAGTTTGTAAGGATGAATGTTTGTTACTCTTTCACACAAAAATGGCTGGACTGATCTGTATGAAATTTGGCACAAAGATAGATTTTAGTCTGGTATAGCACATATGGGATAGATTTCACCAAAATTTCCGTACAAATCGCGGGCAACAGCTAGTTATAAACATGTGCATGTAACTTTCTTTGTTTGTTACGTTTTTACCCCTTAACATATCCGATCATCATCAAATTGCATATACATTGTCAGAAGTACAGAAAAAAACATAGGTATCTTTGATCCAGAAAAAACCTCAGTCCCAGAAGAATATATTAATTGACAAAACCTTTATTAATTCGAGCAAAACCGCGGGCAAAGGTTGGTATAACGTTACGGCAATTGGGCAAGTAATAAGTGTTGGGTCGAAAGATATTTTATCCTAAACACATATTTGATGGTAACGATATTCCACTTATTAATATTTACATTGTAGCAAAATATTTGCATATTTTCTTTATTCATAGAAACTATTTATGGAAACTTGTTTAACAAAGGCAATTTCAATAAGAGTGAAATACTTTTATTGCTTACAAAAAATAAACGGTTAAAAATAAACTAAGCTATTCTTAACAATATTGAGTAAAAAATTACATTCTTGCTCAATCGAAATAATTAAATTAATGCTTGTATTCTAGAAAGCGTTGCCTTTTGAGTGAAACCTTTTTTTAAATTATTGTTCAAAAAAAAAAAAAATAAGTAAGGAAGTGGACATAAACCAATCTTCTCTTTTTACATTTCTTGATAATTTAATTTTTAAATCTTCTAGTAGGTAACGAAAGTCCCGGGACCTTAACCTGAATGGCCTTAGGCTCTATCTTTTGCAGTAGAAGTGCCAATGTCTCTTTCCTCCTGCAAAAACTGTCAGTCTTAGTATACGAGAGCTAGGTCGAGAATTCACTAAAATTCGTTTTGTAGATGTTCGACGAACGTTATTAGTATTTAAAAGTAAGAGAAATCGCTAGCCAATTTCTCTCTTGGCTCATTTTATACATCAGTAATATCCATTGCTATATCGATACTATAATACATTTGCAATATATATGTATTAGATTAGATAGATGGTCACATCTATCTAATCTAATACCTTTAAACGAGCAATTCTTGCATGTATGTACAAATAGCATATAATAGCAATAGACAATACACAAATGCAAATAGCCATATTCAGGCATACAAATATTTGCATTGAGAGGGCACTAACGCCGCGTCACAGAGGTCGTCAATACCTTCGATAAGTCGTAGTTAGATATAGAACAAAAAACAACTCACAATGCATTTGTTTAAGTCTCTGACTCATAAATTAATTTAGTACTAAATACGAAGGTTACCGACATAACCAAAAGGGTCAGCACATTGAAGTGGTAATGGGCAAAAACGGATGGTCGATGGGCCCGAAAAGTTCTCAAATGGAGACCACGGACTGAAGACTACTATATCCAACAGTGGACGTCCTATGGCTGAAATGATGGTGATGATAATAACGAAGAAGTTTGTATGTATGTGAGGAGCTTAGGCAAATTTCCACTGCAGCCGCCGACTTCTTGTGTCCCATACACACAAAAATATGTTAGCTACAATAAACGTCAGCGAGTTTGCAGGTATGCGTTAATTCCGACTGATGTTATCATACATATGTATATCGTGGACCGCGTAAGTTTAAAAGTTATTAAAACTCAGTTCAACTTCATACCATATTCCGTGGAATAATTAGTTAACTTTCATGAATTAGATTTTTTTTAAGAAACGAAATTGGTAATGCGTATTACCTTGCCAATGCTGACGTTTGCTCATTAGATATAAATGAAACTCAGGAAGTAAAAATGTAATCTTCTCTAAAAAGTCTTTTACGAGTTCTAGTACTTAAAAGTATAATTTTAACTAGGTTTTTGAAACATATTAACGTAAAAGGCTTAATTAATAATAAAATATAATCGTTAGTAAAAAATGATGAATTCAAAAGAAATTATAGGCAATTGTAGTCTAGGAATTGGCGTTAATTCCTTTTTTTTACTTTTAAAATATATTAACGTTTATCAATAACATTTTTCATAATGGTCTAGTCAATAATCTCTAAATTTCTATTTCGAATATATGTAAAACCACGGTTCGAAATTTTACTTAGATGATGTTACGTCGTACTAATTGATCTTTATTCTACGTTTTGAGCCTTTTTCTTTTATTTTACTCCAAGAGGATTATTTGCTTACGTATTTGCTCAGATTTATATGGAATGAAAATATAATTAGCTAGGAAATTTGCGTGGGCAAAGGCCTGAACATCTAATTTCATCAAATCTCCGAAACTCAATAACTCGAAGATATGTGCTGTGAGTCCTGTACATAAGATCGCATATGCCGTCAAAACCTTAAACGAATCTTATGACGTTTCTTTCATTAGCAAATATGTCTCTGTAAATAGCTGTATTTACCTGAAGCAATCTGGTAAAGTGCCTCTGAAATTTAAATAGTTACAAATAGGGGACCTTTTTTTGTGAAAGTACTTACTACGTATTTATTCTGCCATTGCCTTCTTAAAAGTAGGTAGTTAATAATTCATCATAGAAAAAGTTCATACCATTTTATATGAGCGTTCAAATGTCAATACTACGGACAAATTACGGTAAATGACTTACGTGACGCAGCGGCAGTACATTTGACTTCAATGTCAGATGTCGTGGGATCGATTCCCGCTCAGTGTAAATATTCGTCTGCATGAATATGTCAATTTGCATTACTCTGACTGTGTCTGTGTATAATATATGTATATTGTTGCGACTTATGGCAACATTAGATTAATAATTGTAACACACTAATAATTAAGTTAAGAGTGTGGCAACATTGTAAATCTCTCTTGCAACGAAGCTCTCGCCTAATACAGTGCGCTATAAACCGACTCCAGTGTTTTTATTTAAAAACAAGAAAATTAGGACACCAGTAACCTACAATACAAACAGTTGCTCCCACATATATGTAATAACAAAAAAAACATCTATGCATTTTTATCGTCAAATCTTTAATTCTATAAGTAATTAGGTATGTAATCTCAAACTCACGCACCCTACACATACTCACACTCATACACACACACACATACGCGGGCACACAAATACACACCACTTTTCTTTTGTTTATTTTTTATACTCTTCAAAATAAATAAATAAAAAAACAGAAACTAGTTCTTAACTAGCTCCTACTTAAAACTAATTGTGCAAATACTGTGAAAGCACTGGTATCCATAGCACAAGTTTAATCTTACTCGTAGCTTGGGTACCCGAGTTTGTTGCACGCTACTAATAAATAAATAATATGATCTTATAAACTATACATCCATATTTAAGATTATTCTTAAGTGGTTATTGTATACCTTTCTGAAATAAATAAAAGAAATATTTAAAAAAAAATGTTAAGGTCTAGATAGCGCTAAGTAATAAATCCCAGAATATTTCTTTTTTTAAACACTTAAAACAAGTGGTACAGAGCTATTTGGCAAAGTATTTTATTAATTCAATTACTCACCAAAAATAAATATGTATACGCAAAAATAAATTTGTAACATTCATCAACAAAAAATAAATATGTATTAAAGCTGTTCAATGAAATATAAAGGCATTATACACCCACCTCAAGTATTTTTGGAACTATAAAGAGAACATTTGTGAGATAAACAAAAAAATGTTATTTGCAATATCATTTTAAAATTGACATTGACCTTGACCTTGAAGACAAAGTGGGTAAACATACTCCTATCAAAGCCTGATAACAACTAGGAGACATGTCGTGGAGACACATGGGCGACTATCATGTGGTATGACTCTGCAACTTTGTGGGACATTATTACTCGACACCTAGCCTTGCACATACACGCCCGAGAAGTTGATGCTGTGTTATCAACCCATAGCTGTCGCAGGCAACGTCACGCAACTCGTATATTTTGTGTCAGGCGACAAGTTCGCAGGATAAATTTCCCTTGGTGAAAACGGTGGTCACCAAAGTTTCCACCAGAGGAGAGCTGGCAACGTAGAAGAGACACCTCTCTTGTTGTACATGTTTTGTACCAACTCAACCTTAACCGCCTGTTAAGAAGCGGTCGGTGTGATAGTTTGTCAATATAGTTGTATGAAAAAAAAAACATTTTTAACATCATCATCAGTAAGGAGAATGTGTAATACAATAGTTGCATTTAATCTATTCCTGCTTCATGCTTTCCAGAAATAAAAAATAAAACAATTTTTATATTATCATCTTCCTATAAAACCAAAATAGCTTTTTTATTCTCGTTCAAAATAAATCTCGCCAAAATTTACGAGCCTCATTCTAATAACTTGTGACACCAACATTAGTTTTATTATTTTTACCTCAGGGGCTAATTTTCAATTATCTTGTCTTATCTTATCTTACAGGCTGCTCATCGGTCTTAATTCACCTTTAGCAAGAATAGCCAAATCATATAAGTTTTCAATGACAGGCAGATTTGGATATCTTTGGTGATAATTAGTTTGGATTTAAGAAAAAATATCACTGAATACCTGAGTTCCAAGCTTCGGTAATTATGATACCATAGTGGGCTAGGTTTAAATTTCTATTTTTAGTTAATATTACATGTAAAACTGTTCACTTAATTCCTGTGGGGAAAGTTTTATCTGTGTTAGATGTTGTTGTCTGTCAGTAAGTGAGCACAAGGTATGTCTGTAAATTGTTATCTAGATGTAAGAAATGTGTATCATTTGTTGGCAATCCAAATAAATAAATAAATCTTCCTAAAATAATGAGGGATTTAAATACTCCCACTTATTTCATTGTGACTGATATACATAGTTAGTGGCAAAGCAGTTGTTCAGACAATTTATGAAAGTTTTATTTCGTAATTCACAAAGTTCACATTCAATTTGTAACATTCAGTTGTTAATAAGAACATCAAACAATGATCGAACAATTAACCTAAAACAATAATACATATTATATAACAATATACCTACCTAACTTTATTAAATGATATTTCTGATCAAAGAGTTCCAACAAATGTGGCGTTGCCTTTGACTTAAAAAAATAGTCATCGTACTTGTGTAAGTATACTACGGCGTAGAGGTTTCGTAGCGGCAGTTGATAGTCGGCCGCTACGGAGTGCGCTCGCTACGACAGTCATTGTGTTCGCTACGAGTGCGAAAGTAATGTATAACTTTGAACTGAATATCACAGTAGTGGTTGTGACCGTATTATTACTATTAAATCTCTAATGACTACTATTATTACGTTACTATTTAAATAATTTTAATTATTATTAGTGTGCGTATAGTATTTAGTAAGTTTGACATTTATCATGAACTTGTAAAGTGAAGATTAATACTGTATAAAATGTGAATGGTACGTTATACTGAAGAATAAAAAAAATATGAGAACATTAACAAAAGAAAAAGAAACTGTTTAGGTAAGTAATTAAAATATTTTTTTTTTGGTAACTAGTATATTTTAGACTTTTTGTTATAAACTAAGCCAAAAGTAACATTGTAAAAAAGTTACTCAAATAATTAAATTAATTTAAAATCCAATGATAACTTGAAAATAAAAATACTATTTACGTAGAAATATTTTTTAGGCTGACGACAAATTCAAAAAAGTTGGAATGTTGTACACGTAATCTGATTATAGTATAACGTAAATTGTAAATCACTTGATGAAATTGTAACAATATTTACATTTACATTATTTAAAATATAGGTAACATTTGCCATCTTAATATTATGAAATTGTTTATGTATATTTAAAATTATTTTAAATATAAAACTAATTTAAAAATATATTTTCTTCTACCAAAACATAATCAGTCTTAAATAATTATCTCGCACCAATAGTCAACTCGAAAAGAAAAAAAAATATGCAAGAAAGTCTTTTCTTCTCAACTTCTGACGTTTTCCGGTAAGAAAATTGTCTGAAACCGCGACAATCTCGGCAATGTTTTAGCCTGAGGGAATTATTTCGGAGACAGTTCACGGTTCAACTCCCTGATGATTTTATGTTCGTTTGTTATTTTAGAACCACCTACGTATGTGTAATTTACATTCTTCAAAGGTAATGGGTTAATTTAACTTTCCAAGAAGAAGAACGCTCTTTAAATTATGAGCATTTTCTTCCTTAATTTTAAATTATTTTGGTAAAGAGTTATGACAATTTGAAGAATTCTTGAACACTTGACTTAATTTGAATACAAAATGCGAATATATATTTGGGTTTGAAGTTATACCCTTGCATTGTTTTTAGGACTTCTTGTAATATTAGTGTTTTGTTATTAATTAGTAGTATTTATGTGGTTTTTATTTTAAGAAATGGCATTTCTTACCCTAGTGCGTATAATTGTTGATGGTAATTGAATAAACAAAAGGCTTTGGAGTCATTTCGACCCACATACTCTTTAGCTCGCGGGCTCTGATGGCCGACCACTTTCAATGTTTTAGTGCCCAACTTGGCCTATTATTCTTTCAGACCATGTTGGCTCGGTGAGTTTTTAAATCTTTTTTGTAAATATTCATAATGAAAAAAAAAGACATAGAGAGACAAATTACAGAATTGAATGAGACAAATTATTGTTCTACATACGGCTTCAACTCGCGATACTTGATTCTGTTCAACAATAATATCTCTTACAAAAAATTCAACTAATTTGAATGTGAAATGTCTTAATATTACAATTTAAGATATTACTTAGCCATTTAACCTTTGTTACGTATCCGGGGATATAAATTTTCCAATAAATAATTCTTTAAAATAAAAACTGACTCCAAAAAAAAACTATCCCATAAAAGGCTTATATGGTTTTCTCATGGATGCCATTGTCAGAACTGGACCAAATTAGGTCGATTTAGAAGTCGGTAAAAAAAGATCTTATTTACTTCGATTTTATTATCTTTAACACAAAATGTTAATGCGGCGAAACGTTATTGTCTACAATTTACTGAATATTTTTGAACCACGTTAAAATTAAATGTTTGAATGAATATATAATATAAACAAAGCCCCCCGCCGCGTCTGTCTGCCTGCTCGCGATAAACTGAAAAACTACTGAACGGAATTTTATTTCACTAATAGACAGAGTGGTTCATGAGGAAGGTTTAGGTGTATAATTTGTCAAGATTTTGTGTAAATTGATGGAAATATGTTGATGATTGTTGAAGATGTCTCTGCTACCCGTGCGAAGCCGGGGCGGGTTGCTAGTATTTATATGTAACAGAAATAAATTAATTGAAAGCAAATAGCATTGAAGAGACAGGAATTCGTATGACCATAGTCCCTTTTACGACCCTCTTGGGAAGTGAAGGGGAAACACATTTGAAACCAAGGCCGATGAATGCCTACCGTTAATAGAATATTAAATTCATCACCCGAATTTAGGAGGTTGGTTTGGGAATACTTGTTGTGGAAATACACACGCTTACATTTACATTAATACTATAAATACATAAGAAAACATGTATGTTGATTTGATTTCCGCCGACATGTTGGTCTAGTGTTTACTGAACGTGAGTGCTGAGTTGCTGAGCCAGTGGCTGTGGGTTCGAGCACGATCATTTGTTCTGTGTCTGGGTGTAATTGATCTATAATATGTGTGTATTTAGTAATATAATATGAGTATGTTAATCAGCAGTTTGGTTATAACAGATAGTACAGTACAGGCTCTGCCTGGTTCAGAATCAGACGGCCATGTGTGAGGTGTCCAAGGTTATTACTATTATTATTTTTAAATTAAAATAAGAAGTGGTAGTAGTGAAGTGACTAAGACAACTAACTTGCGCTCTAGCTGTTTAGGCGATTGATTCAAGAACGCATCCAAACACACTGAGATGCATTTTTATATAAAATACTTACAAATTTATTTATTTATTTGGTTTGCTGACAGTTGTTACATTTATTAATTTCATGCACTTAAATTATTTTACACATAGTTATTCTAAATGTACAACCATTTATGAGAAAACACCGCATGCTCTGATTTTTACTTTTTTTTACATATAACTAGTTACCCATTTAAATAAAACAAGACAACAGAAGGTGGTTGGTAAATTAATAACTTATAGCTTGTTTGTCAGAAAGGAACAATTTTATGTTACTGTGAAATTTGCCTAAAGAACTCGAAAATAAATCAGTACTTCTACTACTTTCGTTCGCTAATATATACACATCCAGCCCAATGCAAATAGACATTAATTATGTTCCCACTGAACAGGAATATAACCCTAGAAGCTTAATTGAAGTGGATAGAACTAGTAATGTTCATGCCAGTACTATGTGACTCACGTAGTCTCAAAGGTCGAAAACTTAGAGGGAGATAATAAGCGAGTTTCGTATATTTCATAAGGTATGTTGAGGTAGTTTCGGAATATGAATGAGTAATTAAGCAAAATTTAAGTAGGCCCGTTGGTTGGAATTATGCGAAAACGCCCACAAAGAGCTAGGAGTCCAGTATATATAATACGGAAAGTCTATTAAATGATACTTATTATACTGGTCAATTATAAAACATGCCATTTAAAACTAAATAAATTATGGTCAAAATTCGACCACCAGGCTATAAGTGGTGTATAATTATAATACATACATAAAGACAGCTACTCCCTGCTAGAATTATACATATTCTAGCAGGGAGTAGCTGTCTTTATGTACGATGTACCTTTTGATAATATTTTTACTATTTCACCAAAACTTCGATTACTTTACAGACAGTTTAATTAATTTTTTACTGGGTCTTTTTAAAGACGGTTGCGGCGTTATGCCACATATGCATATGCATTGCCAACTGTATAAATAAATTCTTTGTCAGTTAAGGCGATTATAATTATTAGTTATCTAAAAAGATCCGCTTTCAACGCATGACAAATATTTTTGTGTAGTATCCATTATGTGTATTTGTTTACCAGTTGAGCACTGTTAAAAATGTGTCATGATATTGTGTTGAGAAAACACCAACACACGATGTTGACCCTTAACATCGTATCCACTTTCTAACGGTATTATAAGCCGCAGGCAATTACCGCTCAATCTTCATTCTTCATAACGACAGCGATGAAAAATAAAATAACGTAGCCCCATGAACATGAGAATTCTTGCAAAAGATTTATAATTAATTCTTTTGTTATTATATGAACAGTAACAGGTCGAGAATAGTAATATATGTTTATAGTACGGTTTTTATTTATTTTGGATCACACCAAATATGGGCGGACGTGTTGCTTAATAAAAGTTCTGATATTGCCAAAGAAACGCTTTGATTCCCTGTCAGTCTATCTCGTTTCATGGGCAGGTGAGTAGATATCAATTTCTGAGATAATATATCATGTAACAAAAAACATCTAGGCTTAGCATTTAACCTACCAAATCAAGATACGGGAAGAACGTAGACGTACCTACACTAGAAAATGTACTTATTAACCGACTTCAAAAAGGAGGAGGTTCTATGTTCGGCTCTCTGTACTTTTTTATGTATGTTCACCGATTACTCAAAGACGCCTAGACCGATTTGGAAAATTCTTCTTTTGTTTGAAAGGGTATATTTCTCAGGTGGTCCCATGGTCATCAGGTCAGGATCTGATGAAGGGATCCTGGAGAAATCTAGGGAACTCTTCGGATTTTATAGGCACACTTGAAGCGATTTGGGTATTTTGAGCTGCATTGAAGTCGGTGACACTTTTAAAAAACAAAAAAATATTTGTGAATATAAGGTCAATTTGAAACTGTTTATTACGTAATTTGAGTATTTTAACAGCATTTAAATTAAATCGGTCCATTGCTTGGTTTGGGAGGTACGATGCCACAGACAGATACACAGATAATCAGACACACATATACACAGACACGTCAAACTTATAACAACCCTCTTTTTGCATCGGGGGTTAAAAATATAAAATAATAAATAGTATTTTCTCATGTTAAATAAAAAGGAAATAAGTAAATTTTTTAAATAAATTGTTTCCTCTCAATGTATAGATTAGTCTATGAGATACAATCTTAGCCTAAGGATTCTTAAGCTTGCAGTTCACATGAAAATAAAATCCACCAAATGTACTTAGTACCTACATTTTTACCGCCGCCCTGGCTAAACATCAGTCTCCGTTAATTTGACATGAAGGTATAAAGCTGGAATCATGACCCAGCAAGCGACGTATATATAACCGCCTTGAATATTACGCCTTACTATTTTTCCCAAGCATATTTTATGACATAACTCTAAGAGACATGAACTCCAAGTTTCTTTTTCAGAAGTCTCTTAAAACTTATGCTGAATTGGTATTGAATTATCAGATTGCGTTAAGTTGGTCTTGCGATCTAAACTGCGAGTTAAACTTCTAAGTTTTGAAGATATTGATATTTTGTATTTAATTATGTTATATTTTCTTACAATAACAGGTACAGAAGATTTCATACAGACAAACAACGAATCCAAAGTAAAGTCTGACTCAGAACAACTTCCTAATAATCAGTTTAATAATTGTGCAATGACTTTTCCGACGTTGCTGATCATTTATGCTTCCGTACATATGTGTTCATTGGTAGAAACCATTGCACATATATGCACGAACACCTCTATGATCTATATCTTTACTAATATTATAAAGCTGAAGGGTTTTGTTTGTTTGGTTGAACGCGCTAATCTCAGGAACACTGGTTCGAATTCAAAAACTTTTTTAGTGTTGGAAAGCCCAATTATCAATATTAAAAAAAAACTGGATGAGAGCTCACGATCGAGCTCAATGGCGTTCACTAGGAAAGGCCTATGTTTTTACCAACATGACACTGAATGTGAATGTATCTTTTAACTTTCATTCATATTAGTTAGATTCCTACATAAATAAATTATATTTTTTTACTTTAGGCAAATGGCTAGATTTTCAAGGTGGCATTATGAAAATTTGTATGTAATTCAGCTATACCGTTTTTATAAACACTTATAATATCATCGGGTAATTGGTTGCCAAGTTTATCATCAGCTTATCGCCGTCCACTGTTGGACTAAGGCCTCGCATCCAGCGAACTGCCCAAGGAGGCCTTAGTTAGCAGGTAGTGTTTAATAAGCATAAATAAAAAAAATGAATACTTTAGAAACCTCAAAAATACCTTCAACGATTAGGAAATAGCTGATGATCTTTGACCGGCTGTACAGATTTTCTTGAATTATGGCTAAAAACAGTCGCAATAAAGTCACCTTTCAAACAAAGAAATCTGAATCAAAATCGATTCATTCGTTTAGGAGCTGTGATGACAAAGACACAGACATAAGTAAACATACAAAGATACACACGTTAAACTCATAACACCCCTCTTTTTCGCATCGAAGATTAATAGTATAAGTAGTAATAACCCTTGAAAAAAAACAAACTAAATAGTGGTAGGCAAAAATCCAAGTTAAGTTGTGTATCATCTATAAAATCGAGGGAATAACCCGTTTTAGTAGGAAATTGCCGGAAAAATTGAGTTAGCAAGGAAATAACTGCAGGACCAAAGGAATATTAAAGGAAAAAGCGATTGCTCTGAACTGAAAATAGAGGACTTTCTCGGTTCAATCAGTGGTGAACAAATAGTGTAAAATTGCGTAGTATTTTTACTGAAATTTATTTCCATGTACTACTAAATGAAGGAACAAGTAAATGTAGTATAGATATTTAAATCAGTTCAGATGCTAATTCAATGGCATTTTCAAAAGCTTATTCGTGACTGATGAATTTTCAATCTGTCTGCAGGGCGTGCATCTATTAAGGTAGAGACCAATCAGAAAGTATAGATATTCATTTCAATAATTGATTTCTTTTTCTTATGTTTTTAATCCCCGACGCAAAAAGAGGGGTGTTATAAGTTTGATGTCGATGTCTCTGTGTGTGTGTTTGTCTGTGGCATCGTAACTCTCAAACGGATGAACCGATTTCGATGCGGTTTTTTTCATTTGAAAACCAGTTTCCTTGCGGTGGTTCTTAGCTATGTTTGGTTAATACCGGTGCAGCAGTGTAAGAGTATCAGCTCTTTTCCAAAATGATGTAAGGTATTTTGTAATCGTTGAAGGGATTTTCAAGTCGGGGGTGTTTTAAATTTTAAATTTATTTATGATATAGGGGGTAAACGAGCAGACGGGTCACCTGATGGTAAATTACTTCCGCCGCCCATGGGCACCTGCAACTCAAGAGTCGCAAGTACGTTGGCGGTCTTTAAGGTGGGAGTAGGGGAAGAAGGGGGGAGAAGTGGGGAGGGAAGGATTATGGCCTCCGGTAACCTCACTCACTCGGCGAAAAGCAATGAAGCATTGCTTCACTGCCGGTTTTCTGTGAGGCTGTGGTATCACTCCGCCGTACGTGCCGAAGCATGGCTCTCCCATGTTCCCCAGTCGACCCGTAAAAGCAATATCCATTTCATTCAATGGGTTTCCTTTCTTACTGACCTTGCCCTTTTAATGTACTCAAAAAGTGAACGGTTAATGTTAATAGGCTTGCTTCGTATTACGGGACCAAATTATATTGAATGGATGAATATATTTATTCGCAAGAAATATGGATAAAAGACATTACAATATTAGTACAGTTAATGAATACTTAGAAGACAAATTTTCTAAATAATTTGATATTATATCCTCAAATATTTACTTTTTTTTTTTATTTCTTCATCCGTTTTTTTATATGAATACTAGCGATCCGCCCCGGCTTCGCACGGGTGCAATGATGATACTAAATATACTACAGAATGTCTTTATATACAAAGTTCACAACTCTTTTGTCATTAATTAAACAATACAAACATGTTTTCTTCAGAGGTTACTCTTGAAAGAGCGACATATAATTGGCCATGTGAAAAACACTCAACGCTCAAATCTAAGCCTGCAACCGCCGCAACCGCTATGTCCCTGCATTTTAAATCTGTAATATCTTCGAAATTACATGTGTACAGGGCCATTTTGAACTATATTAAATGCACAATGTATTTAAGGTACTTAATTGGATAAGGATTAATGCTGTATTGCTTAAAATCACTGCGTAAATAAGCCATTATTTCTCGTAAAAAGTAAAAGAAAAAAAATGGTTATTGTGGGTTATCCCTAAGAGATAGCCATATACTATCGCAAACTTTTTAAGGTGTACAATACTGTAGTACATTATTTTGATATATCTCGTAGGGTTCAGCCAGCGTTTGCAATGTAAACGCAAAAAAATGTGTTTATTTACGACATCACATTAGAAACCTCTAAAGTTATCAGTGTTCCTCTGCTATATTATGCATGTATTACACACATAAACCTTTCTCTTGAATCACTCTGTCTTTTAAAAAAAACCGCATCAAATTCCGTTTCGTAGTTTTAAAAATCTGAGCATACATAGGGACAGACGGACAGCAGGAAGCGACTTTGTTTCATACTATGTAGTGATAATAATGTTGTATAATTTTCTACAGTGAAAGTGAAGGTTGGTTAGTTTTAAATTGTCTGCAACAAATATTGAATAACATTAATATTGTATAATGTACTATATTTGCACGCCACAAGTGGCAGAACATGGTGTGCCAACCTATTCATACCAACATCTACGTATTTTTTTTGACCGTGTTCTTGGAAATAAAGATTTATTATTATTTATTATTTATTTATTATTGATGCAATGCACAGCATGTTTCGTCTGTAGTAGGCATACGAATATAAACTTATTAAATTATAACAAAGCAAAACACATTTTTTCTGATGCAGGTACATAATTGTAACAATTTTATAATTTAATTTTAATTAGATTAGATTATTTTAATATGTATATCAACGAACAAGTCCACAAATAAATAGAAACACAAATGTCAACAAATTAAATAGGTATTATAAATTATTGCAATGTATTGCACATAATCGATTTTTTATTATTTCCAAAATTTACTTTTATTTGGCAACATGTTACCCCGTCGGGGACAAAGGCGTATGTATGTGTGTTATTTTTATACACCGGACCTGCACATTATAAAATACAAGCATTGCTTCACGCCAGTTTTCTGTGAGGTCGTGGTATCACTCCGGTCGAGCGTTCCCATAGGTGCTGAAGCATGGCTCTCCCACGATATAAAATTATTTTATTAAGATCTTTTTAGGTGTCATATCCATATCTAGCTATATTGTATTATTTTGAAATTATGTATAATTTAATCTATTACGTGCTGCGATATTTCCAGTTTCTTATGTAGCGTGTAGATGGTGCACCTTTCTATTGTTTGTTAGTGTCTCCTTCCTGGTTATTCACAACACTGTTGGAATATTTTATGCTTAGTTATTGTTACATAATTTTATAGTCCTAACAGACGTTACCCAGATGTGCAATAACTTATTACTGATATACTGTTGAAATATGTAGTTATCGACGATATTAGACTCGCATCAAACGAAGTATTGAAATCATAGTCTGTAGTGAAATTTATAAGACACTGTTAGCAGCAATCTCACCACTATTGCGATAAACTATCAAATTCAATAAATAACAGTAACTGCTCTGTTCTTTGTACCTCCATCAACACTCAAGTAATTGATATCCAATTATAATGTATGCCTAGCCACATATACTATAAAATCCATAAAATCTACCATTATCACCCTACTATTGTGAACCGACCAATAGCGTGGCACTAGCGGTATAACTAGTCATAATAATATCTATTAACTCATTTTAATTAAATAGTGAACTGTTTTATCATATATTAGAGTTTGCTTCTATTTTTAATAAAATAAATACGAATTTTTGTTGTGGCGACAAAAATTGACTCACGACAAACAATCATTGGTCTTCATTACCTTTATTTTAAAAAGTTTTAAGACAAGATGACGTAAATTATTACAGCTTGCGACGAGGACAAAGGTTGATATTTCAAAAAAATCGTGTAGAACTTTCGTGTAACATCCGCGAACCTTATTAATGAGGAGTATGATGAGGAAAAAAGCAAACTAAAAAGGCTTCACAAAGATACGGATAATTTTTTATTTTTATTTTTTTTTATTTTCGTTTCTACGGATATAACAAGGAATGTAATTACGGCTTCAGCCGCCATTGTTATTTTTTAAGAGTAACGGTAATATCCATATTATTTGTCTTCATGAGCTGACATACCTTATTAGAAATATCAAACGTTTTCTAAGACTGGCCTAGTCTTGCTGTAAAACTGCTGCAAAGTTTTGATAACCATCCTCAGTGGTAGTAAGTAGGCTCTTTATTGATAAGCATGATGGCTTCAGCCTTACTAAGCTTAGTTTTAATACAATTGAAAGTTTTAGTATAATAAAGACACACAGTTGAATTTACATCATTTGATAAGAGATGTTTAAAAAGCCTCGAAGGCAGAATGAAAAATATTTCAAACAGAGTTTTAGGATTCGTTAACACGTCAGAGAGAGAAAGAGAGAGAGAGAGAGAGAGAGAGAGAGAGAGAGAGAGAGAGTTATTTGTTTTATCAATTTACCGTGAGGCTAATGCGCACACGCGCAAAATAATGATAATATAATTTGTTCCAACTGTTTCAAAACGAAAATTATAAAACAATAAATTGCTCCTTGTTTAGAAGGATATCCGATTATTCTGAACAATTTATGGTTCCGTTCCGTTAGTTATGCAACAATTAAGGAAAACACGATAAATTGTCATTGAAAATGTGTTTTTCAAAGTATTTTCTATGATGATCGATACACTTGCGTATTGCATTTTAACGCATCAACCGATTCTTCTGACTTGAAATTCATTTTGAATTTTTTGAATATTCGGAAACAAAAAAGACTAATTGGGTGACAAGTAGAGGACTTTACGGTAAATTACCCATTAATTCCATATTTTGCCGGTCAAATAGGCGGTTGTTTGGGTCGATCTGTGAAAGCTCGCACGGTCATGGTCAATCATTCGTTGTATTGTTTTTTTAGGCTGAAGATTTCTGGCCAATAAATAGTTGTGTACATCTCGGAGTTGACCGTTCTACGTTTCTCTAATTGCCACAGTATAATGCTACACATGAGCAGTTGTTTTGCTAAAAACCGGCTAAAATCTTTCGAAGTACTTTTAAGACGAACAACTTTTGTTGGGTTATGTTAACTTTCAAAGACCCAAAAACTTGACTGCTGTTTAGTTGCCGGTTCGTATTAAGAGTATGCTCTGAAGAGCATTTGACGTATTTCGAAAAGTTACAAAAAACCTTAAAATAGGAAAGTTTTATTAGCAAAAAAATGCCGTGCAAACGTGAACGGTTTTAACACGCAATAAAAACGACTGCAAAAGGATTTAAGTGCTAAAGGATTTTTATATAACTATAAATATAACTGTAGCTAAATTCTGAGTAAGGCGCGAAACCTGGCAATTAATAAATTGACTTGGTGAGTTGTGGGCCTCAATTTTAAGGGACCCAGACCGTTAAAAAACAGTGCAAAATGAAGATAAATGTTTAGCCGGCCCTTTCCCTTTCTTTTACTTCGTATAAATATTGCAATGAACGCGCGTTTCATTTTATTGACTTTACGGAGCTCAATATAACGTAATAACTTATTGTTAGAAGATAAACGATTCACTCACAAAATAATGTTGACTTTAATGTACGAAAAATTTACTTCGGGAATAAAAGTACGGACTGTAAAGCAACTTTAAAAATACTAATTTTTAAATGCACATCAAAAAACTTATCACCCGTCAATTTATTTAAATCGATTACGCACGTAATTAGGTACGAAAATATTATTTTTAAATATAATATACAAATATACTGATTGCACATCAAATAAACCAGAGCGTACAAACGTAATACTCACCACATATAGCTAGGTTTAGGTTAGGTTAGAGCTGCGACCACAACGCACGAGCCGAGCGAGCGCAGCGAGCGTGCCGTGGGAACGGCCGGCGAATGCCAGAACCGAATTCTATTGTAAAATCATAAATTTTTGTAAAAAACAAGTTATATATTGAGTTAGTTTTGTTTTAACAAAAATGAATTACAAAGTTTATTGTGCGTTGTGCGCTAGTTATTATCAGATATGCGTTTATAAAAAAGATCCGCTTCTCAATTAATAGCAATGCGTTACGAACTCAAATTGTTTCTAAAAAATAATATTTTGAGGTAACTATTTTGTTGTGCAATCAGTATTTTTTATTAGTATTGGGATTTTTTATATAAAAAGGAAGATTATTTGATTGACAGTTAAATTCTAGCCCTTTAAAAAGATAGTGTACGCGGTATTGTAGCTAAGTGTAAATCTTTTAAAACTGAATAAAATATTAGTCTATACGTCAAGGTTTATGGTATTTTGATACGTTTATTGGCCGTGGTCCACCTGCGTTGTTCACCCGGGTGGACCACGGGCAATCATTTTTTCCCGTAGATCACCAGAATGTCCACATGTTGACTACGTGCAAATACGAAAGCATAGCATGGATTTAAAAACATAAAATAGGTTGGCATTGTGCAATATAAAATAAAATTTGTTCCATTAAATTATCCGACAGTGAGACCAAGGCACTTGTCGTTTACCGTAACTCACTTGAATTGAAGCTGTCTTTCTGACTGAGTTACCCTTTTAGGATAACTTGAGTTAAACAGCAGTTACCGTACTTTTATCTCTCACCTAATAAATATAGTCACTTAACCTAGAGACGATAGGCCTGGCAGAGTGCTAATGAAACCATTTGAAGGCATCATTAACCGCTTAGAATATGGCAGGCTGTTGGTATCATTTGTTATGAGTACATAAAGCAATACATTGAGTTCCAAACATCGACCATAAAATCTTGTTCAGAGATAGATGTATCAAACGCTCTAAAAGAAAGGTATCGTGCTTACTTTATGTGCTTTTCCGTGTCTCCAGTGAAGAATAAATTTTGTAAAGCCACTTCTCCATATTTTGAACAGCACCACACTCGGCTCTCCTCTGAGACTATACATATTCATGACGCACCGTCATCAACACTTGTTGCAACGGGTATGTGGAATCATACGTTCAAATATTCGACTTTGTATTTGAATAGAGTATTGCCTCGATTTTTTAAGTGATTACCTTAACAAATGTCTACGACACAAGGTCTAAGTTTAAGAGCGGTTTTTATTTGAGAAGTAAGTAATAAATAATGTAACGATTAATATTATAATCATAAATTTAAAGTATCCCCAACTAGAAAACCCCTTCAACGATTAGAAAAGAGCTGATGATCTTCGAACAATGCACTTAAATCGATCGTCGATCAGTCGATTCGATTAGGAGCTACTTTGCCACAGACAGACACCCAGACACGTCAAACAATAAACTTAAAGTAAAATCTTTAAAATTTGGTGACGGCGAACATGATTGCATTTACGATATACATCCAATCAAACCCCCAAAACTATATGTACAACTTTTCATTCCAGTATGTTATATACTAACACAAGTATTAATATACTTAGAGCACAAAATACAAATAGGTATCAGCTAACACAAACGCTAACAAGCCATATGCGGTAGTATGCATGAACGAAAACCAAACAGCATTAGAGTTTGCCTACAAACAGTTTCCATCGGATTACACGTTTTCACAGAATTCGTATTCTAAAGGAAAACACATTTCGTTTTCGACTCCGCTTTGAAATAGAAAGTTCTTAATTTGAATTAGAAATATAAACACTATTCCTAATTTAAAACGTAACGTCGTATTCCAATTTTGAATAGTAACAATTAACTTATTAATTTTTATTATAAATTCTTTTCATTTAATACATAGGCTTATGTGCATTACAATATACTTATCATTAGAGAGACAGAGTGAGGGGAGAGAGAGAGAGAGAGAGAGTGAGGGGGGGAGAGAGATAGTGAGAGAGAGAGAGAGAGAGAGAGAGAGAGGGAGAGAGAGAGAGAGAGTGAGAGAGAGAGAGAGGAGTGCTTGTTTTAGTTCAGTTTAATCTCTTTGATCGTACTATAATTACTAACAAACTAAATGTAATAATAGAATATTTCAGCAGTTGGACTTATTAGAGTTTTCAGTCACGTAAAATAAGATGACGAATTGCATTAAAACCTCATAGTATAATATATTATTGTTATATGTTACATAATAGTGCATTATAATACTTAAGCTGAAAGTAAATTAATTCAAAATACATATATATACATATAACAGTTTATCGCAAACAGACAGACAGAGACGCGGCGGGTGACTTTGTTTTATTGATTAGCGCACGCAATTTGTCCAATTACTAATGATTGTTACTAAATTGGGTGTGTATAGTTTTGTTAATTGTTGCAAGTAAATTTTGTAGAATGAAATAGGGTATTAACAAGTTGCAAGAGAAGTTGAAAATACACCTTAAACAGATTTTCCAGTTCATTTTCCATTTTCCATGTGCAAAATTACTGTTCATTAGTCAAAGTCGGACTGTTTTTTACGAGGGAAGTCAAATGCAAGGCAATCAAATGCGAGGCGGTATGTAGATATATACATATATATATATATATATATATATATATATATATATATATATATATATACTTACATATCAGTTGCCTATGTATGTAATAGATGAAGTCGAAATTTGAAAATACGAACCTAAGAATTTTATTTTAATAAACGAACAGTATTTAAGCCACCGGTGAGTTCTTGGTAACTACTGGTGGCGTCATATACATTAAATTATCGGCTTCATCCTGCAGTTTGAACTTGAAATATTTTATAGATTTTTTTAATTTAAATTAAACAGAACTCTAACAGTTTTTATTTATGGTAAGTTTCTTTTTTGCTTTTCGGGTGGCTAAAGCGTTGTAAAATATTGCCAACGTTTTCATATTTTATAAATTGAGAGGATGCGGATAATTCATAGGAAAGTATCATATTTCATATATAATACTTGGTCCATGTGGTAAATTAGTCCACAATTTAATCAATACATGTCTAGAATATTGTCTGTTAGTTATGGAAACAATTTTTTGATATCAACACTAGACTCACTCACTCTAGTAGTATTTAAGAGTGAGTGACAAATAAATAGGGAAATAAAAAAACGAGCGAATAAAAAAACACTTAGCGACTGATGGTATGATACTGTGCTAATAACTTGAGGGGCTTGAATATGGGTTAGCGAAAAATAAACTAAACTGATGACTAATATTGATTCATAAAAAAAAAAACAAAACGAGCTTCTAAAAGCCTGATGCGTATTACTAAGTGAGCGACAAGAAATACAGAGAGGGCGACTTTAATATTAAGTTGGAGACGATTTAACATAGTAGGGTAGGTCAATTGAGCAGAAATGGGTAGATTTAGGTTAGATTAAGAATAAACCCGGACCTGGAAAGTGGAACCGTCTAGTTTATTTCCAAAGAAATAACGAAAATTAAAGAATTTATTTATACGCAAATTTGATACTTACCCATAGGAGCCCATAGGAGATTACAAACAATTATCTGAGCTAGTGACCCGTGAGCAAGCCACGATTACCTAAACTTGTTCACAGGAAAAGAAATTCAATGCGAGGTCAACGCTGGCGGCTCGAAGCGTCTGTCCTTGCGACTTGTTGATGGTTATTTAAATTTTGCTTCCCAATTCAAACAAATGCAGTTTACCGTGAGCGTATTCAAGGGAAACTGAATTTGTTTCAATTGGAAAGGAAAATTGTTGGGAGGTATGGTATGAAAACTATTTTACCAGCTCCACAGCGAGTGAGAATTTAAGTTTCTATAATATTGTTTTGAAGCGAAGTTTATCGCTTTGAGGCGAGTTCCGTTAAACGCTTCGGAGGTGTTGAGTTCCGAAGTAATATAGTCGGAATACCCACATTCAAAGCGATGTTAAGAGCATGGAGTCCGGATGCACTAAAGGTTATTAAGAAACTCTACCGGATAGGTGGCAGTATCGCCTTTATCTAGAACCGTGTTTATAGACCTTTATATAGCTCATTCCCGTAAATTTTTTCCAATACTTTGGTATATAGCAGCCAATGATGATAATTTTTCGGCGTCAGTATTTCTCGTTCACAAAGCCAAAAATTCTCTTGACGTGTCACTTGGAATATATCTCCATAAACGAATAAGTTTGATTGATTCGCAATAAAAATTCCAGGTAGGTACACATTGATTTAAACATTCAAGAGAACAAAGTATGAAACTTGTAATTATTCCATAAGCAGCAAAATTTCCACTTGAATGAAAGCCAAAGGCTGACCCGTATTTGGCCGGTCTTTGTTTTGTACCAAATGATCCTGAAAATGTGGGTACGATGTGATCGATGAGGTGGTCTAGGTTTAATAGGAGCATGGTTAGCATATTCACTTCTCTAATACGTTACTTTTGATATTTCACTAAAATATTTTTTTGTTTTCAGAAGTGAGGTTAAATTAATGTAAAAATGTTTATATAAGTCGTATAAGGCTATGTGTAGACAAACTAATATTAATTTTAAAGACGAATTTACTCGAGCCTGGAAAAAATAACTCGAATATATAAAATAAATACTTGAACGTTAAATACTTTGAGCCAAACTGGCTGAATTTAAAACAAACTTTAACAGGCATAAGCATGATGAGTTCAAATGATAGAAATAAGGTCAAATGTTGATCGCCCTCAATAAAATGTGTTTTGAACATAAAGTACATTGTACTGAGGACCTAAAAATGTAATAAAAGTAAACTGGCAGCTTTGTAGTCAAATGTTACGATATATACTCGAATATCAGACCGTGAGATCGTATCATTTGTCCCTTTAAATGCGTAAAAAGGTCATTTTATATTGATGTACATCTTTTTGCCTATTGAAGTATTTCGAGGAAGTAATTTTGTATACCCTGCCTAATCAGTTATTGTAACAGGGAGCTGCCCGAATATTAAATGAAATTAGACTGCGCAGATGACGGAGTTATTTAATTGGTCAAGATTTAAATCATCTGTATCTGGGTGTAATTTATCTATAATATGTATGTATTTAGTAATATATAAGTATGTTTATCAGCAATCTGGTTATCATAGTACAGGCTCTGTGCTAGTTTGGGATCAGACGGCCGTGAGTGAGATGTGTCAAGTTATTATTATTTAATAGCGTGTCTTAGTATGTGATCCTTTTAAAATTTATTATTAATTATAATTCTCGGTAGGAATAAAGTCAGACAAATAAAAACCGTGGACACTCGGTTTTATCGCCTAATTTCAGTGTTCTTTTCAAATTAGTGGAAAAACTAAGATCATGCAATAAATGCACACAAATTTATAATGAATAGATTTTAAGTGCTTCTCTTAGAATTTTCGACCTTTTACCTTTTATTTTTAGACGTGGCTATCAAATATTTGTTTATTTATGGCTGGGTTCCGCCCGCCTTCAAATTATATTTAGTATACTATAAGCATTCTCTCCGTTGTAGTACTGTTTTAATAACGTTAAACGCAGAAATATGTTTTATTATAAGCTAAACATTCTCATCTTTGTGGCTAATTTTTCGATACAGTGGGGGTGGGAATATTATTAGATCCCTACAAATGTAAAGTTCAATAAATACATATTACGTTTAAGGATGGTATTGGTTGAAAGTAAATATCTAGGTATACATCGGTATTATATAAATTAAATACTTTGTTAAAACTGTATTTTGTTATAATTATTATTTATCCATAAGGTGTTATTTATTGTTATAAATATCATGGAAAACTCATAATGCCGCTACAATTTTTAAATATCTTACGTTATACCTTTTGTATTATATAACTCTAAAGACCAGCAATTTCCTAGCTTAAGATTAATTAGCTAGCTTTAAGCCTCGGTAGCACAATGTTTAAGGCGTCGCCCTTGTGATCGAGTGACAGCGAGTTCGAACCCCACCTAGTGCACTAGCGACGTAATCTATTAAAAAAATGTGTTTAGTAAGTTCTGTGGAGGAAGAGTAACAATTTAGTAACAATATTATAAATAAATAATAATTTATCAACTACTGATAACTTCACAAGCGAAATTTCAATATGTATATCTTAATTCGGCAATCGAAAAACAAACCTTATTTAAAGAGAATAATACACACGTTATTACTATGTCAATTATTGCAAGTTAAGCTTATTGCATTAACTTTTGGATATTTAGTACAAAATAGCCAAAATGTTGTAAAGTAAAGCTACAGAAAGCTGAAGCTGTGAAGGTAAATCTAACAAAGTCAACCGTCAGTTAATAAAGTAAAAAGAAAGCCGACTCGAGCTATCAACAGCGTAATTACATTCGAGTAACTTATTAGCAACATATTTCCTAATGAATCCTACAGCTGCCCGAAAATTATTTGCGTCATTATCTTGCAAATAATACCTCTAATAAAAAAATGGTAGAGAGTAAGTGGAAGGATCGATCTTGCGTCCTTGGACAAAGGAAATTAGTCCTTAGACAAACGTTTGGTACGTCTACGTAATAAACTCTTATGATATGGTACAAGTTACTAGCTAAGCGGGTGAATATACAGCTTTATTAAGTGAAATACTAAATAGAAATGCAATAAATTTGTGAGACTAAACCGCTAAAATTAATTTACTATGATATACTGCCAAGTCTTTATCTTTTTTATCTTATCATTTTGAATAGGATTATATTCTCTCACCTTGATAGAGCTGTGGAAACAGTAGCCTCAACCTCTGTAACTCTTACGATCTTTAAAGTAAATCAGGGGAGTTCTGAAATTTGAAAGTATGAGGGTTGAGCTACGGCAATATTCTGTAACAGACCAGTCATAAAGAACGTCACTGTTGAACGAGGGCACATCTGTCTCGTACATGATTTACTATTCTTGTGCTTCTCTCGGCAGAAAGCCATAAATGAACCAATGAAGTTTGTGAAACATGTGGTGCGTTTTTAGGAAGCAAACGCTACTTACTTTTGACATGAGTCTTATGAAGAAAAGTCGTTTGCGATAGCAAAGTTATGTAGCAAATTATTTTGTGACAACTTGCTGTTGACGTCATCAGCAAGTTGTCACATTTGGCCATCAAAAACTAGTACTGGTTCCCATAAATGTTTACGAAAACTGTCTATTTTATGCCAATTTTCTTGCTCAGATATAGTAAAGCTGTGAACAGTATCATGGCTAAGAATTACAACTCATTAGAAAGCCAGGTGGTGCGTTTTAAAGGTTCCGTATGTTCGAATGAAATATCGGAACCCTTATAGGATCACATGGTACTCCATCTAGGGCATAATTAAACACTCATTTATAGTTTAAATTACAAATACTTAACTACAAGAAGTAATCTATAATAAACAAGTAGCTTAATACTTAAAACCTAATTGCTTCAATCATACAGTCATTTGAGTACTACTGATTATTTGAGTTAAACTTTATGTAGGTAATTTGAGGAAAATTGTATTTTATAAAAACTTTTACACTTCTGGAAGAAACATGCCCATGGGCTTTTCTAAACGTTTGAACCTCTAATGTAATTACATTCATGTCGAAAACTCGCACTAGACGTAGAGTTTTTGTGGGGTTTTATGTTAAAAATGTAATCAACGTGATTTATATGCAAAAGGAATCTTCAAGGCATCTCCTCATTTAATTACTAAGGGATGGAACCATTTCAACCTGTAAGAAGCTGTATTTGTACAATTAGGTAATGCGAGCATTTATTTATTAAGAAAATACTTGAAATGTATTTAGATTCAATACTTGCTCTTGGAAAAGATTTGATAGGAACAGTATTTATTGTGACCGTGTCCCATTATTCAATCACTTATTTTCTATAAATAAGTTTGTGATATGTGTTTTATTGAATGACGCCTACACAACGAGTTCGAAATACAGCGTTAGATAAAATATTATTTATTTTTTTAAATAAAGTAAAAAGCAAAATAAATAATGTAATGTAAAAAAAAATAAAAATTTGTTTTGTGGCTTTGACATCGCCGACCTACTCTATTTATTTCATACTAAAGTCGTTGCATATTCGTAGATAATTAAACCTTACCTCGAAATTGCGAACTTGTTGAGTCAAGTGCACAGAAGTCAGAACAGTTTAAGTTCCTATTGAAATAATTGTAGACCTTAACTTTAGTTTTGGTAGTGGGAAAAAAATCTCTGAGACTTAGACTCGGACGGATTAATTATAAGAGACATAATCTATACACAACCTTATCTTCTGGTAGACAGAATTAAAAATAGTATTACTCTAGTACCAGCAACCACCGCAGACTACGAAAATACTTGTGGTAGAAATATCCATGCATGGTGGTCATTCCTATAACATTATGTCGTAAAAAATATATATTTGATGATTTGCAACTATTGCAGAACACGCTAAAATGTAATATCCTTACTTGGTAAGAAGAGCATTAATTACATAATCCCTAACGAGCTCATTAGGTTACTTGGCGCTTACAGAAATTTGGGTTGAGTTACTTTTAAGTAGATTCATTAACTCACATACATTTCTCTTATTAAGTAAAACCTCAGAGCCTGTAATAAGATTTAAGGCTTAAGAGGTGTTAATTAAGACGTCATCGTGTTATATGAGAATAGTAAATTAGAGAGTGTTTTAATAAATGCAAGGCAAGAAGGTAAGCTTTTTAAAATGATTGATGATGGCTAAGAGAGTTGGCCGTAAAGTACAAGTGTCATCTAGTATACTATGTGAGATGTGTTTATTATTTGCGTGACAAAGCTTACGGTGACCAGCTTTTGTCCACCAATGTAGATTTTTCACTGAATTCAAGAATCCCAAATGACCACAGTCCACAGTACCTTTTTTTCTGGCATCGAGCCGGCAAAACTATGGGATAATTGCTCCAAGCTGGAAACAAATTGCTGGGCAACCCTTCTTATAGTCCGGATTTAGCACCATCCGACTTTACACTATTCCCTTATATACAAAAACAACGCACGCACGCACGGGATGCAAGTTTTCGAGCGATAAAGAGCTTATAAGAGCTTTTGAGGAAATATGCGGCTGTGTTTCAAAAGGATACTAGAGCAATGTTTTCAGCACCTGGTTTATACATATGAAGACCTGTATTGATTTGCCAGAGGAGATTACTTCGCAATCAGAAAATTCATAAAGTGCACACAAAACTTAAATAGCGCCCTAGTACCACTATCTTAATACCTTTAAATATTTCAAGATAATCATTTGTTTATTAAATGTTAAACAGATCAAAGAAACATTATTTGTTTCCACATTTATATGCTTACGTTTACGCTTGCTTCGTGTATTTACGCACACATAGCGCTCATTATTATTAAGTTGAGTCAAGATTATCCAAAATTGTCCACAATGGATAACGTATTTGTGTGTGAGTACTACACTTGATTTGTATTCATACGTTACCTAGTTATTTAAACAAAACTGTAGCCAGTACAGAAAAATTGTTTAGTCGCATTATATGCAATGAAGTGTCCATTTCTCCTGTAGATATTATGTGATTTTCTTTATGAAAAATCAAATTATCTTAAACCTGAGAAACAGAACCATTAAAAAAATTTGAATCTTCATACCTACCTTTTCTTATATTTTATATTGTATCTTTGTAGAAGCTCTTTGTGTCGCAGACAGTTTTTATTTGAAGCCTTTCCCTTCACGTTCGCTTTCAATTTTGATAATTTAATTTATTTCTCAATTTAGGCGAGTAAATATTTACCCACGTTCCACACGCTATCTGACGTTAATCCACCATTTTGAAATTGAATTTAACCAAGTTTTCAATAGAGTACAAAGAGTTTGTAAAAGAGATTTGATGTTTAAAAGAGTTTCATGGAAATGACAATTATGACAATATTGGCTTTATTATAAAGTTACTTTCGATTATTTGTACGGCTATATAAACTTTCTATTCAACTTGGATAATTACTTATTCTGTTTACAGAATCAGAAATAATATTGTTCGTGGATTTCTATAATTTAATGTAATAATGTATTAGATTCGTGTTTAGTCGTATTATGAAGTTTTTAACCGACTTCAAAAAGGAGGAGGTTCTCAATTCGATTGGTATTTTTTTTTGTTTAAAAATATTTTATTTTGAAAAAAAACATGTTTTTATTACAATGTTATTAATATTTTTTTGATAAAGATAAAATTTTATAAAGTGAACAATACACAATGATGAATTTCGGACGAGTCTAAGCGAGTACAATTTAAAACGATAACTTTAATTGATTCGAAAATTTGCGAAAGTAAAAATTAATTACCATCTTAAATTTAATATTTCAAGAGCATCCGTTTTCTCCATAATTCACGAAAGGCTTTGAAAATTTCAAGAACTAAATCGGGGGGATGATACTTATATCAAACGAAACCAACTCTTCATAGTCCTTACAGTTGTGGTCTTGTATAAAACGAACCTTTTACTGTACTAATAGTACGATTATCACTGAAAAAAAAATATTTAACTTTTATAAAATAAATAAAACTGTAAATTTAGTAATGTATTGTGTTGAGTTAGGCAAAATACTTTGAGTTCATTTAGGGCCCTAACCCTCCCTTCCCACTCACCCTCTTCCACCATTCTCCTACTACCACCTTAAAGGCCGGCAACGCACTTGAGTTGCAGGTGCCCATGGGCGGTGGTAGTCATTTACCATCAGGTGACCCGTCTGCTTGTTTGCCCCTATACCATTGAAAAAAAAAAAGGAATCCTACCTAACAATTTTCCCCTGGGTATCGTCATTATGTGAGACAAACATAGGCAGTTCTACTTTAAACATTTTTCTTTATTATAAGACAACTACCGCATTATTAATGTTCCTGTGACGTGGGGGGCTTCACAAACATTTAAACAACAGACACAAAGAACACCCAGACTCGGGACAACTATTTGTGGATCACATTAACCTTAAATGTTGTGTGGATTACGATAGTTTTTATTTTATTAAATTAGTAGAGACTTGAATTGTCAAATGAGAATATGCTCTTTTAAAAAGACGTTCTTCAAATGAGTGTTAAACAGTGTTTTTTTGCGTAATAAGGATTTTATCTGGAGCTACTCTGTAAAGTCAGATCTATTTCCAGTGTATGTTATTAATGGTGTACAATAAAGAATATTCTATCTATCTAAAGTCTGGTAGAGATCTCTTTTAGCTTATAAGACCGCCCATTGTACCCAACACTAACATTAATATTAAGATCATTTGTATTCTACGTCTAAATTACCCAAAAACTTAACCACAACAAGTCAACAAAAAACAGTTGAAATTTGTAGTAATACAAAGTGTCCGAGCTTCAGTTACTACATTTTTACAAAACTAGAATGTTTAGTTTTTTATGCCCTTAGTAGATGCAAAAAAGACAGTATGTGGCCAGTATGCGAAAAGAAGTTCACATGATGACAAAGCATAAATTCCCTTTTTTAAAACAAGTTTTGTTCATTTGCAAAATAATCTTGATTAATGTAAGAGTATCGAAAGTCTTCTTTCCTTACTATTTTTCTCAAGATGATCCTAATAGGATTTACCATTGAGGATCATAGGTATTCGTTTCAATGACAGAGGCCATACTGCCTAATCCGATGTAAGGCCATTCCTTACAATGGCATACTGGGGTGAATCAATGCTTTCTATAACTCACTTTTATTCGTCACATTTCTTTTTTTACCCTTAAATCTTGGTCCTAAATTACTTCCGAACTCAGTTCGGTCTCAATGAATCTATTGAAAAGATTGGAAGGGCTTGGTAAAATGAAACAATTCTCTTTAATGACAAGTGTCGACTGACTTCACTTATGATTTATTAAAAAAGACAAGATGGCAGACCATTGACACTACACAGTTTAATCACTAGATGGCAGTATGTGTACATAACTATTTTGATACCTTTTTTAACACTCCTACTTATCAAAATAAACAAATATTCTAATATCATTACAATATGTGTAGCATAACATTTTCATATAAAAGTAGCTATACATTTTTAGTACTTCTAATACCAAGAGCTTCTAAGAAATAATAATGTTTTACATTTTGCAAGCTTTTGGTTAATAAATCTGCTGGCATCTTTGCTGTCTCTAAATACTGCAATTTAATAATTTTATCTCTAATACAATCTCGACAAAAATGATATCGTACATCAATATGCTTGGTACGGTTGTGAAATAAATTATTTACAGACAACTTCAGAGCACCCTGATTATCATTAAAGACATTGACTGTATACAATTCTCCTGTTATTTCACAAATTAAGGATCTCAAATACATTGCTTCTTTACATGCTTCTGTGATACTCATATACTCGGCCTCAGTGCTTGACAGAGCAACTGTATTTTGTTTCTTAGATGCCCATGAGATAGCACTACCAGACAAAGTGAAACATAAGCCCGTATATGACTTTCTGTCAACACTATTATTTGCCCAGTCAGCATCAGCAAACCCTTCTAATTTCGTATTACTACCTTTAGTGTAAATTAAACCGAAATGTTTTGTTTTTTTTAAATATCTTAAGACCCTCTTAGCGTACAACCAATGTTCGGATTCATTACAGTTATTAAACTGACTTAAATATACCACAGAAAACATTATATCTGGTCTGGTTAACACAGCCAGATACATTAAACATCCAACAAGTCGTTGAAAAGGATATGTAACATTACATTTTTCTGTTTTATTTAAATTCAACTTAGTTTCCAATGGAGTATCAGCGGTTTTACATTCTAACATATTAAATTTTTTTAGTAATTGATTTACATAATTTTCCTGACTCAATGTGATAGCTCCATTAACTTTATCTACATTTACACTCATTCCTAGAACCTGTTTCACTTGCCCTAAGTCTTTGAGCTTAAATTGTGAAGCCAAAACATTTTTTAAATTTTCTGTTTCAGAGGCATTATTGGAAAACACAAAGAAATCGTCAACATACAGGGTTACAATTGTTTTACAATTATTATTATTTTTTGTATACAGACAAGGCTCAATTTCAGATCTCTTATAACCCATAGCAATAAGACAATTATCAACTTTTCTATACCAGGCCCTTGAAGATTGTTTAAGGCCATATATTGCCTTTTTTAATCGTAAAACCTTACCATCATCTTTGCAATTAGGAAAATAATCTGGTTTTTGCATATATATAACTTCTTCAAGGTCCCCATTCAGAAAAGCAGTAGTTATATCTAAATGTGTAATTTCTAGATTAAATTGAACAGCCAATGCAAACAAGAGTCTAAGGGTAGTGTGTCGCACCACAGGTGAAAATGTTTCCATATAGTCTACACCCTCTTTTTGCATAAAACCCTTAGCCACAAGCCTTGCACGAAAGCGGACATTGTTCTCATTGTCATATTTCTTTTTGAGCACCCACTTACACTTCACTAGATTACTATTAACTGGAGCGTCCACTAGCTCCCACGCACTATTATCTTCAAAACACTGTATTTTTTCACTAACAGCATCAATCCATTCTTTTCTTTCAGGTCCTTTCAGCGCATCTTCTAGAGATAAGTCACTGGCTCCGTTGAACATTTCTTCACTAACACACATATTTGAAAAACCATACCTTTCAACTGGTTTTCTTTCTCTTACAGGTCTAAGTTTAACAGGTTTAACTTGGCTACTTTCTGAGTCACTTTCACTTGGAACATAAGTTTCATCGGAAAAGGATGTAGTGATGTTTTCATCTTCCTCTATATCACTTTGCTCTTCTGAAATTGATATATTCTGCTTAGTTGCTTCCACTGGCACAGCAATATCATTGTTTCTTTCATCCTCTATGATTATGACATCTCTACTTGTTGTTATCCTTTTATTTATAGGATTATATATTCTATATCCTTTAATGTTTTCAGGATAACCAACTAATATGTGTTGTTCTGACTTCCTATCCCATTTTTGCCTTTTTTCTTTGGCAATATGAGCCATAACCTTGCTGTCAAAAACTCTCAAATGGCTTATATCTGGTTTGGTTCCTGTCCACATTTCATACGGTGTTTTTCCATCCAAACCTGATGCTACAATTCGATTCTGTAGATATACTGCGGTATTTGTTGCTTCAGCCCAAAATTCTTTGGCTAAATCTGCGTCAAACAACAAGCACCTTGCCTTTTCTACTATTGTGCGATTACGACGTTCACACAATCCATTTTGTTCAGGACTGTAGGGGTTAGTTTTTTGATGAGTAATGCCTTCCTTCTGCAAATACAAATCAAACTCTCTATTACAAAATTCGAGGCCATTGTCACTTCTGATATATTGAATCCTTTTATCTGTCTGAATTTCTGCCTTGGCTTTAAAATCTTTAAAACAATCTAAAGCTTCGCTTTTGTTTTTTAGGAAATATACAAATGTCATTCTTGAGTAATCGTCTACAAACAGCAAAAAATATCTCGAACCACCAATGGATTGTACTTCCATCGGTCCGCAAATATCTGTGTGTATCACTTTAAGTTTATCATTACTTCTTTTGCCAATACAATTAAAAGGTAACCTGCACTGCTTACCTTCACAGCACACTGAGCATGATGACTTTGCAATGTCAACTTTTTCTCCCAAGTTCATACCTTCTACTGCTGAAGACATTTTGTTTAAGTAGTTGCTATTCACGTGCCCCAATCTGCGGTGCCACATACTCCCTGAAACAGCTGAAGCTACCACTGCACTTTCAGGCACCCTCAACTTATAAACTCCATTGACAACATAAGCCACAGCAACTAACTCGCCATTCTTATTGTAGATACTGCAGTCACTCTCAGTAAATATAACCTTATTTCCATTTTTCAGTAATTGGCTAACCGACAATAAATTTGTTGTCAAGTCTGGAACACAAAGTACTCCCTTTATAGGCACTTCAAATTCATATTCATCTGTCTTCGTGACAATGTTTACATCGCCAGTACATAAAACTTGTAATTTATTATTATTTGCAACGATTATTTCGTCTTTCTGTTCGTAACACGGATTAATGACCCAACTTTTATTGGCAGTTAGATGTGTACTTGCACCCGAATCAATATGCCAATCGTGCTTACTAAATTTTCCGTTTAGAAACACAGCACTAAATGCGTTCGTTTGTCTTCTCACATTTTTCTTTTCATTGGACTGATTAATATCATTGTTCGGACACTGATTCCGGTAATGGCCGGATTGTTTACATTTGTAACATTTGACGTGTGATTTCACAGACGAGCCGCCATCTTTACCATTACTGACCATAGACATAGACTTATTTTTGTTCTTAGGTTGCCACTTCTGCGAACTTGCAAATGCACTAACTTCACGTTTATCGCTGACATCCGTTTCCGCCATATCTAACAATTTTGTTTTAATGGCGTCCGTTGTAATGCTAATACCTGAGTGTTCGATGGCCATGACCATAGGCATGTATTTTTCAGGCAATCCAGCTAAAAGCAGGCATCCAATCCACTCATCACTTATTTTAAAACCGGTTCCACTTAATTTATGTCCAGTTTGAATCATTTGAGTCACGTACGATGTCATTGTATCACTGTTTTCTAGACGAATCGAGGTCAAAACACGCAATAAACTGATTTTTCTCGTAAATCCCGAATCGTCAAATAAACTCTTCAGTTTATTCCACAGGTCTTGAGATGTTGACACGTTTTTGATATGCACGTACAACTTTGAGTCGATAGTCATTATGAGTTTAGCTTTTGTTTTTTCGTCATCCTCGGCTGCCATTGTTTTCCCCGCAACTGGTTTGATACAGTGTAGCATTCCTTCTAGCACCAGAAAGTTCTCCGCGGCAAAAGTCCATTCGCTGTAATTTTCTCTGCCCTTCAACTTAGGCACGTTGACAAGGTAGTTCGTAGTCATAGTGATATTTTAAAACGACCACCTAATTCCGTCAAAATTACTGTTGTTAGTATACTAGAAAAAATTAGACTTTTTGAATAAAAAAAAACGTGGTACTGGGCCCATAACCTAAAATGAAACAATTCTCTTTAATGACAAGTGTCGACTGACTTCACTTATGATTTATTAAAAAAGACAAGATGGCAGACCATTGACACTACACAGTTTAATCACTAGATGGCAGTATGTGTACATAACTATTTTGATACCTTTTTTAACACTTGGATTTGGAGAATAGTATTTCTATAGAAATAAATTTGAAATTTGATGAATTTTATTTATAAACTTATTGCTGGTCTGCTAGGGAAATTCGAAACGTCCACGTCTATACCACGATAATATAACAATATAAATCATTGTTTTCAAAATGTATTTTTAGACCCACGACCATTATGAAATGAAAATGAAATGCAAGTTCCTATCGTCTAATAACGTTGAGACACTCTAAGCAATACCTTAATTCGACCAATAAAATTTATCCCTTCCAGGTCAAATGAAACCCTTTCCTTTAGTTTCAATGTGATCGGGTGAAAACACATTGTTACACGCATGGGTTCAATCTCACCACAATACGGATACTATCACAGATCCAGATTAAAATAACGACCTCATAAATACTTACAGAATAAATCACTGCGGTAAAGGTTTTAAATATATCGTTCGTATGTGTGATAACATTTTCAGAATCGCTTTGGTAACGTTAAATAATATTATACTTATCATAAAACTAGTTATGTAAAAGTTACATGTGTAAATCGGGACTTAGTTGTTGCAATGTTTATAATGTAACTTTTTGAACGAATTGCAACAATCAGTTATCACGGATGGACTGATGAAAGTCCTTAGTTGCGAATTTCCGAAACTACCCTCACTTGGTCTTCATTATTGTTCGCACTATCGGTAATTTGGTACACTACACTTACGACGTGTATTAAATTGAATCTTTCCAATTTAGATATAACCGCGATTAAAACCTGCAATGTGTGAAAATTTTAAATATTTATAGTTATGTAGGTATTGTAAATTTAATTAAAAGTTAATTTGATACAACTCAAATAGAAAAAACAGACGATAATATAGGTATAAAATATACCTGGGCTGATTGATAACTGGCCAAAACGACGAACTTAAAAAAAAGATACGCAAAAAAACTTATTACATTATATTCTGACATCTTTTCGAAAATAGAACGCCGAATTTGAATTTAATCGAAGTTATGGAATTTCTATGAGAGGACCAAGAACTTTCGCTGTCGTGAATTTTTTTAACAAAGGAAAGAAACAAAATTCATGCGGTGATAAAGTTTTACGTTTTAAAAGAGAAAACAGCAACCCAGATTAAAGCCAAGCTAGACAGTGTTTTAGGTAATTCTGCTCCTGCATTGAGTACCTTTCACACCTGGGTAACTGATTTTAAAGTGGAAGACAGAGCTGCGAAGACGCCCACAGGTCTGGCCGTCCAAATGAAGTCACGCATCCGGACATGATTTAAAAATTTCACTAAATTGTATTGAACGATCGGCGCTTGAAGTTGCGAGAGATGGCAGAGATGGTGAGCATTCCGTCTGAACTCGTCTTCAATATTTTACACTAACATTTGGGAATTATTGATGATTAATGATGTGAATGATTGCTCACTGTTGACCAAAAGCAACGTCGAGTGAACGATTCATCGCAGTGTTTGGCGCTGTTTAAGCGAGATCCTAACGAGTTCTTGCATCGTTGTGTTACAGTAGATGAAACCTGGATACATCATTATACTCCTGAAACAAAAGAACAATCTAAGCAGTGGACTGAGAGCGGAAAACCTGCGCCGAACAAAGCAAAAACGGTTTTGTCGGCCGGTAAAGTGATGGCGACTGTTTTTTTTTTGATGCTCGAGGGATTATTTTAGTGGATTATCTGCAAAAAGGAAAACAAATGGAGAGTACTAAGCAAGCTTGCTGAAAAATTAAGTGAAGAAAACCGAAAGAAACGACCTCATTTCGCCAAGAAAAAAGTTTTGTTCTACCATGACAACTCGCCTGTGCCATGTTTGCAGTCGCCAAACTCCATGACTTACGGTTCGGATTGCTACTGCACCCACCCTATTCCTCACATCTGGCTCCGTGCGACTTCCACTTATTCCCAAACCTGAAGAAATGGTTAGGTAGCCAGAGCTTTTCATCAAATGATGAAGCCATTGTTGCCTTAGTCGAGTATTTTGAGAGGTTGGAGAAAACATTTTACCAAACTGGTGTAACGGCATTGGAGAAGCGCTGGACTAAATAAAATAAATTTATTATGAATATATTATTAAAGTTTTTCTTTGTCGTTTCGGAAACTTATCAATCAGCCCTCGTAGCTAAATATCTAAGATCAAACCCGTTTCACTTCACCCTACTATTCACCAAAACATACGACCATAGATCTAACTTTAGATAATTCCAGATGATTGCCTAGCGCTCAGACGCCTTCATCGTGTAGGCGTGACACAAATTGGTAGGTTGAGGTTTGTACATACGAGACATAAATTTTGTTTAGACGAAAGTGTATTTTTTAAATCAACTATCTTTGTTTAAATAAATTAAAGCGGAAAATTAAAATTTTGTAATTTAATTGAATAGAAATAAAAAAAAAATGTCCACCAATTAAAATTATTTAAATGCTATTAATATTAGGTACCCATCGAACTACCAAAATAAGAATAAACTAATTGTAGCAAAATTATGAGTAAATGATCACACGTTCAGAAATCTTCTTAAGTTCAGTGTGGAACGCACAAAGTTATGCTTTGATACTTGGTCTGGACTTACGACCTTATTTTGAGTGTTTAAGTTGTGTGTGTTCCAATATATTTAAAGTGTCTGCACATGATAGTACTTCATAAATTAATTAGTTCTTAACTAATTAGTCATCTCAGTAGATAAGTTATCACATCGGTACACATAGTTTCCGTTCTACAATAAATGATTACTTCATTGGTTTCATGAGTGAAATGCACATTCATGAAGTTAGAAGGTAAAATTATTTTGATTTCTGTAGGGTAGACATGCAGTTAATTAAGACTATTCACGTAACAGAGTGTTGTCGGTTGCATGTTATTGCTTGTAAGTGCCGTGTGATTAAAGCTAATAGCGGTGTTTTGGTTGCTACTTACTTTTTCTCAAATGCAGTGACGTATAAATATCGAAGCGAAGGCGAACATTATTGTCCTTTATTTGCTCGCTCCATCCCATGGTTGCCTGTAAGAGATTGAATCAGTGCGATAAGGCCGCCAATTGTATAAGCCAACCAACACCAACATACCACATACAACATCGAATAAACGATTACAGTTTTGTCATAAAATCATCATCAACTTAATATTATTGTCCTCACGAACATACAAAATACCATTGTCCGGCAATAAAATGATGCGATTAAAAGATGTGAAAGCGATTAGGAAAGACCTTAAACGACATAACTGTGAATTTATGGTGGAAGTGATAATAAAAGTTTGTAGCGAATGAAAACTTATTTTCGATAAATTGTGCTACTGAGCGAATATACTGGGTACAGAGGAGTTAGTTGTTACGACAGATGTACACAGGCTATTGGTAAATCTTATTATTAACCTGTAACTGTGGATGTCTGGTCTCAGAGACCCCGCGTTCCTTAGAATTGCACGAATAACTCACTTCTCCACTTTCCCTGATGCGGAGCTGCTCAGTACCTTTCTAGTAAGTCGCGAAATGAGTGTAGATGGAAGTGGTTGTTACGCAGGCTTCAAGACACGTGAATTTTGGCTCTCGAAATTTGACTGGAGCCCGTGAGACCCACGTCCACGCGGTCCACTTTTGCCATGTATGTATGGAGTGCTCATCTCATGAGTGCATGAATGTGTACCTATTATTATATCTGTATTATATCTGTTGTAATCTTTGGAAAAGAAAATGTTATATTTATTGTCGTGTTAAACGTTCGGCGCCGTCAAGACCAGCTGGTTGCATAAAACGTTTTAATGTTGTTTGATTGGTTACATTGCAGTTTTTGGCCGTATGCGGTATTTATTACATTTTTTACCGTAAAATATTCTGTTTACTCACTGTGATATCACTTTTAAGTAAAAAAAAAATAAAATAAAAAAAAAACATTATGAATTTTCCGGCAGAAAATACCAATGATTTTCCACTCAGAATGAAGGTTTGAATACACTATTTCTGGATTCGGTACGGTTTCACCTGTATCAGTACACCCTTACACCCTTTATAATTTAAGCGATAGACTTCCTTTTTCTATTTTGTTGAGGAATATTGTATTTTGTACACTCAAAGACCACGTGTACATGGAAGTAGGTACCGTAAAAAAATTATGCGAATCAAGCGTAACAAAAATATCTCAAACAATATCTGACCTATGCGATCACGCCTTTATGAGGCTGTCGGTCATAATTGCTATGAAGGATTTGTAACATGTTGATGTACGCCTTAAACTGTCGGTAAGTTTTGAAAGCTTTGGTCTAATAGTGATAAGTGCTTATTAACTTTATTATACACTAGCTGCGCCCCGCGGTTTCACCCGCGTAAGAACCGATGCCGTAAGAATATCGGGATAAAAAGTAGCCTATGTGTTAATCCAGGTGTCCAGCTATTTACATACCAAGTTTCATTGCAATCCGTTTAGTAGTTTTTGCGTGAAAGAGCAAAAAACATCCATATATCCATATTATATATACTCGTATATACATCCTCACAAACTTTCACGTTTATAATATTATTAGGATTCTACGTTCTGTTGCATCAATGGATTAGCACAGGGCCGTCTTATTTATATTGTGTGCTGGTGTGCAGCTTGTGCACTCCTTGCCAACAAAATAAAAATACTTTCCATTTTTATTTATAATTAACGAATAATTGTTTTTTGGCTTTTAAGTTGGCAAACTTGTCAATCGGAGAACCCAGCTTTTTAATGTTTTCTTCTTTATCTATTTTGACCAATTTCTAGTTTCTTTGTACCATCCGCTAGTTTGGCCATCTACCAATAACAACAGAACAAATCACGATGAAATATCGGACACAGATTACAATTATGATTTTTTGTGTTATAAGTGCATGATAACTTTTGCCGACGCAGACGCACATTAACATTTTAAAACGATAAAACTGATTTCCTGGACATTAAGTTAATTTCTACCAAACAACAATTTTACACAAATTCTTTACGCAAAATTTGCATTACTCTAGGTACACGAATCGAGTAACTTTCTTTCAATATAAAATAAGTAAGTGTTTAACGTGTACAATGTGTACATTATATTGTATTGTTGTTAAATTTATTTTACTCGAATCACGTTTGAATACTATATAATAATAAAATAAATTTATAAGATTTAATTTTATAATAGATTCATTATGGGCGGACGACAGGCGTAATGTAATAATGGCCACTATATCTAAAATCTTAACAACACATAGTACTGCTACTCATATCACATAACTGAAGTACCACTACAGTGCCGTGTGCTACAGTGGTTACTGTATAACAAAAGAAAACAGTTTAAATTACAAGTACAACACGCATTAGTGGATCACTTTTGATATAGTCAGATTACGTTTACGAAATTACGAATTTCAATCCAGCAAAAACGCGGAGCGAAGAGTGTCAGAGGGGGCACGCACATTCACGTGTAACCGAAGCCTCTTTAAATTTGCTGCGCGTGTTCGTTGGAATATCAATTTAATTCTTGTACTTATAATTTAATACAACATTTTAGTTGGCTTGCACATCGTAGATCGCAATTAAACAGGGCGAATATGCCGAAAGTGCGGGACAATCGTCATTAAATTCAAATGCGGCGTATTTGTAAACAAAGTTTGGTGCCTATATTTTTATAGGTTTTACGAATGTTTGCGAAGTAATTTTAAAAACTAGAAGATTACATAATGAAAGGCATACAAGGCTGCTGCAATGCACCTCTTGCACCGTAACGAGGGCCCTGGATTAACTCACACTACAAAAGGATAAAATACCACTCGTGTGTAACGCCTCCAAGTCGAATTACGTTTGAAAGTTACGATTATGGATATAAAGCAGATCTTATCGGTAAACAGCAAGACAAAGAACTTTAACGATACCGTTATTTACAGGCAATGCCAAAAAAATGAATGCTCCAACGAAATACTCCAGAACTGCGGAAAATTTTACAAAAAAATTAAATTAATGCTTCACCTTGAGCTAAAAAAGATAGAAATACAAAAGGTAAATGAAGAAAAAGTGGATTGTATAAATTTGAATATTGGTAGGCTTACTTGTCAGAAATTGCAAACTGCGTATTATATACTTTTTTATACTTATTTATATACCTACTTGCATTTTTATAAGAAATACCTGTATTGAAAGTCATACAATCATGAAATTGAAGTTTTTAAAAACATGTGATTGAAAAATGCTTTCAATTTTGATAGGTACACGAAAATGAACTCACTGATAAGTTGACTTTGAAGACACAACACATAGTTACATTTTTATCAAGAATTGTGACTCTTTGTATGAAGTTAAATAGTCATATACCTCTGTAGGTGGCATGGCAGTAACATAACTGTTTTATTCATCATAATACAGAACATTATCATAGTTGCTTTATTTAAAACAACTGCTCAACTATGTAATTAAAAGAAATATTTCCCTATGTCAGATACCTACTACTGCAATCATGGTATACCAGGATATCTTGAATAAGCTTTTAACAGACACGAAGTATATCAAGACTCGAGACGATAGAGTAGTTTTCAGTCTTGATAGCCGAAATAATAGACATATAAATCACATAAATAGTTATCCTATACGATGTTCGAACCCACAACAACTGACTCAATGACATTTGGCAAGGTGCCATCTTAAACTACTGCGCCATCAGTGCAGGCATCCTTATTTCACACAAATTTCTCGACTTACTAATGTAACATTCATACTTAAATTTGTTAAAGACTTCGTCTTGGCTTGGCTGAGAGCGTAGGCAAGACTTATTAGTGTAATGGCGCTACTTGCCAAATGCTTGCCAATTACCAAAAGTAAATGTAGTATGAGTCATATTAATTGCTATAAGGTGTATTATTATTGTAACTTATATTATATTTAAACAACAGAAATGAATAGATTTATTATCGATGTGACGTGTCCTAAATATCTCAAGAAACTGACCTAACAAAGTGTTGATCACTTTGTTGCTGATCGATGTAGCGAATTCCTTGTTATTTAATGTAATGGTGGACACCATTTAGGTTTATTGAATTTTATACGAACGTTAAGAACTGCACGAAAGGTGCAGTTCTTAACAGTTACCCTTAGACAGGTTTTTGCCTTCCTACTTCCGTTTTTTATCCATACTGATGCACAGGGTTTTGCGTTCAATCTAAGGTCAAACTCACCTTATCAACCCGAACATCTGGAGTGTGCGGTGCCCAGCTCTTTGACAAGGACACGACAATTTTCCCAAGTGAGCCATAGAAACAAGGCTTCTATTTCCCTAAGGCCCAGCTTAAGAGACGTGTTTATTATGCGCAACCAAATAACAAACACTCAAGCCTGCGTACGCCCCAAGGGAGAGCAGATGTGTGTTACACACCGATATTTCTATTTATTTTTGGTCTCACGCAATATCAAAAATCGAACCCTTCATGGTTGCGCTCAATGATCAGGACAGCCTTAAAATACCATCTGTGTTACAACGGAATCCGATCCTCGAAAATAATAGGGCTGCGAAAAATACAGAAAATAAGCATACGTCACATAATAATAAGTTTTCTACTGTTTGTAACATAACATTCTAAATTTACTTTAGCTTAAGTTTGTAACTTTTATTCTGCTGAGGAAAACGTGAGGTTACTACTCGTAAATAAACAGTTTGCTTGTACTCCTGTCACGTAGGCACTGAACTAATTTGAGTGGGGCAGTGTGCGCTCGCTCTAAAAGAAAACATGTTTTGTTTACTTGTGTATTGTTGATGGAATTGTGAGCCTATTTGACAATATTATCTACATTTGACGGTGAATTTCAAACAACTTGATTTATTCTCGTTTTGCCCTGACTGATTTTTGAACTATAAAGTTGAAGACGTTTTTTGGTTATTTATGTTCTCGTTTAGTAGTCACCTGTTTACCACATGATATATTCGAGTTCCTAATAAAAAAAAATAATAGAAGGTAGCACCTAAAAGGTATGATTTGAAGAATTTACGTGTAAGATTGATGTTTTATTGGGTTACACGAAATAGAAATCCTTATTAATATTTTTTTTGACATTTGTTTTTTTCTGCATTATTGCTGATATCATATAGATTTATCAATAAAATGTTTAAAGTCTAACTTTTCCACGTATTTCATTTTAAAACATAACTTTTACCTTTCGAAACATTTATTAGCTTTTCAACTACGGCATACTGAAAATAAATAATGAATTTAAAAATAATAGAATATCCAAACAAGAAGCAAAAAATATCTTGAATCCAAGCTTCACGTTCTCCCTAAAAAGTTTGACAACCACAAACTTTTTACTGAGAACCTGGAACTTGCTTTCAAAATAAATAAATAAATAAAAACTTTAAAATAAAAATGCAATCTCATGCTCTCTGTAAAAAGAGTTATCAAACCCATTTTTTTGTGCTTCTCGCAATATTATCTGGAGTCTACAAAAAATATTTTGTACCTCCACTGTTGAAAAGTTTGGTGTATAAAAGCGGAACAGCGGTGCATGTCGAAACGCTGAGCTAACGTTTCATAACATGGTGTGCGTAGTTCCAAATTTAGCCACGCCGCAGAAATACCTGGATTGTTCTATATTATTTTTGCACTATCTTTAATCGTTGGTCATTCGAGGTATGGTCATGGAATTTTATTTAAAAACGCCTTTGATAAATTTTAGTTTTAATTATTATTGTTGTATGTAGGTTTACTATTTCATTAAACAAGCACACGTATCACCTAATGATAGACGATCTTATTTGTGGTCGTGAAAAACTACCTACATCAATTTCCAACTTTATTACGACTTATACTTAGAATTAGAGTACATAATAGTATTGTTTAAACACGTTTTGAAAGGGAGGTATTTTTAGTCGGGCGGCTCCACAAATCTGCTGTCCTTTCTTGCGCAAAAATGTGCTTATGAAATTTGGCAGGCCCCATTTGTAAGACGATCAAAATTTACGGTACGCTTTTAATTTCTAAATATAATAACGCTAACGCTGCACCTATTAAAATGTCTTACTGATCATATATTACCAGGACTGGCTGTGCAAATTGAGATAACGTAACATTTAGATTGACAGTCACGTTTATGAAATAGTAACAAAAAAGACAATACTTGTACACAATAATTATAATTATATATAAACTATGTACACGTATGTACCTAGTATTATATATATAGTTTAGCTCAACAGTACAATATTAGTATAAAAATATAAGATAACACTACCATTATGAGGCTATTCCACAGAGTTGAAATAAAACCAGCCTAATTGCAAAGTGAGGCATCTACTCGTATGACTAAGAATACCCCTTCAACTCACTATAGAACCCAATTACTGTTTTTTTTTGTATTAGGTGTAAAAAAAAAAATAAACCACGAGCCGTGGTTTGCAAAAAATCTAACGTAGATCTATGAGAATATTATCTTAAATAGATTTTTTTATACTAACCTACCCGTGACCTTTTAATTACACTCGTACAATTACTAGCAACTAGCTGTTATAAAACAGATAAACTGTTACGAATATTTTTTGTGACTAATTCCACTCGCATTGCAAATATTGTGATCTGTCCCCACGTTTTAATAGTTCAAAACCACCATAGCAAGGCTCAACATAATACTCAACGTGTAGTGTGGAAATTTAAATAGTCTTGGCAGCCGCAACAAATGAAATCAGATGTGTGACCTGCATAGTGACGCAAGGTTGACAGACACTTGCTAACGCATGGAAAGAACTGGCATAGGTTTTGCACACCATTTGTGTCAAAGCAACCATAGATGTCCTAAAATAATTACGTATAGTAACTAAACTATTAAGTAATGTTACGGAAGACTAAATTGACCCGCGGGTGCCATCTATTGACGAGTAGAGGAAGTCATAGATTACCTAAATTGAGGCGCATGTAATCTTTTGACGAATAACGGAACTAATAATAAGAATGTTCTGCTGAGTTCTAGAAGTTCCAGCAGCGGTCGAGTCAAATAGATAGTGCGAGATGTTTCAGAAAAGTTCACGAACTGTCTATGAGATGTTTTTTAAACTATATAAGGATGTTGAATTGCGATATGAACGTTTAGTTCGAGTTAAGCGATACAGCCAGTAACAAGTGTGAACTATAGCAAATAGTAGGTACAAGTAAATAGTGAGTGGAAATAATGAGATTTATAAGTAACTTGTAATTGTGTTAATTGCAATAAATTGAACCCCGAACCCCGGCTAAATTACAGTTACAAACAAACATTAATATGTACGCTAATATACCACATAATATCGCTATTTCAGCTTAAGTTTTCAAAATTTATGTAGTACACACTCATTTTACTTATGTAGTACTCTCGGCAATACTGAGATGAATTCGTGTAACACATTTCGCATCTTCAAAGAGACCCTCTTATGTAGAACACTGTAATACTTAAGCCTTAACCGCGAACTGACACAGTTTATCGTCACACGATAATGTTCCTCTCATACGTGTGTAAATTGTATTACAAGACTTTTTTGGTTCTCCTTTAAATTGCAAAATTCTCCTTCATATCGTATATTTACTTTATCTTATGTTTGTGTAATGAATATTTATGTTCATTTAAGGATTATTTTAGTATGTATGTTCCCTAGTGACTCTAAATAGGCTGGACTGATTAACCAGCGGGTGATCCAGTGAAGTTCGGTGAAAAAAAATTGATTCCATCGGGAATCAATTTTTTTTCGATTTTATGGTATTCGTGCGAAGCCGCCCGATTGCGAGTAAATGTATGAAATGTATTTTTATTTTCTTCCACAAAGGCAACTTCAATTCAATTATATATACAACAATAATATTTTCCACAATTGTTTCCATTCTGAGAGACTGGTGTCTGTAGTAGGAAGACCTGAGTTACAGATCACCAGGGGCACATAACTTGTCAGAAATACAACTAAAAGCAATTACTTACTAAATCTAAAAACCTAAAATAGAATTATATTATGTTCTACACGGTGTGCTTGCGTGGTTGTATTTGTGTGTGTGTGTATACATAAATGACTACTCTAACTAAAATACAATTAGTTCTTGACTTCTCCTCGTAAGAATTTAGACCTTTTAATCTGTGAGACTTGTTATCGCGTACTGAGGCTGTGTGATGGATAGCCTTACATTCAATTGTTCTGAAATTAAGGACATTTATGTTCATCATTTATTAGCATTGAGAGCACAAAATTGGTAATGCAAAACTTGGTCAGGTGAGGCTTATTAGGATAAGTAAACAACCTGCCATTCTTAGAAGCTTGTATCTAAAATAACACGAAGTTTGTTCCAGGTTCACAGAAATTCCTCTTTGTGTTTATTTGTTTTTGATTAATTTGGATCCTTAATTTTGTTTATGAATATTAAAATATATATCATACCAGCTGTAGCTTACGTCTTCTTACTTTTTGGTAAAATCTGTCCCATGGTAACCGTAGAATAAAAACCCCTATGTGCTATTCCAGAATATAATCTATTTCTGAGCCAAAATTCATCCACATTCGATCAGCCGTTTTTGCGTAAAAGAGTAACAAACACTCATGTATCCATCCATCCATCCTCACAAAAATTCCATCTTTATAATATTACTGAGATTGTTAATGTGAGAACTGTGAGAATCTTATAATTACGTATTTACACAGGAATTAACGCGATCACGAAAAGGTATAACGTTTCTTTCTTGACGTTAGAGTCAGCCTATGACCACGGCTAGTGGAACCTGGTCGAATCGTCAGACAATTCAGAGGTATGTAATACCTTTTCGTGGTGGCATTAATTCCCGTGTAAATATATAATTATATCATGGAACGCGAAAGTTTAAAAGTTTGAGAATCTTTATTGGCTTGATTATGTTATCAAATATTAATCAATCAGTACAGTGATTTCCTTTTAATTAAACACATGCTACACATCTCTCTGCTTCACCCAAAGGCTTTTTTTGTAGAAAATAGGGGCCTTATAAAATATTTACACAAAGTACGTATCGGTAAAATCTACTTTACTTTCGCTCGGCTGCGATAGCAAATTGGCTTGTGTTCAGATTAGAAGTTATATGCTGTTTATATGCAATATGATGTTAGAATTAAATAACACCTCTGTATTATAATATAATTGATTAATTTAAAAAAAATGCACATAATAATAATATTGTAATAGCAAAAGTTTGTAAGAAAATGCTTTTGTCTGTGAGTCACGCTGAAATTGGATGGATTTGGATGAATTTTGATACACTAACAGGCAGGTAGGCGTATAAGATTTGGAATGAAAGTCGCAGTTAAAGTCTAGCGTACAGCATATATTACACAATTTTTTCCGAGCTTTCACAAAGCTTCTGCAATACATTTTTCTTTGTTCAAAAATGCAGATTTCTACTTTAATGTTGCGATATATCCGATATGATTAGGATCGTGAAATATTGAAGTACCAATGCAGCTTTGTAATTTACAACGATCTTTGAAACAAAGCCATGTTTGTTTCCGAAGTATTGGAAAAAGAATTATGATATACGAGTATTAGAATAGTAGAGAAACAACTTCAAAAAGTGGTACTTCACTTTTTGAAGTTGTTCCTAAAAATATTATTATTATAAATACGAATGGGAGTTTGCTTGTTGTTTTGTTAACCCCCGACACTAAAAGAGGGGTGTTATAAGTTAGACGTATCTGTGTGTCTGTGTGTATGTCTGTAGCATCGTAGTTCCCAAACGAATGGACCGATTTGAGTGCGTTTTTTTTTGTATGAAAGGTGACTTGACTGAGAGTGTTCTTAAAGATTTTAAGAAAATCGTTGATGGGATTTTCGAGTCGGGAGTATTTTAAATTTATGAGTACTTGTTTTTGTCCAGTTCCGCGGTCACTTGGAGGGTAAGGCCAAATTAGCAATTTCATCCCGGCCCACCGCCTACAACTTTATACGGCGCAGGTTCGGCCGCATATGGAATACTGTTCTCATATATATGCAGGAGCACCCCAGTACCGACTTTTCCCTCTTGACCGCATTCAACGGAGAGCGACTCCAATCATCGATTGCCAGGATATTTCAGATCGGCTTGACCCTTTGGCGTTGGTAGAGATGTAGCTTCACTCTGCATTCTCTATCGCATGTATCATGGGGAGTGCTCCGAGGAAATGTTCGGACTTATACCAGCCGCAACGTTCATCACCTGGATAATTGGCAATCCACCACTGTGCAGGTCTCCAGAATCTTTTTACCCCGCACAACCAATCTTTGGAACAAATTGTCGCCTGCGGTATTTCCGGACCGATACGACTTTCAAACCTTCAAGAAAAGAGCTTACTCCTATATTAAAGGCCGGCAACGCACTTGTGACTGTTGAGTTGCAGGTGTCCATCTGCGACGGTAGTCACTTACCATTAGGTGACCCGTCTGCTCGTTTGCCCCCTATAATATAAAAAATAAAAATGTAGGGGTGGTTTTGACTCGTTCTAGCATGTCTTCAGTGACTTTTACGCCACTGGGTTTTTGAAGAAAATTCAGATCTTTCGGGATTAGTCGAGCGGCAACGTGTTTCATGCCCAAGCGATCGTTTAAAATGGTACGAATCGATTGGTGAGACACAGAAAGTTCAGCGGCTATCTCTCTAAAACTTGAATGAGGATTTTCAGTCACAATTTCCTTCACTTTAGCGATGTCAACTTCAGTTGAAGACCAGACCGAGGACCAGAGCGAGGCAAATCTTCCAACAAATCTCGACCGCTTTTGAATGCACTGTACCACTCATATGTACCACCGTATGCTTTCTGTAATATTTTCGGCGACTCTGAACATGAAATTCATTTTGCAATGCAAAATTTGAGACAAACTCTTTGTTCGATGTTTTTATCCATTATAAAAATCATAAAACACTCTTGAGATGAGCTTACAAAATCGAGTACTGAAAACAAACTAAATGACAGATATTGCTCAAACTTCGCACCACTATAGAAAACAGTTGTGCCAACATAACCACAAAAAGAGTTATTTGAATTGAATTTGGAATTATAATTTAATTATCAATTCTCTGTAGCTCGTTGTCACAATCACCGAAATCTATCCTTAACCTTTTCCTAAAATGCCAGTACGAATTACTTCTCTGTACAAGGCCCAAGATCTTTTATTATCAAATCTACTAGCGGATCTTATCTGAAAGAGCAAACTTGAAGTTGGTTGGATTTATAATATAATTATCAGAAATTGAAGTCTGTAGTCGTGGTAGAAAGTCTATAGAAATAGAATAATTTTAACATCAGGTATTTCACAGCAGTCTTTTTCGTAGAATTTCGTTGTCAATGTCCAATAATATTTTGGTTTAATATCACAAAAGTATGCTTTTCTATAAAATTGATTTCTTTGAGGGGGGTAGCCTTACTATGTGAATAAACATTTTAATATTTATTTTGGATATCTTTACCTCTTAATGTTAAGTTAGATAGAGGACCCATTAGTCGGTCTACATCTACTCCTTTTTTATACCACGTTGGTGGCAAACAACCATACGGTTCGCCTAATGGTAAGCGGCGGCTACCGTAGCCTATCGACGCTTGCAAGTCCAGAGGACGCAGCTAAAATAGTAAAAAGTCCCTAGACCGTAAGGATCCCATTAATATAATTATAGTTTAGTGAAACTAAAACACACGCTTTCATGCCGATCAGAATAAAAAAGTAAAATGAGTTCCCCTATCCACCTCCTGGGTTCATCATCAGACCATCGTTATCAAACCTGTTGTGGTGTTGTGTTGGATTCGACAAAACGAATCATATGAGCTCATATTCGATAACCAAATAACCTCAAAAATTATACACCTTTGATCTTTTTTTCGCTACAGTTCTACGAAGAACTATAATAACGAGCCAGTTGTAATTTCCACAGTAGCAGATAATGTTTTTATCTTGTAAATAATGAAAATAAAATAATAGTGACGTAAGTCATTTTGAAAGGTCTTCTTAAACCGATTTACGAATTAGCAATGCCTTAAAGAGATTAAACCGTTACCATTAAATACCTATAAATCAATTCCCAAAAGCTAAACAGCTTACTAATGAAATTTGTAAAAATAGTGACAGAACATAATTAAACTATTCTAGACATAACACACTACTGATTTGTTGGAGCCTACATATTTCATTCGTACTTTTATCCCTATAATAAATCTCATATAAGGATAGCTTATAGAGAACAAATATATTTTATTAGCTTACTGAGCTGGCTGTCAGAGTATTGTTAACTATTTTTGTACATTCCAACAACAAAGCGTTCCAGTTGTTCTCCCGAGAAACTCGATCTAACTAAATAATGTACATGAGTATCATTAAGGTTCATGAAATTATGTAGGTATATTGATACCTAATTTACTGAATGTGTACTCTGACGCGTTTGAAAAAGACAAAGAATAAATGATCATTATTGAATGAATTCAAACATTCAAATAAGTAAACAGTTTCGCATTTTTGAAGATTTTAATAAATTCTTTAGCTTTAGACTCTAGTCCAAATTGAACTAAATTCGAATAGTTCAATTTAATCTAGAGTCTAAATCTTATATCATTTGTATCTCTTAATCTCTTGCTACGCTGTTCGTAATGAGTTATCTTTCATCTCTAAATTTAATCTGTACTTTCTGCGTTTTCAATGAATGGTCTGCCATTTTTGTCTTTGTAAATGCTCCAACAAAACAAGCTTGTGTTTAGTCAAAATATTTGATTGACAGTTGTTATGTTTTTTGGAATATTACTCCTATGGTATGTACTATAATGGGTTTTTAAACGAAATTTAAGGCAGAAAGTGTTCTGATCATCCGTTAAATGAAAACAATTAACCACTTATTATCTCAAAGTGACTTATAGTAAGCTTTCTATCAAAGTATCTGCGAACAGCTTCTACAAGTCTTTCTTCAATAACCTAGTTCTAACAATCGTTAAAGTAAACAGTCTGGCAACGACGTTCACCCAAGGATCTTTCCGTACGGCCGCGTGAGATTGAGAACCTATTCTTTCATTTTGTTGGTTCGTCTGAAAGGAATCGCAATTATCGACTGCGTGTCTACGTAAGCCTCTATAGAACCTCCCTTTATTATCTACTAGCGGGGTAATGTGGGCTTCAAAAGCTGGAGTATTGTATTCGTGTGTCTTAAGTAAAAGGATGGAATAAAAAGTTGTTGTAGTTAATTTCAAACTTATATTTTTTTTTGTTATGTTGTATATTTTGTTATTTTAGAGGGGCTCGTGGCTAAGTGGTAACCGAGTAGGTTAGCACATTACAAAGTTAAGTGGACCCAATGTGTAGAAGACCATTTTTAACACATTGAGACCCCTCCGTGCCTTGGAGAGCACGTTAAACCGTCGGCCCCGGGTGCCATACAAACATCTGTGGCATTCGTTATGGGTATTTGGAGCTCTAAAAAGTCCGACAACCTGGTCTAACTACAGAACTTCTGTTCTACAGTACTTGGGTTGTGGAGGTCTGATGGCAGTCGCTCCACGTAAAATATCAAAGTTCGGCCGTATCGTAGTTAGACTGAAAGCCGACCACAACTTATTTGGGAAAAGGCGCGGAGAATGATGATGATATTTTTTGTTATTTTGTTTTTACTATTTTGAAAAGTTTACTCTGTAGCATTTAAATTGATATAATATGTAAACAACAAAATAAATCGAATGCGTTTTTTCCTTTGGATAAAGGTAACACTGACTGAAGTTAATGGAGGGCTATATTTACTATAGTAAGTGTTTCACTGACTTTAACAGTTAAATTTAGCCGTTTATTTAAATTATTGTTCTAACCTTGTAAAAAAATATTAAAGTTCAGGTATCGTTAAAACTTCGGGATATATTGGAAAAAATATGATATAATTATTTAAAATGCATTTTGTTGGAAAATTTAACAAACTAAAAGTCAAAGATTGGAAAGTAGTTTAGATATCAGAGGACATTATTTATTTATTTTGTGGTCGGTAATAATAAATGGTGGCCAAATCAAAATTTTTTTATCAACCGATAAGCCAAACCAACCTAACAAATTCTACTTCATTTGTTATATGTCAGAAGAACAGACACTCAGAGCGACAGATAAAAAAGCCCCGACATACTCGTAGATGCCAATGCCGGACTTCGCTTGACAAATGGTAAAGTACTATAAAGAGAATTCTCTGAAAAAAGATATATTTGCCGTTTTAAGCTAGTAAGAAAAGCTATCGCACAATTTTTTGCCATTTAGTTACCCATTGAATGATGTAATATTACAACTCGAATATACTATACAGTAGAAAATTAAATAAACAACACGTCTGAAAATAGGAATACAATTTTATATGCTTCTCTAATCTTTGTAAATATTTATTATATACCTACGTGTTATAATATAGTTGAGTTCTCATCATTGTTTTTTCTATCTATTTTAAATTTACATGTAGTTTTTTTTTATTCAACCTCTAGTTTACCTGGTTTTATGTATTACCCACAAATAGTAGTATCGATAGATATAAGACTATTCACTAAATATAAGATGTCCTTAATCGTTAATTTACATTTTTTGAGCAGAAAAAAATGTAAATTAACGACTAGGGACGATTAATTAAGAGTAATAAAAGATAACGTAGAAAATATTTAAATAACTAATCAATTTCTTTTTCCTTAATCAACATCATTAAAAAACAGTACAGGCTTCTGAAAATTATCGAAGAATTAGAATTTTATTAAAAATTGTGAAATGTGAATGGACACGGAGATCAAATTTTAAAACCTTTTGTGACAAAATATTTTCCTTTCTTCATTTTCGTCAGGACCTTCTTTATTATATATATATATTATATATATATATATAATTTATTTATCTACGCCCGAAGGCATTTGCCGAGTGACAAATCTTTTTAAATTATACGTGATATCAAATATCTAGGAGAATCGTGTTCGTAATCCTGATAGGCATTAATTGCAACAAAAATATTTAATATAATTTTTTATTTTTTTTTATTTTTTTATTTCTCACAATATAAATAATAAATACACAAAACAAAATTGTACATAAGCATTTAGAAAACCTATGCGGTTTGTAATCAATGCTTAGTCTATGTCTCTAAAGTCAAGGTGTTCTTAGTTAATTACAATTTTTGTAAGAAGTATGATCTCAATTTGTATTTCACATTATGGGGCTGAACATGTTCCACACTGCGTAATTCTGGCGGTAGTTCGTTAATAAGTCGAGGAACTAGGTAAACCGTCGTTCGTTCGCCGTAGGTATTGTTCGCTGCGCTCGACGTACATAACTGGTTCTGAGCCACCGCCCGCGTGTATACAGAATGTTTTATTTTATTCCGAAGTTTTTGGTTAAAAAAGTTTTCTTTAAGCAGTGTATATTTGACTTCTGTTTGTACTGGCAAGATTTTACAATAATTGAATAGGCCATTGTCGTCATCGTTAAATTGCTGTTTGATATTTGTGGATACAATATTGCGGAGAATTCTTCGTTGAAGATTGAATATGCTTTGCAGGTACGTATAATATGTGCGACCGTAGCTACTCAAACCATATTGGATATACGATTCAGCTAGGGAGTTATACAATTTCATCTTGATCTTATATGGGATGCGATTTTTTAGTATTACTATGTTCGCAAGGAACTGTCTAAGTTTATCACAAACATATTCAATATGGAGACTCCAGTTCAATTTGCTATCGATAATTACACCAAGATACCGTTGATTATCAACATTTTTGATGGTGGGGCAACTACACTTTGGTGTCAACGGCGCATGTAAGCAGCTATGACTATGGGCAATTATACTGTTAAATGGAGAATGTTTTAGATACGGGGATTTGATGTGGAGTAGTTGTGTCTTATCTGCATTTAATACTAGCCCAGAGTCGTGACACCATCTCAAGAGTATATTGAAGTCGGATTGGAGGCAGTCAGCAGCTTTTTGTGGGTCTTTGTCTGCAGCGACTAAACATGTGTCGTCAGCAAACTGATAGCATGTGCAGTGTTTTATGTAGTTCACCATGTCATTGACGTAAGAAAGAAAGTGAAGAGGACCAAGTACTGATCCTTGCGCTGTTCCCTCAGTGATGGCTTTGTAATCACTGTACGTATCTTTTATCTTAACTGTGAATTTACGGTTGTGCAGGTAATTTTCGCACCATTGAAGTAATGGTCCACGTACTCCGGTACTTTCTAATCTTTTTATCAGTTCTTTATGGTTTAAAGTATCGAATGCACGTGAGAAGTCAATAAACAAAACCAGAACATGTTTTCGATCATCAAGGTACGTATTCACTTCATCAGTGAATTTCGATAACAGTTCTGTGGTACTCTTACCTGGTTGAAAACCGTACTGGTTCTGGGTAATGACCTCGTGTGTTTTGTAGTATTGGTGTATTTCCCGACTAATGTATTTTTCGACAATTTTGTTAACGGAAGACAGTAGCGTTATAGGCCGATAATTTAAACAGTTGTTTTTGGAACCTTTTTTGTGTACTGGTCGAACGCATCCTACTTTTAGTTCATCTGGATAGAGACCACTTGAAACACTAGAGTTAATAAGACCGACGAGCGCACCAGAAACTTCTTTACCTACCATTTTCAAATGTGACATTTTTATATTGTCTATTCCTGGTGATTTATTTGCATTTAATGAATTAATTATTTTATGTATTCTGTCACTTGAAGCTTTTTTAAACAACATACTCCTCTCCGTTTGCACCTGGTATCTACTTTTGTCTAGTAGTTTAATACTGCAATTTGGTACAATATCTTTTACAGCATTATCAAAACATGTCGCAAAATTCTCCGCTATGTGTTTGGCTGGTAAACATTGGGCTTCGAAGGCCTTTAGTACAGCCAGATCTATAGATAATGTCACCCGTCCAAGCATTTGGTTAAGAATTTGGTAAACTTTTTTGGTATTTTTAAAATTTTCATTTATAGAACTAATGTAATATTGATTCCTACTTTTTTCTATAATTTTATGTATTTTATTTCTAATTATTTTATATTTTAACCTTATTTCAGGATCATTTGAACTGTTCTTCCAAGACTTAAATAATTGGTTTCGTTTTTCACACAATTTGTTAATATTTTCATCAATCCAAGGAATATTAAATCGAGTAGATCGTTTGTTTTTTTTTTCTTTAGTAGCAGTTTTACATGCGTTGTGGAACGAACTACATATAAAATCATATATTTTATTAGGACACGGCATTTCATTAGTACTCGACCAATCAACCTGTTTAAGTTCATTGTAAAGTATGTTGTGATCGATTATTTTTTTGTTATCACTCTGTATACGCTCCGGCGCTGCGTCATAGATGCAAGTGAATATAAGGGCTCGGTGATCGGCCAGTACGACATCGAGCACCGCCGAGTGAGGATGACTAGCGGGGAATCGCGCAAAAATGTGGTCGATGCAAGATTTAGTGATTTTGTTTAATTTATTTTCTATTCTTGTGTATTGAGAAACTCCGCAAGCCAATCCACACCCGCCGAGTGTGTTTAGATATAAATCTTTGTATGATGATATGCTTTTAAGATCTATATTCATATCGCCGACCAAAAGAAAGTTCTGTTTAGAATTATATGTAGATACGTGATTACCTAGTTCCTTTACAAAGACATTCTTGTTTGTTGTTGGTGGCCTATAAGCTGCGCACACAACCACGTCTTGAGTTTGGTTAATTTTTAAGATACCCGTGATGCTTTCAAATGTTTTAGTGTGGTGTTCAAAGTTCGTGAACTTAATATAGTTTTTTACGTATATTATTACACCACCACCTCTTTTAATTTCGCGTAATTGTGTGTGCATGTTATATGTTGGTATTTTAAATAACGGTGCAATGTTATTTGAGATACCGGCTTCTGTTAATACAATAATATCTATAGGAAATAAACAAGTATTGATCAGTTGCAGAAGTTCAGCAAAGTTTTTTATCATTGACCTTATATTGAGATGTAAACATGTGATATTTAAATTACTATTATTGGGTAATTTTTTAAGGAAGTCTTGAGTCGAACTGCAGTTAAATAATTCAACTATATGTTTACTAGGATTCATTTGGTATTATGATTTTAATGAGTACTTACTAAAATATTAAATAATATTTGGTGGAGACGCTATATATATAAGAGATGCGAGGAACAGATTTAGGTTAAATTGGTAGTTTTATTTAATTGGTCAATATCTTGTTGAGTGCGGATTTGGTAAATTTTGCTGTTGCTGTTCCTTCTAACAAATATCCTACCATCTTTACACCAAATATATTGGTATGATTTATTTAACTGCAGTTTTAAATTATATAAAAGGGTTTTGTTATGTTTAGTTAGGGCTTCCCTGACGTAGACTCGATGTTCAGCCTTCTCCTTGGGCGCTTCAGGCAGCACAGCTCCTAGTGTTAGGCATCTTTCCCTACTTGCGTCTACCCACTGCTTCCGGATTGATTCACTTTTCAGTTCTATCAGGATAGGGCCAGGCTTATCTATCGAGCCCGACGTTTTTTGAGTCGCCCGTATGTCTTGTTCATTCATGTTTAGTTTCATAGCAACTGATTGTACAACTTTTGTTAGGTTTTTTTGGAGGGATATCCGGCAAACCAGCAATCTCCAATGAAGTGGATAGCGATTTTTGTTCAAAACCTTTCAGACTTTGCTCCAAAACAGCTACTCTTAGCTCCAGATTTTTGTTTTTGTTAGTTAAGTCTTCATTTTTGTTTTCAAGTTTCCTGATAGTGCATTCTTGGTTTTTTATAGACTGTTCCATGGTAGTTATCTGATCGCTGAGGAACTCTAGGGAACTTTCTAAGTTTGCTATCTCCTCTCTGAAGGTCTTTTTTAGTTCTCGGCTGATGTCTTGCACGAGCTTTTTTGTGTCTAAAGCTTGGACATTCGTGACGAACCCATCGTCTGATTCGTTGTCCCCATCTTCCTCATTTGGGATTAGAAAGGATGACCTTCGGGAAAGATTTTTTTGGCAGTCTTCGCAACTCCATTCGATGCCTGGAGAGTTTCGCAAGGTGTTCAGTTGTTTGGTTGACAGCTTTACACAGTTAGTGGTGAGATTAAATATGGTGGTTGTTACAAATGTACGTAAGCATATAATATTTCTTGACATGTGAGAAAATTACCGGCAAACATTACCGGCAAGATATCTGCAGGTAAATATAATTAAATAACAAAATATATATATGACGGGGAGCCAAAGGAATATTATTTTCGGGATCACCTTCCTTCTCGTACATCTTTACAAAATATGAAATAATACCGCGAACAGATATTTTGGATCTTGTTAAATCAATTTACAAAGTTTTCTAAGCACAATAAACTCAATGCAACGCGATGAAAGCAGGTGGAAATCATGAGGTTAACCGAAGATGCGCACGTCCTAAGACCGACTGACTCGAGACCAATCAATCAACTCACACTTGTTCAATTCCCATCCAGAAAAAATAACTGTGTGATGAGTACGATCAGTTGTGTGTCTGTTTAATTACACTTATCTATAATATGTGCGTATTAAATAATATATAAGTATATTTATCAGTAGTTTGGTTACCATAGTAAATCCTCTTGTTTTTGATCAGACAGCCGTGTGCGAGGTGTCTCAAATTATTATTGTTATATTCACAAGGTTATGGCGTACGCTTTATTAATAAATGTTTCGGACGATGTTAGCCAAATTTTCCAAAGAAGTAAAAGAAGAAAATACAAGAATATAAAAGAAAAACAATTGAAAGACATCATTTTATCAATAATACTATCATAGCTCAAAAATACCCACTACTCTAATAAATTAATTACACTTTAGAAACGGTTTTAACTGTTAAACAATCGCTCCGATCGCTCGCCTTTTTTAATTGCTCTAACATTAAATAATTTTCTTTTGTCTCCAGTATCATTTTTCTATCCTAGCATAATCCTAATTATATTACTTATTTTATTAAAGTATGCATAATCAATTAATAAATGTTGGTAATTTAGTTCATTTTAAAGTATCGTCAACGAAAGCAAAATTTAAGTACCTACTCTCTCCCAATACGTGTTTTAATAACGGAACTTTGCATTTGTTAAATGAATTACATGGAGGTTTTTAATTAATGATATATTGAGGCATTATCACTAAATTAATTAATTTAAAAGCTTAGATGAGGTCTTACTGCGTAATAGAACAGAGTTTGGAAAATTAAAAAAGATTAAGATTAAGAGACTTGAAACGGTCAAGTTAAATTTACAAAAAGTGTGACGTCTTATAAATCTGTCAAAAAAAGTCGATTCTTATTAAATGGTAGTTAGTGTTCTAGAATTTTATTATGAATAAACTCCAGTTTAAAAACACGAATGGCTTGAATCGGCCTCTCAAGCCATTCAAGAATTCGTATTGTATATCGGGCGCTCAAACCTACTGAGTTAATGAGTCTAAGCCAGAAGATATTCTAGATACAGATAGAGAGCATGGAATTTTAAGACATAAGAAGTAAGTTAAATAAAATATTATTTCACACTGAGAAAGAATCAGTCATGGTTTATCTGCAGGCATAGGTCTTGAACATACGTTTAATTATACGCTGTTATATTCTTATATGCATATGATGGTCAGAAAATACTGGTTACTGTAATGGTTTGTGACATTAATGGACATTCTTGTGCATTCTTCTGGTGAAAACAAAACATTCAGAACTGAATATAGTAATCCATTATGGTCGAATTTCGATCACTAAGCGATTTTTAGTACTTATGAATATTTCTATCACCAACGGAGCGGAGAAAAATATTGATGAAAAATATTGCAAAAAACGGGGAAAATTCACAAACGCAGACGAAGTTGCGCGGGTCAGCTAGTTTTAAATATGGTTGGTATCAGAAGTTCTTAATTTATTCGTTACTAGCAACCCGCCCCGACTTTGCACGGGTAGCAGAGACATCTTCAACAATCATCATCATATCTCCACCAATTTACACAAAACCTTGACAAATTATGTACCTAAACCTTCCTCATGAATCTCTCTATCTATTAGTACTACTTTTTAGTTTACTATTTTTTACTATTTTTTAGTTTATCGCGAACAGACAGACGCGGCGGGGGACTTTGTTTTATAATATGTAGTGAACTAGAACCGTTACAAGCTGTTATACACGGAGTGCTTTCTTTTATTTATAATTATAGTATATGTGTTTATCTACATGTAACCATGTGTTTTGGCTACACTCATCGGATATTATTTGCATCTATTTTAAATCGTTACACTCAACTTTAGAAGACTGTCTTTGACTCAATTAATTACAGTCGGCGTTGTTGGAGCAAGCATCTTACCTTGCCATAACACAGTTACGACTAAGCATGAGAGCTAAAGAACTTTATTCTTTCTACCGTCAATTACACGTTCCCTTCTGTTAAATAAAGTAACAATAAAATAATTGTGTACTTTTATCTAACTGTTACTTAAACTACGAAATTTTACTAGATAAGTTTTTTAAATTTACTCGAAACTTTTATGAAATAATTCTATGCAATTCGATATAGTGATTCTGTGCTCTAGCAATAACTTCTATACTATTCTAATAGTATAGAAGTTATTTCGTTTAAGTTAGAGTTCGTAGAATATCCCCAATAATCGTTGATTCCACGATATCAGTGTATTATTTTATTATTAATATTTTAATATTGACAAAACTTTATTTACTATACAGGGTTTACCGTGTATCTGACAATGGACCACCTACTCAAATCACTGAAAGGGCATTACTCTAGCATGCAGCTACAAAAAGAATTTGCTATGCCTTTTCTGTCTTTTACCAACAAAAGTCAGCAACAACGTTTGAAAATGGTAAAACATTATAGTACTTAAGAAAACTTCGCAAAAGAAGAAAGTCAGTAAAAAAATACTTATTTAAACATGGAATACGGTAGAGTCAATTCGAATCCGTTTTAGCATAATATAAGCACCTATAAATAATATTATCTTTTGAATTATATTCATTATTAAATACATAGAGACTTATTTACATATTAATGAAATTTTACAAAAAATACATAAAATAAACTCAATCCAAATAAATTGACGTTGACACAATAAAGTCACGAAAAAAAACAATAAAGCAATTAAAATGTAAAAAGTTACAAAACCAAAAGAAAATAACTGTGTTTCTAAAGAAAAAGGTCTCTTCCTCACAAAACTAAATTAAAACCGCCTCAAAGAGTAATCAAGGAAGGAACAGAGAACGATGAATGACGAAATTGCGGGTCAAACTTAATATTTAATGTCAAAAGGACAAACCCGGAGACCGCCGAAGCTTTTCTATGGATAACTTAACTAACCGACAATTCAAACAAAATTTTATGTAGACTTGCTAAATCATTATATTTTACGTAAATAAATGTTTTTATTAATACTAAAACAATGACGTTATGCATAATATAATGCGGAAAAAGCTTGCCAAAAGACGAGTCACAATTGAAATTAAGTTCCGAAAAGCAGTTTTAAAAGCCGCAAAACTATGCACACTTAGAAACAGAAACACTATCAAAACAACTTTTTCGACAATAATATGATAATTTTGCAGGTTATAAACCTGTCGCTATATTTTATACATTATCTAAAACAATAATTCACTATTACGCGAACATTTTGATGAAGTTGAGAGCGTGTTCCAGTCTAAGTAAAAGATAAAAAGAGTTTTGATAAAAACAATACTCTGGATACTTTAGTAATCACTTAAAATATCATAAACAACGAATATTGTATGCGGTCAATTGCTAAGCAATATTGTGAACTAGTGAGTTTGCCCATGGTCGGCTACTACGTTATTAATATTAGAAAAAGTTATAAAGTCGCTAATATTGCCATTCATGCTCTAATTAGATATATATATATATATATATATATATATATATATAATTAATACAATTATATATATATAATTGTGCTTTTTAAGTTTTGCTTTATCGTCTATCATAAACATTAAGTTAGTAATAGTATCAAAATGGAATTAGTTTTTAAAATTTTATTTGAACTATTCTAACACGCTCTCGTGTATTTATTATGTCACTATGATAATATAATTCAATAACTTACATTGAATAACTGCATCTATATCTATCTAGGCTTATTGGTTGAGTGTCTCTGCCTCTGTTTAATACACATGCAAACACACTCGATCATTAGCCTACTTAGTAGTCTTCAGTTTTTCCAATTTAAAAAACTGTAAAAAGGTGACTAGTATTGAGTTTTTTTATGGTGGTTTGCCAAACATCCTTGGGGACCCAGCAGCTAAGAAAAGTCACGCATAATTTGTCTCTCTTATCTCGATCAATGAAAGTGTATAAAACGCTTTTAACGGGTTTCGCAACACGCTAGTGACTTCCGTATTATTATTAAAAACATACATAGGCTACGGTAACAGATCTTTTTAAGAGCCGTATTAATTTTCCAGTTACAGTGAAAACGCAAACGTGCATTTACGAGCAAAAAATATCTGTACGAAATTTTATATTTATGTAGATTCGAAAACTGAATCGGATTAATCGTTTCAAAAATCGAGCAGCTGCTCTGTGCTCATTACCCAAATCTAGCCATAGTTTTCTGCGTTCAGACTAAATCTATATAATTGAACTGAATTGAATTAAAACTCTTACTTTGTGCATGAACTACATGAATAGAAATTTGCTGTTACACACATCATCAATAAAACTAAATTGAAAAAAATGTTTCGATAAACGATTTTTTGCACCCTTTTTAATGGGATCAAGTCTACGCTTATTTTCTCAAAGTTTAATAAATCGGAGTTAGTAATCCGGGGAAGGGATTTCCCTAAGGCACTCTTACACCGAACGCACAGGTAAGATGTTTTACCGTATCTTCACAAATTGCTGATGCGTAACTATAGCATTAGGTGTCGACATGATTGAATGAAGGCCTTAGGGAATAACTCACCTCTTTTTCCACCGAACCTTTTCGGTGTTCTGTAAGAATACTTGAGGTGTGTGTAGTGTATGTACCGGAGAGACATAGCATTATTTAAAAACAGCATCTCAGAAAATGTCAAAGGATGTTTAAGTTTTCCAAGGAAGGGGTTCAGATACATCCACATTAATTGAATTCCAGATTTTAATAGAAAATCTATTCCATTAATATTATAAATGTGAAAGTTTGGATGAATGAATGGATGGATGGATAGATGGATGGATGGATGGATGGATGTTTGTAACTCTTTCACGCAAAAACCACTGAACCGATTGCGATAAAACTTGGTATGTAGAAAACTGGAAACCTGGATTAACAAATAGGCTACTTTTTATCCCGATATTCCCACTGGATCGGGACTTACGCGGGTGAGACCCCGGGGCGCTGCTAGTGTTAAATAAAATAGTACATTTGACGGAGTTACAAACAGCCTTCACTATGACCTAACGTAATCAAGTTAAAACGAAGAGTAATAAACAATTTGATGAAACACGTCAAGGCTATATAATGCCTATGGTTATATATACTTTTTAGGCGGGTTCCAGTCGTAATGAGATGATTTAAATATATCCTCTTACAATAAATAGTAGACAATTTTGTTGTCTGTTATTGCTAGTTATACACGCGATAGAGGCATTATTTTGTACGATGTTTTCTAGAAAATGTATTCATTTAAATTTTTCCTCTTTTTTAGGGTTCCGTTCTTCAGATGGCAAAAAGGAACCCTTATAGGATTGTCCGTCTATTTGTCTGTCAAGACTCTTTTTCTCAGGAACCCGTGGAAGCATCAAGTTAAAATTAACATCAAATACTTCTGTCTGCGGTCCCTTGTAGCTGTAAAAAAATGAAGCGTATCTTGATTCAGATACGGCCATTTAGGCTTTAGCTTTAACCAAATTTGAAGATTTCGCAGGTATAATAATAGGCTTCTTTCCATTGACCTAGAATTATAACATTTGATAAGAAGCCAGTTCTCACAGCACAAGTAATGGAAAAATCCGAAAGTCGTTAGTTTGTTATATCACAAAAAAAAATTGGTTGATGTGTGATTCCCGAGATGGACGTACTACTTATCTACATCTATACAAGTTGGTTTGCTTACGGCACCCTCAGTACGCGAGTCAGACTCGCACTTGGCTGTTTTTTTTCTATAAACCGTAAACTTTTCGAGGTTATTTTTGGTGGGTCACGAGCTTACTACTTATGTTTACTGCTTATTAGAGAGTTTAATTTAAGTACTGTAATAATTATTTTAGCCTCAAACTGCTTTAATTTATTTTATGGAAAGGTCATATATACATAAATAATACTTTATTTGTACACTACGTTTTTACAGAGCATAAGTGTAGCATCGAAAATGTACAAAGGGCTGCCTTATCGTTTAAAGCAATATTTTCTAGGCAACAGGCTCTTTTAATGAAATTATGGTTATCGCTGGCGTTTAACGAAAAACTTGATAAATTATATAATAAATTAATTATCATTATTACAATAATTATAAAAGCACCGGAAAGGTGTAGACAGAACTCTGTCTATGCCTAACCTAAAACTTAACTGTGTTTCAAAGCTAATAAATCCATTCAATAAGCTTGAAGAAAAGGAACATATTTGCGCAACAAACAATAAAAAACAAATAAATTCTCTGTTACGCTCACATCGACAGTAACGATTGACGTCTCACATTTGATTTCCGAACGATTTCACGCCGAAATGATGCGGCCAGAACCGCAGAGTTTATAGTTATTTGACGTAGTGTTTGAATACTCTTTGGTTATTTGCCAATAATGCAGAACAAAGCTATAGAAACTAGCTACATAAAAGTAAGTTTACTAAAAATAAGTTTGATTAAGATTAAATTTATTATCAAATGAAATTATGACTTGAATAATTCAAGTTGAATTAAAAAAAAACATAAATTTGAGAGCTTTGGTTCAAAATTTCTTGGGAATAAGAACAAAACAGGAATGAAATAAGGCTACAATAATTATTTCCACAACTTGAAACTGTTTAAAAAGACTAGTCAAGTCGTTTCAAAATTGAATATCATAGATAAATGTATGCCCGGCGCTTAAATATTTAAAACATATAGAAAATAATTTTGTTGGGAATTCTTATATTGTACAATTTCACGCTGTTTAAGACGCTTCTTATATTACACCACTATTACGAACTGGCCTGTTGGTCTAGTGGTTAGTGATTCTGACTGCTAAGCCAGAGGTCGTGGGTTCGATTCTCACCCAGGACAAATAATTGTGTGATGAGCACGATAATTTGTTCTGAGTCTGGGTGTAATTTATCTTTAATATGTATGTATTTAGAAATATATAAGTATGTTTATCAGCAGTCTGGTTACCATAGTACAGGCTCTGCCTAGTTTGGGATCAGACAGCCGTGTGTGAGATGTGTGAAGTTATTATTATTATATTATTACACAGCGCGGTAACATAATATGGAAATGACAAACATTGTTGTACATATAATTTCGGGATAAAACGTGATTAAGGGTTTTGCTTATTCTTGCATGTAGTGCTTATTGTACAACACTTTGTCCTGTGACCGTAAATCGTAAATCTATGTCAAATCATTTGTTATTGTATATATATACAATTTCTTTACTTATTTTCATCATGAATTGCAATTGTTGCTTATTAGACATTTCAATAATTTTCTGCTTTTTCCATTTTCATTTGTAAAATTGCTTTTCATTTCAAACGATGCCAGGATTTTTATTAAACGCGAATTTAATCAAAATTTTACTCAAATATTCTTTTCTGATGATTGGCACCTATTTTTTGTCACGTTTAATCATAACCTCTTTTTCCTTCTGGGTTTTTTGTTATTAGATTTTTGTAAAAGATATTCTCAGTGGCTGCACACAGTAGAAATATATGACCGGTAGAAGACAGTAAGTCATCCTAGTACGTGGTCTTCAATCTTCCAACGCAGGATGGTCAAAAATATACCCGGTAGTATGTGGCTGTAAAATATACAGGTGTAAGTTAAAAAAAGAACACACAAAACAGTGTATCTCATTCGCTAATATGACGACAAACGTCAACTTACTACTTACGCATTGTACCAAGACAAGCAAGTTTTGTGCAACTTGGTGCATTGTCACTGCACACGACTAATGAGGCAGAAATTGCATTTCTGCTTCATTAACCATTGAATTGAAGCAGAAATAAAAGGAGTGTAAGAAAATGAAGTGTAGTTTAGATTTGAACAACATCTCATCTTTAAGATGTGTTACGTGAGATATTAATAATGACTTCCACGAATATTACATCGTTCTTCTGGAAACGTTTACCACGAGGATATGCAAATCCTATAATCCCTAACAAGACTATACGGTTCTTCGAAAATAGCATTTATATTTGTTACTCTGTATAAACTAAAGTGTACACTATCTAGTAAAAAAATAATCCTCAAAATCGGTTGCGTGGTAACCTGTTCGTCAATTAGTCGTTCGTAATATATATTTGGACCACGCCAGCCGGTCATAAAACTAATTTACCCTAATATCATTATGTTTATTTGTTCCTGTAATACCAGTAAAGTGTTTATTCCTATTTTATCCGAGCTTTTATCTAACTAATGATGACATGCAAATTAATGAGTCTCACTAGCTAACATGCAATATTAAGAGCTAACAGCTAAAGTTAGCCGCCAAAAGGTGAGCAAGCACAGGGACAGTTACAGGAAAGCGGAATAGTTACTGATTAAAATTTAACAAACCACAAGTCCACTGTGTGTACGATAGCTAATCCCGTTAACTCAGATTGGTCTAGTAAAGTACCAACTCAGATATGTGGAGTTGAATTAAATTAATAGATTTCGCAGATCTGCGGTTCCAGAGCCCAGAAGTCTTTTCCAGTGTTATTTTGTAAAAACACATTATGATAATGTTATTTCTTATTCACCATCTAACCCTACGTATTTGGAACATAATAAAAAGTTAAGGGGAAAAGATCTCGTAACAACATGTTCTGATATGGCCGTCACGGAAAGTACCGCCATATCCCCGCATCACCCATAATTCGACATACAATGTACTAGCATTTCTCTATTATAATGGACAAGATCATTTTTGCAATTTGTTTATTCGTCTTATTAAAAAAAAAAGTTTTGTGAACCCAATAGAAACCAAGATAATCCTGTAAAACCAATTTTGTTTTTTTTTTAAAGACATCCCGCATTATGAATTACTCCTGTGTCGCGGGGGACTTTACAAACAAACAAACAACGGACACAAAGAACACCCAGACTGTAGTGGGAGTCGAACCCACGACCTATGGCATGGCAGTCAGGGTCACTCACCACTAGGCCAAACAAAAATTGTTTTTGCATTTTTATTATACTGTCTCTACTGATTGTAGATTCAATTAGTTGCGGGTTCGAACCCTACCAGTGCACAACCGTCGTAAACCCACTCCTAACACAAGCATTTAGCTTAGCTGGAGGGGTTAACAAGAATAATAGTAATGTGTGACCCACGTTAGCAGTATTCTTAAAAAAAAAAAAAAATTAGCAACACTTTTGTGTTTTGTAAATTGTTATTCATGCGATTAAATTAATATGAAACAGACATCTTCACGTTCCCACTGTTTTAAATTCAATACAAAATTCTTGGCGTCGTGTTGTTGCGGTGCCGACGCGTCTCGTGTGCGGGTTTGTTGCGGCGGCATACAGTTCATATATGATTTTTATTCCTACATAATAAATAATTTGTGGCTCGACGTCGGCTTTGTTTTCACAAAACAACAAAGTGAAACAAATAAAAAGCGTTGATGAGATTTTGTTTTTAAAAGTTTTTATTTCTTGCAATGTTTGTAAGTGTTAGTTTCGGTGAAATCTTGAAGGCTGAATTAACCTAAGGAGTTGAAATTTTATACGTTGGTTCAGTTCCCGTTTTGGTTTTGACATCTTGTAAATCTAATCAAAAATTAGATCGAAGCCTCACTGATATTTTTAATACTATAATTAATTAAACAAACTAATTAACAACAAAATCATAACCTTGACATAAATTGTTCAAAAACCAAAATAATGCAATTTAGACCTTATCAGAAAGCCCCCCTTGACATTAACTTTATTTATAATGACGTAAAATTAGAGTGCGTTAATACGTTCACGTTGTTAGGACTTGTCATAGATACTAACATAAATTGGAAAAGTCATGTTCAAGAACGTAAAGGAAAACTTTCGAGCTTCACTTACGCCCTCCGAGTATTGAGAAAGATCACGGATCTCAAAACAGCTTTATCAGCATATTACGCCTACGCATACACATCTACATAGACACATAAAATCTTTTTATATTGCAAAAAAAATGTGTACGAATTTTAAACAATATAAAACAACCGGACAGCGCAGCTGTAGGCCTCATTTTATAAATAAAATAAATATAAATAATAACCTTTTAACTTTGACATCTATTTATTTTATAGAAGCTTGTAATTTTGTTAGAAATAACCCTTTTTTTTTAAACAATTTGACCAAATACGACGGTATCAATCTAGATTTAAACACAAATTAGTCCTACCCACATCAAAATTAAAAATTCACAGTTCTCGCCCGAATGCGATGTCAGTAAAATTTATAATAAGATACCTAACGAAATAAAAGACGAAGAAAACGACAGTATATTTATGAAGCGATTAAAAACCTTCCTAATACAAAAATGTTATTACAATTTAAAAGATTTTTTCAGTGATTGCTGATGTTAGGTAAACAAATTGAATTAAAAAAAGAAAACGTGTGTGTGTGCAATTCACGCACGGCTGAAGTGAAACTTCTAAATTAATTAACCAACGAATTTTAATACGCAAATGACACGTGTGTACGCGTGAGTGACACAAGAAGGCTTACAGGCTACAGGCTAAGGCGTAGTACGCAGGCACAAAGACACGTGCTAGCATACGAAGATTATAGGAAACACAGTACTTATATTCTACTTCATTTTCTCGCAGGCTAAATCCTATTCTATTGTGTTTGTGTCTTTTGACGTGATAACGTCTTATAAATCGATGAACGCCGGCTGCACGCACGAAAAAGCATGACTCATTATCACGTTCCGCCTGAGCCGAGTGCACAAGCGAGAACGCGGAACAAGCGAGAACGCGGAACAAGCGATAGAGAGGCACGATCAGCCTAAGCGTTAGGCTTGTGATGCATCTATCTCTCTTCCACTGTTTTCTTATGACGTTATCACGTATAATTTTACGTGATAACGTCATAAGAAAACAGTGGCAAACGTCCGTAAGCCGACCTTACAGACAACCATTTTTTTTATTAGTGTGACTTAAGCCTTCGTAGTAGAATCTGAAACGGTTTACCAACAGTCGATTTATTTATTTTATTTATTTATTTATTTACAGAAAAATACATATTGTTTACAGATAATCCTTACACAATAGTATATAAGTACTTAGTAATGTCTATAACAACTTTGGTAGGTAATAAAATAATGAGGTACATTGTGAAACAATATAAGTAGCTGGGTTGCAAATAGGTACATTAGCTAGGTAACAGAACTAGGAATCGTCAGTGTCTCGAGGTAACGCCCTGCTGCCTTCGTAAACAGATATTCAGAACATATGAATATGTCTAGGGTCTGATCAAAAATCAAAATTTCGTTGATGTATCTAACAGCACGCGACAGCGGCGCGAACCGAGCGAGGTTAGTGCGCGCGGCCGGCGCCGCTAGTAGTTGCCGGTGACGCTCACGCACCGCGCAGCCTCCGCGCCGCGGTACGCGCCACCTCACTTGTGCTAATAGACTCGGGTTATATGTAATACCGCGAAGTAGACGGAAAAAGTATGTGACGAGGGTGACATTACGACGTACTGCTAGCATTCTGTAGTCTACCATTCCTACAATGTAAAGAGTTGGGTATAAATACGGGTAATAATAATACATTTTTTTAAATAAGTATCGAACGAAAGCTTTCTGTATTCTTTCTATTTTTTGTGTGTGACTGATTTGGTGCGGATTCCAAACCACTGCATTAGTTTCAAGGCTACTACGAACATAAGAATTATATAATACGGTTAGTGTTAATTTATTATGAAAACATTTGGTTTGCCTTAATACGAATCCTAAACTTTTGCGTGTTTTATTACATAATTTATTAATATTATCATGGAACGTCAGGTGGCTGTCGAACCATGTCCCTAGGTCTTTAATGGTAGTTACTCGTGGTAATACATTATTGGCTATTGAATAATTTTCTAGTAAAGGTGAGCGATTGCGAGTGTATGACATAATAGCGCATTTATTTATATTTATATTTAAGCTATTTTCAATACCCCAATTAAATACATTATTTAAATCAATTTGTAGTAGTTCGCAGTCAGCAACTGAGTTGATGGTTAAAGCCAGTTTTACGTCATCTGCAAACATTAAGCACGTACTAAATTGAATAACAGACGGTAGGTCGTTAATTAATATTAAAAATAACAAAGGACCCAAACAGCTTCCTTGTCCTATGCCCGAGTTGACGGTATATGTCGCAGATTTAGTGTTTTCATACAAAACAAATTGTTTACGGTTCTTCAAATAGTTTGAAAAGAAATAAATGAGATTGTCGGCAAATCCTATTTTAGCCATTTTGATAAGCAGAACATCGTTATCTACTTGATCAAAAGCTTTTTGAAAATCAAGATATGCTACATCAACCTGTTTTTTTGCATCAATTTCGTTAGTAATTAATGTTGTAATATTTAATAAATTAGAGGAAGTGGAACGATCGGGCAAAAATCCATGTTGATGATCGCAAAACCAGCTTTGTAATTGTGTATAGATTAAGTTGTACAATATGGATTCCATTATTTTTCCAAAGACCGGTAGTACTGCTACTGCACGGTAGTTTTTTATTTCAGACTTAGATCCATTCTTGTAAATAGGTAAAACTTTAGAATATTTCCATGCAACCGGATAGACTAGTTCTTTCAGTGCTAGGTTAAATATATATAATAGTGGGTCAATAAATACATCACAGCAATCACGGACTATTACTTGGGGTACGCCATCTGGGCCTTGGGTAAATTTTGGTCTAAGTTTTTTTATGGCGTGACGGACATCGCGCTCCTGTATGTAACTAATATTCACGCACACGTCGGGCGCTAGCGCGGGGCGCGAAGGCGGCGGGGAGCGCGCGGCCGACAGCGCGGCGCGCGCGTCCAGTGCAGGTGTACTTGATAGGAATACACTTTTAAAATACGACGCGAATGCATCAGCTGTTTGCTGTGGGTCGGCTAGGCCAAGTGTAGAAGATTCATTAGACATTCTATTGTATTTTATATAGGACCAAAAAGTATTAGGATTATGTATTATACTGTTTTCTATTTTGTTGTAGTATGTTTGTATATTTTTATCTAATAGTTGTTTGTACTGTTTACGGTAGTAAGTAAAAAAAGCGTAATATAACTGATTTCCACCGGAGATTTTGTAAAGTTTATGATATGAATTTTTAAGTTTTAAGTAATGAATTATTTCACGATTATACCACGGAGGATAGCTGCTGTTATACAAGGATGGTTTGGTGTAGGGTATCGTTTCATTAAATACGTTGTCTAAAATGGCATATAAATTAGTCACCGCCTCATTAGTATTGCTCGAGCTATACACTGCTGACCAGTCTGTCGAGAACAGGTGACTGTATAATTCGAAGTAGTCTACTTTTCGAAAGTTACGGTAGGGCGTTATCTTAGTTTTCTCAGAGTTCTGGTATGATTTAGTGGGTAAATGAAATCTAGTCAAAGTTATGGATATTTCAAGTGGTAAGTGATGACTTTCAGATTGTACAAGACCTACCTTGGATTCAGCGACAGTGGGTGTTACCAGAGACGTATCACAAATGACTAGGTCGAGAATACGGTTAAAATCGTTATTTATAGTATTGCACTGAGTTAAATTGCACATGGATAGTAAAACTTTGAAGTCTTCTTGTACAGAACGTGACGCTGAGTAAAGATTGAAATCGCCTATCACTACAACAGGTAGTTTTTGAGTTGAAATCAGTGTGTCAATACAATTAAAAACTGAGTAATAACGTTCATTGGGTACTTTCGGTGGAAGGTAGACAACACAACAAATAAATTGATATTTCCCAACGGTAATTCGGCCGGCGACGAGTTCATCATCTGGAGAGTAGGTGCACGGGGCCCGTCGAAGTAGGTATGGTTGTCGCACTGCTAGTAACACTCCGCCTCCATTACCACCAGGTCTGTCCCGACGTAAAACTGTGTAATTTGAGGGAAATAATTCCGCATCATGCACGCTATCGTCCAGTTTGGTTTCGGTTAGTGCAAGTGTATGGCCAGGAAGTTCGCACAGCGCGATTTTGATTTCATGCGTTCTTGATTTGAGGCCTCGTACGTTTTGATAGAAGATGTTGATTTTACAATTTTTTGGTTTATGTTTCGGCTTGTGGTCGAAAGGAATAATTGGTATTGTTCTTGTGCTGTCGCGGGTTTCTCATAGTGTGCCATTGTTGTAATGCTATACCTAAGGGCCAATTGATTGGCGATATAAGGAAGTCAAAGAAGTCTTCACTGGTTCCTATTATAAAACAGTTGTGATTGTAATGCGTTGGATCCGGTTTTTTTATTGTGAATGTTGCATCAGGTTGCTTTTTCTTGAGGTAATATATTATATTGTCTTCTGTCATATCCGGGTGGAAGTTCCAGGCATGAACGTATTTAGTGGGCTTAGTAATTCGCAGGTCGTTGTCAGCATCACCGGTTGCTCTAATTACAGAGCGACGGGAGCGATGGTAATGTTGTTGTGACGTCTTTATATCAACATTATTAGATGTAATATTCACATCGGACTGGTCAACCGAATCAGAAGTTGTACCGGCTGGTTTTGTGGCCCCATATTCCGGAGCGCGTTCGGGCGTCGTCGTTTCTTTGTCATCGTTAACTGTATTAGTCTTTCGAGCGCTTGTGTCGCTGGACGCGTTAAGCTTCTTCGCTGCGTTGCGGTTCAATGCTTCGACCGCTTTCTGACGGGCCGTGCGGCTCGTGCGCTGCAGCGCTTTAGGGTGCGGTTCTTCTAGTTCCGAGTGAGCCAAATTGTCGCGGGTAATTTGAGAATTCACTTTTTGAGTTTGGGACTGAGAAAGTTGAGAGATAATTGTATTTTGTTCACTAATTATTGTTTCCAATGAATCAACTTTAGTCACTAGGGTCGACACTGTTTTTTGTAACTCGCGAATGAGATTTTCGAGAAGTTTATGTGACATTTTATATTTTTAAAACGCAAGTAAATACGGACGGACGTTTGACTTGTGTCAGTCGGTGTGTCGAAATCGAACCAACTTCATTGGTCCATGAACCGTTGATCAACATTATCTTTAAACCATAAACTTTTCTTCCAATGGACTTTTCATCCACAAACGTTTCGCCAGCATTACTCTACATCGATTCACTATTTATAGTCATTGGTTTCATCATTCAAAATGATGGGTTTCATTTTGATTCAAAGCTTATTTTCTTCTTTAGGTGCATTTCAATAAAAACATTTTTAACCGACGAAAAAAAGAAGGTTCTCAATTCGACCGTTTGTAATTTTTTTTTATATATGTTCAGCCCTCACTCCGTTATTTAATTTTAAATGTATTTATTTATTCCATTCTTTCATTCGAGAAGCACTTCTGTTGAGTAGCTTCAGCTTATGAATCATAATGACTAAATACAAATTCTCTTTGATGATTGATTGAACTTGATGTGACCAAACAGTGGTTACTGTTTGGTCACATCAACGCGTGCGACTGTTTTGATTTTCGTTTGAAAAAAGGCGTACCTTCAAAGTTGTTGTTCAATCGTTTTCCATATCTCACTTGTCCAATTTGTAAGTCAGCTGCCTTGCAGTCCGGTACAGAAGAACTTTGTACAGACACTAATGATGTAGCTACATTAAAAAGTTGTAGCAGTAAATTACTACAGAAGTAAAGTACTTCATAAGACCGTGATAAATTAAGACTAATAGCGTTGTGTTATATTTTTTGGTTGTTCAGTGTAGGTTTATAAAAGGATTTATGGTCAGCGGGTAAATGCTTATAATCAGGCGGATTGTGTGTTGTTTTTTTTGTTGTTAAATCATTCCTTCTAAATTTTGGCAGCTATGATTTTAATATCACTAATTAAAAACTTTAATTAAAACTTATTGCCTTTATTGCATGGGACGTTTTGAGAATTGCTGTTACCGAAAATCTTCTAACAGGAAAACTATCTAAAAATTTGCCTGATCCAAACGATTGCAGCTAGGGCCAAAAGATCGCTTAAAAACAAGGGGGAACAAGTTTTCTAATATTCCTCGCTACTATTAAAGACAAATGTTAGTATAATATTTAGCAATAGACCTTGTGCCTAGTTAAGAGTCTACTTCACACAAAATTGAGCTTATTCATCAAACGCTGACAACAGCTCATAAATAATATCTTTTATGACATCATTTCGCCATTATATCCAAGACATGTAATTTCGAACATACCCTTAAAGGTAAATTACCTAAGGTTCTATTGAATAACTTATGACATTTCTAGTAATTTGCACAGTATCCCTGCTACCAACGAGTTCCAAGACTGATAAAGATAACGGAAACTGACCATATATCGAACCAACACAATAGGTGTTTCTATCTTGTAGGTTTAATAACAACAGCTACGGGGCAGATACAATTATTAATGTCATTCAATAATATTTTTAAAGTAATATCAACCTTAGTCTATACACCTTAAGTTTGTGTTCCAGTAAGATTTATTAGGGAAGTAATTTGATTATTTAGCGCCATCGATGACCGTTTCTGCGATACGTTATTGGAGTTTTGCTCAAATATATAAGGTCTGTAAAAATATATTCTCTTCAACGTAATTCATGATACATAATTGCCTTTTTATCTTTGTATGCTGTAGTAGAGTTTTCAATGAGAAATGCTTTTTCTGATCTTTCGATGTTAAGCGCTACTGCCACAAAGCAGTCACTCTACACACCATTGACGTTTGAAATGATTACCAAAGAAAAATCATGTATTTAAATTATGTACATGTTACTTAGTGATATAGTAGATATGACGACACAGTTTGGTTTGTGCAAGAACAGCCAGTGGGTTTATCACAGTTTAATTTTCTTTTTTTTTTGTATTTTATTTCTTTGTACGTATCCAGATACTTTGTTGTTTATGCAACCACTTGCCCAGAAAAGTTTTTATTTTAATGTCAGCAAAGAAGGTTGTATGTGTAATCATGCACATATTTAGGATTCACAGACCGGTCCGTAGCTGGTGGGTCATTTGCCACGTCACGTTCAAACCACTTTATCTGTCAAGAGACACAGCTTGGTTTCAGTCCGTTCCAGTCCGTTACCACTAGTGAACGGGGGTTACAATATGTAAAAAAATATATACCAATGCAAAAATCAATAATAGATACATAAATCCCAAATTTAGTTATGAGAGTCAGAGACATCTATTTATCGCTGGTTTTTAGAATTTCATCGGGTCGTATGAAACTTAGCAACGACGTACGTGAAGATCGTACATAAATTTTGCAGTTTCTCGAGCAAATGTTGATGCGGTGCGTGCTCTGATTGACGAATGAGTCAGGTACAAACAATTCTTCAAGTAGAATTGGGCGTGAAAGCCTTTTCCGATGAATCTCGAACATGAACGAGGAGTAAAATCCTGCTCGGGTTATTTAGTGCCACGAAAGTCTGGAGAGATGTCTCTCTCGCTAAGTAACTTTTAGGTAATAGTATACTGGCACAGGAGCATCGGTCAGTAAATTAAATATTATAAAAAAACAGACCTCAAAAAATAAGAATGTCAACGACGTTTATTATTAACGCTTTTATAAATAGAAACGTTATGACAGCCTATAAGCTTTCTCAATGGAGAAGCTACCTCAATCAGAGAGAGAGAGAGAGAGATAGAGAGAGAGAAAAGATTATTTCAAATCAGTTGGAATCAATATATGCTGTAATATAGCATTGTAATGATAATAAAAATTTCGTCAATCAAAACATTATGAAAATTTATGTAATTTTAGTATTTTTTGTAACGTGGCCTGATGAAAAACCTGTGATTGCCGTAATTTTATTTTGTTTCCGGTACTTAATTCTCCCTCTTTATGTTGTTTCAAGAATTAATCTGAATTTTAGAAAAAGTATGACACAATGAACACAAGTATTCGTTATTAATGTCAAATAATTGTAAGAACATCGTCAATTTATAGTGATATTTTTAAGTGCCTTATCAATTTATCGCTTTTGATATCGTTCTAGTATACTGTATTCCCGTATGGGGCGGTGCGGCTAAATCTAAATTTATGGAAGTAGAACGGGGACAGAGGAGTCTAAAAAAAAATATGTACTTTAAAACGATTAGATATCCTACTGAAAGTCTCTATAAAATTAGTGACCTTCTTTCTGTTAGAAAACGATATATAGCTAGTGTAGTTCTAAAAACATACAAAATTATTCCCTATGACAGAGACATTTTATCAAAAAGACGCAAAGATAAAATTGCACCAATTCCTCAAACCAAAACCGTATTCGCCTCTCGTCAATACTGTACGCGATCTCCTCAACTATGTAATATGGTAAATAAGGAGATATACATACATTCTAAACCACTTCATGAATATAGAATCCAAATTATAACTCTTAGCTATACCAACTGACACCCAAACACCGATACATCTACACGCCGACACTCAGACACCCACACCCACACACACCCACACCCACACCCACAAACACACACACACACACACACACACACGCACATTAATTACCCATCTATATACGTACTGCCCCCTTCATAACTTTATTTGAAAAAAATTATTAATAAAACAGTTGAACACAATCGTGTACCACCTATGTAACAAGCAGGTTATGGAAGAGCGGAGTCTCCTAATACAGGCATTATTTGCTTAAAGGGAAGCTCCAATCACGAATATTGTCATACATATTTTTTGGTAACGAAATAAAACATTTTGTATTTTTTTTTTTGTATTTTTGTATATCGTGGTTTAGCTGTGATATTATGTTTGGTGGTAAAAGTTTGCGTTACACTAATTCACAGAATAAATCATTTCTATTGTGACTTTAATTAATTTTGGCCAGTTGATGGTCCCTCTTTCATCAAACATTTCTTAACGTTTCTTATGTTGTAAAAAAGATATTTCACTAACGTATTTTTTTACTAAAATATCAAACATGTACAGAAAATCGTTTGACAATGGCGATGTGTTGTCATTTCATAAAAGTTTCTACAAAACCTACTGTTTCTGCTACTGTTTAGATCTATGGCACAGAACAATGAATGATATATACACCGCCCGTCAAAGTTGTTCTGTTGTGTAAAAAAACTAGGAAGCAGTCCCTTGGTTGCTTGTACATTTTGAGTTCGATATGGAAAACGTTGTATGCTTTTATGTACGGTGACTTTAAATTTCTACTAAGCAAATACGATATATAATAGGTAAGAAATATGTATAGGTACATCATGCAGACAACAAAAAAATAATGATAAGCGGAATTGTGACGGTTCAGGTTTCATTTGCTTAATGTAGTGTTTAGATTAGAGCTATATATCGCGTGGCGTTTCTGTACATTAAAATTATTTTCAAAAATAGTGGGGGATGTTAGAGGACAATCAACAGAACTATTTTTTTTTTTTAATTTGTGTCTGTTTGTAGGTTTGGTTGTGCACGATGGCGCGATGTATTCCGCGCGCACCAGTTTTGGTGTGGCTGCCTATTATTAAACAGCCAGCCAAGGTCTGCCGGGGTTCTCGGGGACTTCCTTCCTAGGGTATACCCGAGTCCCTTGCAATAGACCCACTTATATCGGAACAGCGTGTGGTTTTAGTCGGTTCGATTCCGACATAGCACTTCACCGCCAGCCCCGGTGAGGTGATGACCCTTTGGGGTTTCCACACGATAAAAAAAAGGTTTAGTTGTGCACGCAGCGCGTAAAAAGAACAAAATAAACATGGAAACCTGTTTGCACAAATATTGTAACAATCAGTTCTTGTTTCATCCCAATCCGTTTACTCTATCCATATAAATAAGACACACTCCTATTGGTTTGTTGTTTCCATTTAAATTGCAAATGAAAAATTAAAACCTAAGGACAGAAAAATAGAGGACGAATGATTGTTCACTCATTGACTTTTAAACTGACCTGTAAACTGATTTTGTTGAAACTTAGCACACATATGTAGTTCAATGACACTACAACATGACGGAGATCTGGAGCTGGTTAACTAACTCAGTGCCTTACTTACTTAGTTGGACACTTGATAAGACACAATTTCTTGAAAACAATATTGTAAGGAAAAATAGAAGGAAAGAGAAAGTGGGAGTCCAGACTTATAAAGAGGTCAAAAAGACCGCAGAGTGACAAGTGTGCAGTCATGCATGTAAAGAAAGGTGTGATAGTAGAATCTGAAGAAGTCGAACTTTCCGATTCAATAAAACTCAGATCTCTGTCTGCCACCGAAACCTATAAGGTATATCACAGTCGGGAATACCTCAATCTAATATGAAACAAGCGCAGCAGGAGTGTTGCTTTAGCCGCCTGAAAAAAAATACTAAAAAGTCTTTTATCAGAGGATAACGAAATTTGTTCCTGCAACGGTTGGGTCATGCCGATTTGGATGTTTTCCTTTGGTATAATTAGATGGACTCAGACCGAATGAGATGCCCTTGACACGAGAGTCCGTATACTGCTAATTGCATTCCAAATGCACCACCCACCTTTATCATTAACGAGGTTGTACATCCCGCGAAAACTCGGGGGTCGTGAACTGATGAACAAATAAAATATATAACATAAAATAAACCCTACACAATTGCGAGATATATACGGTTTGGTGATCTTTCCGGAGAAACCGAAGGTTATGTCTTTGCAATTTTATTATAGACGAAGTTGTTATGACGAATAATTACTATCGGAAATATATCCTGAATATAATAAAAATAAAATAAAATAATTTATTCAAAAAAAATACTGCTGCAACCAAATCCAATCCAGTTTGTGTAAAATAAAAGGTTTTTCATTACTTTCCCTTTTTCAAGTGGCCAGAATTGTGCAGTTGATGCACAATTCTGGCCACTTGCCTTTAGATACAATCTTGTGCATTCAGAGGTTGGACACATACCGGTAATATGGCAATTACCGGTATGTGTCCAACCTAGTTCTGGAAAATGACCGTGCCACATTACACATACAGGGATCGATCTATTATCACTGACAGAACTATTATTGCCAATAAACCCGACATAGTGGTGATAGATCGATCAGAGCGCCGCGCAATGATCATCGATATTGCTGTTCATCATAACGAGAACATTGTGAAGGTTGAAAAAGAAAAACAAATCAAATTCGATTGGTTCTGACGTCAATTTGGTTTGTACATCCTCCATCCAATTTTAAATAAACTTCAAATTCGGATTCAGCGCATCGAAATATATAATAAACATATTTGATCTAGTTCGTAAAAAAAAACTCGTTTGCATAACTGCATCTTTATGCTTTTTTTAGCGACATTTAGCGGTTTTTTTGGAATTTACTTAAAATTTTGAGGGTGTCCGGGTTAATCCGACCTCAAGTTCGAATTTAGTCTGGTCAAAAGTACTGATTATTTTTTTTTTTTGTGTGTGCCGGTGTAATTAATGTATCTAATAAGGCCGGAAATTCTGCTTGTTGCTTTCTTTCCTTACTTCAAATGATGGATGTTTATGTCGTGTATAAAAAGCTGAAGTAGCAACAATTAAGCTCAAAACTTATTTTAATAATATCAACGTCTGGTGCAAATACATATTATTATTTCAAATAACTTTTCACGACTTGCTCACTTAGTGGAGTAGTTATCTATAAATGTAGACATAACATAAGAAATCGGACTATCCTGTAAAAAAATAAATAAAAGAAAAACAAAAAAAAAACATACAGGTTGACTTGAGAACCTCCTCCAATTATTTCGTCGGTTAAAAATATGATACATTTATGTTTTAGCGATGGTGAGGCGTTTTCAAAAACTTAATCAATTTAAATAAAAAGTCACCGTCTTTTATCTTTATGCCAACAAATGCATTGGACCGTGTGTTGTTTCATTTTGAGTTATTTATGTGACGCACAAATTACTGTTCATGAATTCCTTATCGCACGGTTCCCTGCGAGAAAAGAATGCCTATTCTTTTCTGCGGGTGTCTGGAGTGAACAAAAGAAAATCATTTCTATCAAACCTTTTTTTTAAGCAAGTTTTATTTATCACGATTACTTAACGTAGAACACTACGTTATAGTTACGTTATAGTTTATAACACTACGTTATTAAAATAAAAACCGTTGTAGCGCCTAACGCCAATGCGGCAGATCTCTTCGCCCCTTGACAAAGGGTCCCTGTTGGGTTGAAGACTACTAGGGCATCAACAAAATAAAAACCTGAGTAAAACAATATTTTGTTAATTACTACGTTACTAATTCAAAATTGTTGTTCATTGCCTTACATCTTACCAATATTATAAAAGCGAAAGTTTGTGAGGATCGATGGATGATTATTATTCATTTACGCAAAAACAGTTGCACGGATCTGGATGACATTGGGCACAGAGATAGATTATAGTCTGAAAAGGCATTTAGGCTAATTTTGATCCCGGAAAAATGTACGGTTCGCGTGGGATAGATTTCACTAAAATTTCCACGCGAACTAAGTCGCAAGCAACAGCTAGTCGTGCATATTTTGATATTTACATACATATATATACATTAAATAGCATAAAATACGATTATTTTCCAATTACATCAGTGTTATAATTTTTGTTCACAACATTAGTAGCATATCAATCAAAGTCGTTTTATGCAGGTATCAACGGTAATCCCGAGCTATTTTCGTGAAATAAATTGAAGGGATTATCTTTATCCCACCCGTGTCCCGTATCAATTTGTCGACAGTCGAGAGTTGAGAGGAATCAATATTTATTTGTGGTGGCTAGGATTGTGGCTTTGGATCTAATATGGCGCTTAAAAAAGATTAAGAGTGATTGATATAAGATAAGTCATTGAAAATATTTGACTGGAAGTCTCGGTAGAGGCCAGAAAGCCTCCTTACCGTGACGCAATGGAATTGAGACATTGTTTGGCTATTTTTGCCATTGAAGAGATTTAGTAGTTGCCTCATAAACTGGGGCCAAGATAGGGGTGAAATACGAGTCAAATCATTTTATTTTTCTACTCCTTCTAATTGGCAGACCGCACAGTAGAGCATAAGAGTCCAGTGAATTTAAGATTGTATGTAGGAGCAGTCTTTAACAATTATTTCAATACTTACAGATATTGCGTTAACTGGTACAGTTATCATCATAATCAATATGAAATAACCGTCAATCAAATAACCAGGCAATAATTGAACTTAATATTATTAAAAACAATTGCTGCGCCTTTGATTAGTGGAGCATCCGATATTGCTTACCCTGTTCTGCCATTTTCTCGGTCGGTTCTATCATCCACTTTCACTCGGTTCTCCCACCTTCTATTACCCTTTATAAAAATATTCTAAAAAGAAGTCATCAGGATGCCTTAAGCGTCCCAGCGTATTCCAAAACTCAGTATTCCTTTATGTAAGCATCTGCCTGTTTTACAAAAAACATAGTCTTTGACTTGCCTGTTGGCCTAGTGGTTAGTGATCCTGACTGATAAGCCAGAGATCGTGGGTTCGATTGGGTCTTTCGATTTTCGAGTTCGATCTGGGTGGGCCCAGGACAAATAATTGTGTGATGAACATGATCATTTGTTCTGTGGCTAGGTGTAATTTATCTATCACATGTATGTATTTAGTAATATATAAGTATGTTTATCCGTAGTCTGGTAACCATAGTACAGGCTCTGCCTAGTTTGAAAACAGACGGTCGTGTGTGAGGTGTATCTTCAGTTCTGAAGTTATTGGTAATCTAACTGTATAAGCTATTTTGTTATAAAACAAATACTAATATAACAAAAAGTTGTAGAGTGTATTTGTTTGGTTGAAAACTCTAATCTCTGGAACTACGAATCGTGGGAAAAAAAATCTTTTTGCATGTAATGGGCCAATTCTCCAGAAAGGATATAGGTTGTTTAACATTACGCTAAGAGCCTTAGGAGCGGAGCAGTGTAGCACAAGCGTGGATGAAATATCGAATAGTATTAGCTCCATATTTCTATTATATTTCTTCATAGAAGTCGATGGCTTTAATGTTTTCATTGCTGTCTTGAGGAAAGATATACCTTGTCATATCTATTTTGTAATCATACTGACAAACATGTGACTAAGATTAGAACTCGAGGATTGTTCTATGTATTTGTAAGGAATGCAGATACCTTACCGTCGAACTTTACTGTTATTACACACTGCTAGGAACTTCTAACCACTACTGCTAATAATTCTGAATTCAACTATGTACTAAAAGTGACAATTTCTGTCAATGTGGCAGTGGAAGTTAGTAACAATAGTTTTTAGTGAGTATCTTATAGGGTATTTAGTTATTACAAATTGGATTGTATTAAACAACGTATCATCATTTTGCACTAATACTATACGCTTACGTCCCATCCGTGTAATATAATATATTTAACAATTAACACAATGGACGTTTCCATCCATTTTAAATGTACACGCAGCGCAAATTCAAATCAACAACAGCATCGTAAATAAAGCAGGTTCAAGTCCTTGTTAACAATCGAAGGAAAACTCATAAATTTCAAAGGACGTAAAGTCATATTTAGCAAAATATTTACGATTCGTTTGTACCAAACTCTTTGATAGTACTGATGACGACTACGTTCGGTAACGAACTTGGCTTTCTGCTCAAATTAAAAATTTTGTTTGATGTCAAAGGGTAACTCGCTACCGTAGACGAACACAAAACGTCAACGGTCTTAACCTCTTTTAGGCAGGTAACGAATTAATGAAAGTGCTAGAAAATTGGTTTCCTATTGTGGACAAAACGGATTCGAATTTTGAAGCTTTTCATGATGCAGGGTTCGTTTCTTACGTATAATTTAAAAGTTTTTAATGTTGTTGGATGTTGATTACAATACAATTACAATTTATTTTTTTACGTTTGAAGTCCTCCGCGTATCTGTTAATATTCCAACCTTTTTACCTTGTGGGAATCCAAGGGTTTCAACTCACCTTGGGCACGAAGAAAACCCCCTCTTCTCTTGACGGCAGCATGCGAGATACGTAGGACTCATTCAGTGATCGGAGGACCGCGTAACCTTCCAGCTTTCAGATTTACACATTATTGCAATTACTGAGATTTCAATTCTGCGAGGTCTTAACATCTACCAATTTCAATAATATTATGTTTATTAATTATGTACTAAATTAACGTAATTTTATGCTCGAGAGAGAGAGTCATAGGACATAGAGAATTTATAATCAAATACATAGATGTATAACTGTAATTTTCTTTTTTATAAGAATTAAAATTACACGCAGAAAGCGAAAAACTACACAATATAAGTGCATAATATAGATCTGGTGTTGTAATTTGTTTTATAAATTAAACCTTCAAGAAAAGAGCATACTTCTATCTTAAAGGCCGGCAACGCACTTGTGACTTTTGAGTTGCAGGTGTCCATGGGCGAAGGTAGTCACTTACCATCAGGTGACCCGTCTGCTCGTTTGCCCCCTATAATATATAAAAAAAAAAAAATTTAGAACATGCAGATTGTTCTGTGTTTTTGTGAGGAATGCAGATACCTTGCCATCGTACTCTATAAGTTGTTTTAAAGAATTTAAAATAATATATGTAACAGGTCATGCGTTATTTTGCAAAGTACAAGTGAAAGAATTCCCTGCCACCTATTTCTTTCAGAAGCTAAGAAACATATGTACATATGATGTGGGTCACGGTGCGGCCCTGAATAACAACTATCATTCTACATACCCTTTATACACAGGCCGCTGAAGCGTTTCAAACCATAACTTCTCTCAACCCTTTCTCAATGATTGATATTAAGGTTCCAATTTGTGTTCCTTTGATGTCTATTAGGGTCAAAATGAGATGACTTAATCAATTAATCCTAGACCTTAACGTTTGACTATTTGTAATTGATTAAACGTCTGTTTAGTTCGCTTGTTATTATTCGGTTGTAAATACAAAGTAATTTGAACAAAGGCTGAGACACTCAATGTTAAAATTTAAAAACTTTCTGAAATGATCAATTATGGGATGGACACGCGTCTAAGAGTACTTGATTATATATTTATTTATTTAGGTTCACCACAATAAATATCTTAAATGTGTTACTATAAGCACTGACGTTATGCTTATTCCTCATACAATATGTATATCTAATACATTTTTTAAAGTTAAAGTTATCAGAACGTAGGTAATTCAGTACTTTCATTTAGTTAATTTGTAATTGCTGAAGGTGGAAAATTTTATAAAAAAAATCTTTTTTTTTGCAAGTAGATATTGAAGGGAGTATTCCTTTAGGTGTTCTTGTAAACTTAGGTGTATAGGGCCGGCTCGACCGGAGTGATACCACGGCCTCACAGAAAACCGGCAGCGAAACAATGCTTTCATTGCTGTTCACCGAGTGAGTCAAATTACCGGAGGCCCTAACCCTTCCCTCTTATCCTCTTCTCCCCCCACCCGCACTCTTCCTCTTCCCCCCTTCCTCCCCTTCCCCTACTCCCACTTTAAAGGCCGGCAACGCACTTGTGACTCTTAAGTTGCAGGTGCCCATGGGCGTCGGGTGACCCGTCTGCTCCTTTGCCCCCTATCCAATAAAAAAAAATAAAAAAAAACTATGAGGACATCTTTACACGTTTCACAACTTCGAGTTATTTTTAAAATACAATAGATGCAGCATATTTTGAGATATATTCGGGGAAGAAAAAAGATTTTCTATAATATGCTTTAAATTGTATAAAATTAATAATAGGTAATCTCTCACATACGCCTTATTTCATATGTCACTAATGAGTGTAACTAGAGTTTTGTTGAACATGTAATAAACAGTAATTCTAAGAAACACGCCCTCCTCGGCCTATATTTATTTCTACTATAGCAATAACTACATAATTTTTTAATACCACTATTTCACAATAATTTTATTGTAAGTTATGTACCATTTTTTACCACAAAAGCAATTTTATTCGGTTAGGTATTAAAAAAAAAATTATGAAACAATTAATATGAATATCATGTTGTTATATTAAGCACCAGATATGAGATATCACGTTAACTGCGGCGACCAAATATACTCACTTGCCATTGGTGCTGTAAAGTGTATTTGGCCTTTAAGACCTTACTCATTACTTTTCGTACCCGTTGTGACAAGTCGAAAAGATCTATTCCGCAAATTTGCGTCACGATTGTTTTTTAAAGCAATTAAACATATGGATTTATATTGGTATATGCTATATATTTTTTTAAAGTTGATTGAGTTACGATTTCGTTCGTGTTGGTTCTGTTTGGTAATCTTATCGACAAAATTTTAGTGATGTTAAAGAAAACATCGATATCATGATTATTAAAATATTTATCTATATAATAAGTTACAAAAATAAAAATATTCGAAGAAAATCAATACAGTTCTAAATTACTGAATGGGGTTTTGATTATAACATTTTGGCACTTCATTTCACTTTCTTAACATTTTTGGGTGCGCCACCGCGCGTGCATGCGTAACAGCATCAGTACAAAACATTTTTTTTATTTGCGGCTATGAACAGGAATTATTTAGTTGTTTAATTCAGAATTTTCAATCACAGCTCTGCCCTCCTTATTGCAAACGCAGTACTTGCAAAATGGTGGTTTGGAGATAAACGCGGTAAACGTATTTTTTGAAATCTTAGCAACAAGTCTATGTTATATAACTTTTGAAGTGTACTTAAAAAATTAGAAAAAAATCAAGCTTTCTATTGACATATTTATTTTTTACTTTAATGTCTCATTTGGATAAAATGCACAGTACTGCATTTTCATTTCCCATCTGGACTTGTGAGCTTTACAGTATCACTAAGGCCAAATGCAGTATTTCTGTTTATTACTGCAAAACCTAGCACGTGTTCAATACTGCGTTTTTAGTTAGTGGTTCCATCCGCGAATGACATCGACGCACTGATTTGCTAGCACGAAACGCGGCACTGTATACTAATACTGCATTTAGTTTTAGAAGCGCAAGAGTGGCTCTTTGTTATGCTCGCTACACCCAAACGCATTATTGTAGAATACTGCGTTTGGCTTTAGTTAGTATTCGTTTCAAAAGAAGTTATATGATAAACTAAGTTACAGTAAACGTATCAAGTACTGCACTACCTTCTAGCACATGCTGAATGCTGCAGATCTTGTTAACAAAGCAATGTTTTTGTGCAAGTGCTGCGTTTCTCGTTAAATAAAAAACATGTTTATAATAAAAAAAATCATGAGAATAATTTTTTTATGCATAGATTAACCCCTTAAGATGTCATTTTTGCAAAAAAGTGAAAATCACAAAAATGTCGATTACTGCAAGTACAATATTAATTAGCAGGGCAGAGCTGTACTTTCCTCAATCAAACTTCCACGTTTACGTTCACAAAAATACAACCTGCATTCATGCACGTAACTAATGAAATTAATGCATAAATCTGGTGCGGATATCGGGTCATTGGGCTTAGGTCCTCTAGAGCTAATAAAAGTACCATACTGAAAAAAAACTGTGTGAACAGTGCAAGATGACCGATATCCTATTTATATTTCTACTAGCAGCGCCCCGCGGTTTCATCCGCGTAAGTCCCGATTCCGTGAGAATATCGGGATAAAATGTAGCCTATGCGTTAATCCAGGTCCCCAGCTATCTGCATACCAAGTTTCATCGAAATCGGTTCAGTGATTTTTGCGTGAAAGAGTAACAAACATCCATCCATCTATCCATCCATCCATCAATAGTGGGATTAGTGGGATAAGTAGTAAAATAGCAGACAATTCCAAAATTACATTTGTGACTTTCTGACTCGAACCTAGTACATAGTTATGAAGCCAACGCCAGCGTAAAGTCCATCAATTTATCCGCCGCTCCCTAGCTAAGTTAGGCGTAAGGTCGTTATGACCCGATACCGCAGTCAACGTGATATCTAGTTACATTTGAGTAACTCACTCAGAGTGAGTGAGTTACTCAAATGTAACCCACAAACTGATATTTTGCAGCAAATTTTAATTCAAAATATCTCTGCACTAACATGCACATAAATTTTGAGGCAGTGTTCGCTAGTGTTGGTTTTTCATTACAGCTGTGTTGACAAGAAATGTTAACCTAAAAGTAAAAAATTTAGTTACCATGCACTTTTCATTTCACTGACCTGCAGTGGTTAGTGACTCATCAGACGGTCGTGTGTGAGATGTGTAAAAAAAAATGATATTAGTGCCTACAACCTGTGCCCGCGACTTCGTTTGCATGAAAGTTTCAACGTTTTTTAATAATCGTACAGGAACCTAATATTTGTTCGAGATAAAAAGTATTGTATGTATTTTATAATAAGCTATCTGTATCTGTGTATCAAATGTAATATATCTGTGTAACAAACATCCATACAGAAATTTTTACATTTATAATATTGGTAGAAAACATACAAGTACACGCCACACTTATATTAAATAGTTACTTCTAATATAAAGTAGATATCTAGGAAATAATGTCTCTCATAGGGCGTTGACCCTGTCAACAGTGAAAGGAAACTTCTTAAAACCCTCTTTGGTTAACAGTTAAATCTGGAACTAAGCATGTACTTGGCCTTTACAAGCGCTGTAAAAAAAAAATTGCGAATTAAACGCCTTGTCAATTTATCAATGTAAAAAAAACATTGCAATGGTTTGGGAAATGTCCTCTACACAAACGGCGGGTATTTTTTATTTCTACATTGGATATTAAAGTTACGTGCGTGAAATTAATATTCACCTTTATTTACCACATGCCCGACATCACTACAAGAAGCGGATCAGAACTAGGAAAACTGAATGCTGGAGAAGCTTCTGTACTAACATTGATAACAACAATCAGGCTAACAGAGTCAAGAACATTATGAGCTGTGAAAGAGGTCACAGCCTTGGCTTCTTGAAAAAACCTGATGGGACGTATACAAAAACAGATTCAGAGACCTCAGAACTGTTAATGACAACCCACTTCCCAGGATGGCGAATATCAAATGAGAAGGACACATGGGAAGACAGTGGAGAAAATACACCAGGTGATTCAGACTGGACCACCGCCTGAAAAATCGTGAATCATGAAAAATTTAATTCGGCGATCAACAGCTTCCTTCCATACAAAGCGGCAGGACTGGACGGTATTTTCCCAGGCCTGCTAAGATGGTGCGATAGGTCTTTAATAGATCACCTCCAGATCATCTACGTAAGCTGCGTGGCTCACCGCTACATCCCCTTGAAATGGAGAGAAGTCAGAGTAATCTTCATCCCTAAACCCGGCAAAGGAGATTACACACAACCGAAATCATTTAGACCCATCAGTCTCACATCATTCTTACTTAAAGTGCTGGAGAGACTAATAGACAGGGAAATAAGGAGCACTGCACTAGTCAGCTACCCCTTGAACCCCAACCAACACGCTTTTTCGATTGGCAAATCAACAGAATCTGCCTTACATCGAGTCGTTTCATATATAGAGGGCAATCTAAACAGCAAAATATCAACCCTAGGATCCTTCATCGACATCGAAGGTGCCTTTGACAAAACCAGCTTCACCAGCATAAGCCAGGCTCTGTCAAGACATGGGATCGACTCTACAATTGCGGGGTGGATCAACAGCATGCTTAGATACAGAGCTATACAATTTACTGTGAATAACACATCGAGAGGGGTGGTGGCCAGAGGATGTCCGCAAGGTGGAGTCCTCTCACCTCTCCTATGGAACATTGTGGTCGATGAGCTCATTACCCAGCTCAATGACCGCAAGTTCTTCACAGTGAGCTATGCGGTCGACCTGACCATGCTCATCAGCGGCCGCTTTGAGAGTGTGATATGCGACCAAATGAGGTCTGCATTGAAGGTCGTAGAACAGTGGTGTGAAAAACACAACTTAACAGTGAACCCGACAAAGATGGAGTTAATTATGTTCACAAATAAACGTAGTTTAGGAGAACTGAGACTACCTAAACTATTTGACACCCGTCTAGCCCTCACCAAGGAGGTCAAGTATCTAGGAGTGATACTGGACAGTAAACTCCTATGGAACAGGCACCTGGACGCAAAAATAAATAAGGCCTGCATTATTTTCTGCCAATGCAAGCGACTCCTCGGCAGAAGCTATGGATTATCACCGAAAATCACACTATGGCTGTACAAAACGGTTATACGGCCAATCATCACATACGGTGCTATTGCCTGGTGGCACAGAACGGATCTAAGCACTGTCAGAAACAAACTGCAGAAATTCCAGAGACCAGCATGTACTGCCGTCACTAATTGCATGCGCAAAACTCCCACAACCGCCCTAGAGGTGGCTCTTGATCTAGCCCCACTAGACCTGTATATACAACAGGAGGCAGCTGTGGCAGCCATCAGACTTAAACTCTTAGGTCTCTGGTATAACCGAGAGGGTCCCCATATCAAATTATGGAATCAATTAGTGGAATATCAACCACTAATCGCTGCCCCATGCGACAGGATCCCGAAACAACACATCTTCAAGAGGAAGTATCATATACAACTATTTGAAAACGACCAGGATCAATCTGGCATACATGAAGTGCGAATCTATACGGATGGTTCCAAGATGGGGTCAGGGACTGGAGCCGGAGTTTTCTCACAAGACCTAAATATAAAAATATCACTGGCGCTTGGTCAACACAGCTCCATATTTCAATGCGAGTGTGTTGCAATAACTTACGCCGCGACTGCGGTCATGTCAAAAGGCATAAAGGAGTACAACATACGTATATTGTCAGACAGTATGGCCGTTTTAAGGGCCCTGGAGGGCAACACCATGAACTCCGGTCTCATTTATGAATGCCACCAGACGCTAGAGCGATTAGCCTCTGCGAACGGGGTAATTCTGCAATGGATCAAAGGGCATAGTAATTCATTCGGGAACGACGCCGCAGATGAGCTGGCAAGAAAGGGATCTGTAACGTCAGTGGCAGGCCCAACAACACTACTGCCACTTCCCTTCAATCAACTTCGCTCATGGGTAAGACAACGTACTCGTGAGGCGCATAACGGTCGTTGGGCCAACACACCGGGCTGCAGGCATTCTAAACTGGTGCTGACGGAGATCTCACCACGTTTAACTTGCAGACTGCTCAGTCTTAACCGACTCGACATCAGAATAGTTGTAGGAACAATTACGGGCCACTTAGCCCTAAACCGGCACCTATTCACCATCAGTGCGACAGACAGTCCTCTATGCAGAGGATGTCTCAACGCGGAGGAAACGGCCGCCCACGTTATCCTGGAGTGCGAGGGAGTGGCCACACAACGGGCAAGTATTCTCGCGGGTGCGAGATCGCTCCTAGAAGCCTGTGAACGCCCCAGGAGGCTTTTGTGCTTCTGGAAGGAGCTAGGCTGGCTCAACTAGTCAGCCTATCTGAACGCTTAATGGACCGTCCGTGACTCTAAATGCGGAAACAGAGCCCTACACCAATACCAATACCAATACCAATTACCACATTCGTGAACCTTAACGTGCTTTAAAAAAATAATTAAAAAAAAATTCGTGCGTATAAGCCACTTATTTCTTCAGTCATTAATGCTTTTAGTTTTTATTTATTATAAACACACAAAGTACCGTTCTACGCAAAGCAAAAGATAATAATATTGTTTATATATTACTAAATTAGAATTTTAATCTAATTTCTTGTAAAATAACAATTCCATCTTGTTCGAAAAATAACTAAGTCAAAAAGTAAATTGTTAAATATCATCTATTCCACTTTAAAACAACGACCAAAAAACAAACGAAATTTTAATGATAAGTTCATTAAAATTTCGTGTGTTTTTTGTTCGACCACGATTCAATAACGAACATTTGAGTTTTATTCGTTAGCAGTTTCATGAAATTGAATGTTTGTTTGGTGCAGTTCCGTAGTGTTCCCACTTATGAAACTTTAGAAAATTGTACAGTTGAGACTGTTGCAAACGTATGAGTTTATTTTTTGTTCTTGTTTAGTTTTTATTTAATCGTATAGTGCACGTTTTTATAAGTTTATCATTATTTACTAATGATCTTGTAAATAATATGTAACTATCGTCCACCTTATGTTGAATAATGTGAAATAAGAGTATCACAAATATTTTGATAGATGAAAGCATTCTTTGCGATCTTACAAAAAGTAGTAAAGGGTATATATAGGAGGGAATGGTTCTTAACTGTTCTGTATAGCCTGTTTATGTATAAATATGTAAGTATCTATATATTAATTAAACGTGGAGAGAATTCTTTGTACGCCGTTTTTAAGCTAAGGCTCACAGACAGGAATGTGACATTTGAAATACTTCAATTTTAAATGTAGAACAATTGCTTAAAGCTAAAGAATTTAAACAATATATGCTATAAAGTGAGGATAAAATGTAAAAACAGCTAAATAACGCTATAGGTGTCCAGTGTAGATATATTTGTAGTATACTAGTGTCCAGTGTAGACAATTCAAGTTTTAGCGATTTGGATTGCCATCAAAATCGATGGAAAATGAAATACCCGACTGGAGTTTAGCAATAACTTCTATTTACTTCACGAAAAGCATCGTAACAGATACCAAATTACTAATCGGAGAGCGTACCCATAGAGAATAGAGTATAAACATAGACTAAAAAAGGTCTTACAGCTAGTGTTAAAATCATTAAAATATTTACAGTCATTAATTTGGTGGTGTAAACGCCACAATGTTATACTGTTCAATAAAATAAAGTAAAAAATTCAAAACAGTTGAATTTCGACCACCAGGCGATCTCTAGTTTCCATTAAAATCTAACTATATTTATCCTGTCCTAAAACTAAACATACTCTTTGTTCGGGTCTAGATGTGTAAAAGGTCCCATTTTATTTATACTGTACGCTTGTCGTTATAATATTTTTATTGCTATATAGTTCTGTATAAAATGCAGTTTATTTTTATCGTGGAAGAGCCATGTTTCGGCACGTATGGGCCGGCTCGACCGGAGTGATACCGCGGCCTCACAGAAAACCGGCAGTGAAACAATGATTGCATTGCATTATAGGAGGCCCTAACCCTTCCCTATCCCCTCTCCCCATTTTCCACCCTTCTCCTACTCCATCCTTAAAGGCCGGCAATGCACTTGTGACTCTTGAGTTGCAGGTGCCCATGGGCGGCGGTAGTCATTTACCATCAGGTGACCCGTCTGCTCGTTTGCCCCGTTTATTGCCCGTGTTCCACCTGCGTAGTTCACCTGGGTGGACCACCACCAAAAAAGCAACTTGTTATATTATGACATCTTATATCTGTCCTTTGTATGGCACACATAGCGTTCGAACATCCGATCATTTATCATCGCATTATTGTTTCTGTGTATGGCATCAAGTAGCATTTAGATGCTCTACAGTACACGGACACCTCGCTCTTGACCCATAAGCAATTTAAATGTGTCCAGTATGTAGTATCCTGAAGTAAAGTTAGACTAATCGATTATACAGTGTGTGTCTGGATTTAGACTTTATAAATCTTTTGTGTTGTTTATGATCAAACAACACAGTTTTTTCAACATACTTCAAAAGGTTGTCAATTCTACTAATTTTTGCATGTTACGCGATATTTTCGCCATTTGTGAACCGATTTCAATCATTCTTAATTGAATTGGTGGTACTCAAGAGTGGTCCCGTTGCAATTTGAAAAAAATATTTCCCCTCTTGGTGTTGAAAATTAAGGAATGAAGAAAACAGCTTATTTATCATGAATAAAGTCGGTGATACTTTTTTCTAAACTTAGTTATATACTAATCAATGAATAATTTCAAAAAATAAAAGTTACAGCTTTAGTATTTTATATTTATTAGCTGCACCCCGCGGTTCCACCAGCGTAAATCTCGGTGCCGTTAGAATATCGGGATAACAAGTAGCCTATCTGTTAATCGCAATCGGTTCAGTAGGTTTTGCGTGAAAGAGTAACAAATATCCATACATTCTCACAAACTTTCACGTTTATAATATTAGTAGAATATTCTAAGGAATGTGTTAATTAGGCTAGCGTTTTGATCAGGTTTTCGGTCCATCCAGCATCACTTTACAGTCGTATTGGTGCTACTGATTATATTCTATCTTCAGGCTTAGACAAGTGGCATTTTATTGTTTGGTGATTTAAACCACAGTAGAATATAAAAGTAAATGTATAAGATTGACATAAGCTGAAAAAATATCACGTGACTAAGCATAAAGAATTTTGAAACGGTAGACAAGTGACACTTTTGACAAACGCTTTCGGTGCAAAGCGTTCGTTACCGAGTGAACCTTGTAAAAAACGAAACAGAATGGCGATTTTAACAACCAGCTGGTAATTGACGCAGTGATAACTGTTCGAAATTCTGTAACATGCACTTGTTACACTTTTCGTAGGCTGCTCATAACGAGGAATTATATTTACAATAAACAAAGAACAATAGGTACACGATTCTCACTTTTTCAAGTGCGAAAAGTATTATGGGGCGTCCATTTCAAATTCCATTTCGTTAAACACTTAAATAGAAATAACAAAAATTCGCTAAATAATAGTTATTCTAATCCACAGAGACTCATGAGGGGTGAGAGTAACTTTTATACAGTTTCATGATCATTCAATAAAAATACGTTATTATTTGACATTTGCTGAGATTCGGTTCAACCCTCTCCCCCTCTAAAGGTTTCACCTAATTAATGGACGCTCCCTTAACAATGCGCTCCAAGCACTTCGCTAACTCAAACTACATTTGTCTACCAATCTACAAATGTTTTCGTTAAGGCGTCAACGTTTTCAGAAATGGTAACGCCAAGAAACGTTTAACACTTGTCTAAGCCCGCTGTTGTCATTTCAACTTGCTGATTACAAGAGATATGTCGGTTACTTCAGATCTCCTTCATTCCTTTTCCAATTTCAAGTTTTGACATAAAAACAAAAAATAAACTATTCAGCGTTCAACCCTAGTAAAGATTCAATATTCCTTCGTTCAGAAGTTTTTTCTATACACTCTCAGCTATAAACTGAAAATATATTTCATATTAGACATTTGATAGGCTAGATAGGCTAGAAGCTGACTCACTATATCATTATTCACAGCGGTCCTTGACGGCAGTCTTCAGATAATACTAGACATTTTACCGTCTTATATAACACCCAAAAAGTCTCAGAAAATATCAACATGTTTATCCAGATCAGAGAGTTATAGAATTTTATGAGGAGTATTTTATTTATAAGGAATGCTTTTCTATAAAAAATTATGCTAACCATATCAGTGAGACGAATTTATTCTAAATATTATCATAAACATTATCTAAGCATACATAGATCCTGTTCTGACTGGTCTGAAAAGCGTGATTATCCCTTTTTAAGCGTGGTGTTGTGTTTTTATGAATTCGAACATCAATCATATGGATGTGTTTTGTTATACAAAATGACACCCAAATAGGAATAAACAGAAATAAATATTGAAATAAAAACACAGAAGCTTAAAATTTTGCAGGTTGTTAATGTTAATTTTTAAATATTTGCTGTAATTGTCTAAATATTTAGGAATTAAATATATGACACAAAAAGGGCTAAGTGTATGGTTAGATGTGTGGTATATGAATTGCGACTTACTTGCCATACAAAACCTCTGTACCTACTATCGAAAGCCACTGTCCTTGTTACATTTCCAAATATATAATAACCTATACTTCAATCATGATACCCTCAGGAAAAGTATGAGATTAAAATTGCAATTTTAGGGCAGGAAATAAACTTGAAATCAGTTTCGTATATTTCATATTCTTTTAAAGAACAAACCGGCAAAAATACACAGTATAAAATGTTAGCTCGTTTTTAGGACTTCCTCAAGAAACGGAAATTAATGTGTTGTTTGTGCCGCTTTTTCACAAACAATCTCGATCGCTATTTTTTAAATGGAAGCTGTTGTGTATACAAATACTCATATCTTACAGATACATTATAGGTTAATAGAAGGATACGTAGTTTTATTTCAAAATAACTAATACGATTAAAACGAGCGACTAAAATATGTATATATTTTTTTTGTTATTATGTTTATCTTTAATCAAAATGGCTAAAGCTAGTTGAAATGCAGCACTATTAATTATATTTATAATAACTAGTTGGGAAAAAATTAAAAACAACGAGATTAGTCTAAATACTTACACACTTTTTTATACAACTAATTACATATTTGCGATTATTTTTTATTTTAAATACAGCCTTTATAATATCGTCGATTTTCGGTTTCAATAAAGTGACCAGAGAATACAGTAATACTACAAAATAAAATTAAAAAAATACACAATCGGTAACATTTGAAAAATGGCAATCGAGGTCGTTTTAAAAAAGCGGCACAAACAACACTCTAATTGCCGCCATTGAGGAAGTCCTAAAAACGAACTAGCATTATTATGCTGTGTAATTTTTCCAGTTTGTTCAGTATAATAATGTGAAATATGTTAAAAGAAAGTCATTTAAAGTTTTTATTCTCCTAAAATTGGAAGTTTAATCTCATAATTTTCTTGAGGGTAGGTATGATATATTGGAAAATACAACAAGGACGTATGCTATCGATCAGTACATACATTTGTATCGCAAGTAAGTCACATTTCATATAAGAAATGTGTGGTATACCATACATCGATATCATACACTTAGGCCTTTTGTGTCGTCATACAAAATTGCATTTTAAATATTTAGGTAAACCGTTACGTAGGAGAGCCATGCTTCGGCACGTATGGGCCAGCTCGACTCCGCTCGATATCACGGCCTCACAGAAAACCGGCAGTGAAGCAATGCTTGCATTGCATTTCGCAGCGTGAGCGAGGTTACCGGAGGCCCTAAACCCTTCCTCTCCTCTATTCCCGTCTTTCCCCTCTCCCCTCTTCCTACTCTTCCCCCCCTCCCCCTCTCCCCTCTTCCTACTCTTCCCCCCTCCCCCTCACCCCTCTTCCTACTCTTCCCCCCCTCCCCCTCTTCTCCTACTCCCACTTTAAAGGGCGACAACGCACTTGTGACTCTCGAATTACAAGTGCCCATGGGCGGCGGTAGTCATTTACCATCAGGTGACCCGTCTGCTCGTTTGCCCCTATACCAAAAAAAAAATAGCAAAAATTTCAAAATGGAAGGCGTTTGCTTTTGCAGACTTAATGCATTTATTCGTAATTCGGCGTTCATAAATCAGAATTAGAATCATGTTTATTTGCAAAAATACTGTGACAAATGGTGTTACAATAAAGAATATTCAAGGTACAAGTATTTTGACCAGAATAGTGGCATGCAAAAACAAAATAAAATCAAAATAATTAATTATGCTAAGCAGAGTAAAAAAATAAAAATTATTAGATTGATACAAATAATTAAATCCGATGTCATACAGGAGAAAAACATAATAATAGTTACAAGCATAGTCAATTATAGAACAAAAATAGTAAGTCAATTGCTATATCCATGAATAATTAATAGATGCCTTGCCATTATAACTAAAGCAAAAATTAAGAGCATTGTTCGCAAGGAGCCGTTAATATAATTAAAATAATAAAATAAATTAGCTTAAATTTAATTGCGTAATTTGTCATTTAAATAATCCGTTGAAGTATAATAGCATTTGTCTGTTAATAATTCATTTATTTTTTTCTTGAACATATTAAACTCTGCTTCCTTTACTGTTTTTGGCAGTTTATTATTGATATATAAGAGATGCCATATGGAAAATGCTTTTGTGCATCAATACATTGTTGGTTTTACGCACACAAAGTCGATAAACATCTCGCTGTCGTCTATTGTATAAATCTGAAGCTAACATATATCAATCTGGATTACGTTTCACAAATATAACAGCTACTTCAAATATGTATAAGCAGGGCAAAGTTAATAGTTTATATTTAAGAAAATATGGGCGACAGCTATCTGTAGTTTTTAATGCAAACATAGCTCTAACAAATCTCTTTTGCATCTTGAAAATAATTTCTTTGTTTGTTGAATTTATTGAAAAATAATTTGTTAAAAATAATAATTAATGAAAATTTCACTTTAATTATAATAATCCTACCAAGGGCTTAATCTTCAATCGTTCAACTGTCTCAAGTTAATAACTAAATCACAGTTCAATAACTAAAAACTGTATTTCACTGTTCAAAGAAACAGTTAACATTGAAGATTACATGACAAAATTATGTTTTGAAGAGAATTAGCTATGAGGTGGAATAATTTATTTATTGTTATTTACACGAACATTTTAAATAATTTTTGCTACAATCTTGTAAAATTAAATATTAGTTCTAAACCGAGGTTGACTATTGTGAGAACCAAACATATAGAAATAAGATTTAATTATAATATGATAATAAATTAACGTCAGAAGCATAGATTTAGATTAGATTACGCGAGTGTCACTGTGTATATTAAAATTATATACATGAAAATAGCGGATATTTGGGGTTAAAATGTACGTTTTCAAAAAAAAATGTCTCCCAAACCTTTTAAAGAGGGTATCACAAGAGTTTTAAAAGGTGATTACAAAAGTATACAAATAGATTTATGATTTTTGTTTCATTTAATATTTTTGAAGTGAAAACTTATTTAGGCACGTTTGTGCACTTTTGCTAAGGGGTAAAAAAACTACATACAACTCCGATTTGTTATTGTTGTAGGTATAATAATATCAGTTCGTACTTTAAGCGTTAAAAAAATACATCAGTTTCCAGGCATACTTTATTATGCAGTGAAGTGCAAACACAGCGAGCCTCTTCGTACAAATAAAGTTTGGCTTCGTGGTGAAAAATCCACACTAAAATCTTTGACCTCGTAAAGTACTTTAAAACAAAAATAAAATCTTTGAGCCCGAAAACTTCGTACATTTAGTTTACACACTAACTTGAAAGTCCAAGTAACAATATTAAATCTTAAATTGAAAATTTTGAGGGCATTAACTGTTAACATTAACTGTTCGTTACATTAACATACGGTATTAAGTACCTACTTCATTTCGTATTATTACATTTTCAAAACTTTTTCTAGTACGTACCTAATAGAAAAGTTATCGAAAGTTTTTTAATTAAATTTTTCTATTTATGTGTAAATTGTAAGTTTAATGGGGCTGGTTTGGTTTGAATCAGAGCAGCATAGGCTACTTCACTCCGGTCGAGTGAGTGAGGTTACCGGAGGCCCTAACCCTTCCCTCTCTCCCCTCCTCGCCCCCATTCCCCCCTTCTCCTACTCCTACCTTAAAGGCTGGCAACGCACTCGTGACTCTTGAGTTGCAGGTGCTCATGGGCTGCGGTAGTCATTTACCATTCAAGTGAACCGTATGCTCGTTTGCCCCCTACAAAAAAAACAAAAAAAAGATACTTCCCGTTCAGAATTTACCACAACGAGCAGTGTCTTGTTTGTATCGGTAAGTAGAGTCGTAAGATTGGAAACAACTCTGGTATTGAGAACATTCCCTTTTTTATATATTTTTTTAAAGAATACAACGTGGGTTACATAGCACTAGTATTCTTATTAACCCCTCCAGCTAAGCTAAACGCTTGTGGTAGGAGTGTGTACACGTCGTACGTGCACTAGGTGGGGTTCGGACCGGTTGATCGCAATTCCGATGCCTTAAGTACGATTCACACCGAACGGGCCGCACCAGAGCGCATCGGAAAGCGTTTTTAGTACGGTGATGGAAATTGAAGTTTGCATTTATTGCTACCCACTTTCCGCTTTATTGGAAGCACTTCCTTAAACAAAGTAGAGAAATTTAAGTACCTCGGATTGATAGTCAGCACCAGAGCAAACACAGAGGAAGATATATCCAACAAAATCAGAACAGGCTGGCTCAAGTGGAGGTCGCTCTCTGGGGTGTTATGTGACGCAAAAATACCTATAAGAACTAAAGACACCGAATATAAACGAGCAGTTAGGCCACCAATGTTGTATGGATCCGAGTGTTGGGCAATAATGAAATGTGAAGAGCAAAAAATGCATGTCACCGAGATAAAAATGCTGCGATGGGCAGGTGGTGTATCGAGGCTGGACAAAATCCAAAATAAGTACATACGCGGATCCTTTAAAGTACCTGAATTACAGCGAAAAATGAGAGAAAACCCTCTGCGCTAGTTTGGTTACGTAATGCGCCGTGGTGAAGACCAAATGACCAGACAGGGATGGCCATAAGGGAGGACAAAAGTGGCAGAGGACGCCCGCTAACTACATGGACAAGAACAATCCACAATGATATGTTGACGATGGGCTTAACATCAGAAATGACGCAAAATGGCCAAGAGTGGCGTAAAAGTATCAGGAGGGCTCAACCCGAATAGGGAATAGGCCAGGGAATTGATTGCGCTTGGCTACCGCCGCGCCGTTAGTTTAGATCCGGCCCGACTTGCTCCGGCGCGGCCCGTTCGGTGTGAATCATACTTTAGCCATTACGCTACCGCTGCTTATTGCGTACAACAGCAAAATCGTAGTTTATTTTTTCTCAAACACTCGTGATGACACTTTTAAAATTAATTCTTAACAATAGGCCATGTCTATGCAATAGACATTCAAAAATAAACCTTTAATTAATAATAAAATAATATACGTAGCGGCACATTGCTAGATCACTGAATGAACAAAATTAATGAATTCATTCATCTGGATTCAAATACCGATCGGGTCTAAGCGTACCTTTTCATTATGTAAATACTGGTACAAAGTAATTAAACGTTGAAACTGGTAACAATATGAAGTTCATATTCTGTATTATTGATTAAATGACTGACTTATGCCTTTTGTGGGGTATTTTGTTATAGTAAAAAACCTCTAATAGAACGTTCCGTAATATAAATTATAAAAGAGATAAAAAAAAACCACTTGAACACATAGGAATAAATCATTATAAACATAACGATATCCGATGTAATTTGTATAGATATACACAACGCGCTATTACTCAAACTTATTCACTGAACGAGCAAAGTAAATAGATTCATTCTCGTTCAATATCGGTGAAGTCGTGGCGTCTAAGCCGGCCTTTGCGAGTACATTTCTATTGTGTTGGTGCAGAGAGGTAATTATACGTGTCAGTGCGTCTAGTTGGCTTGAATTGTGTCGTAAAGACTTATTTGCAGAGATAATCTACGAGAATATCATTAATAGATAATATTTGTCGTTGTGTAGTAAATAAAAATCGCGTGGTGGATACACAAGTCTGCTTACTTTTAGTTATAAGTCAAAAATAATCTCTAAACAGGACGAACTGTATTGGTGGTTATACGGTTTCCGTCATGATAAAGACATATTTTTATTTATACTATGAGATTATTTAATAATATATATAAAAGAAAATGTGAAATAAGTTTTATTTAACAAATAGGCAAAAAGTATCTCCGTTAAAAACTCAACGAACTCTGGAGAATCACCAGTATTCATCAGCTACCAATTATTTCGCTTGACCGAAAATCACTTACTATTGTTCGCAGTTATCAATGATTACATGAGATATTATTTGCATTACTTAAACGAGCTTAGCTTGGGATTAAAAAACTACGGGATAAATGGAATATATGTTACATTTATCTACGGGTTAGGAGTACTTAGGAGACATGTCGCACACAGAAGTATAAAGTTTCTAATTTCAAAATAGAATCATGATAGTTGAAGAACTATTGAATAATCCTAGTCAAAGGATTGTCAAAACAATTAAAGCTATCAATCAATCCATGAAATGATGTTTTTGCAGTCCAGTGCTGTATGCAATTTAAGTAGGTACGTAAGTAAATTCCTCACCTCCGCAATCGAACTTTACCTAATATTGGGTATAAAGCCATTATCTTAGAACAAGTAAAAAAAATGTAATCTTATGTAATTATATATACTAGAGATCGCGTGGTGGTCGTATTTCGACCATGGTTTATTTCATTGGCCAATGTTACTTGACCTGTCATTGTACAGACTTTTGTACCATGACAGGTCAAAATATATACTGGACACTCATAGCTGTATGTACCCGTTTTTGCATTTCTTTTTAACTTTATAGCAAATATTGTTCAAAAATTTTAGCATTCGTCACTTCTCTGTATAAACTATAAGTGTGCGAAATTTCATACTCCTCCGTCCGCTCAATTTTCGTAAAAAGGGATCCAAAGTTTTCGCTTCACGTATTAATTTATAGATATATATATTAAACATGAAATATCATTTTTTAAGCTGAACTAGTAGGTAACCTATTTAACTCAATAGAACTGCTCAGCACATACAAAATCCGGTTAGAAATACCTGGTTCGAACTCGTTATTTGCTTTCCTTAAAACACTAGTTCTAGTCCAAAGGATAATAGCCGCTAAAGTTCAGTAATGATATGACTGCGGTTGTATTAAAGTAAATCCCGAAATATATGCATCAAGTTGAATGTTCACATTAGTACTACATTTAATGACTACCATAACTGTAGAATCACCCGGGATATTAGTTGAATAAAAAAAGTAAGTGAAAAATAAATTTAGTAAATTTTTGTATTGTCGTAAGTTTAAACGTTTATTCTTGCTAATATAGATTTAATAGTGTAGGTATGGCGCGCCATGTCAATGCAAACCGCTGCTTTCTGGGCAGGTGGTCAAGTCTGTCGGGGGTTCAGGGAGTTCCTTCCTAGGTTATACCTGAGCCCCCGGCCATAGACACGACACCCGTGGCGAAACACCGTGCGGTTTTAGTCGGTTCGATTCTGACATAGCCACTTCGCCGAGTGCTTGGTGAGATGGTACCCGAGGGGGTTTCCACACGTTAAAAAAAATGCCAATGAAAACCGAATTTTTTGGGTACTGTTATTTAGTTTTAATTGCGTAGCGTTTTTAGTCTGCTTAAGTAAAGATTACTAAGTAGTTTATATTTTTTTGATTACTAAATAGAATATACAGACAGCTGAAAACCAAATCAGTAACTTGAAATAAAGATTTACCTATCGCTTGCATAAAAAAAAACTTTAATTTAAAGTGAACAAGCTCTTTATTTTCGCATTTTGTTACTTTATGTATTACTAACTCTTATTAATTATTTGTACATACGGTTATTATATTTATTATATTCATCGCGTTAATTCCTATATAAATAAGTATATCCTTTATGTATAGTTTTCATTGAAATAAAAACCTAAACTATTTTCAACCGATGAAAAAAAGGAGGTTGTCTATTCGACTGTATATTTATTTATTTATTTATTATATTGGTATCAGCTATCAAAAAATAGGTTAGGTTTAATGCTTATAAAAAGAAAAATAAACTGTACATAATTTCTCAACTTTTGTTTATCAAAGGGCATTTGAGTCGGAGTATGACCTTTATAGAGTAATCCAACTATTCTTAACTGAATTGGTTCCGACTGGCGCGGCGTTAAGAATCTTCTACTTCGAAACTTTGTTTATTAGTTTCCGAACTTAAAGGACGCTCAGCTAAGTTCAATATATTTTGTAAAATCCTGTTCAGACCGTTATATTAAAATGTCGGCTAAAATTATTTATAGATTTCTCTACAGGGAACGAAGGGATAATTTCTAACTATGTCAAATTTCGGGAAGAACAAAACATACTCTTCAAAACATAACAGGTTAACCACTTTGCTAGCAGTGAGCAGTGAGTGAGTGAGTAGTAGTATTAAGAGATCCTCTCATAGTGTTAAATATGTAAGCAATATTTTAAAAAAATATTCTCTGATCTGTGTTGGGTAGATTACAAGATAAGAAACTATTAGTCAAAGATTGTTTATGAAAAAAACTTTTTTTTTTGTGCGTGTGGAAACCCCCTCGGGCCGTCACCCGGGTTTTCGGTGGGGCGGTGTGTCAGAATCACACTGACTAAAACCACACGGTGTGCCGTACTGCGCCTTCAGTAGGAGGGATCCGGGAACAGCTTTTATTAAGACATCCGGACCCCCCCTAGCGCCTGCCCGCAAAAGCGCGGGCACCACCTCCGGGTAAAAACTTAGAACCTCTCAATTAGGCGACGTCGTTTATGAAAAAACCTAACCTAAGCAACTTCATAGAAAAGCTTAAACCATATGCAAGATACAAGTTGAAACTCCACTTGAATATTGTTAAAAACAAAGTAATAAGTTCTCATACAATATCGAATTTTCGAGTTCATCAACATCACAAAATATAACAACTCCAATTCGTATGCTAATGAATATCGTTTTACTCCAATATTCGATCATCACGACATAAAACAGCATTGATAAATTCAAAAGTTTTCAATTCAATGTAAATGAATTGAAAGCCATTGAAACGCGGACGCGAAAACGGGCGATCAGTTATCACTACATATTATAAAACAAAGTCCCCCACCGTGTCGGTCTGTCTGTCTGTTCGTGATAAACTGAAAAACTACTGAACGGATTTTCATGTGGTTTTCAATAATAGCCAATTGTTAAGATTTTGTGTAAATTGATAGAAATATGTTGATGATTGTTAAGGATGTCTCTGCCACCCGTGCGAAGCCGGGGCGGGTTGGTAGTTAAAAAAAAAAAAAATTATACCTGCCTGCCCTAACTTTGCCTGAGTTGCACCTACAGTTAGCCATAATACATACATTTCTATCTGGACACCAATCGAAAGTTACATTACTTTCGATTGGTGAAATAATTTTAAATTTATGCATTAGTTCTGAAAATAAAGTAAAATTAATAGGTACATAGATTTACCTTCACCCATTTTACATTAGTTAAAGCAATAATTAATGATAATAAAATATAATTCAGCAATGGACTGACGTCATAAAGTTTTAAAAACAAGGGCAACGCTCTTCATTTTAACAATTATAAATACATAGAGATATTTACCAACAGACACGAGATTAAACCTTTGCTGTCAACGGTAGGTACTATAATGTGAGTTTTGTGAAAATTGGCCTTAACTATATATTATATTACTGAGACTTAGATTGATTAAAGTATGTTAAGTAGTATGATATATACGATATGAATATGTTAATAACATAGTTCAGGCTGACCTCATAGTACAATAAATACGCAGTGTATTTGTGATTAAATGTTCCAGTTAAATGTTTTTTTTTATATAGATTATGTAATGCCAAATGCTGGTCATACATTTGACCATTTAAGTGTGATCATCTATATAAAACCTATATAATTTCACATTAGTAGAATGTATTTTTATCTTTGTTTCTGATAATAATTTAATATGCATGTTAAATCGTTTGGTTACAAAATGGTAAATGTTTTATCAACCTATTGTTTTATAACAAGACGAAGTGAGTGAAATCTGGTTCTAGTTTTCCGTTATTCGAAACAGTAGTGGTTTTAGACTTAAATGTTGTATATTTTCTACAAAGAAACAATGGTACATTTTATTATTATGTACTTACTTAAGTAGTTACTATGTACCTAATCTAAAATATGAGACCCTAATGCTACTAAACTTTATTAAAATACAAGTTACTTTAATGAAAAAAAATAAAAGTGAACATGAAACACGTAATGTAATTTCAGCCAGTTACAACAAAAAAAAAACTACTTTGTCTACAGTACAAAATTTACGTCAAAAAAAGAAATGTTCCTAATAGAAATCATAAGTCACCAATCCCCTCAGATTCTGTCCACCATTTCTAGCACCTGCGTCCTTTGAAGGAGAGGGCAGGAGTGATGGGCTGCCCTCCTCGCTACCACCAGATTATCTTTACCGCTCATGCATACAGATTAGTGGGCCTAAGGTCTATGTCAGATGACCTGCCTACAAACGAATTTAGAGTTTTCTTCCTTGAAGCAACAGTAGTTCTACTACCGATCATTACATTTCGCTTTATTGGTCGCTACAAAGTTAAATAAAACTAAATTACCAATTTTTTAAATGTAATCAAAGCTAAAGTCAAGTTGTCTTTTCTTACAATGAAAATGTATTCAATTTTATTATCTCTCGTATCATATCTATCGTGATTTTTATCTAAGTAATATCACCGAAAGTTTCCCTTTTGTTGGGTTAACCAGCTTATCCGATTATAACTAGATTAGTATATGATGTGCAGATGTAGGGCAAAAGTTAACAATATTGGTGTATTTAATAGCTGAAAAAGGAAGTTAATCCGAGGTATTTTACTTGTATATTAACCTTTTAAATAGAACATGCCATTGCATACACATGTATGCGTATACATTGGCATACACACATACTTTTACTTATGGCATCGAATTTATTCCCTAGTTTCTAATCTAGGAAGCAATCTTTCAAATTTTTATACTGACATCTTCAGCATTACGGAACTAGCCCTGTATCATCATCCTTCACAGAATGACTATAAATTTAAATCCTAACACTAAATTAATTCTAACACCCTTAAAAGGTGAAGTAGTCATAAATTTATCGTTTTACACATTTGTGTGATCATTTGCGTAATAAATAACACATTTGTGTGATAATAATTATAGTTTTTGTGCTAAAGCAAGTGGTAAGCTTCAATATGATGAAACGAGTGAAATTATAATAATGGAAAGCATTAACTACCTCTATAAGTCGCAATAAAACTAAAGAAGTAGATTTGAACTCAATAAAATAACAGCTTAAAATTAATAGTGGTTAGTAAGCAGCACTACTGTTAGTTTTATCATTATTTTGCCTGCAAAGCGCTATGTAATAAATTGTATCGCGAATAGTACTGACCACAGAACACATATACTCTCTACCGAGAGGTACTGACACTATTCTAAATGCTATATAAATTTAAAAAGACATCTATACCCTCAGTATTTTCTATTTTACAAATATTCAAAAAAACATAAAGCATTATAAGACTATACTGCTTCTGACGAAAAGATATGTGTAGAATTAATTTTTTTTAGAATGAATATGATAATACGAAATCACATAACCAATAGTACCGTGAAGCGTATAATTTTAAATCTGATACACTTGTCTTCATAATATAAGTCCACATACCAGAATAGGTATAGGAGATTGTCATCAAGATCTTTGAGGTCCAAGGTCCAAGGTCCTTGACGTCCATACATACATTTTATAAACCGTTTGTGGGCACTGTTAAAAGGGTGAATTCGATCCAATAAAGTACAATATGTACAAGTAAAACTTAAAAAAATTCAAGTATGTACTAAACTTACTGAACTAGAAAACTTAAGGTGTATGAATAGGTCATCAAACAAATCCAAAGACTCGCCTACTAAACCTGTTGTAAGCATTTCGTCTCACTTTTCTTTCTTTAAATTTCTAAACTAGTCATGTATTCACAAAGTGCTTTGTGTAGAAGTTCATTAAAACCCTATTTTTTGTTACATTAACTAGACAAGTTTGAAACGAAGACAGAGGTTTCAATAATTTTGATGAAACTCTGGCAGCTCATTAGCGTTAACAAGTTGATAACTAGCAGCATTTTACTACTTTGGAAGTATTCCTGATGAGTTGGTATTATTTCTACACGTAAGCAAAAAAGAATGATGTTTTCACTAGTTATTTTCTGTGTAAGTACATATATATGTAATTTTTTTGTACCTTCAAAGCATGCCGCAATGGCTACATGCATTTATGTCTATACTTATAAAAAAATGCGGTAAAATATAAAATGTGGTAGAGACAGAAAAAATTAACTGTGTATTGTATTAGGCATATCACTAAATAAAAAGTGTGGACACCCAAACGGATCGTCACCGAGCCTAACGGAAACATAGTATCCCAGGCTCAAACCGACTAAAACCACAAAGGCAATTATAATTCTAGTTCCGTCCCAAAGACCATACCTTCTCTAATTCAGAAAGGAATGAGCAGGTCGTCTGCATTCGGGCGACTGTTATTCCTTCCTTTTTCATCACCTTTTTCAAAGACAGTGCATCTCCAAAAAGTATTAACAAGATAAAAAACCCTTACAAACATTAACAAATAAGAATAGTTGAAAGTAAGAAATGCTTGGGTGGCGCAATAGTTAAAGTGGTCGCCTCGCCACTACACTGCGCCGAGTGTGGTGGTTTCGATTCCCAAACGAAAAAAAATTGTGTGATCCGACCAAGAATCCTTCCTAATGCTGGAGTTGTCCTTAAAAAAAAAATAAGAAATGAAGGTATATTAGGAGTTCCAGGATGTAAAATATGAAACAAACACCTTCAACTATTAATTAATGAAATTTGATTCTTTTTCATATATCTACGTCACCGTGTTTCCACATTTTCACATTATAGAAAAACTTATATTTTCTTGCCTTTTTTATTTAGAATTTATTGATGTCCCTTACCAAACGGACGGATATTTGGTATTTTTAACTTTGGACCTCTTCGTCCGTAAGAATAATCATATCACAAGTATACTTAGCAAATTTCTTAACTCATAGTGTTCCATGCTGAGTTTCATGTAGTAAATTAGTACAGTGACGGATTGTTCATCATCCTATTATAAGTCAAGCCAGGTACGCAAATAAAAAGTAAACAGCGTGGCCTTACATGTAGCCGTGGTTCCCTAAAAAGCTTTTGCGTAATATATTTCATAACTTTGTCAGTTTAATAAACATTATGAGTCTGACCCTAATAACACAATATAAAGGCCAAACGGGGAACAAGACTTAAAAGTATTCATAGCGTAACTTTTATGCAACAACTTTAAGAATTTTAATGGTATACATGGCTCGTTACCTAAATGGTTTTCTTCCTACCTATCTCAAAGATCACAGATCATTGCATTGAGTGGTGAATCATTCCCATATTACGCTGATTCCGGTGTTCCACAAGGATCCTATCTAGGACCTATTCTTTTAACATTATTCATCAATGACGTAACGAAACAAGCTACCGCAAACCAAAATTACTCTCTACAATACCTTAGTTCTTAGTTGATTAGAATATGTAAGCATGGTATGATATGGTCATTAAGCTGTACATTCTCAACGTGTCGAAAGTATACAACACACGATTGATTTTTTTATGACTAGTTTCTCGCGAGTTATAATGTAGCAATAAGAGAACAATCATGACATGAATGAAATATGTGTATTTCATACCAAGGATGTTGATATAATGTCCTAATTTTTCTAAAAAATCCGCATAAAAAAATCGTTGAAAGTGACATGAAAATTTATAATGTTATTTAGAAATGTATACCTCAACTAGGAAAAGTATTGTCAGAAGCAAAAAAAATATATTTTTTCAAAATCCATCGTTGTTAGTCAAGTCAACTATTGTGTCAACAACAGTGACTGCACACATCCTTTATTTTGTTTTACTATTATAAGAATCTGGGCGATCCTGACGTTTGCAATTTAGGGGGAGATGGGACAGGTAATTTTACAAGGGATAAGACTCTTGAATTATAGTTAGTTTACTACGATTCGTTAAGGAGTACCATTGTTTATTTCTGGAGATTGTTTATTTACTATCAGATGGTCCCGTATATTAATCATCTGATCTCGCCAGTACATACTACATAGATGAGTCTACTCTTCATGCTGTCTACATAGATTCACATAAAAGAAGAATAAAGCAAACCTACTCGGTAATCTCGAAGTATTCGGTGTATATAAAAAAAAATAACTGATTGAGAACTTCCTCCTAGTTAAAAGTTGGTTATAAACATGGAACGGAATGGAAATAGAATATTTCTTTCATTCATTTCTTTTTAAAGACATTAAACAATTTATAACGCCTACCGCAAATTACACATAAATAGGTATACATAGTATGCTTTCAGAATATTATATTGAACAGGCTTACAAACACTCCGTACATATCTCCAGACTATTCGCCAGCAAACAGGGGCTCAAGGTACATACATATACACAAAAAAAAGCTTTTCTGCGTAATACTTACAACGATATACTTAAAGCAACAACAGATACAACAAAAAAATATGGAATTAAATTGTGTATTAAGTTTTACATAGTAATATCTATAGCCGAATGGACACATTGGTTTATTTCTTTTTTGACAGTTACTTAACTATGCCAGAGTTCGTAAAATTAAATTTAGAAAAATATATAGATTATATATTTTCCTTTGATTATACTACTTATAACTATTCGTAGACATTACGATACTACTAGTACAGTATTATGTTATCTACGACGATACTGTACATGTATTATTTCTTTTGAAACAAATGTTTTTATATTTTATCTAGTTATAAATAGTTGTTCAGTATTAGTCTGAATTAAATGAAATAAGTAAGTGTACATGCAATTTTATACCTTAATAAAAGGCAACACAGTAGCTGAAATGTTACTGGTATACCAGTACTATAATTTTTTTATAGCTAATAAAAAGGGTTTAATTGGAATTAAATAATATAATAGATACTTTTACTATTAGTTTATTAAACATTTTTAATCAACTTCAAAAAGAAGGAGGATTTCAATCCGACTGAATTCTGTTTTTTTTGTGTATTTGAATAATTCTTTTTTATCTGCATTGGTTGGATTTTTTGCCGAGTAAGTGAGGTTACCAGAGGGCCTAACCCTTCCCTAAGATCTTAAATTCGTACATATTATTATTATTGTACATTTATCGATACTTTGGCTTTAAGTCTATTACGTGACGTCACCACCGTTTGCGACCACATCGTTGCGGTTATGTCGTACCACAGATAACATAATACTATACTGTCGTACTGAACTGGCTTGGAATCTTGTTATGGTATATAATGTAACACATCGAGGCTTAGAGATTCGATGAACACACGAAGTACCTACATCAACTTAATGCCATGTGTGAATTTTAACCGATAACAGACGAAAAACTTTATAATAATGTATAAAATATAATATAATTAATCCGCCATTCTATTATTTTCGAGCAAAAGTGGACAATCGATTTCAAAAGTTCTCTTCAAGAATTCACTTCAAAAAAGTTTCACCATCAATATATATAACTAAAACACCTTTTCGAGTTTCTAATATGTTTAAAAGTAATAAAGAATTATTTTCACATTTTTTGCCCAACCAAAAATCTTACAAAAAAGAAATGTAGCAGATGGAAAGAGCACTATGTTGGTAATAAACTAAACTTACGTCTAAAGACATAATTGCCAACACGAAGTTTATTTTGAAAAGCATTATTTATACAATTCTAATATAGAAAAGGAAGTGAATTCATTATATATAGTGATTACACCAGTTTGCGGTCAGAATATTTAATGACTTTCATGTCTAGCGGACGTAACTAGTGTCGCAACCACGTGACGGCTCTGCTCTCGACATCCCACTACGAGGAAATCGGTATTGACATCACGTACAGACAGTGAACTGCTGTGTATTAGGAAGTGCTGATTTTATCCTGATACTGATTTTGTGAGTAGAACGGTTGTATTTTTTTCAGGCAGTGACATAGAGGAAGTATTCCAGAAATATGTTACGAGAGTGATCTCATGTTTTTAAGGAAGTTCTTTACCGAGTTTAAACGTTTTTCTATCGATAAAATAGCTATAGCTACACAATTACCACCGCTTCTACAAAGTCAGGACTTACTTTACGCGAGCATAACGATGAAATAAATACATATTTGGACTAAAAGTTACGCAGTAACAATATTCTTATCCGGGTTAAGATTTAATTTAAATTTTAAAATAATGGTCCGTTTATGTAATGCAATAGCCATGATTAACACATACCTCTGATACAGACTTCTCAGAACCACAGTATAGGGCCGCTTCTTCTTCTTTTCTTCTTCTAGCTTTCTTCTTCTAGATGGAACTTCATCAGGGTCATCTTAGATAATAATGGTAATATGTGATATCATATATTTTGGAATAAGGTTCAGTTATTTGGTTACTTGGCCTTTTTTTACACATTTTTTGTGATGGTTATCACTTTTACCTCATAATGAGACATCAACCTATGAAGCTCCGCTGGAGTCCTTCCATAGAAGCATTTTATGGAGTAATATATAATTAAGATCACCTTTTAAATCACATTAATCAAATTTTAGGTGGTGTAACAGACGTACTCAGGTAGATAGATAGATAGATGAACTCTTTATTGTACACAAACAAATAAGTTACAATATTTTACTTAAATCTACTTACTAGCCAATGTTATGTACAATTGGCGACCTTGTCGCAATTTGCGATCTCTTCCAGGCAACCATTGGATGGACAGAGAAAACATAGGTGAAAAGAGGGGCTGCAGTGTACAATATATTTAAGAAGCCTATGAAAAAAGAAAATAATTATAATAAGTGCTATTTAGAGGTACTTAGCATAATTTTGCATATAAATATTAGGATGATAGGTATATAGACATAGGTATACAAATACACCTACTTACATAAACTCATATATACACATATACATATATATACATACACACATACATACACATGCATATACAATACATAATTAATACCTATGGAGATCCATAATAGTACCTAGTATGTCACCATTCACGAAGACAAATAGTGTTCTTTCACTAGTTTTTTAAAATTTGTCAACGTTTGCGCACGTCTGATGGCCAGTGGCAATTCATTCCATAGACGGACAGCCTTAATTGTGAAAGATTTGTCCATAAATTTCGTGGTATGTGTCGGCATTTTTAGCCTAAGATTCTCAGACGACCTCAGGAACCTCGAATGCGTGTTGTGCAAAAATTATCAGGTACTGCAAATAATAACTAATTTCATTTTTATCCAAAACCAAAATGTTTAATACACCTGATGCTTACATTTATAATTTAATTAACTAAAAAATAACTTAATTTATAAGGACTTAAATTACATCCAGAAAAATTCTTTGAGTTTTAACGGTTTTTTTAAATTTTATACACATACAACTCATAAAGATTAACCAATATTTTCTTGTGGATTGCTTCACGCATGTTCTTAACTTATCGATGTGAGGTAAACACTTAAAGGTGCGCGGCATTTACTTCATTTTTTTTTCTTATCATGTTCATAAAAAAGTAACAATTTAAGTTAAAAGGAAAGGTCGTCTTGAATTAAATAAAACATTTTATTCATACCTTCAACCAAAGAGGCTTTACTTTTCTATAAATAAGTATAACATTCTACGTAATATTTTTTAAGAAAAATGTAATATGATGATAATGTACTGAGATTTGTTTAATTTCTCTGGGGAGACATAGCAGGTGATACGTTAATGGATCTGTTACATTCGTTGTTTTTTATTTGGTTGGTTATTTTTTTAGGGTACCTAATGAATATAGAACAGATTTCATCTTGTAAAACGTACAGAAGTTTTTTGATACTATAACGTTCGTAGACTATAAAGTAGTAGTACTATAAAGTATACACTATTTGATACTATAACGTTCTACAAAATGGCAAACATAAATGATAGGTTTCGAAAAGTCAACTTGTACACTATATTCTTAGTAACGATGCGATTATACATAGCAGAAAAATGGTGGAAAGCTGAAGTAGTATATGGAGAGAGTTGAGAAATTCTAAGAACTCATGCCTGGGGTATAGGACTCCTACCCCTAACAGTCATAATATGTTTAGAATGCCAACAAACTGCCAATCGAACTAAAGGTTAATTAATATTTTAAATTTGTGTATTGTTAGCGTATTCTAAAAGATAATCGCAACTAAGTTGTATCTGTAGAATAGGCGGTTCTTAGTTCTTCACTTTTAAATAATTACTTTAGCATATATGATTCCCTTTCCTTTTTTAAATTTCGAAACCCCCACGGATCACCTTACCGAGGATAAAGTGGTACGTCGGACTCGAACCGACTAAAACCACTCGGTGTTCCGTCACAAGTGAGTCTATTGCAGGGGACCCGGGATACAATAAGAAGAAAGCGTCCAGCAGGCGACCACACCGTGGTGTACGGGGGCCTTACCTCCCCTCCAGATGAGAGAGGCGCGCGCAAAACACGTCAGGACACCGCTGCACCGTCTCGACTCGATACTCGAGGGCCAGCGCTCCTGGAGGTCGGAGATCATTCTGCGCTCTCTGTGCTTGGTGCGTCTTCTGCGAAATCGGAGAGCGCTTGTCCTCTTCCGATCTCGTTCCGCCCCCTTTTTGGCCAACACCTCCTCGCAAAACGAGGCGGCGGTATTCCACGCACTCTCAATTTGGACCATGGACAAAACCATGGGCTCTAGCGAGAGGCTTTATGTGGATAAATAGCTGTCACGAAGTCGTACCGCTGTTGCGTCTACGATAAGCACTCCACTATAGTATGGACCACAGTATCCTCGCGACAGCTTCCGCAGTGATAGCACGCAGACGTTGGCTCCTGGTCTATTTTTTTTATATTATAGGGGGCAAACGAGCAGACGGGTCACCTGTTGGTAAGTGACACAGGTACTTACCGAAGCAGCCGTGTCCGGCGAGCACCTGGGTCAACCGGGGAGGCTTCCATGGCATTGTGGCGTGCTCTATGATGCTCTGTTCTAAAATATGCACTTGTATTTTTTTATATTTTTGGAAAGGTTTAAGAGGTTTCCAGCAGTAATCATCTTTCAAAAAAAAAATTGAATGAATACTTCAATTATGAAACCAAACAACTGATTCCGGTAAGCATATAAGTGTATTTGTAAGTAAAATAGCGGGCAGAGAGACTTTCTTTAGGCAATCCCCTCCCCTACTTCTCTCCTGTTCCTACGAGTCAAAGTTGATCCAACCTGATTTGGAACAAGCATGTACATCAGCTGTTTAAGAAACAATAAATAAATGTTGCTTCACCTATAAAGTAAAACGCTTATGTTTTGAAATTGGAATTGTGAAATGGTGCCTGTGTTCTCCGGGAGCCGAAAAATTAAGAAAGAAATACATAACGCTATATACAAGCTACTGAAATTACACCACTGACTCACAACAACACCTGTTGGGCCGAAGTACGCGTACAATGAGTACTTAGGTCGGCCGGAAAATATTTACGGAGAATATAACACTTGTAAATACGAAACATATGTATCATCGAAATATGTTGGAGAAACACGTTCCATTTTGATATCATTAACATACGAATCGTATTTCTATATTTTTACGTACATTTCAGTACAAACGTTTTGGAAAATAATTTACATAGGGAATGTTGTTAATATATACTCTCGTTCTCTTACTCTTCAAAACTCATAACGATGTTACATTAAGACTACGATGTTTTTTTTTTAGAATTTACAAACGAGTAAAATATGTTTTCTGAGCCCTCCGTACTTTTGATGAAGGAGGAAGAATTATGGGCTGGTTTTAGTTTGTAAAGTAAATTATTTACATATCGAATCGAGTTGTACAGAAAAACAAACTCTTATACTTATATCTTCACATAATTGCATTCAAATTAAAACAATGGGCTGACCCTTGCCCTTGCAGAAGCAGGCCCGAGACGGTGGCGCGCTCTTTTCTGATCTGGAGGGGGGTAAGGCCCTCCGTACTCCAGGGTGTGGTTGCCTGCTATCAAGCGGCCAAGGTCTGCTGGGGTTCCCGGAGGATTTTATTATTATTGTTTAAGTGCCTAGTGCCACCTCGACCATTTCTGGTCTTTTGTAGGGCACTTTTTGCTTTACAGTTCACTGCTCAGACTAATGGCTTCAAGGAACCTCCAAATCCTTTCAGCACTGATTGTTTGTGTTTCCTGCGGTTGCATGATGTGTAACCCTAGGTTAATACTTCGGTGCCGCATTAGTGGGCAACAAGAGCATAGGACCCTTGAGGTCCGGTGAGGACTCTTAGGTTATACCCGGGTCTCATGCAATATACCCACTTGCGACGGAACACCGTGTGGTTTTAGTCAGTTCGATTCCGACATACCACTTCACCGTTAGCTCCAGTGAGGTGGTGACCCGTGACTCCAAACGATAAAAAAAGAAGTTCATTTGCCTCAAAATAACCTAATCACGTGGATCGAATTATAAGATATTATTGTACAAAACTAAAAAATGGTATCCATATACAAAATGGTCTGGAAGATATTTTTCATTTAAATAATATTTTATTGAAATTAATAATTAGTAATAATTAAATATAATTAATTTAATTATTACTTTATTTCGAAGGAAACTTATTCAACGAACTTACATATGATACTGACTTCAATAATAATATAATCAATAATAGTCTTCCCTGTCGGGGTTTGACAAAATAAAAATTGATTTATTGGCAAAAACTGTAGTGGCTGTAGAATATATGCAATTCTATTTAAAGTATAGAATGATTAAATCATATTTTTCGTTTTATTACTAAGAAATCTTAATCAATGTCTCCTTTTGTAAGTTCTAAATATAAAACATACAAAATGCTGTATGTGGGCTATGATATCCCATTTTATGGACTACATGGTGTAATAAAGTACCACATTTCTTTTCAATATATTTGTTTATTTCATTCAACTTTAAATCAAGAATACCAAGTGCAGTAGTCACTGTAAGCTACGTTTAAAACCCCTTACATTATAGTATGCAGAGTTATAATGAGAAAATGAAAAACAAAGGACCATGTTAGTTTATATTTTTATTCTCTTTGTAACGTACCGGTAAGTACTCGTATATAAATACCTTTTCCTATATTTGTTTAGTTTTATCTATATTATCTAGGGTTAATATTGGTTTTAGGTTTAGTACTTCTGCCAATTCCTTCAAAGACATAACTTATGCCAGGAGTAAGTTCATCTTTGTTATATACTATATGAAGTTCAAACCTAAACCTCTTGAACGCCAGAAGGTCAAACAGGCTATTACGCTAGTAGTCTTTTTCATTATTTATATAATGACAGAAATTATGTGGTTTAAAAACCGGAGTAAATGTAATTCTAACATTTTAAGTCGGGGTATAACCAAGTTAGTGATTACCACTATATACATTCTGTCAAAAAAGCATCGGGAATTGGTTTCAAATTCAAATAATTCTTTTTTGTGGTTAAGTTGGCACAACTGTTTTCTGTATTGGCGCAAAGTTTGAGTAATATCAATTATTTAGTTTGTTTTCAGTACTCCATTTTATAAGTTCATCTTAAGACTGTTTTGCGATTTTTATAATAGATAAAAACACCGAACAAAGAGTTTGTCTCAAATTTTGTATTGCAAATGGAATGTCATGTTCAGAGTCGCTGAAAATGTTACAGAAAGCGTACGGTGAATCGACTTTATCAAAAATTCGTGCATATGAGTGGTACAGTGCATTCAAAAGCGGTCGAGATTTGTTGGAAGCTTTGCCTCGCTCCGGTCGGCCATCAACGTCTTCAACTGAAGTAAATTAACAAGTGAAGGAAATTGTGACTGAAATTTTTCATTCAAGTTTGAGAGATATAGCCGCTGAACTTTCTGATGTCTCACGAATCGATTCGTACCATTTTAAACGATCGCTTGGGCATGAAACACGTTGCCGCTCGATTAGTCCTGATCTGAATTTTCTTCAAAAGTCAATCGCGTAAAAGTCGCTGAAGACGTGCTAGAACGAGTCAATTCCGACCCTACATTCGTAAAAGGCGTTACTGGTGATGAGACATGGGTTTACGAGTTTGACATGCAAACTAGTCAACAAGCTTCCAACTGTACCGAAACCGAAAAAACCACGACAAAGTTGACCAAAAGACAAGGTCATGTTGACTGTTTCCTTTGACCATCGAGGTGTTGTGCACTCGGAATTTTTGCCAGAAGGTCAGACTGTAAATACAGAATATTATTTGGCAGTTATGCAGTGTTTGAAAGTGCAAATTCGTCGAAAAAGGCCAAATTTGTAGAAAGAAATTTCTTGCGACAAATTCACTGCGACAACGCGCCATTGCACAAGGCCATCGTTGTGAACGAATTTTTGACCAAAAACTCAAGAAATACCATCGAACAACCACCGTATTCACCGGATATGGCTCCGGCTGCCTTTTTTCTTTTTCCAAAACTCAAATTACCACTTCGAGGTACCCGTTTTCAGTCGATAGAAGATATCACAGATAATTCACGGTAAGAACTGATGTCGATTCTGGAAAATGCATTTAAAAATGTTTTGATAACTGGATTATTCGTTGGCTTGGTGACTTTGATGGCTATACAATAATTTGGAAGAATAGTTAACATTTTGTGTTTTATTGACCTTTTCTCGGTACTTTTTTGACAGAGTAGTACATATATTTGCATCGGTCTGGTTATTTCTGTGGATAGTTATAAGTAAATATTTAAAAATGTATCTAAATATTTTTACTTGTGTTCTTAAAACATAGTTTAACTTTGAGTTAGTTATCGAGACTATGCTGTGTAATGTGTTAAAAAATTATAAAATGATTAACATAGTCCTAAATTAGTTTCACAGTTGACGTACTTCCTAATTTTCTTAATTGACATACCTATATCAAGCGTTAAATGCATGCCAAGTCTCTATTTAAACTTAGAATATTATTTATATTTTGATAAGGGGTTCATAATTGGCCATGATAGAGTAGCCTTCTTATGGAATAATCGATCAGTGCGATTAATTTTGTCGTTGTGAAATAATTTTAACGATCTTTCTAGATTAGCCGGTGTTCCTATCTTCTTAATATTATTAATATTGTATTATAAATTCTGGTCCCCTGAGACTTGACTGGGGCTACCACCCTTGCAGACTCCTCTCGTTACGAATCGTGGGAAGGCCTCTTCGAGGCGCATTCGCGAGAGTGTGGATCCGGGGTAATATGTACTAGTAGACCTCGGTTCCTGAGTACAGCTACGTGCTTATGAGCCGAGGTCTTTTTGTATAAACAAATCATGTGTAACGATGCACTTCGTTAAATATTTGAAATGTCACTCAATGTCAAAGTTGTGACCTGTACGTTAACCAATGTTAAGAATTTGGTAGAGGTTCAATGGAAAGAGAGGGGTCTCCCAAATCATATGACGTAGCGATTACCAATTTGTAACATATTATTAGTAGTTCAAGTAGAGGTGGAAGGTAATATTGCCTGAAGAACCGACACTTGAGAGCTTTTTCTGGAGTGGTGAGAAGTGTAGGGTCTTGACAGGCGAGATGTTCAATTGACTTCAGTGTAGCTATTTTTACTACCAGTTCAAATATTTTGATTTGTAGATGTATTAATTTATTTTTATTTATTTATTTAAAACTTCATGCACATTTATATAAAGGCGGACTTATTGCCCAGGGCATACTCTACCAGTCAACCTTGGGGTGATGTAGAAATGTTATACGGTAGGTGCAAAGATGTGTTGCACTTTTGAATGATTTATTTTTAAATGTATTATTTATGAAACTCTTTCAAATTCTAGGTTTTTGTTTAAATTGATTGTATTAGTAAAGAACTAGTATACTATCTCATTATCCTTGTAGGTATATCTAACATAAATATAACCTAAATTTTTCATACTCGCCAGATATAACCCAGCATCACTCTAGACTTACACTTAAGTAATTGTCGATACGACAGATAGTCTCGAAGTCTTTAGTGGGACTCGTGTGTCGCCCTCACGTTAGTAAGGCGCCGCAGTACAGTCTCGATCTTATCTACATCTGCTTAGGCACCCATGGATGCCATAGGTCCCTGTCCCCTTTTTTCCTTCTTTAGCAAAAACAAAAGATAAAAATTCAAACAAGCAAATTTTTTTATTTAGATGTTAGTGTAAATAAAAAAATACCTAGAATGGGTTTACTAAGACGTCGACTTAAATGTTGTAGATAATCCAAGAACACTAGATAAAGTGCTTCTTCTAAATCAAAGGTAATTGATTAGACAAGTAGAAGTTGAAGTCAGCTAAGGAAGATAAATCGCTAGTTTCCACAGAGGCGGAACCTACACTAGCTTTTTCTATTTGATTTAGTGCATGTATCTATGAAGTTTACTAGCAGTTTAGCAATTAAGTTTTAGTAATATGTTCAACCATACTTTTTTGCGTTTAATAATAAGTTATTCAGCTAATGTTTTTCATTTTAATCTACTGTATGAGTGGTAAAATCTAAATCTAAACGAAATTAGTTGGAATCATAACTTGAATCCATCGACGATCGAACACTTTTAGGGATAATTAAATGAATGTCGGCGTAAGCTAGTTCTGTAATATATTCTAGCAATTTAAATTTTAATAAAACTTAATGGCAAATTGTTAATGGTCCAAATTAGACTCATAAACCTTTTAAGTCGAGTATCGAACAGGACTGTCAGTAAGGACAACTTATTTTATACCGCTAAGTCTCAGAAATTATACAAAATCATGTACTAATAAACAAAATCAATGTTGTACCACTATAGTACGTCACTCTTTGAGGATTTCAATAAAAGGTGTTTTAACTTTAACAATTTATATAAGGATAAGGATTTAACAGATTATCATAACATGATTTGTTTTAAGTATCTCTATGTGTATGTACGTACGTACTATTTTACGCTATAACATCAGTAGTGAGATTGTATCCAAATATACAATGCAATCTACCATACAAACAGGATACAAAAGATAGCCGAATTATACGAATTTTGTATCCAATTATACAACCTGGCAGCCCTGGTACCGAACTGCATAGTTTCATGAGATAATTACAAAAATATTTGAAATTTATGTGTTTAAAAGTAATTTGTGATAAAATAATAATTTTTTAAACAATCTTCAAATTGACTTGTTCGTTGATATTACTTACCCTGGCAATTATTTTTTTATTTAACTCTTCAATATGACCTCAATCCACCTCGATGGCAAGCTAGATTGAGGTCCAAAAATTGAAGGCTACTAATATACTATGGATACGAACATTACTATTTTTGTGGTAATCAGTTTGACGGCCTTTAAAGGACCCGGGGTCGTACATCAAAGGGTACACGTGTTTTTTGTTCTTATTAAATTAATACTTGTTAATTCACTAACTAATACTGAATGTGGAATTCAAAACTAATAATATTGTTCAAAATTCATAGCCCCTATTATAGTGACTGAAACAGTGCCGATCGTTTTTAGTAAAAAATCATGATGTATAAAAAAGTCTAGAGTATTTTGGAACATGGCATTCTCCAGTAGCTTTCCTTAGATCTTTCATTCAAGGAAATAAGCCAACTGATATCACGCATATAGAAACAAACAAACGCGTTTGATGTTACGCAACTTAGAATTACTTACCCTTAAGTGTTTTGGTAGAACCAAAATACGGAATCAGTTTGCGTTACTAGCAATATATATCCAAAAAGGTTAAATTTAACATATTTTCTAATATGGAAAGTCCTTTGGGCGACATCGTATATCCTATGAAGTGAATAATTTATTGGGTATCTGAATAGTCCCCTTCTATCATCGTTGTTTTATATTTGTCTCTGTTTATTTTGTCCCATTTTTATAAAATATTTTTCTGTTTTGTGTATTACTTTGTTCTATTTAAATTTGTTTATTAAGAAGATAATAAGAGCGTTGCCTCACCAAAAAATTGTTTAGTTTTATTAAAAAGACAACTCAAGCATTAGGAATATTCCTGTGCCGTGGGGGCTTCACAAACATTCAAACAACGAACACAAAGAACACCCAGACTTGGTACAACTATTTGTGGATCACACAAATTTTTGTTTCGTGTAGGATTTGAACCCACAACACTCGGCGTGGTGTAGTGGCGAGGCGACCACTTAAACCATTGTGCCATCCGTGCAGTCAATATTATTATATGAAATATTTATTATTGTTATAAAAAAGTGTAACTTAAGTTTTACTTAGCCTAAGTTTAAAACAATATAATAGCAACGGATACTTTGAAAGTATGTGGCGACTTCCACATGCTTCAAAAACACTGCATATTACCTACCTAATGAAAGATCTCACGGATTGTATATACAACAATCGTGCCGTGCTCAACCACTAGCTTGGTCCGAGGATCCTCCCTTTGTGTTATAGGGACACAACAACCGTGCCTCTATAAGTATTTCGACTTCAGTCATCATAATATAGGTATTTGTATACCAAATTTAAATGAAACTATGGCACCAAATGTATTGAACAGAACAGTCATAGAATTTGGACATACTTGCCCTCTTCTGGAAACTCTTCTGAACACAAAGTCATAATAAGAAGTTTAAATCTGGTCTTGTTTTGAGTTAACCCTAAACTATGTATAGTAAAGCTATTTTTAATTGTAAAAGAACTCTGAATCATTCGACTTGCCTTATTCTATTTATGTTAGACTAAGCAATGATACTGTACGCGCATTTGTGATAAGAAAATAAACATATTACTTACTTACTTACAACTTAATTCAATTCAAATATGTACCCACATGATCAGTGGTTGATGTATTTTATTTCTTCATTGTATTTTTAGCTTAAGGATAAAACTTTTAAGACCCGAAATATTTTGAAAACAGACATATTCGTTTTCCAATTTCTTCTAACAATAAGGCTGGTAATTCATTGATTTTGTACCCACAGCCGATTTTGTATCGGACAGGGTGACAGGCGGCCACAGCGTCTGCTTGTGAAAGTGTTATTCAAATCCGTTCGAACTTTGGTATTTGAAGTTGAATATTGAATGAATAAGAATTTCTTTGAATAATAAAGGAGACTATAATTTTAATAAGCAATAGCGATAGAGTGATCACATAATAACGAGGATATTTTAACAAAGATAACAAATACTTAAAAATCAAATCTCCTCTGCTCTGCCTCCGTCAATAATGCTGATATTTCTGTATGAGAAGCTTTAAAAAATTAGTGTTTAGTTGTTAATTAAATAGTTTTGTACATTACTAGAAATTTACTGCCTAATTTCCATTGTCATACTAAATGTTTATCTAGAATTTACTCCAATCCTTTATCTTACAGATTTATTTAATTCGCACGGAAATATCAGTTTATTATAATATATACTTTATTACTGCAGTACTTATTATTAAAACAAGTATCTAATAAGCAACTTTCGTTGCTTAGTTGAAATACATACTTAGACACACGCCAATATGACCGAAGACCCTACGCAGATGCGTATAAAACATCCACACAATGCCAACAGTTGGCAAAACTATAGTTACTATAGTTTGGTCCCGTTCACTTAACAAGCCTGGGGCAAGTGTATTACCACCAACCTTGCACTTTGGGAATTAAATATGGGAAAATGGGTAGTATATTAAAAGAGACAGGTGGACGAGAAGGTAAGACAATGGAAGGAAAAGGATATTGCTTTACGCAATAGCTCGAGAAGATCAGGGTCGTAGCCTTGTAAATTAAACAGGACATTGCCGGGAAGTTAAAGCCCTCTAAGTAAAGTCATGGAAACACTCTATCTCAAAATTTATTATGCCTTTTTTTTATGGGATAGGGGGCAAACGAGCAGACGGGTCACCTGATGGTAAATGACTACCGCTGCCCATAGGCACCTGCAACTCGAGAGTCACAAGTGCGTTGCCGCCCTTTAAGGTAGGAGAAGAGGGGGAGGGGGGAAGAGGGGGGACGGGGGAAAGACGGGAATATGGGAGAGGGAAGGGTTAGGGCCTCCGGTACCCTCACTCATTCGGCGAAATGCAATGCAAGCATTGCTTCACGGCCGGTTTTCTGTGAGGCCGTAGCCGGTGTAGGCCTTTTACTATTGCGCGATTATTTCACATTTCCTTTACAGTGACCTAAATATTTCTTATTATTGGATATCTAAAAACTATAAATTATGACATATTCGAAATTATGATCATTAATTCTTGTAATAACTAATCCAAGTCACAGTGAACAAACCTATCAAAAGTTAATATCAAACCACACAATATTTTAACGGTTTCATGTGTACACTGTACATACTATCTTTATTCTGTTCTTATTTAATGCCTTACTAAGAACTTGAATGTACGTAAAATGTATGTAAATTATGTATATAAAATTATGTACGCAGGTATTTTTGTATTTGACAAATTTTTATTAATACTACGGGGGTATTTCCCCCTGTGCTTAAATTCATTATATTATTCCTCCATTATAAAGTGATAAAAGACCTGACGTGACGTTTCATTCCATTGGTTTGACACCCTTGTAATAACTTTTCATTTATTGCTCGCCTCTATAGAAAAAAGGTCAAGGGCATTTTCATATGTCAAAGTCGTTTGATTGGCACCCTTTTCAAAGTTACATTTGGTTTCTATTGTAAATCAATGGCTTATTTAGTAGCTTACATAACAAATATTGATTCTATTTTATTTCTTTTTGTTATATTGAGGGCCCTTGGCATTCTATTTTTAACTGCGGCTGGGTATTGGTCTGGCACAGAATTAACCAATATGGGTGTTAATATTTTCTTATACAATATACTAAAAACAAAAGAGCTAGTAAACTTACGTCAGTAAAATTGCAAAGACCCAGGCAAGTCATCCAAGTAAATGATATAAACGCTTAAAGAAACGCTCGGTCGTTCAAATTCACATTTAGGACGTTGCTTTGAACAATTTTCTAAATTCTACCTAAAATATTCTATGTATGCTGTTTTGGCAGTCAATCAACCTTGACATACAGTAAACTATATTTAAAATAAGTAAAGAAATATCTTAGAAGCATGAATTTTTAACTACTTATTTTTAAGGTTTAAAGATTCAGTTCGATAAATCCAGATACTGTTACCTAAACTGTGTTCATTTTAACTTCTATTCCATTATCCATATGTATTCTGGACGTTACTTTGAAACACTAGTTTACTTATCCTCCCCTTGTAACAGTTATGAAGGTCCTTTACAATAATTTTCTCATTTTCATATTGCAATCCACTTTAATACGGATTGTCCCTTTAAGTAAGCTTTCAGTATGAAATGATAAGAAAATATCATTCTGAAATCGTAGTATTTATTATGTTTTGAGAGCGTTTTAATACTGAAACAAATAGTGTTGTGCAATGTAGCAATGATTTGAAATTTGTTAAATTGGATTGAAACTTTCTACTACAAGCTAAATATTTCTTTTGAAAAATAAAAATCTCTTATGTATATTCTTCTTTTCTATATTTATCTCTATGATCATCTTATAATCCCATATACTGAGGGTCAGCGCAATGTACATAATGATCGATTCTTATTAATATTGCAGAAAAAAAATGGGTGTCGTTCTTACGACTACAACCACAATGCCTTAAAATACTGGCAGTATAGTATGTGAAACTCGCAATATGTTTTAAAGTATGGAGAGAACGCTGATGTCCCGCCTTTTGAAACATGTATTTTCATTTATTTACTCTTAACGATACCCTTTCGTAGAATTGGGGTGTTGGTCATTCTTGTTTTAGCGTAGTAGTTGGTCAATGCGATATTATTGTTATTTTTGCTTATATCAATTAAAAAAAACAGGCCCGACTGCCTCGTTCTCGTCAGTTAGATATTTAATCACTAACATAACCGTTTGATAAAAGGTTTCCATTTTATATTAGGCGACCAAATAATTACTTTAACATGCGCTATCTCAAATTTATACGTATCGAAATTGAGAGTTTACAAAAGTTTAACAACACTAGTAACTACAATACTGGCACTATTATATTTGCATGTTTCTTCGATACATTTTAAATAATAAATTTGAAATTCATTGAAGAAACATGCAAAATTATTATTTCAATGTTATGTACCGATTATCGCTGTTATATGTCTATCTTATAAAGGCCCTCCCAATGTCACGTAACTCGATTACGTTTCGAGTATTACAACCTTGTATAAGATTTCTTTTTCATTCCTGACTGCCTCTGATATATATGTTTTTTGTTACAGAGTCGTTTACGCATGAAACATGAGCAGTTCACACAAATGGGACTTCCTAGTAAAGATTTCCAGCAGGAGGTAATTTCACGTTTTCATACCTCTAGCGAAGTCCTATATACCGCAACACACTCACGATACATTTCATTATGTAAATCTTAAAATGCGTATTTATTGTTACAGAATACTGGAATATGAAAGAATGTGTAAAGGCATCGTACCCGGTCCACACAAGAAAAATTGCCACCTACTGACTAAATACATTGAAAAGTTTTCACGTCTCGATATTCTTAACGGTAATAGAACGTGAGATGTAGGAAAAAAGAAAACAACAAGATGGGGCAGACTGCAACACACGTCGACGCTAACTACACATTAATAAATTACACCAAGGATATAATACAGGATGACAGAGATGCTTGTGCTGTTGCTGATGATCCAAAATATCCAAGTAGTTTTGGAATTACGCTAGCAGTACCGGAGTGGGAGGCAATATGTACAGCAATAGTTCTCACCTTGATAATAATCTCGACAATTGTTGGAAATATTCTAGTCATTCTGAGCGTATTTACGTATAAACCTCTGAGGATTGTCCAAAACTTCTTCATAGTTTCTCTCGCAGTAGCAGATTTGACAGTAGCAATATTAGTTCTACCCCTAAACGTGGCATATTCTATTCTTGGACAGTGGGTGTTTGGCATATATGTATGCAAAATGTGGCTTACTTGCGACATAATGTGTTGTACATCGTCCATTTTAAATTTATGTGCGATCGCTTTAGATAGATACTGGGCGATCACGGATCCTATAAACTATGCACAAAAAAGAACCTTAGAAAGAGTACTCGTCATGATTGGAGTGGTTTGGATTCTATCATTAATTATTAGCTCACCACCATTGCTTGGATGGAACGATTGGCCAGACGTATTTGAACCTGACACGCCCTGTCGTTTGACATCTCAACCAGGCTTTGTAGTTTTTTCCTCATCCGGTTCTTTTTACATTCCATTAGTTATAATGGCAGTAGTTTACTTCGAGATATATTTGGCCACTAAAAAAAGACTTAGAGATCGCGCAAAGGCTACTAAAATAAGTACTATTTCAAGTGGTCAGAATCGATACACAAATAAAGACAATGAACAGCATGATCAGGATTCTGTAAGTTCGGAGGCAAATCACAATGAACATCAAGGAGTGACTCGTTTAGTCTCAGATACAGAAAAGAAAAAAAGAACCAGAAAATTGACACCAAAGAAAAAGACAAAGAAACGTTACTGGAGCAAGGATGATAAATGTCAAAACAAACTCATAATACCTATTTTATCAAATGAAAATTCAGTTACGGATGCAGCGGAGAACCTAGAAAATAGGAACACGTCGTCAGAAAGTAACTCAAAGGAAACTCACGAAGAAGACTTAATTGAAGTTAATGAAACTGAAAAAGTAGTAAAAATTCATAAACGATCTGCTAAGCCCACCCAGCAAAACGCTGTTTACCAGTTTATTGAAGAAAAACAACGTATTTCTTTGACACGAGAGCGTCGGGCAGCTAGGACTCTAGGCATTATTATGGGAGTATTTGTTTTCTGCTGGTTACCATTTTTTGTTATTTATCTTGTAATACCTTTTTGTGTTAGTTGCTGCTTGTCCAACAAATTCATCAATTTCATTACTTGGCTTGGCTACATAAATTCGGCATTGAATCCTTTAATATACACCATATTCAATATGGATTTCAGGAGAGCATTTAAAAAGTTACTTTGCATGAAACCCTAAACGTGCCAAAAACTAACACTATAAAAAGTTTTATGCTTATAATGATTAATGATCCTGATTTGCTCAAAATAATTTGAATTATTCTTAAATAAATGTAGAAAATTAGAAATCAAATCTGCATATAGAGTATAAGAAAAAGAATACGAATCTCAATGTAAGTTTCCTGAATAAAAAACATGAATTATATTATTAATTATAGATCTATCTTTCAAATAATGTAGTGTAGTAAAATGTAAATATCTGATGGTTGAATAGTGCATAGCACGTTTAGATTTATATATGTGTGTAAATAGTAAACTGTGGATTAACCGAATTTCGGAGAATCATAACCAACGAAACACTTTCAAATATATAATCTTAATAATATGTACATACATATCTTGGTCCTTTGTATATAAGTGAAATATATTTATAAATGATCGTAATAGTATTTGTTCATACTCAAATAGTTTTTTAGTAGATGAATGTATTTAAGATGTTCAGGATACTTCAATCATTAGATGAATTTAATTATTTTGACGATTGTATATCCCTTTAAAATAATTTGAGCCCTTATTTAAAGGGGATATTAAACTTCAATGTTTCGTTTTGTTATTTCCTTGATTGTAATAAAAGAAATGAATTTACTTTTGTTTTATTTTTTCAAAATCGGGGAAGCCAACATTTTTATTTCATTATAAGTTTTATGGCGTTACAAGCTTCTGAACGTTTACAAACTTTAACGAATAGTAGAACAAAGTTTTGCTACTGAGTAAGAAAATGTCCTAGGTAATAAATTTTACTCGTTTCACGATTTTAATAAAAGCGCTGCTAACTTGTGCCTGAGGTTCAAATGCCTGATTGGATAATGAAATTTAAAAAATTGCCTTGTTAGAAGCTAGAGAACGTCGTTTATTGAGATATTATATTACAGGGTTGCTCTTTTACTATCCATTTCAGGCATATTTCAAACTAAAACTCCGTCACTATTATACTATGTACATTTATATAGTACTAGACTGTAACACTTTCAATAAATGCCACAGTGATGATAATGACAACGATGATCTTCGGTACGGCATAGCAAGAAAGGACAAGGCATGGTAAAAATCTCTAAGACCACTAACTGTACTGCACTAGTAGAAGAGACTGATTGAGTTAGGTTATATAAGTGACAAAGCCGTCCCTATTAATATGACTTTTGCTCATGGTAGTAACAATAAAAACTTACAGTAACAGTACAAAAATATTGTGTCTTTTTAGGATTGACTAAACTACTAGATTACAGTTTCATGAAAAGGACAAACGAAGTCTACAAATATAATATTCTTACTGCTAAAAATTGAGATCTTGTTTCTACACAAAATAATATAATTCTTTAAAAAAGAAACCGACTTCAACAAAAAAAAACTATTCCTTAAAAGACTTATATATGGTTTTCTCATAGATGCCATTGTCAGAACTGGACCAAATGAGACCACACGGGATGCACCAGCTTTCAAATAAAAAAAGAATCATTAAAATCAGTTCACCCAGTCGAAAGTTCTGAGGTAACAAACATAAAAAAAAAAACATACAGTCGAATTGAGAACCTCCTCCTTTTTTGAAGTCCATTAAAAATATATTCCAAGTCAAAATTGAACAGATATTAATAAAACTAACTTTTGTAAACTTCACTTCTCTGAAACAGACTACTACGACGACAAAGGAACTGTCGTCGAATTCATTTTATACTGTTATTCTTTCATAAAAGATAAATTTGCATAAAAAATTTGAATCGTAGCATTTGAGAATGGAAATATAAAATAGATTGGGCTAACACAAAGAGTAAATTTTATCTCTCTGGGTTGGCTTCATTGTAATATACAGTACACTGAATTATTTATATTGGTACATCATATTGCATAAAAAGTTTAACCAAATAAACGGCAATATATGATTGATGAAGCCTGACTTGGGTTTAGTATTAGATACTCCATCACAACATTCTATTTCGAATAGTATCTCATCTATGTGATGTTCGAATATTTAGTGAGACAATTATGCGTTTGTACATCGTTACGTGATTACGTTAAGATTAATTGATTCATGAACTTTGAAAGTAAATATCAACAAGAAACTTCATAATTGTGTATTTACGGGAATTAACGCGATCACGAAAAGGTATTACATACCTCTGAAGTGCCTAACGCTTCGACCAGGTTACACTGGCCGTGGTCACAGGCTGACTTGACAGTCAGCCTGTGACCACGGCCAGCTTATACGAAAAGGTTGCACTGGCCGTGGTCTGACAGACTGACGTGACCACGGCCAGTGCAACCTTTTCGTGATCACGTTAATTACCAAAAATACATACTTATATCATGGAACGCGAAAGTTTAAAAGTAAAAAGAGTAAGAACATTTATGCAACGGTTTTATGGCGATGTGAGCTGCGGCCCAGGGACCTTGATCTACGAGTGTATATGTTATGGACCAAGTAGTTAATAATTAAAAAATGCCCAATATGAGTAGTCAATATAATAAAAGAAATTGAATTAAGCAAATGGATCGGGCTGTATACCGGGACGAATGGGACCGGGATGAATAACGTGCCCCACCTATTGGGCAGAGTAATAAAAATATGTTAAAACACATATTCAATAGGGAATATGCACATGACTCCAAAATAGCCTAAATATTTTTGTTTTTAGTCTTTATTGCTATAGAAATATACCTACTTTTACATTTACTTTGTATGTTTTAATTGTGAAATTTAATCATTATAAAGTTGATATTTTAAATCTCCCTCGCTATTTTTTTTTTACTGTAGTATTTGTTGGTTTGTACAATTGTGTTGTATTATTTTTCCGGTAACCTAATGAAAAACAAATTCGTTTAAAAATAATAAAAATTACATGCATTTTACTTATTGATTAATTGATACCATAACTTATTGTTATAAGAACAATATGGCAGGTGAAAACGAATACTATTTATGTTAAATAATCATAAAAACAATCCATTTTTTAACCTTATTCAGACTTCTGTTTGACTAGAAAAACATGAATAATTTTTACGGAGCAATTGTGGTATTTAGTTGTTTCAATGGCAACGACACGTCGTTATTACTTCAACTGTATTCTAAATCTCTTTCTCCTGACTCCATTCTAATACACTTTCATAATACTCATTCAAATACATACCAACTTTTTTAAAAGTAATTACTAATTACACACTTTATCGAAGTTTCGTATTAGTTTACAATTCGATCGATTCGCAATTCCACCGTAGAAATAAAATCTAATAAATAGCTTTTAATTCTATTCGTTAACTAAATAGAAAACAACTGCAATCTGTAGCAACGCATGTTTGCTAATGACCATGGTTATTCCGTGTATGTTTTTGGTCCTAGGGTCCTGCCTAATATATCTTAATACCAAGGATGTCGATGGAATGTCCAGATTTCTCTGAAAATGTCTGCATAAAAAAATTTAAAACCAAAATCATTGAAATTGACATGATAATTAATAACGTGTTGTTTAGAATTGTGCACCTACACTAGCAAAATCGTTTTCAGAAGAAAAAAATATTTTTCAACATTTTCTTTTATTTTAAATCCATTTTTTTTTAATAAAAAATTGTCCACACCTTTCTGTAACACTGTATAATTTAACAATAACATAATTAACAAAATTAGTTTACACCGAAAAGTCTAAAAATAGTGAATGCAACTCAGATTCAACTTTTTGATTAAAATACATTTTTAATACAACTAAGTCGGTAAATAGACACATAGTCCATCTGATGATCATAATGATGAGGTCTGGCGGCTCTACTAAGTTGCAAAAAAACGACACCAGTAGCGCTGTTTAAGCTAATTCTTCTATAATATGGAAGTATTTCTCTCTAAAATCTGATCTACCTTTGTAGAACAAGTAATCCGCCATTATAGATGGCAATGAAGTTTAAAGTAGTACACAAGGTAAAGTAATTACTAATTTGTTTACACGTAAATAGGGCAACAGGATTGCGTCTAGACTCTTAATAAAATTTAAGTGCTTTAAAAATGAATTTAAGCTTCGTTGGATGACAAACAACTCATTTTTTATTCAGTACATTATTTTCATTACAAAAAGAAGTAATTTACATACTTGTTCTGAAAAGGCGCAGGAACATTTTATAAACATTAATTTAGCAAAATAAATTGCTCATTTTAGAAAATCAAGTTTGTATGTGACGTTACCCAGCGTTGTTTGCGAGATACTTGAAGATTGTAATGACACTGTATTATGTCCAATTGAAATTCAGTATTTTAGTCTTCAAATATTCATGTCATAAATATCTTCATTGAAAATTTAAAATACATTATCTTTGAAGGAGTATTATAGCCTTTTTTGGATCTAATATCCCTAGAAAGTGAATTTCATGTTCAAGGTTAATTATATTACGTGTGTATTTAATAGATATAAACGATCTTACGATTTACTTTATTGAATCAGTGCAAACATGTAGGCATTCTTGTCTTTGCTCCGAGTCAAATATATTCTGTGCATGCTAGTAGTAGACTGATATAAAACATAATTTAAACCCTTTTAATTAATAATTTTACTGAATTTTCTGTAAATTGTACTCCTTTAAACACTTTTTTTTTAAATAAATATATGGGGTCACCTTGAGGTCTAACTTATTCGAATATAGTTCAAATAATTCAAATCAGTCTATCGCTAAAAAGTACTTAGGAAAGATGCCAAGGAATATTTTTCTTGAAGTCTGGAAAATTTAAAATATTGTGGATAGATAGATAACATTTTATTTGTACACCATTGTTACAGTAAAAGTATCATACATACATGTGTCAGATAGATAATGCACAAAGAGCGGCCTTATTGTTAAATGCAATCTCTTCCAAGGAACCTTCGCATGGATCATAAATAAAATAGAAATTTAAAATACCCCCGAATCAAAAACCCTTCAACGATTAGAAAAAAGCTAATGATCTTTGAACGGCTGAACAGATTTTCTTGAATTCTATTTAAGAACACTCTCGATCAAGTCACCTTAAACAAAAAAATGCACGCAAATCGGTTAATCCGCTTGGGAGCTATGATGCCACAGAGAGACACACAAATACACAGATACACATTTTAAACTTATAACACCTCTCGTTTTTACGTTGGTGGTTAAAAATGATTCGGAGAGATAGAGAGAATTAAAACTATAATTACTAATATGTATTTTTTAATATATATACACGATTTTACAGAAAGGTTTGGTAGTGCCATTGAAGTGAATTTTGGGCAGTTGATCAGTCAATAACAATAACACATTTCTGCGTTTTAAATAAATAACCATAAATCCTTAATTATGACTTATTTGCCAATATGCGATAGGTCACCTTAATAAGTTTAATATGGGAAGCAACAATTTCCAATAACATGTTAAGCGTCCGTAATGTGAACTAGTGCAGAAGTTGTGCTGTGACCAGAACCAAAGCCAGGAGTCGGTTCCGTAAAGAATTCTAGGAGAGAAAGTTACTTAGTTGATAATGGATAAGGCATTCAAGGACTTTGGATAGAAAATTTAATATATATATATATACATATATTGGACGGTAATTAGAAAATGATGAGTTTACCTTTTTGAAAAATAAGTGGTTCATCTTTCCACGCTGATGGAAAGACACCCCTTGATATGTTATATTATAAATGATATTATATTATAAATGAGAAAGTTTGTGAGGATAGAAGGATGGATGGATGAACGAATGTTTGATACTCTTTCACGCAAAAGCGACTGAACGGATCTGGATGAAATTAGGCACAGAGACAGTTATAGTCTCGAATACCACTCACTCAACCAATATTTTCACGCAAACGAAGTCGCAGGCAACAGCTAGTAATAAATGTGGGAGGAATCGAGTAGCTTAATTGTGACATCCTCAATTTGACAAAGAATCATAATTATATTCTGCATCGTAATTACAGTATTACATTACGGTACGGTCCGTAATGGCTACATCCCCATTTTTGAACCAATTACTGATTAACAGTGATGTAATATATGAGGAAGAATAAACTGAGACATTTATATCATCATCATCCTCTGCGCCTTTTCCCAACTAAGTTGGGGTCGGCTTTCAGTCTAACTACGAAACGGCCGAACTTCAATATTTTACGTGAAGCGACTGCCATCAGACCTCCACAACCCAAGTACTAGGCGATATCGATTGGCGATTTGTATGGCACCTGGAACGACAGTTTAACGTACTCTCCGAGGCTCGCAGGGGTCTCAATGTGTTAAGAATGATCAACCATCCTAGACTGACCTGGCTAGTATTACTTAACTTTGTAATGTGCTAACCTACCTCTGAGACACTTATAAACAAAAAAAATATTAGATAAATGGACAAATATTTTTAATAACATTTTAAGGAAGGGCTTCATCTGGAATGGACGTGCCAAGTATCACTTCTGGTTTGGAATGTAGATAACCTCCGAAAAAATAAACCAAATGAGGGCGAGTCAGTTCGCTGTCTTCAAAGTCCTTTGCCGGCAGTTGTGATACTCGTAGTCTTTAATTTAAAAAGCATCTACCAGGGTGGAGCTGTGGGCCAATGCTATTATTTATTACTACCACTACCGGCTTGCACATTATTGAATTCAAATCTACTATTTTCTTGCAGCTCGCTTCAATAGTCTCAATTAATAACCTAATCATGAAGAACAATTCTCTTGAGCAAGTAGAAAAGTTCTCAAGATTGGTATCTGTCTGTAAGAATTAATTCGTAAACGTTATTCGGAAAAGTAAAATACGTAACTTTTCTTCTTTCTTTTTATCCGATCTTTTGGATCAAACTTCTAAAGTAGGATCAATGAAGTATAATGTATTTCAGTAGATGGCTTTCGTCCATCGCTTTAAAATTATACGAGAATTTCTACATATTAGGATGGATCATAGGCAGTTCAGTTATTCGAATCCAGCCCAGAGAGTTTCCTTTTTCAACTTAAAACTAAACTTAATATTCAATTCACGAACTGGATCGCTAAATGTTATTCAAAAACAAGACATATATTGTCATTGACATAACATATTGATATTATAAGTATCTTTACTGTGAACACCACCGGACAATCTACTTTAAAAGTTTGAAGTGGTTCATTTCTCATTTAGTTTGCATCCTTACTCTTTCTTTTTTCTGTGATACAGCTTTCTTTTACTTAAAATATACCTCATTTAAATGAAAGAATATTCTAGCGTTTGCGGCTTTGTCAAAGAAATGAGACATGAAAGGATTTTATTTGTCACTGAATAATGAAATACGAAAATTATACAGTTTGTGAACTCAGAGAGTCGGGGTGCATTTGCCTAATGAACCGGGTATTGGTTTAACAGGCAGTAGTTTTTATTTGAGCTGATATGTGAACTAATCTTTGACTTAGTGGCAGTTAGAGCATAAATGATTTTTTTTTATTTACGAATATGTTAAACTTTCTTATACTAAACACTCTTATAATATATGTGAACGTACGTACGCCTTAATGCCTTGTGTGGGGAACTGCAGGCTAGTAATGAATGATATAAAAACTGTTGTCTAAAAAATGTTTTTTTTAAATCAATTGGTCTGACTGAAGACCACTAGAACTTTCAGTTCAGATATTTGTTTGACATTTCGTATTTATTCGTCCCATTTCCACCCAAATAGCGTTGTTTACGTCATTTCGAAACTGGGTTATATTTCAAATTGTTACAAATTTTCATCAATTTGTGTATTAGTTGGGTACAATTAGGTTTATACCTCGGTATAGGGCTCTGTTTCGACTCATAGACGGTCCATTAAGCGTACCTATACCTCGAAACCCAGCTATAATGAATCGATTTTAATCCGTTTTTAGGACGTGAAACGTCTTTAAAACACAGCGAAACATTACAACATCATAACATTAAAAATATGTTATGTGAATGTTATGAAGAAAAAGATCTGAAAAAAAATATTATGCATTTAAACTGGTTCTTGGTAGTAACAGTATTAATAAAAAAATTATAATCACTAACTGTTATGAGTTCCGATGATAGTAATAAAAATGTATGAATAAAAAAAGTATGAAAAATAAAATTGTAAAGAGTGATGATTATGAACACAAATCGGTAGTAAGAAAAAGAATAGGATTAAAAATTTTATGTGAGCCAAAAGGACCCTTTTAGTAAGCATCTTCGTAGGTGCCGATTAAAATAACGTCATCTTAGTTCGTTTTGAACAAGTTTTTATACGGCATTTGAATAATTGGGGACTATCGCTGCGTGGCAATTTTACAGCATTTGAATAAATGGGGACTCTCGCTGCGTGGAAATAAAGTTACATACATTGACAGGTTTTAGTAAAAAATTGTGGCGCTGAGAAATAGATGCGTATAACAAATAGACCTTGTTACGAAGAAAACAAGATTGATTTCATTTGAAGAAATTAAGTCGGGTTTTAGTTTAGTGAGTGTGCGATCGAATCGGCACCAACATTTTTTTAAATAGATCTTTTCAGACACTTTTACACGTCGATTAGTTCTGTAAAGGTGGATGATGTCGGAATCCCCTATGACTAGCAGTTTTGAGCTGACCAATTATGACACCCAATAGACTAGATAAGTCAGTGATCACGGAACTTGACCACATCTTAGGGAGCTCCACGACTCCAACTGGTCTGCTACTGTAGTCAGACATGTGGGTAGGTCAATGAATAATAATGCTACACAATACACGGACTTCCGAGTATTACCTCAATAATTACAAAACTATTAGTTTTAGAAACACGAATCTAGTATCTTTATTTGGCTTAAATAGTCAGCTCGCTGTTTTGATCTTGAGTGTGTGTCGGGCCGAAAGGTGCTATGGGGGAGGGGTACCGCGTAAAATGAGTGAAATCAGCTTTCTCGTTCATTTCTATTTAGTGTAACTCACGACTCCGACGTAATGGCGCGGTAATTGTTTCGAGTAGTTTCAATTTTTTTAGACAGGTCGATTCAAGTAAAAATAAGTGTGACAATATTTATAATTTTAAATAACCTGGAATAATTAAAAATTATATATAAATTCAATATGCCAACCTCAGTGCCAGCCGGAATCAAAGAAATAACAATCATAATCGTCAAAAAGAGGTGGTTTCCGAAGCGTTTGAAACTTGCCAAGACAGTAAGTAAACAACGCCGACTCCGTGAAGACCTTTACTGCTGACCACTACCTGTTCAGTGTTAGTAAAGTATTAAAATATTTAGAACGCAGGCAATCTTGTTTTTCGTTTCAACCCTTGACACTAAAAACCACTCGCTGACAGACGTTCAAGTTTACCATACCTGACACAGCTCCACACCTTTTTATTGTTGAATTTTAATGCCATGTACTAAAAGCTTTCCTGTCGATATTTTTTTTACCATTTAAGTGTACCTTTTACCTTTGCCTGTAATATAAATTCTGATTTTTGAGAATAATGTAACTTTAATTTTTCACCACCCACGACCATCCAATCATCATTTTTTCAACCTGATAACGCCAAGTTGCACTGGACTATATTGAGAATTCGCTACTTCCGTGAACACAAACAAAGTAGTCATATTTCATATGTAAATATTTTGCAGCAGTTTTCTATTACAAACAGTCGCCTATCTGCTATTTACTTTGAATAACATATAAAAAATACGTAAACCTGTCCTGTTCCAAATAGTGGAATCGCTCTCACAAAAAAGGAAACAAAGTACAAACGACATATTCCATAAAGTTTCACAACACAAAACCTCAACAGCAGTAACAGCGGAATGGCAGCCATCAATAAAGGGTGACGGCTTGCAAGATAAAAAATAAACAGAAAAGGAATCGCTGCATAAGATGTTTGCGGAAAACTCAGCCCCATTCCGTGCTTAGTACTGAGATGAAAACGGAGTTTATCTTTACATCCGGTGCTCTTCTCATAATTTTTCTAAGACAATAAAAAAAATCCAGCAAGATTGACACACATACACAGCTAATGTGTTTAGTATGTACATTAGTTTAGTGGTCACAATCACGCCACCTCTTTCACATCGTTTTACAATTTATTAAGTTAGAATAGCATGATGACAATAAGTCTTGATTTGGTTATTGTTTAGGACGTTTTCTCTAAAAACGTTTCAGTATGTGGAACGAGTTCAGTTTTGGTGTAATTCTTTTAAATCTCACCCTAAACGTGGAGTATAATCGAGACCATCCTTTTATTTAAAAAAAGAGTAATGTAGTAGAGTTCCTCTGTAATGCTTGAGAGCCCGTCTCTGTAGTCTAAAATGTTTTTTTTTATATTATAGGGGGCAAACGAGCAGACGGCTCACCTGATGGTAAGTGACTACCATCGCCGATGGATGCCTGCAACTCAAGAGTCGCAAGTACGTTGCTGGCCTTTCAGATGGGAGTACGCTCTTGTGTGTGTCTTAAAATAAACTTATTAAGAAAGAAGAACATGAATATTAAATCAAACGGTAGTCTTCTTTAATCATATCTGCGGCTTTTTCTCCAATCATAATAACTGAGCCTCCAGGATTGCCCCTAGTAACGGTTGGCATCACACTTGCATCAGCCACTCGTAAATTTTTAACACCGTGAACTCGCAGTCGTCCATCTAGAACCGTACCCATAGGGCATGTGCTGGTAAAATGACTCAACCCTGACGAAACACACAAAACATAACATCGCCAATAGTCTCGACTACCAGCTTCAAATGTATTACATTTAGGATATGCATCTACCATTTTAGCATTAACATTTTTATAGTATGTTGTATTCATAATAGCAGAAAAATGTTGGATATAATCAATAAAATTTTCTACATCATTCTTATTAGAGAAGAACCCACTATAAACAAGGGGTGCATCGAATGGATCTGTGCTCTTTAAAAGCACTTTACCTCTTGATTCTGGGTGAATGTTAAGTATTTCGTTAAACGCTTGTAATTTTGGATCTTCACTTTTAAACATTGTATCACATATCTCGTTTGAGAACCTAAATACAAACGTGCAGTATAATAACATTACTTTCGGAGTATCCAAATAAGTTATGACCTGGTAATCTGGATATTTGCTTGTTTTATTTAGAGCAACAAAACCGGTAAATGACGCTCCTAACTCTGTTTTTTCTTCCAAAGTATGTATAAGTACTACGCTTAAATGCTCCTGTAGATTCTCTCCAACAGGTAAATCAGATATAACTTCAACACCTTTATCTTTTAAATGCTGTGCTGGACCCACGCCAGATAACATGAGCAACTTGGGAGTATTAAATGTGCCAGCACAAACTATTACCTCTTTTTTTGCATATAGACGCAAAGTCTTGCCATCTTGAGTTTGAACTTTGACTCCTACGGCTTTTTTATCTTCAAATATAATTTTACTGACTAACGTGTTTTTCATTACATGCAGATTTTTACGATCTTTTGCAGTTGATAAAAATGCATGAGCTGAACCATATCGAGACTTTCCAGAAATAGTTACTGTTTGTGCAGCATATCCTAAAGGATGATATTCATTAAAGTCTACAACTATTTTGTGTCCTAATTCTCGGTAAGCATCTAGAATTGTCTGAATAGAATCACGCTGATCTTTTATTAATTCCAGATAGCCATTGGTTCCGTAATGATCTCTGTCAGGTGAACTATGTAATTGAGGGTCCTTTAGTTTTTCACTTTTGCGAAAATATGGCAACACATTTTGCCATTGCCATATATCGTCTTTTGTTACTTTAGCCCAGGTATTAAAGTCTTGTGGTTGCCCCCTGTGGTAAACCATGTAATTGAGGGAACTGGTTCCACCTAGCATTTTTCCAAGTGTGAACTCAAAGTAAGGCTTGAGATGACAAGTATCATTGTTGGCGTCATGTTCTGCAGTATAGTTCCAATCGTAACGAGACCTTTTCATTAAGAAACTTAAACCAGGGATCTGTAAGAGAAATAGTACTTGATATTAATTTTTCACATAAAATAAAATATAGGGTATATTTTATTTTATGTAACATTTTTTTAACATTTTCATAAACTTTCAGGCAGTAGCCGGCTAATTATATTATTATTAAAAATTTACGTAAAACATTGGATAGATTTATATCAGTCATTACGTACATCGGACTCTAAAGGGGGATCGTCACCGGCCTCTATGAGAAGAATATTGACATTTTCAATTTCCGTCAATCTGTTTGCGACTACACTTCCTGCTGTACCCGCTCCAATAATAATAAAGTCAAAGCTTTCGCCATCTATAATTATAAATAGTTGTTAAAACAAAAACTTGAAGTTTACTAGCTACGCGGCCACACCCGGCTTAGTAAATTGCAAAAAAAAAAATTGTAACTATAAATTGATATAAAAACTTTCCTAACTCTCAAGTTGGACAAAACTGCGCACAGTGTGCAACATTTCATTAAAATTGGTTCATTAGTTTAGGAATTCATCGCGGACAAAGAAAGTGACACGAAATGTTTTAGATATATAGATTTACAGGCAAGTCAAATGAATTATATTTGAAAGGGAAATTATACTTTAAAAAAATAATTTGATCATTTAATTATATTCTGTTCATTCGGTTATTTTCTTTTAGACAATTGCTTGAGAAAGTAACTGTGCCAGAGTTTGTAGAATTAAACTTTGAACCGCGCTATTTTAACAATATATAGATTATCTATTTTCATTTGATTATACTATTTATATCCAATCGACGCGTTAGTCCCGATTAATTCCCCCATTCCCGTTTCCCCCCGAAACTTTATCTAGTCTATATTAACTTTTCATTAGACGAAGATGAAAAGGTACACTCAAATAAAAAGGGCTTAAACATTTTTATGTTTAGTTTTCTATCACAAATCAACGATAGAAAAAACAGTAATTATTATATATCAAATGAATAATAAAATGGACTATTAAATATTAATTATAATTAATTAATTTTCCAAAATTATTCATAATAATTTATGAATTATTCAAAAACATTATGCACAATAATCCAAAGATGTGAATAGTTCCAAAATCTTGGAATATGTAAAAAAAATCATAGTTATTCACAATTGAAACACAAATCAACTTTAAAATAATTAGTTATATGAATAGAAAAGCAACTTTAACTAAAGTAAATAAAAAAGAAATATGTGTAAAGTAATGATGATACTAAAAATTATATTGTGTTGTTGACACTTTTTCACACATTTATACTTTATTTTAAAAAATCAGGGAAAACCGGGAATCTCATTAAATTATATTTTACCAGCTGCACCCCGCGGTTGCACAGGCGTAAGTCCATATGCCGTGGGAATATCGGAATAAAAAGTAGCTTTTACTTCCTAAACAATACTTTTTACATGATTCGGGAGTAGCCCCATTCGACATTATGATGCTGACAGGTATATAATCAAAGATGATACTGTACAAAACTGTACTGTACTGTAAAAGCAAATACTACACATTTGATTTTAAAGGAATGATTTTTGCTATGCGCAATAAAAAGAGTCACGTTCTATTGTACATAGTGATGTGAACAAATGTTTTTACTGCATATTAAAAAATTAAAAAATAATATATTGTCTATAGTTATAAATATTCATTATTAATTATATTTGTAATAAATGTCTTCAAAATGATAAAAAATTCAATTTTAAACTTAGACTAATGAACAAATGAAAGATGACACACACTAGATTCGTCACTTTAGTCATTTTTAATATTAATAATCAATTGTATGTATAATTAAAACTTCTTTTTAAATAAAGTCGATTGTTATTTTCATCGAATTGGCATCATTTTTGGTCATCACTAATAATTGACTACTTATCGAATTGTCAAAAAGAAAATAAATGAATGGACGAGTATAATAAGTTATTTACCGGTTACAACAGCTTCCTGCGGCCATGCATACTTGGTTAGGTGCAACACGGATAATAATTTTAGGGCTGCCTGAAGTCCTTGCAAGAACTCATAGGCTGAGGACGCCACTAACATTTTCTAAAAAATTTAAAAAGTAATCAAAAAATTATGTTAGACAAAAAATAATAAAATATGAAATATTAGTAAAGGCCTATAGACGAACATGCAATTATGTCCACAGACTATGTGTATATTTAAAAAAATCTTATTTAAAAAAATTTAAACAATTAATATTTACAATTAATAACTTCACACGCTATTAATTGTAAATATTTTTTTTTTTTTAGTTAAAGCTTCTTCACAAAGTATTTAAATGACCAAATATATAGATCCTAATGAAATTAAAAAGTACTGGAGAAGAGAGATATATAAGTTACGTATAAGTTAGTTATTTTAGAACAAAAATATTCGTGTGTGTAAAGAGTGGTATTCATGTTCATCTCTATTGCTTGTATTATATATAATTGTTCGTACTTATACCTAGGCCTGCCATCACTTAAATTGCCGAGGCCGGACTTAAACTTTAAAAATCCCGGATACATGGGTGAAATCGAGATTATTTCCCGGACACCTTAAAAAACGCGCATTCTATTGAAATTAATAGCGTTATAATTTATATTGTTAACGATTCATATAACAATTATAATTGTCCACTGGCACAAAGTGTCGGGGTTTTAGCCGGACACTTTTTGAAAACCCCGCCCGGAGGCTGCCCGGACGCCCTCTAAACTAGGACAAATCCTAGGAAACCCAGACAGCACTACTTATACCAGCCGCAGTTTAACGTGACTAAATTTCCAACATTTGGATAATTGGCTAATTGGAATGTAAGCTTCTCCAGAAACTTTTTGCCTCGCACAACCAATATGTGGAACAAATTGTTGCCTGCGGTATTTCCGGACCGATACAGCCTTAAAACCTTCAAGAAAAGAGTGTACCTTACAGGCCAGCAACACACTAGTGACTCTTGAGTTGCAGGTGTCCGTTGACGACGTAGTCACTTACCATCAGGTGACCCGTCTGTTACCGTTTGCCCCCTATCCCATAACGCCCGACTAGTTACCACCTTATCACCAAACCACCATAACATTCGCTTCGGTGTACCGACGTGGATGACCGCTTCACCTCTTGATAAAGTGCCCCCGTCGGGGTTAAAACTACGCGTGTAATACACACGTAATCACTTATCTCCGAATTACATACGTAAGTTAAACCGTATATTTTTAATAAACATAATTATATTACGTATATCATTGTTTCCTAACTGCAGTTGTTCAATTGTTACATTGACATCTACACTATTTTATACTTCAGTTTACTGTACAATAGCAGTGAGTAATAAAGTATTAATTTATTAATTGTCTGCACATTTTGTATTTTGTCAATTAGCATGTAGTTTTGTTTTGTTCTAAGCACTGCGCTTGAATGTTCTCACGTAAACAATGCGGCGTATTTGTCCTACAATGTTCTCTGTGTCATTATTAAGATAAACTTTGTTAATCATCTTTCTCTACGTCACTGTTATTATACTCAGAATAACGTTGCATTTTATTATTCCACTCCACATATGCATTATTAAAATGTTGTAAGATTGTGACATGGTAATGGTAACTTAATAAACTCTATCCGTTCCAATAACTTGCCAATGCCCACCTTTGACAGTCAAATTCATCAATCAATCGTGTGGTTTCAATAAGTTTTTAATTTTAGCGCTAATAGTACTAACAGCTTCTCTAATCATTGTTAGTTGCCATGGCATAAGTACTCGTCGTTGTCAGTTGTGATTTACTGACAACTTGGGTTAAATGCTTAACAGTAAACCAGGCTACTCCCCAATACGCATATATGTAACTGTAATCGTCACTGTATAGTCGAATGCAGCGAGAAATTAAAAATAAAACATTACATATATTTAGATAAAATTGTATCTATAGGCCTCTTTTCCTAACCTTAAAACCACAAAAGGAAACATCCAAGGTATTTATTCTGAAATTAAGATAAGAGGAAATTAAATCAAGCACCTAATACTAGTTACCTAGTACCCTAATAATATTTAAGTTTTTGCAAACGTGTGTTATGTTCTACTCAATCGAAGTTTTTGAAATCTTTCCTCTCAGCCTCCGAAAGTTTACAATATCACATTCGGGATCTCCTCAATGTGATATTGTAATTTTTTGGAGTTTCTAAAGATATATTAAATAAATTTTACATTTATTTATACACCTATATTAATGGTGTGGTACCCCGTGGTTAAGTCCCTTACTAAAATAAAATGTGAACCTATTTATTAGATACTAGCAACCCGTCGCGGCTTCCCACGGGTAGCAGAGACATCTTCAACAATCATCATTATATTTCAACCAATTTACACAAAACCTTAACAAATTACATACTTAAATCTAATTCATTAATTGCTCTATCTATTGGTGAAAACCGTATGAAAATCCGTTCAGTAGTTTTTGAGTTTATCGCGAACAACCGACAGACAGACGTGGAGGGGGGCTTTGTTTTATAATATGTAGTGATGATACTGCACAGCACAAGTAACCTATTTTCTTAGATTTTAATGACTTGAAACGTGGTTTTATCTGCTACATAAAAAATAGACTTAAAACCTTGCCAGAAAAGTCCTAGAATATACTGCATAAAACGGAGATATAAGATAAACGCACTTACTTTGGTGGTTGTTTGTGTCTAATGATTTTAAATCGATCTGCATTGAATTCAATAATATGAATGTGATATGATATTCCACTAAGAGATATGATTATTTTTTAAGAGATATGATTATATTTATACAGTGTAAAACAATAAAAGATGAAATAAACACGTCGATCAGAGATCCTAACTATTCTAAGTAGGTTTTATATGAGCTATCATGTTATATTGAGGGTGATTCTGTTTTTTATGTTGGGGAGAATAGGGAAATTTGAAAACGTTTCGAAAACTGTTTTCCTATGAATAATATAATACATTGGAAATAGAAGAATACCTATAATAATCATTAGTACTAATGATCGCAGGGAGGTATAGAATGGCAAAGAACTCCAAGCTCTTTATTATCGGGACCTAAATGGGCCTTATGCAGACTTAAAAGCTTCAACATCTTGGCTACGGTTTTGTCATTGCAAAAAACCGAAGATTTTGTCATTGCATTTATGGGCAAAGTTATTATGACGAGTAACTGTCGGAGATGTATCTTGCAAGATGGTGGTTGACATCTTTCTTGCATGCCACAATTCTACTGAATCTGTCAGCCATATTATTTCTGGGTGTTCTCCTCTTGCCATCGGTGAATATTGCACAGATACAACCAAATGGTCAGGATTGTACACCAACAACTTGCCCTTAAATACAATCTTGTGAATTCAGAGGTTTCATATTACTATCGATCTATCATCACTGACAGAAATATTGTGGCCAATAAATTTGATATAGTAGTGATAGACAGATTAGAGCGGCACGCAATGATTGTCAGTATGGAGGTGGAATGTCGATTCGGTGATCATTGTTCTGATTGTTGTATCTGCTCATGGATTGATAGCCAGAGCCTCTATCAACACCTTAAAAGGCTCGTGTTACACGGCTGGATCAAGGGACTGATACAGAAGGCAGTAGTTCTAGACACGGCCTGTGTAGTAAGGAGGTTTCTGTCTTTGGAGCCTTAACCACCAGTGTCTTCGTCATTTTTAAATTTATACTTTTTCTGAAAATTAAAAAAAAATATTATAGGGTTTTAAGATGAATAAATAAAATAACAGTAATAATATCTTTATTAGCATAAGGTGGTTTACATTTCCTCAGAAGCTCTGAATCATGTGCTAGGTTTATAACCTATGTTACGAGAATTAGCCAGCTCTATTATGTTGTAAATTTTTTTGTTTTAATACTAGAACAATTTAAATCGGTAGAAGTTTGTGCGTGCGTGAATGGATGCGTGGGTGTGTATTGTGAGTCTTATTTGATTGGTTGTAGATTTTTTATATTTTTTTTTTTTTTTCATTTATGTTCAGAATTTGTTCATGTTGTAAACGTCTGAGGCAAGGTGGAGACACTGACGAACAGTTAAAGCCGCTTTGTTTGTAATTGTTACACATGTTTGTAATTGTACGTTTGAAGTCTTTGTGAAACGGGGTAATTTTGTGCTGACGTAATTTGAGGTGGAGGAGGTATAATTATCTCACTGTTAGAACCTTACGGTTATGATATAAACTTCTAGAAGGGTATCGGTAGGGTTTAAATGTACTGTGTGTGACTTTAAGGATAGATTCCATAAGTACAAAATTATAAAAAAAAACAATCTAGTCCTGGTAAACTCATACTAACAATTTGTAAAGTTCTGTTATTTTACATGCGTACATTTCTTGCATTATATTTGTAAATCACAGACGTTACCTTTTCAAACCTTATATTTTTAACAACGCTAGAGCGTTTAATATGATATGGACGGAATGTTGAAGTAATTAAGGTATTTTCTCAAAATTAGAAATAGGAGTAAATGCTTCATCCTAAAATTGATTTCCGAAATATGTTGCCTAAAAGTTTTTATCATCATATACCTAACAAAAAGAGAAACAATTCTGGTAATAATTTGATATAACCAAAACTTTTAGAATGATGTCTTTATATCCAGAATCTGTCTTCCTCATCAGGCTCGGGCTGTCTTAAGTAACTTCTTGGTAATACTGATTATTTTAGGCCGTTCGTTTGTTCGTCCTTAATATTTATTCAGTGCATTCTGGCGTGAGGAAAACATCGATTGAGACACATTTGCCACGTTCACTCTATCTAAATATTTTGACCAACATTTATAATGTACAAAGTAACTAATTCCCATCGTAAATAAAAAAAAAAATCCAAAACTACAAAACGTGTTTTTATGAAACCATTTTACACACAATAGAATAACTTATCTTTTTGAAAATCTTCTTACTATCTTATGTTATTATATTACGCATGCTAAATACGTCATGGTTCTTTATTTTTTCTAATTTTATTTATGGTGTTATTATGTTAACTTAATTGGATCCACTTCAACCGTCTCTTAGCATCTTTGTTGGTTCAGAACAAGGTGTCCCCGTATCGTGATTCTCCCAAACAATTAGGGGGTCCCAAACACGAAAGGGCAGTAAAGAAGAATTGATACCCTCGTTTTGCAAACGTTTATAGGCTCCAGTGATCGCTCATAATGGTGAATTCTTTATTCTTTGCCGTCACACATATATGCATACAGAGCGTCTTGTGTAAACGTAATACGGTTGTAACACTATAAATACGAAATAGTTATAATAAAAATTGTGAAACCGAACCAAAAAATGTAAGTTAAAAATAACTATATATTTCATTATAAATCATGTATGGTTGACGAATTAATAATATAGGATATGTGTAGCCGAGCTTTGCCCGGCGCGATTCCGAGATACATGAAATATCTATATATTTCAATCGAACCGAACCGATTTTAATGAAATTTTGCACAATGTGTGCAGTTTGGTTGAACTTGAGAGATAGGATAGTTTTTTAATTTGCAAATTCTCTAGTCACGGCAACTCGTGGGCGGGTAGCTAGTCACTATATATTATAAAACAAAGTGCCCCGCCGCGTCTGTCTGTTCGCGATAAACTCAAAAACTACTAAACGAATTTTCATGCGGTTTTCACTAATAGACAGAAGTGATTCATGAGGAACGTTTAAGTGTATAATTTGTTAAAATGTTGTGTAAATTGATTGAAATAGGATGATGATTATTGAATGTATCTCTGCTGCCCGTGCGAAGCCGGGGCGGGTTGCTAGTTGCTCGTTTAAGGTTATTTATATTTTAACTTAAAAACAAAAAAAAAATCTAAATAAAAAAAAAAATTCAAATCAGTAAAGCCTTTTCGAAATACATCAAATATTATATATTTATATATTTATACAAGAAATGCTCCTTTAAAGGTGCTCCTTTACTGGTCATTTGCCTGTAATGTAACATATCTGATTCGATTATGAGCATTACGTTACAATACTGCCTCCCTGACTGACGAGCAAGATTTATGATTCGATTTCGAGCATAATATACATCACAACATTGCCTCCCTCACTGACGAGGATTGGCCTTTAATGTAACATTTATGATTCGAGTTGATTTGTGAATTTCGCAATGTCAGACGAAGCGGTCGTTGTATTGAAATTGTTATTTACGTAATAAGAAATAGAAGATACGATTTGTGTCATGAATTATTTCAAAATTTGTATCAAAATATCACAGATTATATCATTACAGTTTCCGCACTGTAATGCTTGGTTCTCCTCCCTCACTGATGTAATGCTCGAATCTGTAACATTACAGGTTGCGCACTCTTAAGCTTGGTTCTTCTCCCTCACTGATGTAATGCTCGGATATGTAACGTTACATTAGAAGCGAATGCTCAAGTTTTTACATTTATACGTAAAACTAAAAAACAAACAATCGCGTATTTTGTTTATATTGTAATAATTATTCCAGATAATATGATTCTAACTAAACTATCTAAAGGTTTAACCAAATTAATAATAGCCTGTTGTATGTATAGGTTTTGTTAACCTGTCCAAACCAAGTCCTAGATAATAAAAGTTAAAACAACTTTGACTACCTATCTAATAATTAATAAAAAGAAGCTAAGCACCTAGCCATGAACGATGGGTAAGTTGTATATTCTGAAAGAGAGCAATGCTTCCCCACACCACATTGTTTTTTTTAAGAGCATAACTCGACTCCGGCCTTAGGTATGCCCCGCGGTTGAACACCGTGTGGTGTTAGTCGGTTCAAGTCCAACATAGCTCAATGTCCTCCTCTTCCTTGAGGTGCTACCCGAGGGATAAGACAGAAAAACGGTACCCCGTTCAAACTTGAACCCTGAACTGAGGTTTAGTTATGACTGAAACAACTTGGGCTCAATTAAAATTTAGATGCCAAATTTGGTCTATTAATATTAAACTATGCTAATTGGGTTTTTGCTTTGCTAGGGTACTTTACTCTAGAAGAATCCGTTTTTCATAGATATTTTTTCAAGGAATCAAGTCCAAACAGTAAAAATCCAAAATTTTTAAATATATATTTAAAATTTTTGGATTGTTATAAATTATAGGGTACCAGTACGAGTATTGCTCCCAAAGGTGATATTTTTTCCATTTATATTAACATATTTTTAAAGAATTAAAATAATTATTTTTATGATTTATTAACTATTAAAAGCGAAATAATTCAGGGCGTTGGCGTTGTATGAAATTTCAGTAATTTTTTTTTAATTCTTCTTCTAAATTTGGATACTAACGAGAGTCTTCCGTGTTCATGAACAGTGCAAGGTGGTCGAAACGTCGGGCAATTTAAATACCTTAAAACTAACTATCAAACGTTTCGACCCAAACCATCGCCACGTGACACCCCAACTAACTTACTTATAGATATGTAATTATAGGTATGTGCAGAAACAACTCAGATTTAAGTAAAATAAATTCATTTAATTTGTTGTTACTATACATAATTATCGAATATATATCTTGACTTAGAACTCTTCTTCTTCCTTCTTGTGGGATAGCAAATTATGATCCTCTTTGATCATATCCGCAGCTTTTTCTCCAATCATAGTAACCGAGCCACAAGGATTTCCTCTAGTAACTGTTGGCATTACACTTGCATCGGCAATACGTAAATTTTCTACACCATGCACTCGCAATCGTCCATCTACTACCGTACCGATCGGACATGTGCTAGTAAGATGGCTCAAACCACTTGAAACACACATGATGTAACAGCGCCAATAATCCCGACTGCCAAATTCAAATGTATTACATTTAGGATAAGCATCAGCCATTTTACCATTGACACTTTTGTAGTACGTAGTGTTCGTTATAGCTACATAATCTTGTATGTAGTCGACAAGATGTTCGACATCATCTTTATTAGAAAAAAAGCCGTTATAAATAAGGGGTGGATCAAATGGATCCCTACTCCTTAGCAGTACCCTACCTCGTGAAAGAGGATGTATGTTAAGTATTTGGTCATATGCATGTAATCTAGTATCGTTATTTTTGAACATGGCATCACATATCTCGTCTGAGAATCTATAGGAAAATGTGCAATAACGTAATAGGGTTTTTGCACTACTCAAAACGGATATAACCTGATAATCTGGATAATTATTTGTTTTATTAATTGCAACTAAACCTGTAAATGAAGCACCAAGGAATTCATATGTAGTAGGATCTTCCAATGGTTTTTCTAGTTGTTCCAAGGCATGAACTATCACTACGCTTATATGCTCTTGCAGGTTTTCTCCAACAGGCACATTCGATTTTAATTTAATACCTTTATCTTTTAAATGTTGTGCCGGCCCCACACCAGACAACATGAGTAATTTTGGAGTGTTGATTGTTCCAGCAGACACTATTACTTCTTTTTTTGCTTTGAAATATAAAGTTTTGCCATTTTGTGTTCTAACTTCTACTCCAACGGCCTTCTTGTCTTCAAATATTATTTTAGTAGCAAGTGTGTTTTTCATAACATGTAAATTTTTACGATTTTTTACAGTCGATAAGTACGCATAAGCTGCAGATTGACTTGATCTTCCAGAAATTGTGATTTTTTGTGCAGCATATCCTAAGGGGTGATGTTCATTTAAATCTAGAACTATTTCATGACCTAATTCTTGGTAAGCACTTAAAACCTTGTCCATTAACTCACGATGTACTCTAGTTATTCCTACGTAACCATCAGTTCCATATAATTCTTTATCAGAGGACGCAAGTAATTGCGGGTCTTCCAATCTTTCACTTTTAAGGAAATATGGCAGTACATTTTTCCATTGCCATGTTTCGTCACCTGCCACTTCAGCCCAAGAGTCAAAATCTAGAGGATGGCCCCTGAGGTAAGCCAGAAAATTGAGAGAGCTGGTCCCGCCCAACATTTTCCCAAGAGTTAACTCGTAGTTAGGAGTACTATGACAAGTATCCTCATATGTATAGTTTTCTGCAGTGTAGTTCCAATCATACCGAGACCTTTTCATCAGAAAAGCCAACCCAGGTAGCTGTAAGAGAGATGATAAAGAAAAAAGATATTATAAACATCATATACATCTTTTATTTCTTTAACCATACATGTTTCTTGTTATTATTATTACTATTGTAAAATTTGTTAAGGTGAACGTGTGTATGTGGGTAAAAACGATTTATCTGCATTTTCTGGTTAGGAAGAGCTGTAATAGTATATGTTTTAGGGACAGTTTGAAATATAAAGAGTTGAGAGTTTAATCTGATTTTTGCGTTAAGTTTACAGTTTCTACTTTTATATTTCATTTCTAAAAAAATATACTTATTGTCGGCTTTTAAATAATATTCGTATAAACAATTTTTGGGACACCTATCAGAATTATTTTCCAATAGATTAACTTTTCAATTACTACTTGTGAACCCTACTTTGGGGTAAAAAATGATCTAAAGTTTGTTTAGGTAATAATAATAATAACAACTTGAGACACCTCACACAAAGCCGTCTGATTCCAAACTAGGCAGAACCTGTACTATGGTAACCAGACTGGGAATTTTAATAATTAAGTTGTTCGATGCTTTTGCAGATAACAAGATATAAAGTTTATTGTACAAAAAAGATTTTTTTACAAGGGATACATCTGATGAGTATGTTCAAAGGACGACCTTGTCGCTAAAAGCAATTTCTTACAGGCAACCTTTAGATGGACAAAGACGACAATAAATAAATGAAAGCATGCGTTGTTTTGTGTGAAAAGTGATGATATAGAAGATATTATGATTTTGTTCAAATAATCTTAACAAATGTGCTTTTAAAGCACACAGTATTTAACGTGGTTTAAATAATAACACACCTAGTAGTTAAAAATATACTTATATGCAGTAATTCCTAGCAATGGTATACCAATGGTCCACCCTTGCTTATAAACATACTTTTACAAATATATACACAAACATACACCTTTTGACAACGCCTTTTGAGTTTGATTGAGAAAATTTGTTTTATAGTTTTATAAATATAAAACAAACTATACTAAAAATAAAATAATATAAATAAAATAAAAAGAGCTGACTAAGTAAAGAAATCCTTTTTCAGAGGTATATTTTTTATAATGGGTCCCAAAATCAACTATTTTTTTTCAAAATGACTTATAAACCGTCTCTAATCTCTTGAAGACGAACACAGGATAGGCCGTGAGTAAGCAATCATTAAATTCGCATCACCCCGAGCCAAGACAACACTTCCTGCAATATATCGCTTATTTCCGAACGTTGCCTGCTCCCTACAAAGAAACAGCTAGGAAAATTACTGGGTCGTGGCTGCTACTATGTGCAAATTTCGAAGTAAATATTTATATAAATATGAAACAAATTTTAGACATACACAAAAGGTATAATGTCTATCACAACATATACCTAATATATTGTATATATTTATAAGAATTACGTAGTTGTGAAAATAAAACTTTTGCTTACGCTAGACTCAAAAGGTGGATTCCCACCAGCCTCTACAAGAAGAACATTGACATCCTCAATTTCCGTTAGTCTGTTGGCGATTACACTTCCCGCAGTACCAGCTCCGATGATAATAAAGTCATAAATAGCTCCATCTGAAATAAGGTAGTTACTTATGATTAATTATTCAAAAGTCCTCTTGAAATTAAGTGTTACAATAGGCTTTGAAAATACAGATTCATTACTATTTTTAAGTTTGTAATTTTTTAAATTATAAAACTCTAATTTAAAAGTAAAGATTACTAACAACTAGGCACATCCTGTACTATGGTGACCAGACTGCTGATAAACATACTTTTATATTTGTAAATGCATACATATTATAGATAAATTACACCCAAACACGGAACAAATGATCATCACACAATTATTTGTTCTGGGTGGGAATTGAATCCACGACCTCTGGTTCAGCAGTCAGGATCACTATCCACTAGACCAACAGGCCAGTCAAATAATGATTAACTATGATTTGATAATAACATCGTATGACGTCACACAACGTTATTTTATACAAGTTTCTACAGAACGGTCCGTTTTGGCGTTTAATAATTAGATTCTGGATTGACTTTACAGTCAAGTAGCGTATTATTTCCAATATGGTCTTAAACATTTCTATAGGAAAAAGTTAAACATTATGTAAGTATACAAAGATATTTATTCAGATACTCATGTTCTTTATCAAAATTGTTTTTGAAAGTTCTGTAGGATTGGTATTGGTATACAATGGTTCACAAGCTTCTAGGACCGACATATTTGCCCGTTGCGTGGCCACTTCCTCGCACTCCGGGATAATGTGGGAAGCCGTTTCCTTCACGTTGACATCCTCTGCATAGAGGACTGCCTGTCGCATTAACAAGTTTTGTTCTGTAGTATAGAGAAGTATTTACCGTTTGAGACAGCATCTCGGGGCCACAGGTAATCATTAAGACGCAGCACAGACAATACACTTAGAGCTGCCTGAATCCCTTGCAAGAACTTAAAAGCCGATGACGCGATCAACATGACCTAGATAACAAATAGATAGATAGACATTTTATTGACTGAGTTAGTGACAGAGTGTTTAAAAATGATGATATTTAATTTATTAGCGTTAACAGTGAAGTGAAGTATAGGTGGCGGAAAGAACATCCAGTCACCCATCTAATAAGTTAATGGAGTTGATCACGAAAAGGTAACTTAACCTGTTAGAGGACACTCAGTGATGTTAAGCTGCATTGTTTAACCCTAGAAACACTATTCACAGCAACGTATATTTTTTATAAGAATTAATTATTTTTCTGTAAGATAATAATATAATAGACGATAATTATTTAATAATTGTTTTGTCACATTTGACGAAAAACAGACCACTAAGAGCAGATTAAATCCATATCTTTGTTTATCAAATTAATTTAATGCAAATTTAACAATTAATTATTTAAATGAAGAATAGTTAAAATATTTATCACTAACAAAATAACCTTAAACCTATTTCAAAATAAATATTTAGTTCTACAAACTCAAATGGCAAACTTCATCCGTAGAAGCACTGCTTCTACGGATTAAGTGCACCTTTCTTCAGGACTCAGAAAGTATCATCCTGCTTTAACAATCTAAACAATCGCAATTTAAAATGAATTACCTCCAACGGATAATATCTCCCTACTGTTTAATTATAATGTTTACTTTTAATATTATTTATTAGCGACCCGCCCCGGCTTAGCACGGGTGCAATTTAGAATTGTAATTTGATCGTGAAATATAGGGCAAGTCCACCAAAAGGTGTAACTTAGATAATTGTAGTTAGTCTATTGTAACTTGGAATAAATACAAACCGATCCACACAAAAAAAATCTTAATATTGACTTCAGAAAAGAGGAGGTTCTCAATTCGATAATTTTCTTTGTGTGTTACGTGATATCTTTGCCCATTGTGAACCGATTTCAATAATTCTTTTTTTTATTTCAATTAGTTATACTCTAAATTTAAATGTATCATGATTTAGGAGCATTGAAGTCTGTAATATATTTTTTTTTAAAGATAATTATTTATGGAGTTCCTCCATTACAAAGAAACAAAGAAAACTTTTTTCTTTATAATATTAGTTTAGATCATGTTTTAAATTTATTGTTTATTTATATTAGTAGGTATTTTCTTTACTTCTTTTGAGGTATAAAACAGCCTAACAAAAATACTTCTATATCTATCTACACTCTTCATAAATATAAAATAATAAAATAAACAAAATAAAAAAATATATTTATAATTAAAAAAACTTATATTAAGTAAATTTTACTTACTTTTATTTTCGACACTATATATTAGTCGCCGTCACCGTGTATCTTCAGAATACAGAATGTGTGTGATTGTGACGCTTGTTCTATTTATATTACATGCATTAACCGCCAGAAACCTACCTACAAAACGTTTTTTAAATTATAAATGCAGTTGTGTAAAATAAGATTGTGATAATTGGCGTGTATCAAAATTTGGTTTGCGAATCATGGAATATAATTTTTATTATAAATTTTACATCCATGTATGTCGTAAGAAAGACAAAAAAAATACATTCAACATTTTAAAGGAAAACGATTGATTCCTCTCCTGTAGAAATATCTAAATAGAATTAACATATCTCTTATAGTTTTGAGCTGATGATGAGATGGATGGAACCCAATTCATCATCATCATCTTTCCAATCTTTTCAACATCAATTTGACGGAAGTTATTCAAAAACGGCTGTTTTTCAAACGTGGCTTAAACTAAATTTGTTTAGGCAATGGCTTTCCATTTATCATTAATAACTTCTAATTTCATGTTTCATATTCATGTTTATTATTATTGTGTATGTTTGCATTTTTTTTTTGTTACTTTCTTTTTACGGTACCTAATTAATATTCGTCATCGCAGTGTGCATGCTTGATAGGAACTACAGGCGCTTAAACTGATAGGTGTATAATAAATTATTAGTATAATCAATTAGGATATCTTGCCTCAATGATGGTTCTCTGCTACTAAATGCCTTTCAAGCGAGTCTCGTTACGTAACTTGGGCTGAGTTACAAAGAAGTTCTAAAAAGTATAATAAAAGTTTCGATTATGATTGTGTTGATTGAAACTTAATCTTTTTAGGACACATCTTTTATCTTTCCGTAACCCTAAATAAAGTAAAGCTAACTGTAGATGCCAATGCCATTCAGACAGCTATTTTAACGATTTTGATCAATGATTAAATATCATAACATTTAGAACATACTAAACTTGCATGTATTGACAGTACACAAAGTATCAAAATAATAAAAAATAATGTTTAATTCATACACGATTTTCTCACATTATTTAGATGTTAATATGTTAAAATAAAAAATCTGAAAACTTTTGTCTAGGTTAACTACTATTAAAATCGGTCAAGATTATATCAGTTTAACGTTTTTGATATCATGTCTCGTGCAGTGTCGTCTACACAAAACAAATTATAAAGTAATTTATTAGTACATTTGTTGGGAACGTACTGATAAGTATTGGACTCTCAATACGGTGTTTAGAAGTAGTAGTACCTATATTTTCTTACCGTACTAAAGTATCTTTTGATTCGACATAATTATATAAGAGTCAAATATCATTTAAGGCATTTGATACAGTTTTTTTTTATAAATCAAATTACATCTGCGTTCCAATTGCTTATGGTCATAGGCTGTTGATCTCAGCGGTGCTTATAATGCGCATTTATTTGAAATCAAATTCATAAGCTAAATGTATTGTTAGTAATATTTTTGCTTATTGCGTAAATGGACATTTTTATCAAATAATTAAGCACTTCTACTCCAGTGCGTCAGACCTGTTTTAAAGCAAACAATAATTTGTTAAAATACATGTAATGACGACATTTCTAGACGCTTGTGAATTCTATCAACAATTAGTTGCTATTGTTTTTAATCTTCATGAATATTCTCAAGAGATAATTACAAACCCGAGTCATGTCTGTTCACCTCTTCTTTCTTAATATTACCAGATAACACTCTTTATAAATATGATAATTTTCTCCTTTTTTGAAGTGAAATCTTCTTTAGCGGCGTTGTGCACTTTTTGGGATGGGTAAAAAATTTTAAACTTGCATCAGGACACGTGACCCTGATGTCCGAATGTCCTCGGTCCTCTGTCCTGTCCTCCTGCCCATCGAAAATTCGTACGACGGAGCCGAGTTTGTTATATTTACATGTACAGCGTCAGAGAGACATGGAGAGGGAGGGAGAGAGGGAGAGGGGGAGAGAGGGGAGAGGGAGAGAGAGAGAGACTCCAGTGAATTGTAAACTCCAGTCGTGCGTCAGAGCTGACACACACTTTTTTGAAGTGGAAACTTCTTTAGCCACGTTTGTGCACTTTTGCTGATTGCTAAACTCGTGACCGTCACGCTAATAATACATATCGATACCTCGGGGCTCAAAAGGCGTAACCGCCATTTTGGCGAAATTGAGTTTTTAATGCAGTCCTACTTATATTTTTCTCCTCTATCGATCTGTATATTTAAAGTCTTCCAATTCGCAAAAAAATGGTATTTACGACCCCATTTTTGTAGGAAATAAAACAGATATTTTTAGTTTTTGTGTCGTAACAGCAACCACTGTTACTGTTTATAAACGCGAGGGTAGTAAACGACACCGTAGATGATACAAATGTTTTTAGCCCATTAGCTTTAAATGTTATTAGCGCCAAATTTTGTGAGGATACCTAACTGTATACCTGAGAAATCGCTCTGAAACGGTTTACCAACAGTCGATTGGTCCATGAACCGTTGGTCAACATTATCTTTAAACTATAAACTTTTCGTCCAATGGACTTTTCATCCACGAACGTTTCGCCAGCATTACTCTACGCCAGTGAATGCTTAACCAACAGAATGTTTTGAACAATAACTTTTCACCCAAAGAACAATTGGCCCATGGACTGTTCCTCAAGAGAACTGTACGTCAGTGAGCGTTGAGAAAGCTGTACAATCCGACTTGGATAGGTTAGGTTAGAAGCTCACTGACGTACCGTTCTCTTGGGGAACAGTCATCATCAACCTAGCGTGTCTCCCGGTTGCTCGTCCCGCCTAGCGCGGGAGATCCCAGGGTCCGCTTTCCTACTTAATCTTGGGAAACAGTCCATGGGCCAATTGTTCTTTGGTTGAAAAGTTATTGGTCAAAACATTCTGTTGGTTAAGCATTCACTGACGTAGAGTAATGCTGGCGAAACGTTCGTGAATGAAAAGTCCATTGGACGAAAAGTTTATGGTTTAAAGATAATGTTGTCTAACGGTTCATGGACCAATCGACTGTTGGTAAACCGTTACAGTTTCCTGAGAAATTATAATATCAAAATAAGAAATAAATAAACAATATTTTGATTAGTAAGTGATTTTTATTTATCATTTTCCTTTTATAATGAGTTATTGAATAGTTTTTAGGTAAGACAGGCAATTAGGTACAGGTAAATCAATAATTATTACTATTAATTCGTTATCTAAGTTGATAAAAAGGTTAAAGTGGACCTAATGGTCCACTTTCCTAAAATGTCTACTCGGTTTCCCACTCGGTCTACTTTCCCCTAATGGTCCACTTTCCTGAAATTGACGGTTACAACCATCACTCATCATACATCCATTGATTTTTAAGGTGTAAACGCCCCAAACATATAAATTTTCGGGGCGTATAGGAAAGCTATTTTCGTTGCTTTTAAATTTATTCGAAATATAATTTTACAGTGACCTGCATCACAAAAATTTAAGACTTTTGGTCTTAGAATAGTTTATTTAGGTAAAAAATTGAAAAAGTTATGCTGAAAAAAGGAATTTTGTTTTTGTTTTTTTGCTCTCCTGTAAAATCGACTTTTGGTGCTTACGCCTTTTGAGCCCCGAGGTATCGATATATGCATCCACTAGAGGGCGCTAATCTAAACATTGAGTTCTGTCAGCTCTTTATTAGTTAATGTCACCAACCTGTTAAGGTGACGTTTTAAGTTCATCGTTTTGTTTAAGTTTTCACTTCTGTCGGCAGTCCCATGACAGCCTATTTTTTTTTAATTATTAATAAATTAATTATCGCTCTTACATATTGAAAGAAAATATTTCCTGAATACCTAGGAATGCCTACAATAGCGATTCCTAAGTTTTTGAAGCTATAACACAAAAAGGGTTGTGTTTATGTTAAAAATCCATTTATATTTGTGACACTAAAGAAAATGGTTGTAAAAGGAAAACAATATAGTTTTAAATAACGTCTGTCCGTCTTACATCAAATGCTACAAATGTATAGTGGACTTAATAATATAAATGCACAGACAATACAGACATCTTTAAGTAGCGGTTGATGGTTATGACTTCGGACTTTCACAACTAGCGCAGAAGCAAAAGTAGTAACTGTTTTGGATTAATTATTTATTAATGGTCGTAAAGAAATACATTCTTAGAATATTAAATTTGAAATTAAAGCTCTATAGCCTTAATTTCAAATAAAATGTTCCAAGAATTTACCTTTGTAAAGAACTAAATTTGTACTAAGTTTGACTGGCCTGTTAGTCTAGTGGTTAGTGACCCTGACCGCTATGCTCATAGGTCGTGGGTTCGATTCCCACCTGAGTCTGGGTGTTCTTTGTGTCCGTTGTTTCTATGTTTGTAAAGTCCCCCGCGGTACAGGAGTAATTCCTAATGCGGGAGTTGTCTTTTAAAAAAAAAACAAAAAAAGAAAAAAAGTAAACAATTTAACTGGAACTAAAACTAAGACTGAAAATAAGCTTTATGTTCACTGTGACCTGTTAATCAATGTACGCAGATGAAACTTTTTTACCGATATTTTTGGTATTTTTTGTCAAGAATGACATGGGGGAATTTAATATTCATTATTGATTGCAGGAATAAATGTTAAAATAGTATGGTATATTTATCCACAAGATAGCACTGAAAAGTAGGCGAACTCCGCTTAGGCCTACATCTGCACCAATATAATTATATATTTTATCTGCTTTATATTAAAATTTGCAAAATTTCCAACAACCAAAATCAATTTATAGGTCTCTATAAATTACCAGGAGTAGGAGTTAGTTAGAATAAGTTAGTCCTGAAGCTAGTTGCCTGTTCCAATACGTAGATCCCATGGAGAAGAACAGGAAACAAATGCCAAGGACACTCTGTTTCAACATGGTTTTTACAAAGTTCGGGTTACATTGAAAGGTGACGAAAATGTAACGTCTCGTTCTAAAATATAAACATTTTCGCAAATGACAACTACTTTTAAGTAAATGCATTGTTCACGAGTATCAGCACGAGAGTCAGCCATCGTCCATCTCGGCCATATTAAAGGGAGCCGAACGACCCATCACCATCGACAGGAATTCTAGGTGAGCATTACATAATCAGAGCTGCCAGGTAACATAGAAAATTAGGTTAATATGCAATTGACTACACCGTCCCCCCCCCTTTTTAATTAAACATTTTCTAAATGAAACAAAAATTGATATCAAATTTATATAAGAAAATTTCAATGTTCTATAAAAATTAACAATGTCTGTAGTAATAGTGAAAAATATCAATAAATAGATACATATCAGATAAAAACTAAAACACAAGTGAAAATTCAGGAGAAGCTTCTACTTCTTAAGACCACCACTCATTTACAGTGTAGCTGTGGAGCATCGGATAATCGGTTATAATAAAAGTAAAATAAAAGTTTGTAATATTACGATCGATTACATAGCGAGCGTTTCATACAAGTTTTAAATTTCTTCTCATTAAGTTGAACAATATGAGAAGGTATTTTGTCATGAATTTAACACGGTACCACGTAAAAGATGTTTGCACTTTTGTTGAGCAAAATTTTGGTAGTACTCATTTATTTTGTTCTCTAGTAGTATAATTATGTCTTTCACATCGTTTTGGCAATAGATGCAATTTTTTTCGGATATGCATAATGTTTTCATAAATATACTGACAAGCCAACATTATTATTATTACTATTAGTATATATAAGAAAATTGTTAATAGTTTGGTTAAAAATATAATTATTATTTATCCCAAGATATTCCGACGTGATATATTATCTTTTGCTGATTTTTTGCAACGTGTGAACAAATTAGTTGCCTTCTTGTCTCTATGAAAATACGTCAATAAGAAAAACGTATCAGAATTATTTAAATTACATTAATAATAATTAAATAAATAATATATTTTATTTCTTATTTTGTAATTTCAGGTGCAGTCAGCACATACGTCATTTTAATTAATGTTACTGAGAGTTTGTGGGCTTTTTTTTTTTCACTGAACGGATGGAGATTGAAACCACTGCGGTTTAAGTGGTCGCTTAGCCACTACGCCGCGCGTCAAGTGTTGTGGATTAAAATATTTGTGTGATCCACTGATACAAACTTATATTTTGCCGTTTGAATATTTATGTGTTGGAAAGTTAAGTTTGTCTTTCGGAAAAAACGGGCAAAAATTTTGGAGAATCGATTTCCGAGATGAACTTCCGTACGTGTAAACAAATCCTGTATGATACATACGTTCTCTTAAATTTAACGTTATTGTATAAACAATGACCAAAAAAGGAGGAGATTCTATGTTCAGCTCTATGTATTTTTTTATGTTTATCGATATTTCCGTCATCTATGGACCACTTTCAAAATTTTAATTTTTTGAAAGGGTATGCTCACAAGGTCGTTCCGTTGCCACCAAACCCGAATCTGATGGTAGTATCTAAAGAAAAACGAGGAATACCCTCAGAAATTAAAGACAGATGTGGTAGATTGAAATTAGGCAACATTGACGTTTAAAGTGATGAATGTTATTGTTACTAACTGACTTAAAAAAGAGGAGGTTCTGCTTTCGGCTGTAGGTTTTTTTATAACTTTTTCAATCAAGTGCAACAAGTTCCTAGACGAACTAAAAATCTTACCATCTTTCTTATCTAAATTAAATACAAAGTTTATGCTATCAGGCTTATTAAACTAAAGTAAATATAATATAACGTACTGCAGTTCGGTAACTCACAGTACTTACTTACAGTAAATATTATTTAATAATAATATAATTATTATTATTTAATATAATGAGTAATATTATAAAGGCACTAGGTACCTACTTGTCTGTTTGCAGTCGGTAGCAAACCTGAAACGCAATAACTAATACATAGGGATATCAGTCTGTACTGCCATTAGAGCAGTAGGTCACTTTTCAGTGCCCTATAATAGTGATTTTTTAAGTCCGTTTAACTTATTTTTAAGTGTTTCGCAGTAACATGAGCAGTTCAATTAATTAACAAGTGATACTTTAAGTTTCAATAATTTTATCGTTTGAAATAACGCCACTACTGACATATTTAAGTAATATTACAATGACACAAATTAATATTATAACAGTTTAATTTCACATATTTGGATTCTACAATTTAGGTGTTTTGTCTAAAGCTGCAGCGGGTCATACCTGTCTTTCAGAATATATACTTGTATAGATCTATCTCTCAAATAGACAAAACGATAACATCATCACTACATATTATAAAACAAAGTCCCCCAGGGCGTCTGTCTGTCTGTCTGTTCGCGATACACTGAAAAACTACTGAACGGATTTTCATGATGTTTTCAGTAATAGACATAGTGATTCATGAGGAAGGTTTTGGTGTATAATTTGTACCCGTGTGAAGCCGGGGCGGGTTGCTAGTAAATATTATATCCGTTGTCCAAAATTTCTAGGTACCGAAAGAAAGGTCGTGAAGAATGTTGTTTAACTAAACTCAGTAAAACTACGATTGGTCTTATTAATTCTATTGAATTAGAATCAAGTAAGATCACATTTAAATAAATAAACGAGGTCTACTAAACACAACGAATCTACAATTGTAATTAATACCCAAACCTCAAATTGAAGTGGTTTAACCCTGCAGAGCCATCGTACTACCGTATTAAGCCCGTACACTTCGGCAAATACCAAGAAATGAAATTCGAGATTCAGCGCAAGTTTGAGTTGGGTTGTCTTCAATTTACTAATGAGAACTGAAAGGCTTTTAGGAGACTTTTCAACTCGCTCTCTTATTTCATTTTGTGTAAGATGGTGATATTTTATTGACTTAAAATATTAAAGCATATAAACACTTAAACAGGTTATAGAATCTAGTTTCCATCCATACCATACCATCTTGAGCATGGTAAAATATTTAGGTTGAATATTAACGTTTGGGTCAATTAATTCTAATGACTTATTATGATTGAACAACGGTGCAACATATACCATGCAACGTTGAACTCATCAAAACTATAAGAATTTTATAAACATATACATCACTTAGATTATCGGTGACCCAGTGGCCTAGGTACTTAAATTTTGTAACCCTCAAGGGTGTATTTGCCAAAACAGTGTGCGGCACGTGTATTTAGTCGGTGGCGCTGAGTTGAACAATAAGCAACTCACTCTTAAAAACATTCTACCTAAGCCCATGAGCCACGGCGTAATCCTCACATAATATCAGGGCCCTGTTTAATAAAGCTGACAATCCGACAAGTCTGACATATATTATATAAAAAAGTGACAATTCGATAATTTTCCTGTTCATTAAAACTTACAGGCGACAAAATTGTCATGGTGAAAAATTCACATATTTCATATCAATAATCACATATTTGTGAATTTTCTATTTAATATAACTTTTTGAGTCATGACATATAGGCATATTTGTAGAATTGTCTAACAATTCTGACAGGAACGTTACCCTCTGTCGCAAAATTATATTTTAAATTTGAAGGTCTAAGAAAGTGTTTATAACAAAAAAAATACTTACATTGAGCAGCGAGAATAGTGATAATGAATACTTGGAACAAATACAAACGGCGAAGTAACGACGATCTTTTAAAAGCAGGATCAATTTTCTCTTCAGGTATGTAAAACTACCGTAGAACTTAGAGCTATACTGGATAAAATTGGACAAAGACTTGAAGACGTTACAAGCAGAAACCTGGGCCACCCGATAAACAAGTCGACATAATTGGCACGACAATCCAACAATTGTCAGAAATAAGTTGACTGTGGTTTTTTGATATGTCGAGTTTTATCAAACGCGTTTTTAAATGGCAAATATGTCAAAATTTCACCTCCAGTTTTTCATCATCACGTACTATTTTAATTTACGTTTGAAAACTCTTTTTGTTTTACGCATTTTGTTAAATTCGCTACTGCAGTTTGGTTTATCACATTCCTGCCAAACTTAAAAAAGCAAGTCGACCCTCCTCGTAAGCTGTTTTTACATGTTTATTCCACCCATTAGGCGCAATTAATCTTAAGTTATATTCTACTCGTACGGGCAAGTAGTCCGACCACTTATACACTGTTATACATCGTACAGTAAGTACCTTAGCAAGTCTCTGTCGCGCGGCTTCCGTCCTTACACAGTAGTCAAACCAGAGCCTACAGCCGTGCGCATCACTCACGAACGTGTAAGAGTTTCGCGGTAGGCGTTCAATATCAGCTACCAGCTTTACTCCTCACAAAACCTAAGTAATTCGTTATAAAATAACTCACCAGTACGCATATTTTAATTACCGAGCATAAACGCAGTTTCTATGTAATTAATTTCGATTATAACTGTGATTTCACTTAAGCAATCTGTAAAATTATCATTTGGATTGGTAGGCATAGATACAGAAAATATTAGCATGATAATATCTCTATCGCATAGTCTCACTAAAATACGTAATACGCTGCGATACGAACACTATTGCACTGTATAACGCTCACCATCAAGAATAAGCTTTTTCGCCACAAGAGAGCTACGCTGCCTTAAGGGCGACCACGAAATACATCCGAGATATCCACTGCTGATTTGCCGATGAGTACGAAGTCATGGTGTATATTTCCCAGAAAAGCCACGTCGTGGGACTTCAACCATGTCTCGTGCAGTATTATAACGTCTGCAGTTCTGCATAGTCTTCTGACACAGACAACATATGTCATGACGCATTTCGTATAGAAACTTGTTATCTTCACAGATTTAACCATTTCTTTTTTTTTTAAACCAACAAATTGCCTTTTGGTCACATATTCTCATGCATGAAGACTGGTAGTTTATTTTAGGTATTAATAATTAGTCAGCTTTCGTATCCTTTGCGTTTCTTCATATTATTTTTTTTAGGTGATATTGTTAACTGTGTCTTACTGAAAACATAATCTGTTATTTCCTTGGTCGTGGCGTCCATATCAACATTATATGTATACATAATAAGGAATTTAAATATCTGCAGCTTTCAACTTATTGTCTGGAATGATTGGTCCCTTCCCCTGGTTGCCAACAAAACGATTTTCTGATTTCTTATTTTTACAACGTTCTACCCTATTCTATTCTCCATCCTTCACAGTATTAGCCTAGGAGTTGTTAACCTCTTATGGTCTTAAGCACGAGTTCTTATTTTCCAAATCAGTATTTGTATTGTGTTTCGTTCGTCACTGCACATGCACACGGGCCTCCTTTACTTCATTACGGTTAGTCAAAACCGCATCAAACCGAAACATATATGTTCCGTCACGCGGTGTTTTTAAAGTATGAGATCTTCATCTCCAAATTTGAGAGTTAAACATATTTTTTAACTGATACTTATCTATTTCTTTTGGCATATTCTTACTATTACAGTAGCTTTATGCTCACTTAAAAAGTCACCAAATATATGTGCCTACAATAAATAAAATATACATAAAAGCTAAAAACAGATATTTTAATATCATTTATTTTAGACATATAGTATCCGAGTTGATTAAGGTTATTTAATCAAGTACCAGAATACTCTTTGTTTTATAGTGTCAATGTATACCAATAAATAAATGCTATTTTGTTTGAATGGTCCAGTGTTGTAACAAATGACCATTCAAATCCACACCCAAATTGTCATCGTTGAATACAATTCTACCACATTGCAATAATTAATGTTTTAGGCGCATAACATTGCAAAACCAAAGGTTATTTATTTTTGAATGACATTGCGCTGAAACATTCATATTTAATGTGATGTCATGCGGTCAGCATATTCATAAATAAGAATAGTGGAATATATAGATATAATTGTTAATTCTTTGTGTTCTAATTCAGAATTCTGTTAAAAATATTTATATAGGTAACATTGCTAACTCTCCATATACTCTTAAGGTCGTCAATCACTTAACAACTCGGCATCTGACCAGCACGGTTCAGGTTTGTTAATATTGACTTTCATTCATATTCACTTACTTCGTAACCGTACCGGATCTTCCACGCGCTTTCCGCGCGTGGTCCGCTGGTAGCCAACGTGCTGGTCCCAAGTTAACCGCTCGTAGTTCACTGAGGACCGGCGCGTTGCACGTTTCTTGTTCTTCATGAAGTGTTTTGAGAGGCAAATCACGGTTTGTAAAATTAGACATTACAAAACACGAGTAGAACTGATTAAGATCGTTCACCAACTGTTCGTCAATTCGTTGACATGCGATATTGATTCGTTGACCACGTGTCACCACGTGATGTCCACCCTTGGACCACAGAGCGTCAACTCGTGACTCTTGAGTTGCAGGTGTCCACGGGCGACGGTAGTCACTTACCATCAGGTGACCCGTCTGCTCGTTTGCCCCCTATAATATAAAAAAAAAGGTGTGTGTCAGCTCCGACCCACGACAATTTAGGAATGGATACATAAATATAAATATATAAATTTAGGATAAGGAGTAAACTCCAATAAAGCACAAAAAGCGCAACAAAGCGTTAAAGCGTTACGCTGCCCTCCGATCACCAAATTTGACTCTTCATATTTTTTTCATACCGGGCGTCTTATATGAAAATCGATTCTTAAGGAGTAAACTCCAAAAATAAACTCACGAGCTGTGCGAGGATCTCCCTTCAACATCGATTCGAGCTGGAGGCTGGTCGGATGCCGCGTTGTTAAATAAATGACGACTACTACTGTTTTCACTGCCCACTGTTTTTCTCTCGGTGCTATATTTTAAACTTGCTGAATATTTTAATAGTTTCTTTCGCCACTTACATTAAAGCATGATTTTAGACATAGTAACTATTTATTCTCTAAGCAAGTATAAAACTGATTATCATGTTAATAACTTTTCCCCTTTTCCTAGAAAACACGGACTATCTCATCGTTAACTCTTATTAAGGCAATTTCTAGGACAAATAAACTACAACACAGTAAGCTTGCCTGGAAAACAACATAAGAGCAATACAAACGGGTCTTCAATTCTTCTCAGTAGTCCTAGCGTTAATCTGCAATTACAATGAAGTGAAAACCATGTTTAGCAATAAAATAACTTTACTCGCTAAAATAATGTCACAAGTATAATCTATAGTATGCCAATAATTATTTTAAATTTGATTTCTTACACTTTCTTATTGTGACTCTAATGAGCTAAACTTTTGCTAATCTTAATAACAATAATCATATTATTATTGCTTTACCGGAAGCCAAAATACAAAACTTAAGGCCAAGTTTATTTAATACAACATGCGACATTATGATGATACGATATGAGATCTCTATTAACAAACGTCAATAAAAATGTATCTGTATTTTAGCCAGTCAGAATGTATTACTGGTCAATAAGCGTCTGTGAACATGGTAAAAGGTCACATAATCACATGATGTTAAAAATGAGATAGCTCACACAAAAAGTGCAGTTGTTAGAGCCGGCACGTGTCTTACTTGTATACAAATATCTTCTATGTATATATTAATTTTTTTTAAGAAAATTTCGCTATGGACTGTATAATGTAAGGTCTGGGAAAAAGTTTTTTTTTGTATTTTATACACAAATTCAAGATTTTTTTTTCAAATTTTTATTACATTTAATTATAATATATATATGCCATTTTTTTTGATAACTTGTTGTTATCTTGTAGGTAGTGACATAATCCCGTTGCTGTAGATATCTTGGGATTTTTGATCAAAAAACTGCGACAGGTAGTTTTGGACAGTCCTCTCGTTATGTTAACCTAATACTACCCAAAGAATTCTGAAGACTGAAACACGTGAAAATCTGACTGTGCAAGGGTCAGGACTGGACAGGTGGATGTATTAACACTTCTCAATCAAGCTCTCTCAATTTTTGCTGAGTGGCCAAAGATGTGCGTGGTCTGGCGTTATCATGATAAATGACCACTCCTTTTCTGTTGATCCATTACAGCCGTTTTTTCTTAATTTCTTGCTTGAGTTTTATTAGTTATTGGTAGTAGAGATTCGAATCGATGGTTTTGCTAGGCGGTAGAAGCTCATAATGAACGATGGCCTTCCAATCCCACAATACACACAGCATTACCTTATTACGTGTTAATCCGGGTTTCGCTATATTTCGTAGAGCTTGACTACCCTTTAAACATGATCTTTTTCGCACGTTGTTGTCATAGGTGATCCACTTTTCATAACAAGTGATCAATCTTTTAAAAAATGGTTCGGTTTAATTACGTTTCAATACAGAATGAGATATAAGTACACAATTCCTTAGGTTTCTTTCAGTGAGCTCGTGTGGCACCCAAATTTCGAGACTTTTTGTCTAGCCAGACTTTTTTGAATGGGTCAAAACTGTTTTGTGGTCATTCCTCAGTTCCTCGGCTATGTCGTAACTACTAACATGCCGATCTTGCTCCACCTTTTCAAAAATGACATCGACTTTATCAGTATGAGGGCGACCAGAGTGAGCTGCATCAACCAACTTTGTGCTACTCTTACTGACACTGCTTTAGGTCCATAATAAACGTCACAAGATAGATTCACTAATTTTGGGGGACAGAAAAATAATTGAAAAATGGCGGGCAAGTGATTTTTACTTTTTATTTATCTTTTTCTTAATGTCCTATATTTATTGATATTAAAACCAGCTAGATACAAACAGTACAACCAAAGAGATTTTTCTTCAATTTTATACATACAAACTACGAAAAGACTTTTTCCCCGACCCCCCGACAATGACAGTTCAACTTATACTGGTCAAAGAAATAAACCAAAAAAAAAATGAATTATAGTTGAATTTCGACTACCAGGCGATCTCTAGTAAGAATAATACCGTCTTTTCATCAATTTAAACAACTAGGGTTGATAGTTGTTGATGGTAAATATAATTTGATGTATTCATGAAACTTAGAACTGAACTTGACTTAGTTTTTCATAAACTATTGCATCATTTGAGAACTGTAAAATGTACAAAGTAGTTAAGAGAGACATTGTAGAGGGTCAGCAGTGATTTGCACACATTTTCTTAAATGAAAATATTTAAGAAAATGGTACAGTAGCGCGTAAAAGTCGAAATCGAATATACGTATGTGCATACCTGTACTTCTATTTTTTTTCTCATTAAAATACAAAATGTGCGAATTGAGACCATATTTTTCTAGAGGTATCGATTCGCACACTAATAAATTCAGTTTGTGCGAATCGACAACTTTAAAAATATTAATTTTAAAAAGGGTTGTTTCACTCAAAGTATACGAACAAATTTGTGCGAATCGACCACTAAGCCGAAATTTTTATTTATATAGATATATTAACGTATAATATTTGATCGTAAAACAAAACACATTTAATACATAAATACGTCTATGTAAAATTTACATATCAAATATTGAGTGCTATTTAAGTACAAGGTCTATTTACATATGGATATATATGCATGCGGCAAAGCATACATACATCAATAAATAGAAGAAATCCGGTTGCTCGAGCATTACTAATGAGTATAATTATTAATGAGGTTACCCATTTGTATATGGTACTAAAGGTTAAAATTTTAACTCACTACATCTAGTGTTAAACAATAATTGTTAGAAACAATCACATCACTATTGCTATAAACTTTAAAAATCACTAAGTAACAGTAACTGCTTAGTTGTTCGTACCTCAGTCAGCACTCAAGTCATTGTTAGCAACTTATAATGCATGCCTACCCTCTTATCAACCCATTCTTGTCAACCGACCAATAGCGTTGAGCTACCGGTATAACTAGTCATAATAGTGTCTTTTAACTAATTTTCATGAAATAGTGAACTGTTTTATCACATATAGTTTGCCGCTATTTTTAATAGAATTAATAAGAGTTTTTGATTTGGCGACAACATAATAGTCACGTCTTTAGTAATCAGAATTCTTGAGTATATTTTTCAACAATAATTATACCTACTAATGTTTGTCTCACATAAATGACGTTTATTAGATGACTAACTCGGTAACTCGGGACTTTTCGGGTTATCCGACCTTTAGATCGAATTGCACCGATCGTAGTCACAAGTGGACTGTATTTCTCATTATATAAGTATTAGCTACCCGCCCCTGCTTCGCACGGGTGCAATGATGATACTAAATATACTACAGAATGTCTTTATATATACAACGTTCACAGCTTTTTTACAATGACAATACAAACATGTTTTCTTCAGAGGTTAGTCTTGAAAGAGCGACATTTAATTGGCCATGTGAAGAACACTCAACGCTCAAATCTAAGCCTGCAACATTGAAAGTTTGACCCTGCGATTTATTAATGGTCATTGCAAAAGATATCTTTACTAGAAATTGTCCGGCCCTCTGGCCCGTACCGCCGCAACCGCTATGTCCCTGCATTTTAAATCTGTAATATCTTCGAAAATATTCATTGAAATTACATGCTGGAAAGGGCTATTTTGATCTATATTAAATGCACAATGTATTTAAGGTTCTTAATTGGATAAGGATTAATGCTGTATTGCTTAAAATCGCTTCGTAGATATGCCATTATTTCTCGTAAAAAGTAAAGGATAAAAAATGGTTATTGTGGGTTATACCTTAGAGATAGACATATACCATCGCAAATTTTTTTGTAGACCTTTTTAAGGTGTACAATACTGTGGTACATTATTTTGATCTATCTCGTAGGGTTCAGCCAGCGTTTGCAATGTAAACGCAGAAAAAATGTGTTTATTTACGATAGCACATTAGAAACCTCTAAAGTTATCAGTGTTTCTCTACTATATTATGCATGTATTATACATATAAACCTTCCTCTTGAGTCACTCTATCTATTAAAAACCGCATCAAATTCTGTTGCGTAGTTTTAAAAATCTAAGCATACATAGGGACAGACGGACAGCAGGAAGCGACTTTGTTTTATACTATGTAGTGATGTTATAATGATTGAATGATGATGATGAGTTCTATTTTATATATATATATTATATATTATATATATATATATATATATATATATATATATATATATATATTATGTTCTTACTTGTATTGATTAATTGCATGTGAACATCCAAATAAAGACTGTTTTCTATCTTGCGATTAGTTGCAAAGATTAATAAACCAATTAGAATATATACTACTCTGTCAAGAAAGTACCAGGAAATGGTAAATAAAACACAAAATGTTAAATATTCTCCCAAATTTATTGCATCGCCTTGAAAGTAGACCCCTTTAGAAATAATACATTTACGCCAGCGAATAATCCAGTTATCAAAACATTTTTTAAATGCATTTTCCGGAATCGACTTCAGTTCTCGCCGCCAATTCTCTTTGATGACTTCTATCGACTGAAAACGAGTACCTCGAAGTGGTAATTTGAGTTTTGGAAAGAGAAAAAAGTCGGCCGGAGCCATATTCGGTGAATACGGTGGTTGTTCGTAGGCATTTGTTAAGTTTTTGGTCTAAAATTCGTTTACAATGATTTCCTTGTGCGATGGCGCGTTGTCGTAGTATAATATCTAAGAATTTTCTTTCCACAAATTTGGCCAAATGACAAACGCCGCATAACGCTCAAATAATATTCGTTATTTACAGTATGACCTTCTGGCAAGAATTCCGAGTGCACAACACCTCGATAGTCAAAGAAAACAGTCAACATGACCTTGACTTTTGATCGACTTTATCGTGGTTTTTTTCGGTTTCGGTTTAGTTGGAAGTAGCCATTCCAAAGCTTGTTGACTAGTTTGCATGTCAAATTCGTAAACCCATGTCTCATCACCAGTAGGTAACAATGCGTTTTACAAATGTAGGGTCGGAATTGACTCGTTCCAGCATGTCTTCAGCGACTTCTACGCGATTGAATTTTTGAAAAAAATTCATGTCTTTCGGGACTAGTCAAGCGGCAACGTATTTCATACCCAAGCTATCGTTAAAATTCCCAACAATTCCCTTCACTTTACCCAGAGCGAGGCAAATCTTCCAATAAATCTTTACTGCTTTTGAATGCACTATACTACTCATATGTACGACTTTTTGATAAAGTCGATTCACCTTATGCTTTCTGTAATATTTTCAGCGACTCTGAACATGAAATTCCATTTGCAAAGTAAAATTTCAGACAAACTCTTTGTTCGATATTTTTATCCATTATAAAAATCGCAAACACTTTTGAGATGAGCTTACAAAATCGAGTACTGAAAATATATTGCTCAAACTTCGCGCCAATATAGAAAACAGTTGTGCCAAGTTAACCACATTCAATCATTGAATTAAATTTGGAGTTAGAATTAAATGATCAATTCCCGATACTTTTTTTACTTTGAATGATGTAGACTGTTTAAAATATTACAAAAATGTCTCAAGAGTGAGAATCTATCAGGCGTTCTGACTTTTTTGTATCAAGATGAATATTTATAACATATCAAATAAAAAATCCAATTATAGGACAATATGTCTCCTATGCTTTGTCTCAGAGCCCCGGGATGTCATCAAGGTAAGGATAATTTTTAGGAAAATATAACTTATATGTTTAATAGATGTTAATAAAGAGAATAATAACTTGATACATCTCACAGACGGCCGTCTGATCTCAAACTAGGCTGAGCCTGTACTATGGTAACCAGACTGCAGATAAACATACTTATATATTTCTAAATACATAAATGTTATAGATAAATTACACCCAAACACAGAACAAATGATCATGCTCATCACACAATTATTTATCATGGGTATGAATCCAACCCACGACCCCTGGCTTAGCAGTCAGGGTCACTAAACACTAGACCAACAGGCCAATTTTAAATATAAATGAAATCAAACCATGTTATAAGGAAATAAAATTGTAATAAATGTTTATAAATAATTCAATTTATGTGCGCCATTTATGTACATATTATATACATAAATGGCGTTTATTTTTATTTAATATCTAAAGTTCTACCCTCACCACATGATATACATTTATGTCCTCAGAAAACAATAAAACCGGTTAACCGTGAACCATATACCAAGGGCTGAGTTCCATTTGATCAACTTCTTAAGAAATTGGTTTGCTCAAGTGATAAGTTTTATGGGATCGCTTCAATGAGTGAACAACCTTGGTCAGATAGCTTTATTATTATTAGATAAAATATTTTAAACTTAATAAGGTAATACCTCATTATTATAGTCTATGCGAAATGTCTAATTCAGATATATACTTCGAATAACTTTGGTATAAAGTTAATATTTTTTTCTAAATAACTGTTCACCTTTTACTTCGTGTAAGTAGCAGGTGTTCAGTTTTTTTTTTTTCATATTATTAAATCTATGAAAAAATTCAGTCTTCTAATCCTATAGCTTAGGAGATTTAATATTGTAAGAAAGAATAATGAAATAACAGTACGACTAGGAAGCTACAAGTTAACTGTGTACCCCAACTTCTTCGAGGTCAAGAATAAGGTCCTAGTGGAGACGAGATACAGTGCGAAGCGTGGAGGTTTGCATTTAAGAGACTAATGTAGGTATAATGCACATGTTAATAGAAGAGACAAGCCGTCTCTTGTCTCTTCTGTTAACTCAAAGTAACGTCAAACTCTAAAAATCTCCAAGGATAATATTGTAATCCTATAAATACATATTTCATCGTCCTTCTGCTGCTGACCAATCTTAAGCTAGAAAAGACTTAGGAACCCCCGTCACCGTGTTTGTCAAAATCCTAAAAGATCAGTCCTGTCAGAATCCTGTTTTGCCGTGCAAATTGAGAAGTTACTGGTACTTACTGGCTCTTAGTGAGAAACTACTGGTAGATATTAGTAGTAGTAAAGTAGTTATTGTTACTAAGCAACAGTTTTTGATAAAACGTCTTCATTCTAACAAGTTTTTGGGATTTGGTGCTGTAAATTTTCTACTGTTGTTGCTGTGTTGGTGCTGTAAAATTTGGCTGCTAGAAAAGTGCTTTTACTTCATTATTAATTTTTTAAATTGTAAAACCGTATTAAAGGCGAATGTGTCGGGCTGCTTTTTAATATTATCACCTAATGTACCATATTCTTGGCGAATAAATATCTTATCTTAGCTTATCTTATATAAACTACACGTTTTACCAATAACATCCAACTAAAACAGAATTTCATTTCACCTACGTCACATTATGAAAGTGAAGGCTCAATAAATATGTACATATGTATAGAGTTATTAACATACCTCAGATATAGAGTCTTACCGTTTTAGATTCTTTTTTAACACGTTTTTATTAGCTACACTTGTAACTAAGTTACAAACTAACTTCGTAAACAAATCTTGGAAGTTAATTTTAACCTACTTCTAAAGGAATGAAACTTTGTATGTTATATACATACAATTATATGTACATGTAGTTTTAATGATAATACTATAATTTGAGATATTGGAGCAGATCTTATTGATGAAGCCAGGAGGTGGATAGTGTAACTCTTCAATGGCAACTAGTAAATCCCTTGAGTTTGGGCTCAAATAATTCACTAACCGTCCCCGCAGTTTCACCTGCGTTTGTGGACACTGCTCTACTGCTATGGGTCGTAGCGTGATGTTATATAGCCTATAGCCTTTCTCGATAAATGGGCTATCCAGCACTAAAATAATCTTGTCATTCGAACCAGTAGCTCCTGAGATTAGCGCGTTCAACCAAAGAAACAAACAACCTCTTCAGCTGTATAATATTGGTATAGATTTTAACGAGTCCAACAGATTGGCCTTGGTAAAGATGGCCTGATGATGAAGCGAGGAGCCCTTTAGACTTTTTAATTCGGTTCGCAATTAAAGTGTGATGAACTCGTACACAGAAGAAAGAACATTAGTAAATTTTGTCGGTTTTGTATCCTAAATTATAACAACAAATATCATGCTGTGCTGAAATGCCCCGTGTCATTTTGGTCGGTTCGAATTCGACACACCATCACAGTACAATGTATATACAGTATGGTATCTTCACACAAGCGGTCGGATCGCGAGACATACCTACATGCCTTGCGTTCGGTATACACTCGGTACACAAACAGTCGCGACTGCTCCGCAGTGACGAACGAACGTAGTGATCGTTTTTTTAGGCAGTAAGCGTTTTGTGTATTTCATTGAAATAAATACAAATACTTAAGTACTTAATATGGCAAATAGAAATTATAGACTATATTGCGCTGTTTTTGGTTGCTTTAATTCTTCAAAAACGCACCCAGAGATAACATTTTTTAAATTACCTGGAAACTCCGAAAGGTAAGACTATAAAATAATTTTTATGTACCTACTAGTACGTAATTTGTTTCTTTTTTAATAGGTAGGTATTTCCCTTTTTCCACCGAGTAAAATACCTGGATTAATAAATAAGTAAGTAGATAGAGTGACAAAAGTGACACACGAGTGACTTACCCACGATCGCGTTAAAAAAAATAGGTAGTTTCCTAGGCTTAGCTATCTATTTACTTATGTATTTAGCTACTTACATATATTATTGAATTAGACGAAATATCATTATGAAATGATTATGAGAGTAAAAAATGGTAGGTACCTACCTACTACTCATTTCATTCACAACGAATATTCATATTTTATAATGAAAAATAAATTATAATATTTACAATCACAAAACTAGAAAGAAACTCAAGTAGGTAGATGAAATTATGGGTAGCCCTGTCGCGTGTTTACGTACCGTCCGGTTGTAGGTAATTATTTCAAAAAAAAGCCGAGTCACAATACTGTATATACATATACTGTGACACCACCATGCCGTTTAGCCCCAATGAGGTGATGATCCGTGAGGATCTCCATAGGTAAAAAAAAATGAAATATACAAAATGTACATTTTTATTTCAACGCATTCTTTACAGACGAATAAGGGTGCTGGCCTCAAACTCTTAGTGTCTCAGTAAAGTTATATAAAACTACTTACTATATATACACTGAAAGTAAATTGTATTTATTAAAATATCAGTCATCGTTATATGAAAATTATATTACGTATAAAGAAAATATTTTAGAAAAGTAAAAACATAATTTCCTTGCCTGTTATATGAAACTTTTATTACTCACTTACAGTAATATAAATACGTACTTTTAAATACTAGTAATACTATAAAACATTTTAAGAGTTTTCTTTAAAAGTTATCAAATAAATATAGCTTATCTATTAACATTTGGTAACACTTAAAATATAATTGATTTACGTTTCTCTAGGTTCACTGTGAATATTCAAACATAAAAGTCTATTATGCGGTATTTCCGGACCGATACGACCTTCAAACCTTCAAGAAAAGAGCGTACTCCTATCTCAAAGGCCGGCAACGCACTTGTGACTCTTGAGTTGCAGGTGTCCATGGGCGACGGTAGTCACTTAACATCAGGTGACCCGCCTGCTCGTTTGCCCCCTATAATATAAAAAAAATGAATAATATTAACGAAATAGGTAACACACAATAAGGCATTCCCTATTATTTTTTGATGGATGGGAGTGCTGGAAAAGTATTAAAAATGTATAGAGTAATGACATTTCATTACTCTATACATTTTGAATACTTTTCTTTTTAAACTCAGTTAAACTTAGTTGTAAATTTATGAAGTTTATAAACGTTATAATTATTTCATTACGAAATGAAAACTGAATTTAAAGTACCTAAACAGAAATCTCAGTGTTTCTAAGTGTAATAACACATTATTATTCATGTATATTTTCAAAATACATTGTATCACTGGTGTAATATTAGCTAATTTTTTATTAGTATTAAAAAACGTGACAATTTTTAGATTTCAGTCTCAGAGTCACTCTATTAAATGAAGTCAAGTCGGTTAAAAAGTGGACAAAGCTACATAGTATACAGGAATGCACTTTACATTTAAAAATAAATATAAAAACCAATATTACATCACAACTTTTTAAGTGAATTATAATAACAATACTTATAAATTTTTTACAAAAGAATTATCCGTGTATAATTGTGACGATAGTAGTAAGAACTTTATATCTAATAAATCACATTTCTGATTCTCTTAGATTTCTCCCTCGCATACATATGAAATACTTATTATACACTACTTTAAATTTCTAACATTATTTTAATTTTAATAATAATAATAGATTCATTAGGAGAAATTATTGTATGGGCAGATGATTATAATCATAATCCATTTTGGGTCATTGAGATTACAGAGTAAAGCTACTTCTTTACTCTTTTTTATGGTTTGAAATTTGACAAAAAAAAATTGTTGCATTTTTAAAAAGTTCAGCCATTCAATTAAAAAGTTAAAGTTTACGTTTGACTAGGATGGCATTCAATAAATTTAATGCCCGGTTTTTACGTAAATATTATAAAATATTGGTCACAGCATTCAAACAGATATTTCTTTATGCTGTCGAAATTTAACTTCAAGAAATTTGAATAGTGGTTTACGTTAATTTTTTTAGTTCTGCTAAGACTATCCACGCTGAGAATTTTTTAAACACAGCTAAACAAATTAAATGCGCTTATAAAAGTGTGTATGATATAAATAGGGTTAAGCATATGCAACAAATATGGCAGCTCTAATTAGCACATCAACGGTGACTGTTTGTGAATAGTTTTACACACCTCACGACCAAGACTCCTCAGCAAACACGGTAATGATCATACACTTTTTGTTCACGGTCGTACATACGGGTACAAAATTACATAAGTCTTTAATCTAATGTCATTGAAAATAGAACCTTAAACCTAGAATAAATAATACCAATACTTCATATTCAAGGCACTGTTTAGGAAACTTCCAATCTTCGATTCGTTAATTTAAACTCCAAACTCTGACACTCTCTAATTAAATTTATTGTTGAGGAAAGAAGAAGCCAACGTCGCTCACATCAGGCGGTGGATTTCTTAGAGCTGTGTCATCATCTGCAAGTCTCACGTCGGCCACCTTCCAAATATCAATATCGTAATCACCAACTTCATTTTCAGATTGCTTCCTAGTTTCATAGTTCGTTGGACCATCGAAGGCAATCGCTGTAGGATCGTCAGGATTAGGACGATATAGTGTTCTGAGCTCCACTAAGTTTAATAAACACAGGATCACGATCACAAAATTTACTTTGCACATTTTTGATACGACCTTGCGTAGCGACTGGTTGTAAACAAACGAATGATCAGGTTACGTTGACTTTGGCTATTTATTAGCGAATGAATGAAACTTAGCGAGTTATTCTGCAATTTATGTTATAATAATAATTCTTGTGCAAGTGTACTTTCTTCTGATTCTTATTGTATTTAATATATGATACATTTAGATACGCGCTATGTTTTCTTTTTGTTAATTAACTATAGTAATTATTACAAAACTAACAAAATGGTTCCTGAAACTATTGAGCTCAGCAGTTTATTAACTAGTTTTATAAAATCTATTTAAATTCCTTTGAAGTAACTTACTAAATTCTTCTTTATAGATGTAGATATGCACTGATTATGATGTAATAATAGTCCTTATTGAAGATCCATGTGGTTTATGAGTTAATTTTTAACATTAAGTATTAAGTTAGGGAGGCTATGTATAACATCCACATTAAATTTAACATAAGAAATAACGTTCAGACTTCACCTTATAGCCTGAATATCAAATTTGTGTATAGCTAAGATTATTTTATGTATTTTTAATAGTTTATAACTCAAAAATAAACAAAAATTATAAATCAACATCTCAAATGGTTTCAGAATCACACCACACTCTGTGGTTAAGTCCCACAGACCGGTATCTCAAACATATACAACGCGGTGACAGGTACTCGCTCGCATTTTACGCAGACTTAAGAACATTCAAGTGCACAATGCTCATTTGTGTTACACGTGCTTGTTACATTAAGATATATTATTTTTTCTGATCGTGTGAAATAAAAATATTAATGGTGAAGTCACTTTATGTTTTTAAGACAAAAACTAAGTCCGAATGCTGTTATTATATTTGATGTATGAATCAAGTATAAATCTTTGTTTATGATTTAAGAAAGTCAAATCAGTCAAATTTCTAAACTTGATTTTGATATTTGGTCAGCTATGATTTGTTTTTCACAAGTTTGTAGTAAAAAAAAAATTAATCAGCCTATTGCAGTTCCACTGCTGTATTTTTTTTATTATTATTTAATATATACTTGACATAATATATGATTACGTCATATTGCAATTGCATCATTCGCAATAGTCCAATATAAGATCACAAAAATCGGGATAAATAGATGACACTTTATTATTGACAGACATAGTGCATACATGTGTCAGACAATGTACAAATGGGTTTATGTTTAAATAAAGCCACCCACTAAAAGGACTATCCGTTCAAGGCACCTCGAAAAGCATGTCTGAATGAATACAACTTTCTAAATTTTTTTACTAAATTAAACAAAATCTGTTAAAGTTCATTTTGCTCGTAATCATAATTGTTTAACTTAATTTCCTGGAATATTAATGGCGGACATGGCGGCAAGCGAAAGGATATTTTTTGTTCAAACAAGTAGCTGATTTAACCTAAAGATTGTACAAGATTCCAATAATTTGATTTTTTTGTGCGAAACTTCGCAATTTTCTAATTACAACTATAACAATACACAATGTCATGATCATGACGGATGTTAAGATACAAGTTATGTCGTGTTATGTTAGGTGACGTACATATTTGCAATGTATTGGTTCCGTGTTGGCAATGTCACCTTCTTTACGCGAGAGAGAGACGTAATACAATTCAGGTCCTAATAATATAGTAAGAAACATTTGCAAATATGCAAGGTAAAATATAATTTTTTAAATGAAAATCATAGTGAGTATTTTTTTAAATCAGTTCAAAACTTACTGTTACGAAATTTCTTTGAAAGGCATGAACCGATTTAAACCAAAGATAATTTATTTTTATATTACTTCAATGATCAAAGGCGTGTCATTAAACTTGATCCACAGCTGACTTTTGGTTAAAAAAAGGTAATTTTAAAAAGGTATGGTTACAGTACGAGCAATATAAACTAGAGATGAGTAATCACCCGGGTTAAAAACTCCGACTGGGTAAAAACCCGGGATTACCCATCTATAATATAAACTATCCTAACTATCCTAAAGTTTATTTTTATTTGTTACTGTTTCACGACTTAACTACTCAACGGATCATTATGCAATTTTACACACAATACAATAATAATCTGTCAGAGGTATACAAAAGGAAATAGACTACCATTCATCCAGAAAAAGAGCAGGTAATTTTCTCGAGGGATACCTCAATTTATTATTATTGATTAACAAAATCAATATTCACACAAGCGGAGCCGCGGGCAAAGCTAGTACTATCTTATATTAGTCTATTTCGTTATTGGTATCATAGAAGATTCTATTGACGCAAACTCCATCACAATGAGATAAAAATTGAGCAATATCATCTTGTTCAGCGCATATTGCCAACGTCTTATTGTACGATTTTTTGTTACACGGACACTCGTCTACATCCGTCAGACAGTGAGATATAATAGTAATTGTATATTTGTTTCTTACTATGACACTGCATTATGGGATAGGAAGTAGGTACAATAACTAACAATTTTGCTTTGGCTCTCTTCATTTTTACCCGACTGCGCCAGAATGGGTCACGACTGCTACAATTTTTCTTGTATTTAAAAATATTGTTAAAAATATAATGAGCTCCTGTTCTATAATTTACCTACCCCTATTAGTCGAGTGCCCGTTTGCACTAAACTTCTTAAAGCGCCTAAAGACTATTATGTAAGGTCTAAATTTACATTTTTTGTACGGATTTGACGCTTATAAGCATCGCCAGCAACTTTGGCGATTTTTAAGTTAAGTGCAATCGGGTATGACGACTTTCTTGTTTTAGGGTTTTTTCATTTCCAAATTACACAGAAACGCAGTCGGGTTTTTTAGTTTTTTAAATTACCGTTTTTATTACACCACTATTTCACAAATGAAGCCTAAGTTTCTAGAGTAATAAGGGCCTTTACCAATAATAAAGTTTGAGTTGCACTCTATTTCATAATTATTGCATATTGAGAGCAAGATCAACATTACGTCATTATTTAAATGTTTGAAAACGCGTTGACGTGGACGCACGGTCATCTTTTCACGCACATGCACGACATTAAGATTGCCTTTTTTTATCAAACTCATTTCAACCGATATCTACGAAATTCGTTTAGGCATATCTATATATCAGCAGTGCCCCAAGCATTTACATTAATTTATGTCACTCTCTTGTTTATTTATCATAGTTAAATTTCCTTTTGACTCATCGTGTCATCATTCACGCGAGACGATTGACTGGTGTCTGCGGCGCCCGCTGCGTCTCGAGACCTTCAAATGTAATAATTTATAAACCCAATAAAGCAAATTTTTATTCAAAGAGACCTTTAACGGTTTGAAAAAGTTAATTAACTTTTATGGCTACCACGGAGCCCTTTTCTAATTAAGTTCAGGATTCAAATTTAAAGGGTGTTTTCTAAGAACTTTAACTGGCTGACTCATATCGGACGCTGGCGTAACAGGTGACGATGACTCACTGCTGCCGTTCAACGGCAATAACAATAAATGAATTCATTTTTTCCGGAAACTTTTATTAATAGGAAGACGATCACAGTTATGTAATAAAGGGGCTAACTTTCTTTAGAACAGAATGCACAGAGAACTTTCCGTCATTTTTTTTTTTTATAGTAGGGGGCAAACTAGCAGACGGGTCACCTGATGGTAAATGACTACCGCCGCCCACGGGCACCTGCAACTCAAAAGTCACAAGTGCGTTGCCGCCCTTAAGGTGGGAGCAGGAGAAGAGGGGGAGGGGGGGAGAGTGGGAATATGGGGGAGTGGGGAAGGACGGGAATAGGGTAGAGGGAAGGGTTAGGGCCTACGGTAACCTCACTCACGCGGCGAAATGCAATGCAAGCATTGCTTCACGGCCGGTTTTCTGTGAGGCCGTGGTAACGAGCGAAGTCGAGCCGGCCCATACGTGCCGAAGCATGACTCTCCCACATAAGATCCTTTTTTAGTTTGAAAGGGTATGCTCCCCAGGTGTTCCCATTGTCACCAAATCCAGATCTGATGATAGTATCTGAAGGAAAACGAGGGAAACCCTCAGAAATTAAGGATAGATGATGTGTTCGTTGATTTTTTGACGTCTAAAGTGATGAACGTCGATGTTGTTAACTTTAAAAAAGGAGGAGGTTCTACGTTCAGCTGTTTATATCTTTATTTTATAACTTATTCAATGAAGTGCAACAAGTTGCTAAACAAACTAACAATCTTACCTACCAACTTCAAACAGACCAGTACGTACCGACCTGGTGCCTTTATAATGTTACCTATTATTTTAAAAGGGTCACATGTATGTATTCTTCTCAATTGAGTTTAAAATCGATTATTTTTCACTTTTCAGTGCGCTTATTGCTTTTTAAGTTATTTTAACTTTTTTTTATTGTTTATTTTTTGGTTTTAAAATTGAGATGAAATGTGGGTGCATCTATCGCTTCTTAAATTATTCGCTACCAGTTTTCTTTTACATAAATTCGCTTTTATTTTATGTATAGCGGAAGAATGTCTATCTGTCTGTTTCGGCTAATGTCTAGAACGGATAGACCGATTTCCACGGGACTTTCACTGGTAACTTAGGCTACTTTAATTTTTGTTTATTTTTTTCAATTTTGAAAAAAGAATTAGGGTTCAACGCAAAAGTATTATATTATTTCTTACTAGCTGTTCCCCGCGCGGCTTCGCTCGCGTGTAGAGCATTGTGTCCATTCCTATTTCAAGTACAGTGAAAGACCAGGGGGTTTACAGTGACAAAAACTTGTCCTGGGTTCGGTTACTACAAGAAGTAAGTAGAAAAGTGTTGTATTTATGATGTCGTTTGCACTTATAGTCACAGTATCACTTGCACTGGTTTATCTTTGTGACTCCATTTATCTTCTTTTTTATATTTTTGCTTATGTTTCTGCACGATTACCGATGATTTCGTATATTTATGCCTTTAGTAACCCTGTTTCGACTCGTGTAGACGTGTAGCTCTGGGACTTTAATTACAAGTTAAAAAATAGTACGTACCATAATGTTTTCTTACTGCGATATGTTATGCCGTGGAAGACAATAATGTAACAGTAATAAATAGATAAGTACGTTTACGTGAAAGAGCCATGCTTCCACGGCCTCACAGAAAACCGACAGTGAAACAATGTTGCATTGCTTTTCACCACGTGAGTGAGGTTACCGGGGGCCCTAACCCTTCCCTCTCCCCTATTCCTGTTCTTCCCCTCTCCCCCCTCTCCTCCTCTCTAATCCCTCTCTCCCGTCTTCCCACTCTTGCCCCCGCTACCCCTCTTCCCCTTCCTACCTTAAAGGGCGGCAACGCACTTGTGACTCTTGAGTTACAGATGCCCACGGCGGCGGTGGTCATTTACCAAAAGGTGACCCGTATGCGCCTTTTCCCCCTATACCATAAAAAAAAGTACAGTTTGTTCAAAAATAAAGTTCTTATTATTAGAAGAAAACAGAGATTGCGTTTTCATATATTTCATTGAAGTATCTTGTTATTGGTTATTGCGCAATTACTTAATGTTTTGTCCAATTGTCGTCATTATTTATTACGACGATTTATTTATCGCTTGACATTTTTCCATATTTTCAACAAGATTTTTTGCGAACTCCGGTGGTAGAGATCACCCTATATTTTTAATTTTAATAGCATTGCTGTTTCGTCTACACTGGCTCTCCTCTGAGTCGCATTTCGATACAGATGCCAATCCCAAATGTGTGACGTTTTGCAGGATTTGCATCTGGAGACATTGCTGGCGACTCCGTAGTTGTAATTTTACTTTGCCAAGTTGAGTCGTTTTATAACGTGTTTTGCGGATAACAAAGTTTCATCAAAGTAGCTCAAAAAGATGGCAGGCTACTGCAGATTATATCTATTCCTTTTGGACCTATTTTTAATTAGGGAGAACGCAGAAAAATGGGCATAGGCATGATGAGTAAACGATTACACCAAAAAAAAAACGAAATGTGCTATGATGGTTTTTTTTTTAATAAAAGCGGCCACGTTGTTATTGAACATACTGTAAATCATTACACACTAAAATCAGGAAAAAGAGATTAAATAATTTTTTTTTATTATTTTTTTTATTTTTCATCATGATTATAATGCCATAGAATTGCAAATTTATCTATTGCTGTGATTCTTATCTGAATCAGATAACGTCAATGTACCTACTCCAAAATTGTTTCAATAAGAACGATTTTCCATTTTTTCGAGATTGAGATTTTTTTGTGTTACCTCTGCAATCCAAGTTGATTGTAATGTGATATGGGTGTGACTTTATAATAACAGTATTTTCATACTTATTGAATTAAAAAAATATTGACAGGAATTTTATTTAAGATAAGAAAAAACTTCCATTTATTGTTTATTTTGGATGGTTGAGTTTAGCAAAAAAATATACAAATATCTAAAAAGTTTGTCAATATTTATTTCGTTAGACGGATAAATCAACTTGGTAATATATGTTATCATATACCTACCTTTATTTAACCAAAGCGTATGTAACATATAAATTATTGGTATTCTTATTGAACAAAACCCTGATTTTGAAATGATATGACGCGATAATTAATTTGTTATGTCAATCACTCTTCAAACATGACACTGATTGACATTATAAATCGTTTGATAATCTTTTAAGAATGATGAATGTTCTTTTAAGATAACTTATAATCGATAATATTAAGACGAATCTGTGGTGTGACTATTATGGTCAAGGTGAGGAATGAACATAGAGGGAGTCTGAAAGTAGTGCCAGTGGATGAAATGTTGTGGAGCAATAGATAATCGTGCTATATACATGTGATGCGTAGAGATGAGGAAAATCCGTTGAAATGAATTTTACGTATGGAAGTTGTTGAATAGACTGCTTAAAAGTGAATATGGCTAGAAAAGGAGTATATACATACAGTATACACAGAGTATACACAGTATAGCAGATTAGATCAAAAATAAATATTGCGCTAATTCCAAATAAAGTTTTGAAATGTTTAAAAAGATGAGGAGACCTTATAATCAAATTCTTGCTACACCATTCGGACATAGCATTAACCCATTACTGGTATAAACAGTAAATATTATTTGAGATGTTAGAAGAATATTACATACTACGATATAGGTATGTTACTATCAATGTTCTCTTTAATAGATTTAGGTAAATAGTTCCTGTTAAATAGGTCCTGTACGGGTGTCTCATTATACAGAAATTTATATCCTTGATACATTGAACTTGAAGCGGATTGAACTGTCATTATTAAGATATGTTGAATATATAATTCAGTTGACATTGATTACGATGACTCAGAATCCGTTTTCTAAATTTGAATTGTTAATAGACTCTGATGTATTTAATTCAAAATAAATAAGTGATTCTAACGTTCTATTTATATAGTCCTAAAAGAGAATGATACCTATGGTTGAAGTACCATGCCAACTATTGACATAATTCATAAAAAATACACGAAAACGGTTAGCATCATTTTATGGTATCATAGATAATTTTTAAAACTACTACCTACTAAATCAGGCCACTATAAACATAGGTACACTAGATATTTTTCCACTCTTGAGGTATTTTTTTTCAACTTTTACATGAGATCACCCCACAGACCCGTAATTAAAATGAATCTGAAAATTAAAAGGTTGGGTACCTAATTTTTTTTATTTGAAAAACAAAATATATAATAATATATGTATATTATGTTTACCGATGAATTGAGAACCTCCTTCTTTTTGATAGTCACTTAAAAATGGTAGTAGTAACATTTGGTAAAAGAGTTGTAATAGTGACGTGAATAAGAGAACAATGACCTGTATTAGTCATTGCCATGCTTCTCATTGCGGTCAGTAAAACATTTTTAAAGTAAATAAGTATTCATTTCTTAAACACTCATATATTATATTATTCGCAAAATGATAATGCTAAGTGAGGTGTAGTTTCAAAAACAATTATGCAATTTCAAAAAAAAAGTTTTCATTATTATGTAATTTCAAAAAAAATGCCTTTTTGGTATTTCAACACGACTTCTTTGTCTAAGATTATGAATACCTAAGTAATAAAGGACTATTAAAAGACTATCATGTAGTATATTTAACATTCTTAATAAATTTCCTTAGCGAGTGTTTTGCCATACTTTTATTTTTTGTACATCTTTTCTCCCAGCCGTTTCCTATAAGCCCTTGAGAACTTGTGACCACGTGTTTTAATGAAGCAGCTATGCCGACCTTACTCATCAGTAATAATATAATACTATGCTCAGTAGTGGCTATTTACAGCGGTCTTCTGTACAGTAGAAGTGTTTAGCAATTCATGCAGAAATTCGAAGGACACTTACCTCCTTAAACAAATATTTAATAAAAAAGTGCGGCCAATGATAGCGTTCATTTCCAGTAAGTGACACGTTTTCCTTCCGTGAGATTCACTTCGAATTCAATTTTGTAACGACTTTTTTCTTTTTTCTTACCGCCATTTCCCAAAAACTGTTCATGATAACGGAATAGAAATGACATCATACAGTCAATAATATTTCCTTATTTAAAAGGATAATTCTAATTTACCTTAATGTACATATAATGCTTAGTGTAATATGTACTATAAAATACCCTCTATCTGTATTTGACTCATATTTTTAATCGAGTTCCAAAATTAATTTTTTTACGTTGCACACCTATGTTTGGATCACCAGAAATTTTGTGTGTAAAACATTTCAATTTAATCGGTGCAGTAGATTTGGAACAAATTGGCTGTGACAAACAGACAGACAGACGCTCGTGTGCGGAACCCTGAAATAGGTGTGATGATAAAACTTTTTTTTTATGGTATAGGGAGCAAACGAGTAGCATTATAACTTTCCAAAACGTTATAATGTCTTAGTTAAAACAGTAAAGTGACCGGCACGTTTAAAGTTTAATATTTTATACTAGTTCATGGTCAGTGTGCTTTGACCGTGAAAGGAGTGTCAACGCTGCGGCTTTTTATAGTCCTGATCAATATAAGTTAAAGGCGACTAATGTTGTTTTTATATTTCAAATGATCATTATTTTTTTCATAATGTGCTATGATGGTTTTGGTAAAATATACTTTTATTAAAGTAATTAATGTGTAGGGAAGAGAGAAAATAAACACAAGACTGATGGAATAGTACTGCCTGTTTATTCAGATGTAACCAAATATATAGTGCTTACAACTAAGGACTCCATACATATAATACTTGTATCTATTACATACGTGTACTCTACACTACAAATGGTTTTATAGTATTTTAAATAGAAAAGGCAGCTATATTTTAGATAAAACCTCTTTAACAACACGTTAAACTGACGAAAGAAGAAAGAAACTGAAAAGCGAAAAATAAACTTGTTAGCCTAACTAAACCCCTTTTTTTTTGTACGTGTGGAAAACCCCTCGGGCCGTCACCCCACCGAGGTTTTGGTGGGGCGGCGTGTCGGAATCGAACCGACTAAAACCACACGGTATGCCGTACTGCGCCTTAAGTAGGAGGGATCCGGGAACAGCTTTTATTAAGACATCCGGACCCAGCCTAACTAAACCCCTACACTAACGTCAATACCTAAATAATTATGAGTCTCATTATATATGTAGGTACATGTTTACATTAGTGTAGGAGTTTAGTTACGCTAACATGTTTATTTTTCACTTTTCAGTTCCTTTTTTCTTTCGTCAGTTAATTTTTTGCTGAAAAGTTTTTAGTTTTTTGTGGATAAAATATATCTTCTTTTATTAGGTTTATATATATGCTTCATAGTTCTCATTAAGAAAAATTAATAAGAACAAACACTAAATAGATGCTATAAACCATTGAGTTCCTTGGCCGAGTGGCCCGTATCCACCTTCATACATAAAAAACATAAATAAAAAAAAAAACAAAAAACTAACGGGTTAACTTGAGAGCCTACTCCGTTTTCTTATCAGTTACAAATTAAGTAAATCTTCTAAAACACGCGTCCGGCAACAGGACTATCACTACATTTTATGAAACAAAGTCTGTCTGTCTGTTCGCGATAATCTGAAAAACTACTAAACGGATTTTGAGGCGGTTTTCACCAATAGACAGAGTGATTCATGAGGAAGGTTCAGATGTATAATTTGTTAACGTTTTGTGTAAATTGGTTGAAATATGATGATGGTTATTGAAGATATGTCTACTACCAGCGCGAAGCCGGAGCGGTTTGCAAGTTACTAATATAATGAATTAGCTTTTAAACTTTATAAATGTTTAAAATAATTTACATAATTAAAATTAAACTTTTGAGTAGTTTCGAGTTAGTTAGTTAGTTAGCGTACGTACTTACGCACGACCGCGTGTATTCCCAGATTATGTTTTGCTTTATGTGTAATAATTGAACCAGAATAATACAAAAATAAAAACAAGAAGAATACAAACTAGCAACTTCGCTCTCGTTAAGGTAAATGTTGAGTTTCTGGATGAAAGGTACCTGTTACTGGTAACGGTAAGTAACTATATTTCCGAAGTGGCACCCGAACAGGGCCCCGCGGAGGTAGGAAGACGCGCGAAGGTTCGTACAATGGCCATTAAAGTTTCCTTAGAGACCGGCACTTTTCGAAAAGCTACAACACGTACCCACCTGTAATTTACATTAACAACGTTTTTTGCTTTGTTTTACGAACCCCATTTTAATTACCATATATTACGGTGGTAAATAAAGTGTGGACTGTATATAAATAGGTGCTGTACTTTCAGCGAAGATTCACAAAACCTAATTATTAAAAAAAGGTTAACTTAATAAAATCATAATGAAAAAGTGTATATAAAGTTATTTATTTTATTAGTTACTAACTAACAAACATTCGCAACAACAACATCGCCCATAATTTTCTGTCTTTTCTAACGATTTTTCGCAGATATTACACTTCTCGACTAGACTAAAAGGATTTTTTTCAAAGAAAAATCTATAACCAACAAGTTCTATGTTTGATTATAATTATAGATTGATTGGTTAGTATGCTATTTGTTTTCCATAGAGACTATAATTGCTCGTACTAAACGCTAAACGGGTAAAAATAATAAATTAGTTACAGGTCGCAATATGTTGAAAGTTTAGCAATAAACAAAGTGTTACAAAGACGTGTATTCATATTTTAGGAATAGTGTAAAGCATTAAAATTTTGAATTTTTAACACAGAAACTGAGGATCGGTAAGGATATGAACTTGATAGTTTATCGATAAAGCTTATATGTCGTAAGAGAGAAACACTGTTATGGACGGTACAATTGAAGAAATGCCAGTACAAAAAAAGAAAAAAAGTATTTATTACTGAAACGTTCACAGGACCTACTCGAGAAAATTATTTTTCGTTGAAGTATTTTGATTTTTATTTTCAGACTTATAAATAACTGCAAAATATATGAGCACACTTGTATATGAGTAAGTTTTAAAAAATGTATGCAATTTCAAATAAAAAAGTAAATAAATTCGTGTTACGCAGCGTTGAATTCGCGAACACCAATTATTATTTTTTAAGTTTCTAATTGTCATTAAATTCATGTCGTTCTTATAACTCATATTGTTTACTCAACTTGCGATAAATTGATTACCCAATCAAAATTATATTTACTGAATTCATAAAGCAATCCATCAACGTAAATATTAAATAGGGTTGAAGATGGACCACCTCTCCTAACAAATCCCTTATTCTAATTTATACTCATTGGTTTAATTTTACATAGACATTCGGTACATATTTTAAGGATAATATAATACAAAATATATCCTAACATTAACATATTTATTACCCTTTGTGACTTTGGAATTATTTTAAGCCTAAGGGTTTGTCTTTGTACTTAGTCATACATCATTTCAGGTCCATTCAAGCTCTTCTAACGGTAACCGCAGTATTTCATGTTTGTTTAAGTAAATTAAATTTAAACTTTGTGATTATTTTCCCCGTCGCGTTACTAGAAAAAGATTTAACGCAAGTTTTTCGAAGTACTCCAAAATTAAATCCTTCGCAGTTCTGTAAAGACTTACATAAAATCTTAAATTAATTGTAACGGAAAAAATAATGATTTTGACTTTATATACCCTTAAAAAGAATTCATGTATATACTTACGCATATTAATTAATCAGACAAAACATTATTGTGTGATGACTACGATCATTTGTTCTGTGTGGGTGTAATTTATGCAGAATATGTGTGTATTTAGTTGTAATATGCGATTATCAGTAGTGGGTACTATGGTACAGGCTCTGCTTAGTTAGGGATCAGACGGCCGTGTTTGAGGTGGCTACAGTTATTATATCCAAATCGTAGGTTTACTCAGTCTCTTGCCCTCTATATTAATGCCGCGCTCTTCCCAATCCAACTTTTTAAAAATGTCCTCCATTATGAGTGTGAACAGTTTAGGAAAAAGTGCGTCTCGCTGTCTAACTCCTCTCCAGATCTTCACTGGCTGGGTTTCCGGTTGTAAGTTAACCTTTAAAGTTGCATTTTGGTATATGTTTTGTATGAGGTTAATATAGCGGTGATCAATACGGGCTCTCTGAAGAGACTGAACCACTGCCCAGTTTTCAATGCTATCAAAGGCCTTCTTGTAGTCTGTAAAGGCGATCTAGAGTGGTAATTGGTATTCAGTGGCTTTTTCAATGATGACTCTCGTAATAAATGGTCCATAGTGTTAAAACCACCTCTGAATCCGGCTTGTTAGATGGATTGATAGTAGTTGAGTTTTTTAGTCAAACGAGTGGTGATAATCTTTTTAAACAGTTTGTGTTTTCTGAATTGTTGTCTTTTTAAATAATACTAGCAACCCGCCCCGGCTTTGCACGGGTACAAATTATACACATAAACCTTCCTCATGAATCACTCTGTCTATTAGTAAAAATCGCATGAAAATCCGTTCAGTAGTTTTTCAGTTTATCGCGAACAGACAGACAGACGCGGCGGGGGACTTTGTTTTATAATATGTAGTGAAGATGGCCACAGCACTCTTCCACTTTTTTATAATGTTTATTTAAAGGTTCAAAGTCAAAATAGAATATCTATCAATGCATGTTGAACTCCATTAATTCTTCTCCACTTAAAAAAAAATATACTGGCAATGACAAATCGCATTTTGAGCTGCCATCCATTAATTAAAAGCTCAAGCCTATCGACATCTTAAAAAAGTTTTCATCAATTTAAGACAGATTGTGCCCAAAGATTTTTGACGTTTTATTTTGAGAAGCTTTATAGAAAATTCATGATTAATGAACTTTTTAACCACTTATAATGTAACAAACTTTTTGCTGCTTTGCAAAAAGTATCAAAAATATACGACAGGCATTCTTCAACTTCAATTATAGTGGACAAGCTAAGAAAACTGACACCCAAATTGCCGTGATGTTGCTTTATGTTATTAAAATATACGTATAGTGCTTGTACTGCTCTTTTCATCAATTATTCTTTTAGAACTTCTAATACCATAACTCATAGGTGACGAATACATAATTAACATTAACATCAGTGTTCAATCAGTACATATTATTTAATTTTTTCATTATAAAATAAAGTCTCCCACCGCGTCTGTCTGTCTGTTCGCGATAAATGTATAATTTATTAAGGTTTTGTGTAAAATGGCTGAAATATGACGATGATTATTGAAGATGTCCGAAAAAAAACAGTGTAAGCTCTGCTACCCATGTGAAGCCGGCGTGGGGTGCTAGATAAAAAATTATAAATGTCTAAATTATATTTAAGTGGTAACCTATATATCCCGGTGGAGGCGTCGTCAAAAGGAAATATAACTACAATCACAGATAAGATAATACTACAGTTTTAATATTTTACTAAAATATTTGAGAACAATGTTCTGTTTGAGGTTATCAAAGATCTATTTATTTACGGGTTTAAATGCTTAAATGTGAGTTTAGCAAGTTCAAATCACTAAAAATGCAAATAGCATATTAAATATAATTTACTGTGGCATAATTAACTTGTTTGGTTTTAATTATTCTATGGTTTAGTTACTACGAATACTATACTGTTAGTAAAAATAAAAATACAATTATCTTGAAGTTTTTGATTCTAATAGTATTTATGAAACTGTATTTTAAACGTTATTTCCTGTTATGAACATTCGGGTTGCAATAAATTCCCTTTCGTCCTGTTTTCTTGTAGCAACGACCATTATCCCTTAATTCCCATGGGGCAGCCTGACATGAACTCGTAGCTTTATACGTTTATAGTAAAGGTTGTTTGGTTGTTTGACCCTTATAAACTGAAATTGTTTAGGTCAATTAGATTCGGAAACCGTTTTGTAGGTACAAATTATGTTATCGAGTTTCGTGGTTTTAGTAAATCTTCCCTTAAGTAACAAGTTAGTGAGAAGAATGAAGATATCTTCTATATATTAATACGTGAAGAGAATTCTTCGTTCGGCTTTTTAAGAAAATTTTGCGAACGGAGAAACGTATAGAAGAAATTGCAAAAAAACTAACATTTTAAACAATATATGTTACAAATTTACGAATGTGAAAACGTCTACTTCAACCGAACCTACAGTCTACAATTTGAAGTATTATTTTTCGATAGCTTATAATAATCTATAAATGTCAAATCGTCAAATTGTGAACTGATCTCTAACCAGCACGTGACGGAACGCACCTTGCGCACTAATTGGTGGAACGTGAAGTGTCCCGAGCCGCCATGTTAGATTAGGTAGATTATTTTGATTTTTATTATGTTACTACACGTGACATACCTACTTATTGCGCTACTTACGATGCATGGATGTATGGATGTTTGTTGCTCTTTCACGCAAAAACAACTGATGCGATTGCGATGACACTTAGTATGTAGATAGCTGGACACCTGGATTAACACATAGGCTACTTTTTATCCCGATGTTCCCACGTCATCGGGACTTACGCGGGTGTAACTGGGGGGCGCAGCTAGTCTAAAAATAAATGAAATCTGAAATCAAATAATTGATTGTGAATTTTCTTTATTAAATGATACCTATGTTTGTTTCCTAACTATATGGATAAAGACCGAGCTACCGCCAAGACCCACCCATCAAGGACGCTGTCTATAATTTTACAGTTGATAAAACCGGACAGATTATGAACCTGTTCAATTATGATTTGGCATTGATAGATTAAAAACTATCTTGAAATAGTGCGTTAAGTTGTGACCTGTAAGCTACACAGTTGCATTTAACTAAAATCGTACTTTGATTATCGAAAACAAATTCTACTAATTACGACTAAAATAGATTAACACTAAAATTATTATTGTATCTATGACAATGGCGGCGGTAATCGCCCGAGTTTTTACCCAGTCGTGGGTTTTAACCCGGGTGATTACCCATCTCTAGTTGTAGGTGCCTACATCAAGCGATATTAGAGCAATAACTGTATTCTTTAAACAACACTTATTTAAGATCTAAAGCTAGCAAACGTATCATTTTAACTCTTTACTTTCGCTTAAGGATGCAATTGTAAGACTGATAGCACAGAATACCTAATAGTACCAGTGATAGACAGATCTTGACTATGAAATATGTAGTAGTCACTGGGATAAAAAACAATTAAGTCTTATACACTTCAGACTCTTCAAAAAGAAATTACAATAATCCTACTGATAAAACTATGAAGGCTGGAGATAGTGGAAAGCTATTTTAAGCAGTGCTGAGACTTAGATTGTCAGACAAGAAAGGATTTTAATTTAGATTATTTGAAATTCGACTAATAGAAAAAATTATAAATTAGGCAGTTGATGTTCCGTTGTAGTTCCGTCCGAATAGAAAGGGTTTTTGATTGGATTTGATCTGATTCTTTGTTGCGTGTATGCGTGTGAGTTATAATATTACCTAATTAGTCTCTCAATATAGAATCTGTGTATTCGATCCAAACCGAAGTCGATATGTACAAGTAGCCAGTAATTAAATATGAGCAAATGAAACTTCACGGACCACGCAAGCAATTAATGGTTCATGTATAAGAAATTAGTTCCCAAAGTATACATTATATTCTAAATGACTTTTGAATAAAACTTTTACTTTTTTATATTAATCGCTGGAAATATGAACACAGTACTCTTGCAAATAATGTTGCAAGATTATTTATTTATTATTGCTTATTCAGACGATAATAACTTTTGTAATAAAGATGCAGTACCCACTTCATAAAATAAAAACATGAAACCTTATGAATTAACGAGAAGTGTTGATTTACATCGATATTATAAAAATATATTATCTAGTTGGTGTAACTTGGTACTTCGCTCTTATATTTCATTTCAGTTTATAATTTCACTGTCAAAAGATTTGTTTTCTTTGGTAAAGTTATTTTAAGAAAATATAGGTAAAGTACGCTCATTACAATATTATTTTGGTGTAAGATGGTTAGTTTGAATTTAGATGTGAATACCTAGTTTTTATTAACACATCATTAGGTAAACTTTACCCGTATTTTAAACCCCCGACGCAAAAAGAGGTGTGTTATAAGTGAGGGAGGGATGTTGACGTGTCTGTTCGTCTGTCTGTGGCATCCCAAACCAATGGACCGATTTAAGTGCTTTTTTTTGTTTGAAAGGTGACTTGATCGAGAGTGTTCATTTGTTCAACCGTTCGAAAATCTCTTTTCTAATTATTGAAGAGGTTTTCGAGTCGGGGGTGTTGTAAATTTTAAATTTAAGCAAGCAAACTGTCATTGGGTTTTTCTGTTACCAAATCTCAATAGCAGGATAAAGTGTAAGAACATGCCTGATAGACGAAAATACGGCGTTCGAATAGAGGTGGTATATTTGGTTAGTATAGTTTATGAATATTTGTTTGTGTTCCCGTCAAAAAAGTGTTGTAGCATTAGGATGTGACCTGTCTTTTAGGTGAAGCGAGTTATACATGTAGTTCCTTTCAAGTAACAAAATCATAACGAGGTCTTAAAACGAAGAACTAAAGATACACCGATAAAGCCCGCAGAATGGGTAAGCTAACATGATTAGTGTAAGCTGGCCTCATCTGACCAAGGGCCAAGGGATATTTGAAAAACCAAAACATATGGTGGAGAGACATCCAGCTAGACCGACGATTAAAAAAAAAGACTTGATGGCGGCACATTGTGTATGTTTTGCCGCAAATAAGTAGATGCTTATGAGCTCTTCAACAACTCTGCCAAGCAACGTCCCAACTTGTGACTAAAACACGTGTAAGTCCCGTTGTGAACTGTGATTTGACAGTTTGACCAAAACCGATTCTGCATGGTCGGAATTCAACTTTTTTTATGGAAGGTGAAGCAACAGTTTGTGTTTATATAAAATACTTGGAGTTCAACAAATAACTAACAGTTTAGCGCATTAGTCAGAGATGAATCACTGTATTAGCATTTATGATATAAATATACTTGGATATAGAAATAGTCCACGGTAACGTCGTACGTGAAGACGTCTAATGCACCGTATCACATGTTACTTAGGCGTCATTCAAGATACATCTGCAATACATTTTGCGTTTTTTCTATGTTTCAGAGATTTATATTACATAGCATTACGATTTTTTTAGGTACATGTACAAATTCTCTAGCGTTTTATTTTCTTTCTTCTTTTCTTTGCAGCTGGATATATAATATATGTTTATAATTCTTTATTGTTCACAAATCAATCACACATTATACATAAGGAAAATGGTATGTGCAAAGGCGAGCTTACCCATAATTGAGTTCTCTTTCAGAAAACCTTCGGAGTGGAAAGAGGATATTAAGATAAATGAGAGGCGAAGTCGTGTGTACTTAAAGATAATTGAGATAAAAATATAGAACATACATAAGTAACTAAATATAGAGGTGATGTATGTCAACTAAAGACATATGAATAACTATTTGTATTGGAATAAACCCCTGACTATTGTTTGATGAGTAAATATACATTTGTAAAAGAAATAATGGTTTATTTGCGGGTAAAAATAAAACTCATTTCTGGAGATTCGATGGAAGTTTTTCTGAAAACTTTTTTATGTTCCGGTAGAATTTTCGGTTACCTACTACATTACAAAAATACAGCATCATCGTAGACTTATAATAGTATAGATATTATTATAATTCTATTTTATTTTTAATCTACATTTTTGTAATCTAGTAATCATTGATATTAGGTCATCCAACTTCCAATTAAAATCTATATTTAAAAGTCTATTGTCACATATGTGTCGGTGGATCACTTGTGAATGGCTCAACCGAATTTATAGGACAAGGTTTGTAGGAAATATTTGTTTTGGGAAAACAATGGTAATGTATGATATTTTTATACGAAAAAAATCCTTGTCGTTTTAAACGTCTTTGAATTTCAGTACGTGAAATGAGGCCCAGCTGTGAGTTTTGCTGACTCATGTTTGTGTGCGTGTTTGAGTTGGTCCCTAGATGGTGGAGACTCACGATTGGACCCGGTAGGTGGCGCTGCAAAAGTGTTCTAGAATTCTTATTTAATTTTTGTACGAAAAATATTTTGTACTAGCTTTTACTGGCTGTTTGCTTTATCCGGCTTTTAGGATTATTTCTTATTTCATTGTTTGTCAAAAAAATTTTGTTTGTTTGAGTGGGTCCCAGGGAAGTTGAAATTCACGATTAGACTCGGTAGCTGGCGCTGTTAAAGTGTTCTAGAAGTCTTATTCTAATCTAATTTAGGGTACACGTGAAGCCCCGGCTCCGGCCATAAGACCCGGTGATGGAACACTGTGTCTTATTCGGATCGAGTCCGACATACCACCTTGTTGTTTGGCCCCGCTGAGGTGATGACCCGTGCGGGTTACATAATATTTTTTTTTTTTAATGAAGAATCCTAGTAACGTGGGTCACACATTACTAGTATTCTTGTTAACCCCTCCAGCTAAGCTAAATATTTATTAGATAGGAGCGAAAACCCACCAATCACCTTCGGTTTATAGACGAAAATGATGAGCACAGCCGAGGATGAACCTCAACGAATTGACATAGACATATTTTACATTGCTGCCGAAAATTCCCGAGGATGCCCCGCGGCCCCGTTTAGAGGTGACACACAGGTCGAACTATTATTACATGCCAGCGTAAGATTGCAATTTAAGGCTTAAGGCTTTGGAGGTACTTGCAACGCCTGGTAAGTATATCTGTGTCACTGTGAAGAGTCACTGTGAAGGGTGTTCTGTTTGGATTCCCTGTGTATGGCAATGTCCGTGAAGGTGTTTTTTTCTCCGGGTCCCGAGATCTTCATCACATCTTAACAAAATCGGTTCATATTTGATGGAGACCTGAGGTAACATACACAAAAAAAGTACCTACATGAGCGTCAAATTCCCTTTTTTAAATTGTGTAAAAATCGATGCGTGATGCAATCAAAATGTTTTTTTTGTTCTTTTTTTTTCAGTTTCTTACAAACTTTCATCCTCTATTTTAACCTTTTAATGGATAATTTTCTGAAAAACGTGACACAGTAAACTCTTCTTTTTACCCATTAGCTCATATATACATTTTTACATTTCTAACTTCAAAAATGGCAAAATTTCATCTCTTATTTTGCCCCTTTAAGGGATGAATTTTTAACAATTATAAATATAACAAATTCCTTTCTTATAAAATGCCTACATCATGTAAGAAATACGTCCTCCAAATTATTATTACCCGAATACCTAAATAATAGTTATTTATTGTAACGAAAAATTGAAGATAATAAAATAATATAAAAATCTCAAACACTTTTTTCATTGATTATAACGCCATCTATTATGGCATGGTACCTTACCTGTATTTATAATTTTTTACTATTGCAGTTGTGTTTTAAATATCAAATTATTTTTATGCTAGAAAACAATAAGTAAAGTCATTATTTTTTAATATCTTTTTTACAAAATTCTGAAATGTACAGAGTCATGAAATTATACTTGTCTATATAGTAGTATAGTTTCTTATAATGCAATCTATTATGAGTCTTATATTTTAACGCCCATATATCTCACTTGTCGCATGATTGACGTCTTGACTTTTATTGTCAACTTGAACCAAGCTAACTTAGCCATCCCTTTTCAACCCCTTGGGGATGGAAATTTTTTAAATTCTTTCTTATCGGATGTCTACGTCATACAAAGAACACACCCTCCAAGTTTCAGGTCTCTACGATCAGCGGTTTAGGCTGTGCGTTGATCCGTCAGTCAGTTAGTCATTCAGGACAAATATTTTATATGTATAGATGTGTTGTAGTTTAAAAAACTCTTCATCTTACTTTTTATTTCATTTGTCGTTAACTTTTATGCCTACTGAGTCATTTTTATTTGTACACAATAAGTGAATGACCGATTGCAACATATTTAGGCGCTCTGATCCTTATTCATTATCTAAAGACAATCTTTGCTGACTTGATTTCACAACTCATGCAATATATAGCCCAGTCAAGGCGAGTTGCAGGTGCCAAGGCCATATAACGGTAATTCTACGGAGTTACGGTCTGACTGAGTCAGTTAATCCATGACGTTCAACGATCCTTTGGATAAGGTACGTAATATTTGTATACTGTTTGGTTACGCAACTGTAAAAGCTGACAAGACAAAATTAAATCGTTAGTTATATAAAACCTGTGCTATTTTCCTTCGGATACCTAGTTTGTTATTTTAAAGCATGACGCTTCCAAAATGTAATGCTCGCGTTGTATAAGAAATTCTTGTGCAACCTTTATGTTTCAAGATCCACCCTTATGCTTTGGCTATCATTTAAAGATAGACTTTAATAACTTTGGGTATTAATAATCATTGTAACTTGGCTTCTAAAGGCTTTAATTTTTATGTGAAATGTAAAAATTATGAATGAAAATAATAGATATTTATAAAAAAAAAATTGTTACGCAGAGTATACAAAAATATGAAGTACAAATTTATGCATACAATATTAGAGTTACAAAAATGTAAAAAAAAATTAAGTCACTTATATTTTACATTTCAATTTAATCTTGGCTCAATTGAACATATGATGCAGCAATGATCATAAATGAATTCTGGCTGTAGGTAGGTAGTTTAAGTGACAGGGGCGTAAATAAGGTTATAACCTTTGGAGAAATGCTGACGGTATTCCTAGAGAAATTTTATTTACCAACTTGGCTACATCTATCGTTCCCTTTTCTTGCAAACAAAATAAGTAGTATTTCTGCAACGACATAAATAATCTGCTAAATGTCTTTAGAAGTTAAATCGATATACCTACCTATCTTTTTTAACGTGATATACATTCCATATCCATGAGCCACGTTTGGGGTGACTATGGACAATAATAAATACGTTAAACTAAAACAAATATGGAAAAAAAGAAAAATATTTATTTAGTTTCCACACAAGGTATTACATTCCTATAATCATAAATACTTACTAAGAATATTTTATAAGAAAGTGGTAAGCTAGAGACTATGCACATTGATTGCGATGAATAACTATTTGGGAAGGTAATTAGAGAATCATCTGAATAAATCACTTCGTATTTGCCAATCTGTAATACTTTTAAAATAGTGAAATTTTTTATTTCTATTGTGAAATTTTCTATAAGTATTATATGGAATATTATACCATAGCAATCAAAGTAATTTTAAAATCAATAATAGAAAATAGAGTTATATAGGTTACACATTAAAACTAATAAAAAAAGAAAAAGAACTATATATATGGGCTATTTACATGCATGCGTCATAAAATTCCTCCACATCGTCGCCTACTGGCAGTGTTCCCAGAAGGCTGGCAGCATTGCCACGTTGAATGGCAATGCTAATTCTCTGTGCAAGAAAAAGGCCCGCCTTCTGGTCACGAGAAGTGTCGATCAGTCGCTTAGCTAATTCCTTATAAACGGAACGAGCACTCGGACCCCATGACCCAAGCGTTTCGACCCCAAACGGCTCAAAAACATAGTTACCAACTAAATTATTGTATTTACGCCGTTTGAGGCTTTCTTCTGATGCAGCAGCAGCGCCAGCACAACCAGCTGTACTTAGAAGATGTGATGGCGCGAGGGTGTCAACGCAGGTTGCGTCCCACACCAAAGGCCTACCCATCTTCCATGGCAGTAACGACATACCATCTGGTCTCTTCCCATCGTCTCGTACCAGACCACTAGGTTTACGTACGGCTGGCACGCCGGCGGTGACAAGAGCACGACGGATTATGTCATTAAGATTGGCATGTCGAGATATACGGCCTGCGCTTCTGCTACAAGAAAGGCCATGGTGTCCGAGACTGTCGACAGCTTCTCCACAGTGACAAAGATGCGGAGAAACACAAGGAGCTCCTAAACGAAGGCAAGTGGCAAGGCGGAATGTGTTATCGTCCAACAAGGTTCCTATGTTGGGCGATGGAAGTGCCTGAATCCCATTCTCCCACAGCCAACAAACGAGCGCGCTCTGCAACATTGGATGCGGTGTCAATTAAATAATTCCTTCTTAAGGTGCATAACGGCGCGTCCCATTGCCTCTGAGAGAATGGATTAACAGGTAAAAGAGTATTGGGACAAGCTATCTGCAAAGCATTTATGGCATCGGTCTTGCAGGACACTTCAGAATTAACCAGTGTGTTTGTTAGAATTTTCCTGGTTAACTCTTCTGTGCCATGGACCGAAGACAAAAATGCTGGAAGGCTGACATCTGAAATTTTGCGAACGCCAAGACCACCCAAACAAGCTGGTAAGGATGCTTGGAGTCAGCCTCGGTCGTTCAAAGCCACATTTAAAATTTTGCTAAGGGTGTTTTGAATAATTTTGTCAATTTTTTCTAAAAGTGTTAAATGTTTCCAAAGTTGCGATGATCGAAGGGCATGAGTAAATTTTGGTACGAAAAGACAAAAACGGAGTATAGTAAAAGCCGAATGGACATTAATTTTAAGTAAACGATCCGAAAAATCACCAAAATTTTTAATTTTGTCTTCCATGAAAGATTGTAAACCATCTTCCAAGACCGGGGACCCAAGAAGGCGGAGAGACGTTTTTTCTAAAACTTTAAAGTTAGGTGCCAATGAATTGAATTTCTGTACAGTCGAGGGTCTGTCTGTTTTGTCACAAATAAAAATTTCGCATTTGTCAGAATTTAGTTCTAAGCCTATGGATTTAAATTTATTTTTTATGAAAGTTAAATCTTGTAAAACTGTCTCTACTTCCGTCAACCTTCAAGATTACCTCCCCTTTGTTACTGCCAAGGTACGTGGAAAGGGCGTGTATGGCAGCCTCACAACCACCTTTTGAACCAAAGCCAAGATGCACTGGCTGGAATTTTGCTGCAAGTTCAGCGCTGTAATATTTGCAGCAAATTTTGGCCACCATACGCCGCCAGGTACACCCTACAGCAATCGGACGAATGCCACCATCGTTTTTACGTAGAGCACATAAGTTGGCTCCATATAAGACGTCAATGATGCCATCATCCACATTGCCGGAGAGCATAAGATTTACTAAAGCCGTCAGCTCCTTCAAGAGAGCATCACCAGCCTCCCCGGCGCTTGAACTCACTAAATCTTTAAGATGTTGCGGTGTCAAGCCGTCGAGGCCGCCGGCAGATCCACTCTGAAAGGAACAGACGGCTGTAAACACGTCCTTGGTAGTAATATTTAGATATTCAGTATCGGTGGTAGGTGCGTCAGGGAAAGAGAGGTCATCCTGAGGCGTGGGATGTTTACTCTTCAAACCCGAGATTGTATCGGGCGAGTAAGGTGCTACCACATCGCTGCTAAAAAGCAACCTAGCTGCCCCTCTTATGTCACCTTCCCTCAGTTTTGTTTCCACGAAAGTAAAATTGTTGCTTTTATAATTACAAGAAAATGATAATTTTGGATCGAAATAAGTCGTAGTATTAAGGCAATTCTCTTTAATTTGGGTTGTCAAAGATTTTTGGGTACTATTATGTTTTTTTATGTATAAAACCCCATAAGGGAAGGTAAGCAAATGTTCCCAGGCCGATATCGAATTCTCCCGGACAACAAGACCTACACAATGGGCTAAATGATGAGCAACAGTAGGCCTTGCATCTCGGGGAACTCTTTTAAGAATAGGAACGGAATTTTTTAAATGTGTGAACTTTTGCCAAAAGGGGATTTGGGATGTGTTTGGTGAAATTTCACTAACTGATGGAGGAACAGTGGGACATGAAAGTACATTTTGGGACCTGTGAATTTTTCCGAAATGCACTTTCAAGCCTCGCTCACCTTTGAAAAAACGGTCCTGAGGACAAAGAGGACATCGCACGAGGTTGCTTATTGACACAGCGGGTTGACCTGAACACACTGCCACATTGCCACTGTTGTTGGCGCTCATAAACATTAAAATAGAATTATTTACAGAAAATAGGAAAACAGTCTAAAACAATACAAAACACATTAAAGTCAACATTGACAGGCGCCTGCGTAGTCCTGTCGGCTTTCCTTAGCAACGGATGGTATGAGGGCGATAAAAATTAAAACGGGATAATATGCGCCTAGAATTGCTTCATGAACCACTATACTTTGAGCCTTCGCGTTCATCAACACTGGTGTTATTCTTGCCACCATTTTCAGCACACTGCGAATTCTAGTAATGGTTTCTGTCCATGTAACCACAGCTTGAGCAACTTCTTTCGGAATTTTATTATATCAATATAATATCACAGACTCAGACTTCTATTTCAGAGTGTTTTAGAAAACATCGTAGGGTTTAGTAGATTTTCATAATAATATTATTTTTGACAAAGAAATCTATTGTTGCGGTGACATTCTAGTAGTCTATTCTAGTAAAAGTTATATAGGTACATACAAATCTTGATAGATTTTGTCCCTTAAGTTTTATTTAAATAAAATAGTTAACCACCTTAGAGCATAAAACCTCCCAATTAAATTGAAGAGTTCATTTAAAAAATACCATACCATATATAGGCAAGAAACAAGTTAAACTTGTTTCATTATGTAACGAGGTTAGGGTCAATGGCAGGCAACTATAAAAATTATCATAAGTTTATCGTATGGTACGGCGTTCATTGTAACTTTGAATGTTTTTAGGTCTATGATCATACTCAATGTTATTTTTTTTTACTAAAATTTAATTATCAAATCACTTGGTAATTTTCAAGAGTTAGGAATACGATCACCACTTAAATACCTAAATAACGCCACTAGAAACTAAATAAACAGCCTTAAGCATTATATTTTCATGTCATGTCTTCTATTTATGTAATTAATACGCGAAGAGAATTCTTCGTATCCCTTTTTAGGCACGAAGGATTGTGAAATTTCGAATTTATATTATAAAAAAAGTGGCGAAAGCGAAATTTTTAAAATGTAAATGTTATAAATTCAAAAATTATACGAAAACGGTTATAAAAGCCACAGGAATCTAGAATATAATTATGTAGACCTGTGATGGTACGGCAACTATACAGTGACAGTTCAATCTATACTGGAAGTGAATAGCCCAATTTATGCCAGCCATGCAGCCCAATATATTTACAAATAGTGTTAAAATTTAATTAATTATAGCCGAAGCTTAACCACCAGGCGATATCTAATAGGTATTAAACGTCTATTTGGCAGGTATACCTAAATAAACCTCAGAGCGAAGACTGAAGCATGCGTTTTCGCACTGATGTTGCTACGAACACGTGAATTTATAAGAAATATTGACAGCAATCGCGATAATTTTTACCTTAATCGCCAAACCAAATAGCTTTTTCGCATTTTCTTTATACTATTGCTCAGTCAAAACGAGTTAAATCAATCTAGCAGTAGAGATAATACTATTCAGTTGTATTTTGTTCACTTGCAGTTTTATTGGAAATACTTGGTAGTAAGTACTTTATGTTTACCGAACTAGTTAACTACAAGAGTGAATCCGTTTGACTTCATCCGGCATAGTTCACTACAACATTTTAACTTCTAATGATTGCCTCGGCAACAAACGATACTCAAAGGTTTTCAATAAGTTACGAGAGAGTAAAGTACTAAGTTATCCAGAAGTTTGCAGCGGTCTATAAGTTCTACAGAGCTAATAAAGTAGTATGACGATATTAAAGGCTATTGAGGAATAAATTATGTTACTTTTTATTACCATTTTTTACTTATTTTGTATTATCACTACATTATTATAAAACAAAGTCCCCCGCCGCGTCTGTCTGTCTGTCTCTCAGTCTGTTTGCGAAAACTCAAAAAACTACTGAACGGATTCTCATGCGGTTTTCACCAATAGATAGAGCGACTTATGAGGAAGGTTTAGGTATATAATTTGTTACGGTTTTGTGTAAATTGGTTGAAATATGATGATGGTTGAAGATGACTCTACCCTTGCAAAGCCGGGGCCGGTTGCTAGGGTATAATATTTTAATTAGTGAAGAGATTTCTTAGCAGGCTTTTTAGTAACTTTAGCCCACTTAGAAATTTGGGATGGTTAATGTTTGTATGTAGAAGAATTGCAGAAAGCTAAAATTTTTGATCACTGTAGTCTAAATTTAAAAAATATGAAAAAGACTACAAGAATGTATGCGCAATAGGTGTCCAGTATTTATGTTGACTTCTCATAGTACGAAAAGTCTATAAATACAATGACAGTTCAATTAATACTCGTTAATGATGTACCACAAAACAGTTATAACTTATTGAATTATGGTCGACTTTCGACCACCAGGTGATTTTTAGTGTGGTTTAATGTTAGTATCAATATATGTATATCAATACATTGTATGTACCGCATATATATGTACATATATATCTAAAAGATATACCATGCTAAATATTTAATATTCAACGTTGGTTTAATTAAAAAAAAATGTTTCGTACAATGAATTTAATCTCAAATTATTTGATTTTACTATTTGCGTCTCGACTTCTCAAAAGCATATAAGTAATTAAGAGAAACGTTGCTTATTTCTCTTAAAAGATATGGAGAATTTGATATCTACAGTACAAATGATACGAACCACGAGATAATACTAAACAAGGCAAAACCAAATAATTCATTGACTCGAATAAAGAGACTGCGAAGAATAGGGTTTTGTCTCCTATCAATCCGAGAACAAACACCGAGAATAATGGCCTCTTCAAACAATTCCAAAGATTTAACGACGACTCAAATATCGACACTTGAAAGTATTCAGAAGGATAAGACAAAGTCCTGGAATCAAAGAAGAAATTAAATACTCGGCTCAATGGATCCAATTTGGATTAAAACCAAACATGAGAAGCAAGCCAAAAACGTACAAATAAATTGTTCTTAATCTCAATAAGTATAATATCTTTAACAAATTGAAATTAGTTAAGTAAATGCTCAAGCATTATCAAAATCTCGAGTCGAGTTGGACTAAAATTTGGTTGGATAATTTCCTTAAAAGCGAATGGCAACAAAGCGGGTCGTATGTAGGGGTCTGCTCCCATTGTGTGATTTTCATACATTACATTAACATGTTTGCAGAAGTAAAGAACCGGATATTCAGAAATGTATTTTTATCTGTCTATGTGTTACCTACGCGAGGTAGTATAAGTAAAGGCATAGCGATAATTCTCACTTGACCTAGAATACTAGCTCAGCTGTAATTACGTGTCAAATATGGTGGCATTTCGTATTTTTTTTCTACTGCGGCTTATTTTTTCAATAGAGTATCAATCAACACCAAATAAATCGCGATAGTATCCGTCAAAAATAGTTTTAATTTAAAGAGTAGCAATCATCAGTCGGCATCAACATCAGTGTATTCCCGAAAATTTCTACATATTATATGAAATAATTATAACTTTGATTGTATATAGTTGAAATCTGTATAATCTATACATTGAAACTATTTCAAAGTACTTTAATGGCGTGGTTGGAACAATAGCTCAGTAGTTGGTTTACCAGCAATATTTTTACTCGGATAAAACTAACGTTTTACTAAGAGGCAAGCCGAGGATTACTCGTGTTATGAATGGGTGAATAAATGCACTAAATGGTCCCTAGTGAGAGTACCTGGGATTCCTGGGACAACTTAAGGAAATTAAATACAGCGAACGGTAACACTAAGGAAAAATAGAATAGTACCCTCTTATACCGCAGGAAATGCACCCGGCAGCTAAAAGTGCTGACTGACTTTTAGTCTCACTAATGTTTAGAAGATAAGCCTCGCCATGGTAATATGCATTACAGCAAAGTCAGAACTTGACCGCTTTAGGCCTGAAATGTCTAGTACTGTTAATAAATCTTGACATTTAAGTAAATATTATTAATTTTGATTTATATTAAACGAACTTTCCAACTAGATAAATTTATTTATAGCCTAGCTTCAAAGCATTTGGACTGGTCGGCAAAGTTGGAGAGTATTTTATATTAAAATTCTTCTCGTGCCTTTAGATTTATTACTTTCTAAATTGGACCAAAACTGACTGTCAGTAAGATAACCAAAGAGTAAGACGCCTTTAGCATTAGTGTCAGTAATAAATACAAGACCGGGAACAAAGTTTGCGGTGTTTTTGTATCAATTAAAATTAACAAAGAAAATTTGTTGAATATCCACGTAGCCATTAATCAGTATCTTTAATTATTCAAGTCTGATGAATTTAATCTACGGACGAACAATTACAGCAAGACAAATGGTCTGTTTGCAAAAACGAACGATATCCAAAATACGTCGACACTGACCCTTTTCATAAATAAATCAAGCCTTCATTTTTTTCTTTCACAATCGATTGTCTTAGGTACACCTCAATGTGATATTGATGTTATAAAACAAAATTGTTGGAGGTTATAACTCACTTTTTTTAATGCTAAACTTTACACTTATGTTTGTCTGAATCTCAGATTCTTTCTTCTCCTCAGAATGTTTTTTTTTCCTAATATTAATTACTGTTTTTACCCTTTGATATAAATTTAGTAAAATATAAATAACTTGTAACAACAACTTGACACATCTTACACACGGCCGTCTGATCCCAAAATAGGCCTGCTACTATGGTAAACAGACTGCCGATAAACATACTTATATATTTCTAAATACATACATATTATAGATACAGTGTTAATAACACATTTAAATCTGAAAACCTTGCAGTTTAAACATATTTAGATTTATATTTAACTAGCAACCCGCCCCGGTTTCGCACGGGTAGCAGAGACATCATATTCTACCAATTTACACAAAACCTTAACTGGCGGAGATTACAGAAAGAACTGGTGGCAGATGTAAAAAATCTTACATACATAATATGCAATGTATTACAATCCAATATTAATTATTACTAGGAACCCGCCCCGGCTTCGCACGGGTACAAATTATACACCAAAACCTTCCTCATGAATCACTCTGTCTATTAGTGAAAACCGCATGAAAATCCGTTCAGTAATTTTTCAGTTTATCGCGAGCAGACAGGCAGATAGACGCGGCGGGGGACTTTGTTTTATAATATGTAGTGATGTAGTGAAAATTATGTATGTATTTGGAAATATATAAGTATGTTTATCAGTAGTCTGGTTACCATAGTACAGGCTCTGCTTAATTTGGGATCAGACGGCCGTGTGTGAGATGTATCAAGTTATTTTAATTATTATTTTATAACAATATTTTCACTTAGGTAAACACGTTCTTGCTTTTTAAATATGTTCCAATAATATTGAAATGTCTGTGTTGCGGCTTCGCTTCACCTTCAATGCGGGGCGCGGGGGCGCTCGTCCCCATTCACCGGTCGCCGATCCAATCAATCGTTCCTCACTTGTCATCTCGGGTCGTGTGCGCGATACACATTAATTATTGTATCTAGTAATTTATTATACAATTGTTACCAATCCTATACTTTCGTTATTTCAACACCCCTTGAACCAGCTATCGAATCCAACAATGGTCCTTCAACCGTGAAATACTTAAAAAATAACGAAGAGGAAGATACCTAATTATCGGCGCACGCGCATACCTAAGTGAACAAGTCATACAAAGGATACCTGTGGAGAAAGGCATATTTTCTACATCGAGGATACCTTTTCATCAATCGGATATTCAAGAGAAACGACGCAGATCATTCCATATTGACGATCATCAATTTCAAGAACATCACATAACGTCAACACATGTGCTAACCACGACGTCGATGGTTTTTAATCAACGCACAATAATAAGCATTCAAGACACTAGTGGAAACAAATTTACAACATATTTTAACAGGATTGGCTTACAGATACAAAAATATAACAAAGTAACAGTGAAGTGAACTTTGCCCTTTGTGAGCACCACGGATCGGAACAAAAAATAATAATCGAGTTAGTTCGTTCCTTTATATTTCCTAACTTTTCCTTCTAACTTCTTTAATTATCTATTGTAAAGTGCACTATTTGTACGGCAGATTGACTTCTCTTCATATTTTAGTGCTAATCGTAGTTTTCAATCAATAAATCATCATATCACATAGAATCATATTATTCACGCATGCTTATGAAAGTGAATGTTTATAATAGCTGACAACCACATCACATCTATATCAACGCTATACCTATCTAGGTATTATCTTGTTATTGTATTGCTACTGCGTGCCGGCTGTTTAGAGTAACCTATCTAGCTAAATCTACCTACCGCTTGCAGTCTGCGCTGTCATAGTTAATATTATATGCACGTTTCATTATTTTCTTTCAGTAGGTAACTCGTTATTATTACATATTATTAATTAATAATGGCTGAAGCTCGTATTAAGGAAATAATTAAATTACGCGGGAATGTTAAAGGCAAACTTACGCTGTTTAGCAGTTATATAAAAACAATAGATATTAGTCAGCCGTTAACAGACTTACAGTTAACGGAAATAGAATTACGTTTGTCAAAATTAGAGCTTACATATACCGAATTTGATAAATTACAGACGGAGTTCGAGATATTGTCTGAGGGAGATGAGAAGTTCGACGAGCGTATACAGTTCGAAAATAAATATTATTCGCTTGTGGCTCAAGCCACATCGCTGATGAATGCAGAGCGCCAGAAACGTGATCACCTCCGACATAGATACGACTCATCATCTACCGAGTCCGTACCACGTATCTATCATTCACAATAGTAAAAGTCTTAGCAATATTAATAAATTCCATTATTTACGCGCTGCTCTTAAAGGCACTGCGTCTTCGATTGTTCAGAACATTGAATTCACTTCAGATAATTACCAAATAGCTTGGAATTTATTAACTAATCGTTACGACAACGAACGTCTTTTAGTTAACAATCATGTCAATGCGTTATTTAATTTGCAGCAAGCACAAAAAGAATCAAGTCAGTTTTTAAGAAACATGATTGATGTCACTAATAAGAACTTGCGTGCACTTGCCAGTCTCGGTCAACCAACTGACCACTGGGATACGCTAATAATTCACATCATGTCCAAAAAATTAGATGACACTTCTTTTAGGCAGTGGGAGGAATTTCGTAATACAATTACAGGCTATCCTACTCTAGAACAATTCATAAATTTTTTAACAAACAGATTTGATTTATTAGACACTATACAACAAGTAATGACATATAAACAGAACACTCAGCAAAAACAGAATTCATTTAACTCACAACACATACAAAAAACAGATACAAAACAAAACAATATTATTACTACATGTCCTATGTGCAAAAAGAGTCATTTCTTATTTAGTTGTCAGGAATTTAGAAACCTTGACGTTAATAGCCGTTTACAGAAAATAAATAATTTTAAGGTCTGTAAAAATTGTTTACGACCGGGCCATACAGATAAACAGTGTAAATTGTCACACTGCAAGTATTGTAAGCTTAAACACAATACACTTTTACACACAAACATACAGAATCAGACAGAATCACCAGTAACACTCACTTCATCTACAAATACCTATACACAAAATACTAAAACCTCTTCCGTACTGCTTTCCACAGCGTTGGTGAAGGTGATGGATTCTATGGGGAGACTTCGCACAGCTCGCATCTTACTAGACAACGGCAGCACTTCTCACTACATCACGCAGCACCTCTGTGAGAAACTAGGTCTGATGAAACATGATACGAGCTCCACTATTGTTGGTATCAACAATCAATGTTCCTATAGTGCAGAGTCTTGTGACATAACTATCCAGTCAATTTCGGGTGGTTATCAAGTCAATTTAAAATGTTTTGTTTTACCAGAAATCACTAAATTATTACCACATTATTACGTAGATATCAGAGAGTTGCCTCTTCCTTCGGGCATTCAACTAGCAGATCCCTCTTTCAATATTCCCTCGACTGTAGACATACTGCTCGGGGCAGAAATATTTTGGGAAGTTATTTCTAACAATTTCATAGATTTAGGTAAGCAGCGTCCTAAGTTGCAAATGACTAAATTAGGTTGGTTAGTATCAGGCGTTATACATACACACACAAAACATAACACCACAAATAATCATACAGAACATTCTTCTTCTTGTCACTTTCTTCAAAATGACGAGTCAATACTTAATCGGTTCTGGGAGCTGGAGGCGGTATCGTCTGAGCAATGTTTATCACAGGAGGAACGAGCTTGTGAGCGAAGCTTCGCGGAGACCACAGCACGAGACAGCGACGGCAGGTTTGTAGTCACAATACCGTTAAAAGACTCACCTAAAGTACTCGGGGACTCCTACGCAGCGGCGAAGCGTCGTCTTCTTTCCTTGGAGCGCAGATTTCAGCGTGATTCAGTTTTAAAAGAAAGGTATTTACAGTTTATGTCAGAATATCTAGCCTTAGGGCATATGTCAGAAAATAAACAGATTATGTCAGACATAAATGTTAATAATTACCTGCCTCATCACGGGGTGATTCGGGAGTCGAGTACGACTACCAAATTACGAGTTGTCTTCGACGCGTCAGCAGTCACAACTACAGGTAAGTCTTATAACAACATACAGATGGTAGGACCGATTGCACAGGACGATCTCCTATCTATATTACTCAGATTCAGACAACATAAATATGTAATCTCAGGCGATATAGAGAAGATGTACCGGGTCATTCTCGTTACACCTTCTCAACGCCACCTACAACAGATTTTATTTAGATTTAATTCTACAGAACCAATCAAATCGTACACACTTAACACAGTAACGTATGGCACGTCATCAGCACCATATCTAGCGACAAAATGTTTAGTTTCATTAGCAGATACATGTACTGATATTGAAGCAAAAAATACGATTCGTAGAGATTTTTATGTTGATAACTACCTCAGTGGGGGCGACTCTGTCGCTCATGTGGTCGAATTAACCAAAAATGTGACAAAAATCATGAATACAGCTAAATTTAATTTAAGAAAATGGCAAACAAATAATCAGACTATATTACATTCTATTACACAAAACACAAATCAACAACAATCAGAAAAAATCTTAGACTTAAATGACTCACTTCCCGATAAAACTTTAGGGTTAAATTGGGATTGTAACTCAGACAATCTTTTCTTTTCTATAAACATTCAGACTAATAAAAAGAAAATATCAAAGCTGTTATTTTATCTTTCATCAGTCAAGTCTTCGACCCTCTAGGTTTATTAGGGCCGTGTACAGTCGAGGCGAAAATCCTTATGCAAAAATTGTGGCTCGATAAATGCAACTGGGATGACGAGGTCTCTTATGATATCAGAAATGAATTTCTAAATTTTATTAATTCACTTTATACTTTAAACTCACTTCGCATACCACGTTGGGTTTGTCTCGATGCATCAGTCACGTACGAACTGCACACATTTACAGATGCCTCGGAACGTGCATACGGAGCATGTTTGTACGTTAGATCAGTCGATGAGCAAGGTAGAGTTCGTGTTCGTCTTCTTGCTTCAAAAAATAAAGTAGCACCTTTAAAACCTGTCACTATCCCCAGACTGGAGTTACGCGGCGCATTACTCGGTACAAGGTTTTGCACTAAAATTCTACAATCACTAACAAAAACTTTTAATAATTGTTATTATTGGACAGACTCGATGATAGTCCTTGGTTGGCTAAATACATCACCTAGTCACCTAAAGACTTTCGTCCGAAATAGAATCGGTGAAATTCAAAATACTACATCTGCTAACAGTTGGAGCTACGTACCATCTAAATTAAATCCCGCAGACCTGGTCTCTCGTGGAGTAAAGGCCGATCACCTCATCGATTCTTCTTTGTGGTGGACAGGTCCTAGCTTCCTTCATCATACAAACATAAACGTCCCACAAATACCAGTAAAACAGAAAAACATAGCACTTCCAGAAATTTCACTTCATACCAAACAAACAAACACAAGTAACGAAAATATTATGTTACACTTAATATACAAAAAATCAAACTATACAAAATTAATTAGAACAGTAGCTTATATATACAGATTCATCAAAAACTGCAGACATACTACTAATAAAACTGTAAGTATTCTGTCATTATCAGAACTTAACGTTGCACAGTCAGTCGTATTACGCACCACACAACAGGAGACGTTTGCAGACGAAATTCAATCACTATTATTAAATAAATCATTACCAAAGAAAAACAGATTAATTTCATTATCTCCGTTCATTGACAGTAATGGCTTATTACGCGTTGGTGGACGCCTTAACAACTCACACTACACCTATGATGTCAAACATCCTATTCTTTTATGCTCCAAACATCACCTCACGAAAATCATTTTTCACAAATTTCACACAGATTCCTTTCATGCAGGGCCTAACATGCTACTATCTCACGTCAGACAAACATACTGGCCATTGGGGGGGAGGAGCCTCGCCAGGCGTACTGTTCATGGCTGCGTACGTTGCTCTAGGTTTAAACCAAAACCTATTCAACCTATAATGAGTGACTTACCGCGAGATAGAACGCACCTTGTATTTCCTTTCCTACATACGGGTATCGACTATGCTGGGCCAGTGCTGATTGCCGATCGAAAGGGTAGGGGCTGTAGGCTTATGAAATCATATATATGTATTTTCGTGTGTTTCGCAGTCAAAGCTTTACATCTGGAGCTCGTCACAGATCTTTCAAAAGAATCTTTTTTAGCCGCTCTTCATCGTTTTATGAGTCGTCGTGGTAAACCTCAAACCATCTCCTCAGACAATGGAACGACTTTTGTTGGTGCAAGTAACGATATTTATAACTTTTTTAAAACTTATTCAGATGATATACAGACAGAAGCTACAAATAAAGGTATTGATTTTAAATTTATTCCTCCCTACTCTCCACACTTCGGTGGATTGTGGGAGTCAGCTGTTAAGTCAGTGAAACATCATCTCAGACGCATTCTTTCTTTAACTCATCTAACATTTGAAGAGATGTCAACCTGCTTAGTACAGATAGAGGCCATTCTTAACTCCCGACCCTTGATGCCTTTATCACCAGATCCTTCAGACTTTTCCTGCCTCACACCAGCCCATTTCCTCATAGGACGAACGTTTCTAACTGTTCCTCAGCCGCCACTAGGCGATCGAAACATTAACCAACTAGAACGCTACGAGAGAATTGAGAAGCTCAAACAGCATTTTTGGCAAGGTTTCTCGCATGAATATGTGACTATGCTACAACAGAAGGTCAAGTGGCAGACTTCCAGCGAGGACCTAAAGCTGGGTTCTATAGTTCTCATCAGGGACAAGAATCAACCACCGCTCTTGTGGCTTTTGGGCAGGATAGTAAAACTTCATCCCGGACCAGACAATCTGAACAGGGTCGCTGATATTCTAACCAAGAAAGGGATTATTCAGAGAGCATATAACAACATATGCCCTCTTCCGTCCACCTTTTGAAGAATTTTATTCTTCAACCTCCGGGAGTATGTTGCGGCTTCGCTTCACCTTCAATGCGGGGCGCGGGGGCGCTCGTCCCCATTCACCGGTCGCCGATTCAATCAATCGTTCCTCACTTGTCATCTCGGGTCGTGTGCGCGATACACATTAATTATTGTATCTAGTAATTTATTATACAATTGTTACCAATCCTATACTTTCGTTATTTCAACACCCCTTGAACCAGCTATCGAATCCAACAGTCTGTTATTTGAAAATCTTGCCTTGTCCAAGACCTATTACGTCTACGATATGCATGAATGATTATAAGGTTATCAAATATGAACTATGCAAGCAAATATGAAGTTGCACCCAACCGCATGATAACTTGGACAGCAAAATTCAAATATATATCAGATTATTACAAGGGCCTTTAAAGTGGTCTTGGCTGTAATTCTCAATCATGAGCGTAACAATGGCAAAAACTAAAATGTATATTACTACCTGTGCCCGCGACGTCGTCCGCGTGGAATAGTGTATTTATATCGAATCAACGGCCTAAAAAATAAGTTTCAAGCTTCTAGCTCTAAATATGATGATACTTCCATTTAACTTTTCATCCCCACCTTTCAACCCCTTACACTCCTTTTTTCACATTAAAAAGTAGCCTATGTCCTTTCTCAGGCTCTAGACTATGTGTGTACCAAATTTCATTTAAATTGGTTCAGTCAGACAGACAGACAGAGTTACTTTCGCATTTATAATATTAGTAAGGAAGTCAGGATTGTACATTTTAATATTTGTCTCAGCCAACTTATTAAAAAGTTCAATTTACCACTATAAGATATAAGCAATTTCCGCACAAATTACTGAATATGTATGTTTGTAATATGATATTTAGAAAGTGTTTTGGAGCCAAGAAATTTAAGCCAAGCTCAAGTACGATAATATTATACAAATGACGCTAAAAAAGGCACAGTTGAAATTGTTGTTGCATTTTGAACGAAAAAAGTTTCCAGCATTATAGTAACGTGAAACGTGCCAAGGACATTTTGGCAAAGTTTCAAAGCAATGTAAGTGTTGAAATTATACCCAAGACCTATTAAATATTTTTGGTAAATGTACGGTAATGTCCAAGCAAAGTTTAACTAATTTAGATCCGACCTTCAACAAAAATCTGAATTCGATTTAAAAAGTTGAAAATCCACTGCCCTCTTTAGCAACGTTTTATATTAATCCACTGCCCTCTTTAGCAAAGTTTTATATTATAAGTTTTTCTATAAAAAAAATGATTCCGTTACCGATGTATGTATGAACAAAAACGTGTTAAGTTAGGTACAGAAATTCATCCTCGTCGATACCATATCCGTATAATATACGGTAAAATAAAGTAGTAAGTAAGTAGTAGGTATTACGTGATTTTGCCAAACATTTCACTCCCAAAGTAATATGATGCGGCTTAAACGACTGAAACTTTCTCCTCAAGTTCACACGCCCATTATACATATAAAGCTGATGTAAAATCAATTTATATTATCACTAGATGCTGCCCGCGAGTTCGTTCGCGTGAAAATTTTGGTGAAAACAATCCCATGGAAACCGTACATTTTTTCGGGATATAAAGTAGTAGTAGTAGTAATAATATATTTTATTATTTAACAATTAGATTTAAAATACAAGTATTACATAAATTACGTCTTCTACCTGTTTAAGAATTACATTGTTGAGAGAGTGCAAACTATTGCATCTCAGATGATGTTCGCGGCAAATACGTATATTCTCAGAACCTTAAATATTTGAATATGAAAAAAATAAATGAAAAATGTTTTATTTCAGTAACTTATTATACATTTATCAAAATTGCTGAGGCCTCCTTTTAAGTAAACAAAAACTTGTGTCAGGAGGCCCCGCTCTTCTATAATTATATTACATTTTTTTTTTTTTTTTTTTTTTTTTTTCTTTGTTACAATTAATAATATAGGTACCTATTAATAATATGGCTAACAATTTTTTTTAATGCCTTGTGTACGTCTGTAATTTTAGGTGTGTGTGTGTAGGTGTGTGTGTGTAGGTGTTGTGTGTAGGTGTGTGTGTGTAGGTGTTGTGTGTGGGCGTGTATGTGTAGTGTGGTGTAATGTAGGTGTTAAGCTCCTATTTAAACCTTATTGTGTTGTCTCACTTCTACAATGTAAAGAGATGACGCTAAATTTAGAACAAGTCTGGAAAGCTTATTATAAGAACTGGTTTTTACTATTGTTTTTACAATGGAATATATTTTGGTCGAAATATAAGGTTAACATCATATTTGATAATAAACATAAACTTAGTCCATACATTTGTAATCACTTTTTCAAAAACAAAGTTTTTTATTATATTGATATCCCAACGTATTTTAATAATATAAACAAACGACATATATTATCCAATTTACTAATCATATTATATACTTTCTCGTATATGTGACAGTAAAATCCCAAACACATTTAAAAATGAAATTTACAGTGTAGGAGTCACAAAGAGATAATAAAACAAAAAAAATTCAAAGGCCACATTATGCAAATTAATTTTGAAAACCTTTTAATGTTAGGAGTGTATTGCTATGACATTTTGATTAAGTATTTAATTCGATTATAATAATTGAGTTCAAAGATTTGTTTCATAAAACATTTTCAGACAATGTCAGTACATTAAGTTTATCTTTTATTAAAGTCTACTTTAACTGTAACTTGAAGATTACGAATTGCAAGAGGATCACTGTTGAGAGACCGTTTGTAAATGCATCTATAACTATCGGTTTCTTGCAGTTTCGCCCATGTTTATGGTCACTGCTCCGCTCTTAATGGTCATAGCGTGATGTTACGTAGACTGTAATAACCTTCCTCAAGAATTAAGCTATCAATTGCAAAAATACTTTTTCAAATCCGATTGGGCTAACTTTACAACAACCAAGGAGTTTTATTACTTTCATTTAAGGAGTATTTAATTGTCTATTAAAAACAGTTTATTTTACTAACCCAGCAAAGAAACCTGAAAATCTCGGAAGATATTAGTAGCTTCCGAGATTATTTTCAGGTATCTTTATGGATCCCGAATGCATTGCTCTCGAGTGTTTTAGTATATATCTATCCCGTCAAATGGACAGAAATGTATAGAATCTGCTAATCTTCAAATGTCTTCAATGTATTGAACTAGCAACCGGCCCCAGCTTCGCACGGGTAGCAGAGACATCTTTAACAATCATCATCATATTTCAACCAATTTATACAAAACCTTAACAAATTATATACTTAAACCTTCCTCATAAATCGCTCTATCTATTGGTGAAAACCGCATGAAAATCCGTTGAGTAGTTTTTGAGTTTATCGTGAACAGACAGACAGACACGGCTGGGGGCTTTGTTTTATAATATGTAGTGAAGAAGAAATCTATTAGGAGTCCGGCCGTTCTATCTAACCAATTAGCTTCATTTTTTTTTTATGAAATGTTTTGATGAACAGGTTTGTCACTAAGCATTGGCCATCACCTAACTTTCACCCTTATTCTTCTCACAGATATTTAAACGCGGTTTCCACCTGTATTGTTCTTATGTTTTCATACCTTTTTTTCTCTAAACCAAAACGAACCGCGTATGTACCTCAATCAGGCCCACAGGAGGCCTTAAATGAGGTACATACGCGACGTACATACGATTGAGGTATGCTTTGGTCGAAGAACACTCACCGGAACGAGGTCTTTCATGTCAGCACTAGCTGACTTAAATTCATTGAGTTGTAAGGAAGCTAGGTGTGAATATTCAAGTTGACTTTTAATGCAATGCAATTCTGTCTCTGTTATATTTCTCTTCTTTATCTAGCAACAACTTTATCCTAAAAAGCTAAAAAATTTACGTATTAATTAAACAGGCACTACTCCGGGTAAGCTTATTTCAAATAACTATTTTACACATTAAGACAGATACTTATCGTATAAGTACATACTAAATAGTCAAAAGTTACAAGGTCAAAATTTAAACATCACTTTTAAAATTAAAATTACCAGGCTATTTAATTTCATACTGTTTTTTATTCTAGTTACATATATGTGGATATTTTAGGAGGTTTGAAAAATATTTTCTACAATTGAAGTGTGTTAAAGAAAATAGTAATAGAGTAAAAGTGTTTGCTTCCTTTGTTAAGAAAGAATGAACACAATCTGCACTTGATCAAATTTCCAATGGGTCAGTACTTCCTTTGTCGCAATAGATTTCAACAAGTCACAGTGAAACGGAAATTTCCTTACCGTTTTCTACTGAATATATTTCATTTTTGCTTTTTCTGCTACATATTTCCGAAGAGGGAGATGATACACAATAACACAATACACTTTTGCACCGAAAGGTTTTCGTATGACAAAAAGTTATCACCACAAAAACTAGTTTATATGTATCTTTCCTTTTTTGACTTCATACAAATTTTACAAATTCTTGTTATACCAGTGATTGTTGCTATTATACCAATAAGGTGGTAAACAAAGTCATGGTCTGTTTGATGCAATTGCAACACCAGGATCACGCACGCGTTCTCGACTCTGTTAAACTTTAAACTTGTGGTTAAGGAAATACAGCTTCAACAATTTGAATTGAAGTTTCGAAATTAAAATATGAATGGTTTTTATTTTAAAAATATTCATCATTGATATTAAAAATATTAATAAGTTTGCCATTTCGTTAATTTCAGAGTATTGGATAATCAGTTCTAAAGGTTTTACTATGTATCGCTATTCATAAAGCAAATGAGAAGCCAAAACAAAATTACAACTAGACATACAAGTTAAGGTAAAGGTTGAATAATTCCTAGTTTCATTTATTAAAAAATATTTCTTTCATGTGGTGTCAGTGAATGTTCTTTTAAATATATTTTTTGTATGTAAACTTCGTTTTCTTACTACCTAGCATGTAGAAACATATTTCTTCAGCACTGATTACGAACCGAGCAGGACACTTCAAGAGATAACTAAGTTTTCTTGGAATCTGCAACAAATTTAATAAGACGTCTGTGGAAATATGTGAACTGATTTATTCTTAGTGAAACAGGAGATTACAGAAAGAACTGGTGGCAGATGTAAAAAATCTTACATACATAATATGCAATGTTTTACAATCCAATATTAATTATTATTATTGTTCAATCTTTGTTTATTTATTGGTGGGTAAGCATAAATTTATGTGACACCGCCTTTGCTTGATACTGACGGCGACGTATTGTGAAATGTGAAAACGTCGGCCCAGTTTATCTTTTTGGGCCGCGCGTGTATGGGGCGGACCTGTTCTATAGTGACTGTGGACGTTCCACAAGGACAATTCGCCCTTTGCTATCAACTCAACGGCGTTAAGTGCTATAAACTGTTATTTGGAGCATCAAACACCTTGTATATTGCTGGATAGTGGATTTTCAACCTACAAGCCGTGCGTGGTCTTCTGAGCTGCTGAACTTCGCATGTAAAGGTGAATGGTTAAGGTTGGTGTCTTTGGTTATCTGCTATTGTGAGCATTGACTATTTATACGCTAAACTTACATATTTTTCTATACAAAACTTAAAATACAGTCCACTTAATTTTACATCATAAACCAAGCGACATATTTTGCTTGAAAACTGTAGAATTGTTATTTTTTATCTTTGCTATTATCACCACATATTATAAAACAAAGTCCCCCGCCGCATCTGTCTGTCTGTCTGTTCGCGATAAATGGAAAAACTACTGAACGGGTTTTCATGCGGTTCTCGCTAATAGACAAAATGATTCATGAGGAAGATTTAGGTGTATATTTTGTTAAGATTTTGTTTAAATTGATTGAAGGGAATTGCGAAGCCGGGGCGGGTGGTTGCTAGTATTGTATACATATACCTGTACCTCAAAAAAACTGAAGTCACCGTATTTTTCCAATACTCAATATTGCCTGTGATTAGTGGGCATTGACTTTTTTCACAACATTAAAAGGTTTAGTTCACCACCACGAGCAGGTGAATTTGCTTCATGAGGCAAAGTGCAACATAACGCTGCTGCAACATTTATAAAAGACATTTGTATGAATTTAACCAAAATGTACGCTTCATAGCTGAAATAGCTTAGTTACTTTATTTGATTCAAGAATAGAAAAGGGTTTTAAGCGCAGGATACATGAACACGAATAAGTTACATATCGTGTTTGGGAGCGAAATGTGAAGTTTCTTAAAAAGCTTTTGACCAACAGAGAGTTAACCCTTGGAAGGGTCAATCATGTTTACTACCCCTAAGCCGAAAGGGCAGCGCCTATAGAATTCAAAATCAGGACGCATATTGTCCTCTGAAAAATAAGTATCCATTATGTTATATTTCACCGTCACTTATTCGCCTTTTATAACGAACATAATATTGTTAAGTCCTTCACAAAAACTTTTCAGCTAAAATCTTTAAATAAAAATTAAACAATGAATGGACTATATTTCTTTATTTAAAAAAGTGGTATTAATAGTATTGTTGACTCCTCTAAGTATAAGTAGTTGTGTTAGCAGTGTAATTTTATCAGTGGTTTCCCGATTGAATGTTGGTAGTAGATTTGCCAACCACTCCAACTGTATAACAGTCCAACTTACATAATTTACTGCGATAAATCTTACTCATCAAAGCCATAGCCGTATATAAAGTATTCATATTAAGTTTATTAGTGTTTTTAATATAAGTGGTAACCGAGTAGGTTAGCACATTACAATGTTAAGTAATACTAGCCAGGGCAGTCTTAGGATGGGTGCCTCGAAGAGCACGTTAGGCCGTCGGTCCCGGTTGCCATACGAACATCTGTGGCATTCGTTACGGGTAGTTGGAGCCCTAAAAAGTCCGACAACCTGGTCAGAACTTCGATATCGCCTAGTACCTGAGTTGTGAAGGTCTAATGGCAGTCGCTTCACTTTAAATATCTAAGTTCGCCCGTTTCGTAGTTAGACTAAAAACTAACCCCAACTTAGTTGGGAAAAGGCGCGGAGGATATAAGTTTTTTTTTAATGTACATGTTGTTTACAAATTCATATTTTAATTATTTGCGATTATTAGATACAGTCATTTTTATGATATATGTTATATATATGTTGTATATATGTTAGGACGAGAAAATGGCATGGTGACGTTCATGGAGTTCGTATTATGAGGTTGATTCGCTTGCTTAGTGTATTATTATATTACTTTTGAAACTCTCTTTTCACTTATTACTAAATTATGATAAAGAATACGGTGACAACAGAATGCTTGATATAAAATACTGGTTCTTGAATAATGCATAGGCAAGAGTCATTTGATACCATCTCACATAATGATGGCTTGACTATCACTCTCCAGTAGTTCATTAGGTATCACGAATGATTCCTCCAAAAAACATTTATTTGTGGAATTCTACCATCCTAACTAAAATTTAAATGCGGAAGTAAATTTATTTATTTGTTATGCTTTCACATATTACGTAAAATTTCATTATGATCGGTTGGGTAGGTAACCCATCATTATTGCATGCATTGAAAATCATCATGAAATTTTACATAAAAATATATAGAGTACCATTATCCAGAAAAAAAACACTGTTTTCTGTAATTGATTGTCAACATCTACATTAACGCGTGCGAAGACGCAGGCAAAACTAGAACGTGTTATTATATAACACGTTCTTAATAATTGACATGTTTCTCTAATAAATATTATTTACAAACGTGTTTAGAACTTGCAAGTGTTACGTAATTGTGTTTCGTAGAAGGAAAATCACTACAACTCCGGAGTTTTTATGACTAACAGCTGCTAATAAACAATTAATTTAAATCATTACCGGGCTGAAAGGTTAAGTGTTTTACGTTTATGGTGCGATTAATCGACTAAAGAGGATATTAGATTTGTAGCAGTGTCATGGTTATCGGAAGTTATTTATGAACGTCAAATTAAATAAATATTATTTTATTTGCACATCAATTACGGAAGTAATTTTGTTTAGTGCGAGATGCGCTTAAATAAAAACTTCATAAAAACATTTCGTGACTTAACGCTATGTTTTTAGGAACTATAATTGGAAGATTGAGGTTTTAGTTAAAAGTATACACAGAAGTGTGATTAACTATACCAGGTATTATTTATTGATACATAATAATAACAAAAAACTAATTTATTTAATGGGTGGCCTCATCACTAGAAGTGTATTCGTACTGAAAAGTATTCAATAACGCGAATTCGACCCGTCATGTATTATACATACAACTTATGTCCAATAAGATACCTTTTAAAGGATGAAAGTATATTTCAAATATTCAGTAGGTAAGTCCGGAGATTCTTGTAATATAACGAACAAACAACTCGTAATCCTACTTGAAAACATTTTTACAATTGATGATAAGCACATGATAAAACAACAAATTTCCGATGTTTTCTTCACTTGTACTGTGAGGCCTTACTTATTGCCATATTTCATGATTCTAGGTCAATGTGAAGCACCCGATATGTATTTATTTACCTGCGAAATATTCAAGTTTGTTAACATCTAGGATTTAAATGGTCGTATCTAGAAGAAGCTTAATTTTTCTGCAGTTTCAAGGGTCCACAGACATAAGTATATTAATTTCAACTTGATACCTGCACTTATTCCTGAGAAAAAGTTTCTTGAGAGATGGACAATGAAGTGATCTTTATGGTAATAGGCTTCTGTTGTACATACGGCTGCAGGGTGCATTTTTCATAGAAACTCTGACAAACTTCGTGCGTATAATACAAGTCCGTGTACAGAGTAGCGTTCATTGTCCACCAAATATGAGGGCAACGAACACGAATTCCCACTGACTTTAATTATAAATTAATTTCTTGTTAGATACGTGACTAATTACTTGTTGTTTTTATTTGCTACCTGCGAAATACAGTACATACCTACAATACATGTCTTACTCACTCTTTTTTCTCATCTCTATTCGTCTCGTGTCGTCTGGTTTAGCCAATGTTAAAGATTAACTGCTGCTAAAGGACTCGTAGCAGGACTTTTTTATTTATAAATTCCAATAGAATCTTCTGTCGAGCTCTTTCAACTTCAACAACCTTCACGTAATTTGTTTAAATAAAGTTGCGTCGATTAGTTAGATTGACTGAAGGAGTTGAAAAGACTTTCTAATTCAGTTTACAACGAGGCCCTGATTCGTGCGTTTCTATCTATTTATTTTTAAGGCATTATAGACGTACGAACGTACTTTTGAAATCCAGGAAAGCCAATTGGCCAGATATCCGGCTATCCGGTCACAAGGTTGGCCGGATGCCAAACAGCTATTCTATCCGTTTCATCTCTACCCTAGAGTACTGTGTCTAAAATCATTGTCATAAATAATATTCTACTGTCTCTATCTTCCCTTCAGATAGCAAGCCTTTAAATTTAATATTGTCAGGAGTCACGCTACAATTTTGACGTCACCATATGCCCTGTTAATTTTATCAATGTTTGGAGCAATTTCTCAAGTAGCTATTAAGTAAGTTATACTAAGATTCAACATAATGCAATATTATTTATTTTATATCATAGAAAACAGTTATATTAATAATAACAAAAACGAATAACGATACAAACGGTGATCTTATCGCTAGTTGCAAGTTCTTACAGACAATCTTTTGATGGACAGATGCTGTTGATAATTCATAGTTTTAGTAAGTATATTGTTTTAATTTATAATTGATCTTATTTTTTTTTAATTTTAAGCAGCCAGGCAGTTTTATTTCGATAGTAAACTAACAAGTTGGTCACAAAGCTACAAGACGAGTTATGTAAACCACGACAGTATAAAAGAATTAGAGCTTTTTTCGCCAAGCAGAAGCTTCGCTCTGTTATTGTTAACATATAATATAGACATTGCAGTACGCACATTATAAGTTGACCGGAATTAAGTTGCGTCGTAATAAACACTTTTGCATCTAAACTTTGTGTCTAACGTGAGTGAATAGTGCAAACTTTTTCAGCTACTCTTCAGCGACATGCGCAAACGCCTGGTCGCTTAACTGAAACGCAACGACAACCCGGTTGACCCGGTCAACAAAAAAATCACGGGTTGTTGCTATAAAAGGCTGAGCTTCGCGTTCTTAACTTATCTGCAAATCACTAAATATTATAAAACAAAGTCCCCCACCGCGTCTGTCTGTCTGTTCGCGATAAACTGAAAAAAAAACTACTGAACTGATTTCCTGCGGTTTTCACTAATAGACAGAGTGATTCATGAGGGAGGTTTAGGTGCACAATTTGTACCCGTGCGAAGCCGGGGCGGGTTGCTAGTATGAATAATAAAAAAAAACTATTTTTATAATGACGTTCATACTTAATACAATACCACATCAAAAGCTATGTCGAAAGAGAATATTTTAAATCGCAAAGGACCATGATACTAAAAGAAGCTTCGGTCCGGTTTGTCGGGACAAACTTTAAAACTACTGAACAAATTCACCGCCTGTCTCAAAAAATAACTGTGAGATATAACTATATAGTTAATTTTCGTCACACCAATAGATACTATAAAGGAAGTTTTATCAACGTGTTCCCTTGAAATTTTAGCCTTTGAGTTAATTTTGTAATTTGATTTTTATTTTCTTAAAAGTACTTTATAGAATTTTTTTTTTAATCTAGTACGCAATACCAATAACTGCTCGGCAAAATCCGGTCATTATTCAGTAATGAACAGCGGATAGTCGACAGAAACAACATATCTCGTACAGTTTAAGTAGCAAAAAGCGTTAATAACAATCTTACTGGAAGCGATACACCGATAGTTTGCTGTGGTGTGTAGTCTAGTGAATATTAATTTATTTTAGATAAATTAATACTGTAAGAGCTAGTCAAACTGGGTACTATACAGTGCAACAGATAAACGTACAATATGCAACGGCAAACACAACATTCACAGAATAACAGATAAAAAAAAAATAGGCAGTCATGGGACTGCTGACAGAAGAGAAAACTTAAACGAAACAACTCCCCTTACTCCCTCGCGCCCTCCGTCCCTCACTCCCTCACTGCCTCCCTCCCCCCCTTCTTTCCCCCTCCCCCCCTCCCACTATTCAAAAATATATGTGTATGGTTCGATATCTGCTTAATTAAATGCAACTATTTAAAAGAGAAGGAAAATGTTAATTTTGTTAGTAATTTGATGGACTTGGTGCTTGAACACATTTGATAACCAATTTCTTGATGAAGATTATATATATATATATATATAATCTTCATCAAGAAGACTATATAGACTTCATCAAGGCTATAATTTAACATCACGCTATGATCATTAGGAGCGGAACAGTGATAATAAAGGCGGAAACATCTCCGGAAACGGTTAGGGTCTAATAAATTTTCATATTGTGTGATGAGAGTGATCATTTGTTATGTGTCTGGATGTAATTTATCTATAATATGTATGTATTTAGTAATACACAAGTATGTTTATCAGCAGTCTGTTTACCATAGTACAGGCTCTACCTAGTTCGGGATCAGACGGCCGTGTGTGAGATGCGTCAAGTTATTATTATTTGCAGAAGCTCGTGTGCTGCTTCTTGATAATATACTCATTAAACTGAAGTTTGAATACCTTCAACATATATGGACAACCAGCTGATGCCCGCCACTTTGTCCACGTGGAAATTCAATTTTTTCTCAAGGGAACCATACATTTTTCCGGAATAAAAAATAACCTATGTCCTTCCTTAGGATATAATCTATCTAATTGTTAAATTTTATTACGATCCGTTTAGCCGTTTAGTCGTGAAAATGTAACAAACAAACCGAGTTACTTTCGCATTTATATCTAATATTAGTATGGATTAACGACTTTTTTATTGTTTATTCATTACATGTACACTACGCTTTAGATTTACTTACATACCCTTAATTTCTCTCTTCATCTCTAAATAAATTAAATACATACAAGGATTCTTCTAGAACATCCGTATCCGTTTATTTAAAACCCTTGATGTACTCGTAGTTGGCGGTAATGGTGCGGAAATTCTACACACTCGCACTTCGCCTAATATTAACACAAATCACGCAACAGCTGATAGTGAATTGTAAGGTTTTGGCCACGTCAGCGGTTATTACAAAATTACGGTTCACACAGAACTATTTTGCGTGTCAGCGGCATTCGAAAATGAGAGGATGAACAAATTGTCCTGACTTCGCAGTTTTACATTTTTTTGTATATTTGTACTTATTTTAAAATATAACTAAGATAAATAAGACATTTATTCTAACCCTGCAATTGACATAAATCTATAACTAGCTACGCCCGGCGGTTTCACCCGCGTAAATTTTCTAATTTTCCGTGCAACTTTCTTAATTTTTTCCTGACAATACCAAACACAAAAAAAAAATTCGAAATCGGTCCAGCCGTTCACGCGTGATGCCGTGACCAAGGGAAATAGGCATTCATTTATTTATATATATATATATATAGGTATATCTGACTAAAATAAAAAGTAGGTCAAATTTTTTGTCAAATACTTAAGTATCAGTCATCGTACTTGAGCCTCCCCCACCATTTAAAAAGAAGCAAGATAACTTAGCACCTATCCGTCATGTAGCGTTAATTAGATAATGCATTTTCTAAGTAATTACTAATTAGCGGATTGAGAAGCAAGAATCGGTACTATATAGGTTCCTAGACCAGGTAAGAAACTATTTAGGGTGATTTTGTCATCACCATTCAAATTTACATAGTTAGAATCTTTGATGAAAATTATGAGAAACCTGATGTTTATTTTGATTTCACTTAGTAAAAATATTGAGTAATTTCCATCTCAAAGTTGTCTCAACAACTTAGTTTGTAGACACACTGCAGTCCGTGTGCGCTAAGTGACAATAACCGCTCTATCGTAACCGACTTCGACTTCACCGCATTTAATACTTTTTTACGTTTGATTAACAGCTGGACATTTTTTTCGGATTACAAAAAAATATTGAAAATTTGATTAACTTTTTTTGCAAAAATCGTGTCCTTGATTGATACGTAATGCCTAAAAAATTTGGATGGTGAATAAAATTCATCAAATTGAGTTGAAATAAATTAAAAATATACAATCAAAGGTTGTAATACAATTGAAGCTTATAGCGCAGCCCATTTGTTTAATTATGCAAGTATTAATCTATACGAGTGTTAAAGCTTTGAATAAAGTAATACACAATATTGTTATGCATGCGGCTATGTTGTGTTTTTAATTGAGTAAAATTGACCTCAGTTGAAATACCATAGAAAGCTATGCGCATATGCAGTAAGTTAGATATATTATGTACAAAGAGCTAAGAGCCTCATAATGGGTGAAAAGCCTATAAATTCTACATGTATGATAATGTCATGTCAAAACCATAATACTAAATTGAGTTACATTTACGCAAAGTACTTTGTCTTGTAATTTGGATAAAGTTTAGGATGCTTCTGTTGATGAATCAAATATATATAACACTACGACGGATAATATGTATTCTATCTAAATCTCAATACCATTCGTTATATGTATATGTAGGTATAAATCGTTTTGTGTATTCATTTTAAGATGTCTGTAAAATATCATCTAATGTAAACGAGAGCCTAAAATTGTAATATGTTTCTAAAAAATAACCTCAAATGTAGGTAAAATCTGTGTAAGCAACATAAAATGTCCATGAATTTATTATTATGTTTTAAGGTTTTATAAAGCCATGCATTTTACAACAATAATAAATGGGTGCGACATCAAAACAGTAAAATACTCAACTACTTTGACTTACTGTGAGAAATATAAATATATTTGAAGTGTTTAATTCAAAATACATTAAAGAAAAGCAGCTCCGGAAGCAAAAAGCCTTGAAATTTCTAAAACATAATTTTCGTAGTTTAAGTTGTGTTATATCAAATCTTGGACAAATTGGAATCGCGTGACGTTCACATGAAAAGCCTTTTTTAGCTTTTTCTTGGAGTAACAAGTTTTTCTTCTTTACTTTATAGGCGATATAAGAAAATCTAGCTCGCAATAAAAGTCACACGACTGTGTCGTTTTATTTCAGTAAGCGAATGCACATACTACACATACACACTAACTTAAGATAATAGACTCAGTTATCAATGTGATATTATGAATTTCCATTTTAGAATTTTTGGCAGTAGAGTTTGCTACAATGATGTAAAAATCTAAATACGAAATATACTAGAAGTATTTTAAGTTTTAACTAACACCTGGACACCTTGAAATGATTACATCATCGTGCGTGTCGACCGACGAGGCTAGGAGATGAGCTAGGAGAGGATTAGGTGGTGAATTCAAATGTCAAGCCAGCGCATGTCAATCAAACATTTACATGAATAGCAAGCACTGAAGCGCGACTAGTACAATACGCTTGATCAGAGATTACTATAGGTAAACGCAGAGATATACATATCTCGATATTCTGATGATATCAACCTTGAAGTAATGTAATATTCTAGTTCACTAATTACGTTATATCATAGCTATAATCATTTGATAAATGACTTGACTATGTGCAAATATACAATATATATAACGTATTGCTGTTTTGACTGCGGTTATGTTCATCCTATATCGTGCGATTACTTAACCTCTTTCAAAGTCATGAGCTAACCGGTTCACAAACGCAAAATGGTGTCCTACTAAGGGAAATGAGAGTCCCGTAAACCTATTTAAAAAGTTATGACTGTACTCATTTAGTATTAATAGGATTATTACCATGATCGTCATCTGTCTCCAATTTTCCCAATTATATTTAGAGTTAAAGCAACATGTTTTCCTTCTTCCATTCTACACTATCGTTAGTCATGTCACCGCTTACTGCCATTTGAGATATATTCCCTTTCACACAGTCCATCCATGTTTGTTAACTTACTCTATCACTACATATTATAAAATAATGTCCCTCGCCGCGTCTGTTTGTCTGTCTGTCTGTTTACGATGAACTGAAAAACTACTGAACGGATTTTTGCGGTTTTCACTAATAGACAGAGTGATTCATGAGGAATGTTTAGGTGTACAATTTGTTAAGATTTTGTGTAAATTGATTGAAATATGTTGATGATTGTTGTAGATGTCTCTGCTACTTGTGCGAAGCCGGGGCGGATTGCCAATATCTTATATTTTATTGACATAAGATGGCTAATGCGGCGCGGCTTTCGACTACAACCAACCAATGCAATTCTGATAAAATATAAACTATGAAATAAATAAAACTGAATATCGAATCTCTTCATTCTACAACGGCTACCGAAGCTTAACTCAGGTCATTGAACCATGTAATTCCATTCGTGATCTGCCCAGACCTGCAATTTCTGAACTGAATACAATTTATCTTTTCCCAAACTTCTGTTGTATTTGATCACCTTACAAAATACACATGTTTGCTCACGTAAACGTTAAATAATAACACACGACATCAACATAATTAGGCTTTGTCGTAACTTGAGTTAATGATACCGTCAGTTTGTTTGTTGTTTGAGAGGGTACTGGGTTTGCAACGTATATTACAGTAAACATAAACCCATAGAAATTCGTGTAACATTGTATGATGATGTAGCCCTGTAAGTTTTCTCGTCACCTAATTATTCTTGTGATGTCCATCGATAATAATGTTTTAAAGATTAGTCTTTACAAAATCTAGAGTTCAGTAATGTCACTACAAATTGTTTTTATTATTTTTTTCTAAAATATACAGAAGTTTTTGAAACAAATCAAAAACAACAAAAGATATATACAGAACGAAGTCAGCAGAACAACTCCTTCAAGTTTAAGAGCTCCGCTCTAGTCGGTGGAGCAATCGCCACTCCCTTTTACCCTCTGCGTTCTTTTTCTTAAGTCTCGACTTTTATTCCTTACTTGTTTAAAACTTCTTTAGGGCCTTCCTCGTCCTCTATTCCTCTATTTTCACTCGACTCGAAAATTTTAAAGTTTTCGTGTCTTAACAAGTGGCCAACGATTTCGCAGAACAACTATTGCCAAGTAATACGTTTTTTAAACTTGGCATACATTAGTGTGTTCACACCTTGGTATACGTTGATGTTTTTAAATAACTTTTAATGTTTTCTGTTTCTCTTCGGTGGTTAAAATTATATATCAAAGTTTGTATAAATTTTTGAAGTCAAAGCTAATATCTAACCGTTTGTGTAAATGTATTTATAAATTTAAATTTATTTGTGTGAACCGTAATTTAACTTTTAAAGTTATTACTTAAAGTTTGTCAAAGAAAATAAGCTTGGCGTTTGTATCTCTATATCTTGTTAAAACTTGTCAAGTTTCCAAATGTTCTCCTTATTAAATTTAAGTTTAAAACAGGCTCTCTTGGCTCCGTCATCAGACAATGTTAACAAGCCCAATCTACTGGACTTGTCAAAACGAATAATATGAGCCCAAACCTTAAGGGTCACCTGGCTCCATGATCAGATCAGCTCCAAGATGCCAAATTATAGTAATTTCATCCGAACTACATAAACATACAAAGTTTCATATCGATACGATAAATAGAAGTAGGTTATAATCGACCTCCAAGATTTGTTTAAATAGTTACAAGTAAAGCTAATACGGATAAAAGTGTTTTAAAAATAACCAACCCTCTAAATGTTTATTAAGTATAAGTCGGTCATTCCGGATATACGCACGTGGGTATAACCATACCCACGTGTGTATATCCGGAATGACCGACTAGTTTTGGACCCGGTAGGGGCGCTCTAATCAAGGGCACTAGTCGTGCATATCCGAAATCACATGTAAGTAGAACCGTATATCTAACAAATAAATAAAATTTGAGGGTCTGTTTGTAATGCTTTCATAACAGCATTTTACTAAATGCATCCGAATGTTTACGCAGGACATGTACGAAAAATAACTTTTATTTTTTGTCAGTGTGTCTGTTTGTTCCGGCTAATCTCCGGAACGGATGACCCATTTCCACGGGACTTTCACTGGCAAATAGCTGTTATAAGAAGTAATCTAGGGTACTTTTATGTTGATAAAGAATTTGGGTTCCGCGCAAAAACGCATTCGATTCCCGCACATATATGTATGAATATGTCTTTATGTCTATGATGTTTCTATGTATATATGTTCAAAACAAAATGTGGGTCAGTATGTGTGATGGTATATCTAAATAAACTGTATAGTAGTGGGCGCAGGCGAGGCTCGCTCACTGCTCATTTAGGTGTTGGCAGACGTTCCGAGCGAATTAACCATAACTAGACATTGCTGTTCAAAGTAGGTGACAAAAAAAAACAATATCTGAGAATTCACGTTGACGTTCAGAGCACTGGGCAGAAATCACATTGCGTCAACACCCGCGAGGGCCATCGCAATGCTTTGTTCGTGCTCGTTCATCTAGAACCCAGAATACAAGCTCGGCTTAGTTTGGGTCTAGGTAGCGCTCTGTAATAAGGGTTATCCATAACCACGTGATGTTTTTTTAGCAACTTTTTATCCTCCCCTCACCCCTGGTGATACGTGGTAAGGTTTCCCCTCCCCCCCTTAGCCTAAATCACGTGTGTTTCGTATAAATACACGGCTCGTCACGTTGACGAGCCTAGGCTCGTCAACGTGACGAGTATCAGTAACAACCCCTCAATGATAGATGACGTTATAAATATCGCAGGACGTCGCTGGATGCTGGCTGCTTCTAACCGGTCTTCTTGGAAGTCATTGAGGGAGGTCTATGTCCAGAAGTTGATGTCCTATGGCTGAAATGATGATGATGAAATAAACATTTAAGGGGTTTTAAGAGGTGCTGGTTAACCGCGGTCTTCTGCAGAGTGGAGCAGTTTCCGCAGTCAGGTGATTCTAATTCCAGCAAAAAGTCAAGAAGAAAACAAGATTTTCTAGTTATAATATACCTTGAAAACTATTGAAACAATTTCTGGATCACAACAACAACATCTGGAGTTTCTGAATTGTTATTAAATGTTATTATGTCATCATATTAAACTTTGTGATTCAGTTTCAAGCTACAACTGATTAAATAACGAACAAGAAATGTTTTGTTTTCCTATACTTGTACTGTGAGTATAGTTCAAGCTATGAATAATAAACGGGACCGTCCACAAAACAAAAACATGTTTTCTCCGTTTTATGGAGTATCCTGTAAACAAAATTTACTCTGTTTTTGAATACTTAAAGGGAAATGTTAATGACGTGGCTTAAACTTCAGCTCTTAATACAAATAATAAAATGAGCTTGAAATTCATTAGAAATAACAGATTTTTTGTCCTTAACAAGAAACTGTTTTATGTGATAATGTATTTATACGGGAATTAACGCGATTACGAAATAGGTATTACATACCTCTGAACTACCTGACGTTTCGACCGGGTTGCACTGGCCGTAATCATAGGCTGACTGTCTGTCTGTGACCACGGCCAGTGCAACCTGGTATGCGAAAGTTTAAAAGTTAGTAAAATGTTTATGAATACACAATTCAACATTTTTGAACAACTGTGATCACCAAGGATTACTTTTTAGTTCTGTAGTTTTGATAGGTATTACGATGTTGCTCCAATTCTGAGCTACCAGACTTCACTAACAGAATTCTAATACTTTTACTGTATACCTATCAAATGTTTAACTTTTGATTGCATACATCATATTAATTATATTAATGAAGTGTTTGTATACTCTTTGCATTGTATGTACATCTCTAAATGGAGCACCACGGAACAAAAATGTTACTTAATTAAAAAGTCGGATAAATCAAAATCAGTTACTCATGTACAATACACAATATCAGTAAGCCAACGACAACGAGCTAGATTCAACACGCAGCGACGCGACGCACATTTCATCTGACCATTTTTTGAAGTGAAAATTTCTTTAGCGGCGTTGTGCACTTTTTGGGATGACGTGACCCTGATCGAGTATTCGTAAGACGGAGCCGAGTTTCTTTTATTTAAAAAAATATAACATTCGAAATTCAAACATTTATGAGCGGCCAGGAGCGCAGAACTTCCAGTGTACCCTATGCATACATTTAGATATGTTATTACCTACTTTTTATTTTTAACATAATTATATATATACAGATGTGTGTGTGTGTGTATGTATATGCAAATACATTGTGAAGTTATGTTTTCACTTCTGACGTGCTACGACTGACTGTTTTATTTTAACATTAAAGTTTAAATGGGTTCCTTATCCAAGCCAAAGTCTACTGGTCCGCTGTCTTTACTTTTCCAATGTATCAAAACATATTGTATGATTCCGAAACACGGACTCAGTGTTGCCAGGGTTGTGAAGCAGGCTGCTTAAAATAGTTTTTATGTATTTTATTGCGCAATTCATTTAATGTAATTTAAGTAATTTAAGAACAATTAATTCAAATTCATTGAAATAAATTACTTTGTAGTAACTAGACCAGGACTAGACTAGAAAGATCTAATTTAATAATACATACACACAAATAATTTAAAAGAAGATTAAATCCATCAACTACCATGCCAACAATCACGCGCTGAGCAAAATTCATAATTAATTTTCGTGTCATGATATCAGATATTAATATTTTTCTTTCTTACTGTGTCTCTCTCTAAAAATGATTACCGGAGGCCCTAACCTCGAGAGGCAAGCCTCTCCCCTTCTTCCCCCCCCCTCCCCTACTCTCTCCTTAAATCGGCCGGCAACGCACTTGTGACTCTTGAGGTGCAGGTGCCCACGGGCTAGTCACTTACCATCAGGTGACACGTCTGCTCGTTTGCCCTCTATCCCATAAAAAAAAATCTGTTTCTTTGAACATGCTCTACTATTTGTGTCTTAGGTCTGATAAGTGATAAGTGTGAAGACAAGCTAAACTACGTGCGTACGATAAGTGTATATAGAAGTTCCCACCGTCAACCGCTGTGTGCCGGTCCGCTAGCAGGATCACATGTTTTTTCTTTTTTTTGTGTTTAAAACCCCAGCGGGTTGGTACCTAACCGGGGCAACGGTAAGGTGATATGTCGGACTCGAACCGACTAAAACTACACCCTAGAAAGGAAATCCCTGTGAACCCCGACAGATTTAGCCGCCTGTGCCTAGTAGGAGGAGATCCTCCCTTTGTGTTAGAGGGACATAACAAACGTTTTTTCACAGTCAGCAATTAATTCGAATTATACCAATTGAGGTACAAAGGCGATATTAATTTTCTTCAGGTGACACAATGATATTATTTCTTATTACACCAAAACTTATTGGATTACCAAGGTCATTAAAGATTTTTCCTTAATTTTATTTACGTCCTGTGTAATATAAAGTATTTTTATATTACAGTACTCTCATCTGTCAAAGATTAACATAGACCTTTGAGAAATCATAGAAATAGGTACAGCTGACTTCTGTTCGATTTGATACCATCCGACGGGCTAAGTACCCTTTAGAGGAGCGAGGTGAGAGGTTCATGTAACACAAAGGGATCCAGACTAGATGATCTTGCCTTTCAGGCCGAGGCCTAACAAATTTAAAATGTAAAAGTGTTTTAGCCAAATTTAGCAGAGTTTATAGCCGTCATGGCTAAATACTGTACTTCTTACAATAGATTCTTGCAAAGGACCGTATTTATTATTAAAATTGTATAGTATTAAAGATTTCTCTTGCTATTTTTAATTTATTTTTATTTTTTATTTGTTTTTTTCAATTATGTATTTCTTAATAATAATTGTTTCAAATGTTAATTAGTGTTTTTATCTTTAATCCCACTAATATTATAAATGTGAAAGTTTGGGTGGATGGATGGATGTTTGTTACTCTTTCACGCAAAAACCACTGAACCGATTGCGATGAAACTTGGTATGTAGATAGCTGGAAACCTGGATTAACGCATAGGCTACTTTTTATCCCGATATTCCCACGGAATCAGGAATTACGTGGGTGAAACCGCGGGGCGCTGCTAGTAATAAATTATAGTCATTTGTGTGAGTGTTTTGAATACAATCTCTATTCAGCATCAGCATAAGATTAGGTGAGGTAGAGGTGCTTATTGAATATAATAATACATTTATATTTAAAAAAAATTATAATTTTTGGAGATCAAAAATGCAACATTAATTAAAATAGTTCGAATGGATTGAGACCACAATTCTGTACTAACCAGATTCGGTGGATTGTGTGATATGATTAATATATAATTTATGTCATAGACCTGTACAATGGCATTAACCGCTGTCCTATAATTATCCAACTATATGGAAAACCAAACAACTTTGTAACAAATTATGTAACTCAGGAACAACTGATTTATTAGCATAAAATGATGTAGTTAATGATATGATATATGAATAATTATTAATGTGACATATTTACCCTCATTCAGATTTAATTCTCGATTTTTTATACTTCATTAATACCTTTCAATAATAATATCTTAGTTGGCAAAACTAAAACATAGCTAAGTGGTACAAAATAGTTGACTAAGGTAATTCTTTGTTCTATTGTATTAACTAAACATGTTTATTTCTTAGTTTACTGTCCTATTTTCATCCTTACAGAAGACGTTGAAGATGCTTTCTGTTTCGTACAGGACTCTGTTCTATCCACACACTTCCTCTTATTTTGAACAACGTTTTGAGTTCTTACAATACACACATTGCAAGGACCTGAGATCATCAGAGAAATTTAAGCTGAGGCATTCCAGACAGTTTACAGACAAGTCCTTTTCGGTGCAAGCGGATAGGTTATGAAATAAATTGCCTGTAGCAATTCGACAAGCCAAAACCTTGCACTCATTTAAAAACAAGTGAAGGATTATTACTTGTCATTATAAATACTGTTTTAATTATATTACTTTTTATTGTATATGTATGATATATATTTTAATGTATGTATATGTAATATGAATATTTATATATGTATATAATATCTTAACATTACCTTACATTAGTCGACCACAGACTACTCTCAACTATATTTGACAATATCCGTACAAAAGTTGTCTGGAAGAAACCGCCGATTGTTATACCAATATTTGTAACATGTTTGCATTACTACAAGAAAAGTGTACAATAATGAGAAAAATAAATAATAATAAAAAAATGTGCTATACGCCAAATAATTATTACAATAAACATTTTGGAGACATAAAGCTACTTGCAGCTTTAAAGTAGCTAGTATTAAGTTCAAAAAGTTAAATGTGTATTTGCTAAAGCATCAAAGCACTTACAAAAGTTAGAATGAAAGTAACACCGTTATATTTAAAATTAATTATCTCTATCTTGCTTTCATTAAATAAACTAAATCGTATTCTGTAATTACTTCGTAGACCTCGTTCCAGAATGTTCTCAAGGTAAATCTTAAATCTAATTTTAAACATATACTTACAAAGAGATTAAGTGTGACTCAACATTAAAACAAATGACATATCTCACGTTGTCAGTGCACAACTAAATTTGTTCAACTTCGTTAATTTATCTAGCCAGTTGAGTTAAAACTTTAATAGAACTCGCAAGATGTGTAAGTGACTGGAAATGTTAAGTTATAATTACAGTAAGAACTAATTATTCTCTTCACGAGTAAAGGTTACTTCAGACCAAATTATAAAATAATGCGTTTTATTGCCTGAAGTATAGTAATACTACATGACCCGCGCAACTTCGTCGGCGTTTGTAAATTTTCTCCGTTTTTGCAATATTTTTCATTGATGCTCCGCTCCTATTAGTAGGAACATGAAAAGACTCTGAAAACATAGGTGTTATAGGAGATATGAATGTCGAAATTAAGGAGAATAATAATAACGATACTTGTGATTATTTACTACACGTTGCGTCATTTCAGGTCTCTGGGTCAAAAAACCAAAGCCATACATATAAACTCGCGAGAGCCCTTAGAACCTCTTAATCAAGCCATGTTGAAAATGTGTAAGCTAACGCCTCCTACCGTATAAGCTACCTCCCTGCCAAATTTAATACGTACGACTATTATCAATAACAGTAGATATATGGCTGGTCATCAGTGAGGTTTACACTTGAGGTAACTCCTCGCAAATTTATTTGACATTGAACACTATAAAACGACATGGAATTATTTTTACAGTCGATCAAATCTGTCAATTGAAAACCTCGGTGTGTCTAAACCTACAAAGACAATTTAGATAGATGGGATGGCAGATCAAAATTGATAATCGCAATGTGCAGTTTGAACTCTTTGATTATATATTAATCAACGGTTTAACTAACTATATTATAAATTTAACATGTTATAAATATATAATAAATGTTACTATTGTTATGTTAGATTAAATTTAAAATTTAAAAACCCCCTACGCCAAAAAATACTTATAGTTTAAGGAACAACCCTTTAAAAGTAGTAATCATGTACCAAAAATGCCTTACATCATTTTGGAAAAGAGCTGATACTCTTACAATCCTTTACCGATATTAACCAAACATAGCTTAGAACCACCGCAAGGAAACTGGCTTTCAAATGAAAAAAACCGCACCGAAATCGGTCCATCCGTTTGAGAGCTACGATGCCAGAGACAGACACACACACACACACAAACATCGACGTCAAACTTATAACACCCCTCTTTTTGCGTCGGGGGTTAAAAAGTAAGTGGCGATGGAAGTAATGTCAGTTTTGTTTAGCACGTCAGTTAGACGATAGGTCCGTCCGTCACGATCGTCATCTATTAAAAGTAATCCGAACGGGCGATTTCCATGCAAAATTGTTTTTTTTAGCTTTGTACTTTGTAACCATCCCTGTAGTGCGAATAAAACAAAACAAAAGTTATTCAAATCCGATCAGCTATATTTGAGTTATATTTTTAACGAACAACAATTCATTTTTCTACATTTATAAGAAAAAAGATTAGCACCAAAAAAAACGGACAAGTGCGAGTCTGACTCGCGCACCGAGGGTTCCGTAAAAAAACAAACATATATGTAGATAGTAAGTCCATCGTGGGAATCAGTTCTCGGAGATTTACCAAATTTCATGATTCTAGGTCAATGGGTATATATAGGTTTTGATTTACCTGTGATTTGACATTTGGTCAAATCTAAGGCTTCAATTTCCATATCTTTTGATTGTGTTCATTTAGACGCTTGACTTTTTTACAGCTTCAAGAGATCGCAAACAAACGTATTTGGTATTAATTTTTACTTGAAAAATGATCTTGATAGACAGACAGACAGACAGACGGAGAACAAAGTGATCTTATAAGGGTTCCTTTTTTCCTTTTGAGGAACGGAACCCTAAAAAGTAAAATAATAATAATGATCGATAATTCTATGTTTTGTGTTTATGCAAAAATGAGCCTAAAACAAAAATTGAACGTATGTTTAATATGTGAATATTTAATAGGAAGTTCAAAATGGTTTTACATCCATATAATCTGAACTAAGTACGTGGTTTTAGCAAGTGAGAGTTAGGAAAGAATTAAGTAATTTAGAATAATTATATGATAACTTAGGAAACGCTTTACTTCAGTTCCACTGACTGTTAAAAACTCAATAATAATTATTGGTATTTTTTAATAATTATTTATTGTTATTATACTTTTTCAGAGGCAAGGGCAAAATACATAATTCGATAAAGAAATAATATAAATTGCGACTAATACTATTTTCAGCGTAAAACACTATTCATTTATCTGAAGACTCCTCAACAATGTAATATAGAATTAATTTCCTCCTTGTCTTAATTGTATCCTTTTGATATTGAGTTCAGATATAGGTACTTAAGATTGGGGCAATGCTTTCCTCTCTGAAGTTATGTAATAAGTATAGTATGGATTAGGTATGATATTAGTGTGGGTATATGACTGTAATTACATTTTCATTTACTGTGAAATAACATTAGATAAAGTGGTTTTACCTGAGTTGAAATCACGGTCACGTTTACAGTGATTAATTAAATATTCCAAGTTAGAAGTCAACATAACTGTCATTGAAAATAAAACCAAACAACGTACCGAACGTAACGAAACTGGGTACATGGTCTCTTTTCAAGTGATAATCGACTATCGATCGATGATCATAAACGATTTATCGACTAAAGAAAGGATAGGTAACTCTTTTCTCTCTGTACATCTTCACGATTTTAATACTATCAGTGCTTTAAACGATTTGAATTGTTAAAACTGTATTTAATTAAGTTACATCCCGATGTAGTCTCATTTATTTTTATAATCTTTAACTTGCTCTTTAATTCAAAACACCTCACACACGGCCGTCTGATCTCGAACTAGGTGGAGCCTGTATAATACATATATTCCTAAATACATACATATTACAGAACAGACACAGAACAAATGATCGTGCTCACCGCACAATTGTTTGTTCCGGGTTTCCACCCGGTTGTCACTGCTGTAAAGTAACTATGTGTAATTGCTGTAAAGTAACTTTTCATATCTGTACTTCGTACCTTTAGCATCATTATAGATTGTAAAAGTGTTCTACGTGCGTAATTTCTCTCTCTACTTAACTCCGACCCCTGGGAGACCATGTGCAGACCACGAGGTCCCCCCACAACGTTACACGGTCCACAAACTCTGGCTCAGCAATCAAGATCATTAACCACTACACCAACAGGCATGTCATTATATCAACACTATATACCTGTATCGTTAAAAATACATTCAATTTCGGCAATTAAGTAAAACACGATACCTTATGATAAATACAGCATTTTGCTGATCTGGTATTTATCATAACTCTTGATAAGGCATCTTTTCTCATAAATACTAAACATGGGCAATATTTATAAAACATAGTTCCGATATATATTTCACTTTCACACAAGGCATTTTTTTTAAATATGACAATATCGCTTCACTTGGTCATGTCAACATCAGTGCGTAAAGAATAATCTTATCATCGATCTTGAGCGATGTTAAGTGCTTTTATTCTTTGCAATGAAACATTTTATCAACGACTAAAGAAAATGAGGAAAAATTTATACCTTAAAAATTCAAATCATGGAAGCTTAAAGCAGCTTATTTACTTTGTAATGGTGTTGTTAATTTGGTTAAAGTCATTTTTATTAAAAAGAACAATATTTGAGGTAATTTACAGCTAACCGGTTTTAATAAAATTGCTGATGCCAACCCGACCCATCAAATTTAAATGAAAGTTAACAAAATACTTTATATTACTTCGAAAGAACTCTACATCATCGGTAAAGTAATCCATTACAATTCGGGGCACGCACGGAATCACTTAATTCATTCAAAAGGACGATATTTGGTGAACTTAAGTATTGGGTACATTTTGGGCTTTCATGAAAAATCTTCATCGTTATAATTTTTAACCCTTCTCTAATAGAAGAATTAAGAATTGATAATTTCACTATTAATAAGTTAAAATAATTTTTAATTTTACTTGATTGAAAATGACTTTTAAAACTAGAGCTCGATCGCGGTAGGTACTGCTTTTGATCTCATTTGAAAATTAAATCTAAGTCAAAGAAAAGGTTACTGGAGAAAGTTTATTCACTTACCTTAAGATTACTCGAAGTCAGGTGATCATTTTGGTGGACGTCTGCTTCATACTTTTTGCTATAAGGTACTATATACTTTTTGCTTATGATAAAAATAAGCAATTTTACAGTCCTCAAGAAATGAAATTTTACATATGACTGAAAAATTTGTTCTGTTATTTTCCATATTTGTTAGTACTTCTTAATTCTAAAACCAAACACTAAAACTAAATTTGGGAAGTTGTATTTATGTGTATGTGCTAATCGGATCAGCAGGATTAGTAGTTCCTACGTAGGCCTTATCTTCGCTAGATGAAATTGAAGCATGTTTCACAACGTCACAAGCTGTTATTTCAAACAAATTCTTGAAGAACTTACCATTTTGAAGTTTTTAATAAAGAGAAACTGATCTGATTTATTTGTCAACTACCTTATGCTGTATATTTACTATAAATTAAATAATATCTGTTTTATATTTACAATACATTCCAGATTAGACGATCTTTTAACAGCTTTTACAATTTATTTGAGTTATAATTCTTTACTAAATGGAACATAAAAGTGTTTATTGCAGTAAGACGTATCGCGTTTACATTTTATATATATGCGTACAATTCCAACAACAATATTAGATACCTGTAACGGGTAGAATATTATTTCAGGTAATATTTTGAAATGTAAATATATTGGTAAGTGAGAAGGGTTGAAGGCTTACTTTGATTAGCGCAGGTACCGACTCGTCGCGATATCATTGACGACACAAACTAGTTAAAAAGTTTCAGATTGCGTGTGGCTTTGAATTAACAATGGGTGCCTGACGTGTGTTTGAGCATTTTCAGTGGTTGGCCAGAACTATATTTACATCTATATATTAATACGTGGAGAGAATTCTTTGTACCCCTTTTTAAACTTTCGCTCAAGAAAGAATGTAAAATTTTATATACTTAATTTTATATCTATAAGAAGTGGTAAAAGCTAAAAAATTTTAAACAATATGTGTTATAAATTTGAAAATTATTTTAACGGTTACAAAACAGCAGTCGAGCATACAGGGTGTTACAGAAACTTATACTTAAAATGAATAGCTTGATTTAGGAGCGTTATGTGTAGAAGATAATATATATTGACCTTCCATGGCACGGAAGCTCTAAACAATGACAGTTTTCAACTTATACTGGATATGAATAGATCGATTTAGGAACGTTATGTGTAGCCGACAAATATATATTGACCTTCCATGGCACGGATGCTCTAAACAATGACAGTTTTCAACTTATACTGGAAATTAAAAGCTCGATTTAGGAGCGTTATGTGGAGCCGACAAGATATATTGACCTTCCATGGCACGGAAGCTCTAAACAATGACAGTTTTCAACTTATACTGGAAATTAATAGCTCGATTTAGGAGCGTTATGTGGAGCCAACAAGATATATTGACCTTCCATGGCACGGAAGCTCTAAACAATGACAGTTTTCAACTTATACTGGAAATGAATAGCTCGATTTAGGAACGTTATGTGTAGCCGACAAATATATTTATTGACCTGCCATGGCACGGACACTCTACACAATGACAGTTTTCAATTTATACTGGAAATGAATAGCTTGATTTATGTTACATATAGGTTTCAAATTTAATGAATTATGATCGAAAACCGACCACTAGTCGATCTCTAGTTTATTATTATAGTCTTAGAATTCCATAAATTCCAAGAATAAAGTTATTTTGTTTTAATATGGCAATAAAAATATAAGAATTAAATGACGCGGTAAGATTATGATTATACAGACACGTAATTACATACATAAAAGTACATTACAGTATTACTTGGAGTGTTTTTGATTTGTAAACTAAATATGTTAGCTACAAACCCTTTTATAAATTCATGGTAAAATATTTCACTTTAGAATGTCAAATTGCCAAACGGCTAATGATAAACATTAACAAAATGTCATAGACAAGAAAGACCAACCGAACTCCATCAGCCGTCTGTTTACATGGTCTGTTATCCCACTAATTCCACTAATATTATAAATGTGAAAGTTGGGATGGATGGATGGATGGATGGCTGTTTGTTTGTTACTCTTTCACGCAAAAAACACTGAACTGATTGCTATGAAACTTGGTATGTAGATAGCTGGAGACCTGGATTAACGCATAGGCTACTTTTTATGCCGATATTCCCACGGGATCGGAACTTACGCGGGTGAAAATGCGGGGTGCTGCTAGTGTGGTATGATGTCCTACATCATAAGAGGTTGGCATATAGAAAAATTAAGAGTAAATTGAAAGAGAAAGGTACGTAGGAAGGACAGATAATGAAAGCAAAGGGATATTTATATATGGATGGACTGGGGAATATAAGTAATAGCTCGAGCAGGTTGCAACTCGAACTGGCTGTTGCCGAAAAGTCCAAGCCCTCTAACTGCAACAGCTGATCTTGTGATTTTTTTATTGAAGTGAAATTTCTTTAGAATCTTTGTTATTTAAAAATTCGATGAAACGAAAGAGTGACACCAAAAAGAGACTAACATAATATTTAAGATTTAGCCCGCGAGAGAATGAGATAGAGTACAAGTATACAGTGTTTCCTATAATCTTTGCCTTTGCGCCTGCGTACTACGAAGTCTTTAGAAAATGCGTCATAGTCAACGTGGTGTATCGTTCACGTGAATCATTTTTGTGCATTTGCGTATAAAAATTCGTTAATTTAGTAATAGTTAATTAATTTATGTTAATTATTTAACACATCTGTGTTAATTTGACCAGTAACTTTATATAAATTATCTAAAATTAAATTTATTAACATTAGTAAATTATTTGTGTTGATTTTACTTTTATTTCTCATTCTGTCGTAGGCTACTTTTCTGAAGTTTCACATCTGCCGTATGTGAATGCACACACACACTTTTTGAAGTGAAAACTTCTTTAAGCACGTTTGTGCACTTTTGCGACGGGGAAAAAAAGCACTAAACTCGTGACCGTCACGCTAATAATACATATGTAGACCCACTAGAGGGCGCTAATCTAAACATTGAGTGCTGTCAGCTCTTTATTAATTAATGTCACCAACCTGCTAATGTGAAGTTTTAAGTTCGTCGTTTAAGTTTTCACTTCTGTCGGCAATCCCACGACTGCCTATTTTTTTATAGCATACTAGTAACGTGGGTCAGTTATTACTAGTACTCTTGTTAACCCCTCCAACTAAGATAAACGCTTATGTTAAGAGTTGGTTCACGGCAGTAGCGCACTGGGTGGGGTTGCAGGAACCACTTGATCGCATTAAGCTACGCCATTAAGCTACCGCTATTCTTTAACGGATATGACGTTTACGGGTTCACAAAAGAACACTTCGACACTTCTATCGATACATGTTGTATCGACAAGGTAGATTTTTTACAACTACTAATTTAATTACCTATTTAAAATATCTAAATAATCGAGTCGAGAATTCAAGTCAAGTTGAGAATAACAATTATTATATTTAGTTATTTTATTTCAACGTATCGTGCATATACATAATTTTTCTCTGCTACTACGTTCGCTGATAAATTGTTTACGAGCAATTTCCGTGACGTACCTATCTACTCTTTATTGTACTATTAAACACGACAGACAAATATATGACTAATCTCGGAGGTACTTGCGTGAGTATGGCATTCCCACTGGTTTTAATACCGTGACAGTATTCGCGGTTCGCCGCACTGTTTCAAGGACAAAATATAACTAAGTACGCCTGGTCATTATTTTTACATTTTAAATAACATAAATCTTTACTGAATATTTACATATTAATTACCTGATAATAATCGCGTATGATTGTGGGTAAAATGAGGTCAGAAAATGGGTTAAATTTTGTTTGAGTATGATCGCAAATTATTTTTCTTTCGAATAGGAAGAAAATTATATGAAAAGAAAACTTGTGCAAACTTTATTTTAGCACTAGCTGACCCGCGCAACTTCATCCGCATTTGTAATTTTTTACGGTTTTTGCAACATTTTTCATTGATGCTTCGCTCCTGTTGCTCCTGTTCCCGCGTGAAGTTATACAGCCTTCCTCAATAAATGGGCTATCCAACACTAAAAGAATTTTTCAATTCGAACCAGTAGCGCCTTCAACCAAACAAACAAACAAACTCTTTAGCTTTATAATATTAGTACAGATACAACAGTTTTTATGTCGTTGTGTTTTTATTATTTCATTTGTAATATTTAAAAAGCTTATATTGCTATTGTTTTCATAATGTTTACGTCCTGTATATCTGCTGTCATCCGTTCGGGTTTCACCGGATTTGTCCTAGTTTAGAGGGCGTCTAGGGAGCGTCCGGGCGGGGTTTTCAAAGTGTCCGGGTAAAACCCGGACACTCTGTGCCAAGGGACAATTATAATTGTTAGATGAATCCTTAACTAGCTAAAAGTTTAATTGGAATCGGCGTTATTTTTAAGGTGTCCGGGAAAGAATCTTGATTTCACCCATGTGTCCGGATTTTTTTTAAATTTCGTCCGGCGTCGGCAATTTAAGTGATGGCAGACCTACCTGTATATAATAATAATGCAAGTAATTAAAAAAAAGGTTCCACTATGGGCCCCACAATATAGTAAGAGTCCTCAGCAAGGCTTGTACCACATTAACTCTGATGTGACCTGTGCTTGTAAGGGAAACTCCTGCACAAATCGAAATGCAACAGTGGGTGATATTCATAATTCAAGAATCTTGATGATGCTTGTTATCGATTGAGTACAGACATTTCAAAATCGACTAAAACGTTTTTTGCTGAAGTGTTTGAAGTACCTTGCTCCACAGCTTTGGGTCTGTTACATTATATTATACTACATCTTATTATATTATTGATAATTATTAATTTTACAAACACAATTTACTCAAAATACCTTAATCTAACACGACACGGAACTTTCCGTAGAATTCATGACGATGGCTAAAAACAACTCGTATCTAAAAAAATTACATAAAGCTATGTAGAAACAAAATGGAGATTATCAACCATCTAATCTACACAGTGTAATGCTTATCAGTACGTTACAAGGAGTTACCCATTTACTTTTTACCTTCCAGTAGTAATTACTTTTTAAGTCTGTAGTGTAATCAAGGCTAAAAATATATCGTCAAAATTTGACTCGGAATCTAGTTACCGTCGTTTCAGTAAAGCTGTAGTCTCACTTTAAGCGGGTAACTATATGTTCGCGCCAAATCGGCGCGAACGACGGTGGGGCTCAGTAATCTCCGTCGTCATACTTCAGGCCTGTTCGGTTCGCGCACGCGGACGACGGCTTGGCACGAGCTGCTCGCGGCGCGGGAGACGCGGTAGCTGGTGACACATAAGCAGAGGCACTATGACTCATGCACACAATTCAATGACCACTCGCGAGTAACCATGCACCTAGCCTCTGTATCTTTTAACCTTGATTTGATCAATCTGGTGTATTGGCGTTCAATCTGGCGTTACAGTCTCTGTCGTTGTTTAATTATACAAGTCCAGAGTTCCCTCAATACTCATAAAGGGTACTAGGCCCACATAATGTTCGAAATAGATAGGTAAGGTAAAGGGCAAATCGTATTGAATCCATAGGTTACTGGTTCATATCCGGCTCGAAGGACCATTATGTGAGTCCCGTGCCCTTTATTACAAACGAACACTATGTATGATAATAGTAAAGCTTAAATAAAATAAAAAGGAAGAAAAGAAAGAAAGAAAGAAGGTGGAAAACCCCTCTTTATCGAGGATATATTATAATAAAGGAATTAAAAAACCTTGTTCAAAAAGCCTTTAGATCCATTTTATTTTCCCCTTCTTCAGCTTACAAGACTTTTTACTGTAAGTTTTGAGTAATGTGGCTCTTCAATACTTCGATACTTTAGATATATTACTCTAGTCAACGTGACTAATGGTTTTCCAGAAAAAACTTTTTGACTTAAGTGAACCAAAGCAAGATCAAAAGTGTTGCCTTAGATATTTCTTATGCTTATTGAATACCCAATATAGCGGTAACAGCGGCAACTAGTTGGAAACCAAACAGATTTAAATTTAGTGTAGTAAACTCCACCGTTGCCAAAGTCTAACTTGACTGACAGCGTCCCTGTAGCGGATATTGTGCTCGTCATAAGCAAGGTCTGCCAAAACGCGATAACGTTGCGCTAAGTAGAGGAGGACTTTCTATATCCATTTCATCCAGTCCCAGTCACGATGTGTTGATAAAACAAGGACTTCCTATTTACTCACTATATAATTAACTGAGTCTTTTAGACTTTTAAACTTGATATACAAAATGCCAGTGTAGACAGTTTTCTCTCTGGCCTGCGATTCATTTGAGTAATAATGTACCGTAATAATATTAATGAGTTCCTTAGTGTTCTCAGCAGTGTTTTCATCTTCGAAGTAAATTTTTCTTCCTCCTCTTTCGTAACTTTTAAGCAGCGATAATGAATATTTTCAATAATACTCATGTGGACTTACTTCAAAGTTTTTTTGTAGAAACCAGATAAGATTAGTATTTTTTTGCATTAATCATTTTAACCATACTCCTACTGCTATAATTTTAATATTTTTACCAGTAGCCCAAAAGTAGTCCTAGTTTTTTTTATGATATTTCCCTTTAGTAATTGATAAATCGTCTGGTCCAAAAAGTAAACTTCTTGAATTTTATAACAAAGCAATTAAGGCTGAAAAAGTATGTTTAGATCTCCAGCAGCTTTCAGTCGAGAACCAACCGCCTATTCACATGTTATCTCGACTCAGGAAAAAAACTTTATTCATGAAGCCTGGTGCGAGTGAAATTGCCGTAACAGGTGTTGGTAGATACAAAGCTATTGTAAAATATGTAAAACAATATATACTGGGGCACTTTAAAAATGATTATATCTGCAATTCAGTTAAATATGTTTAATAGTTACACAATAGTCGCAAAAAATGGGGCTCTCCCTTACGATTACCCCCGTCACATAATTATTATACTGTTTTATGTTAAACACGCTTTCATTGTAACCCCCACTTCGTTATGTTGGTTATAAAACCATGGTCTTATAAAAACACGCACTAAGTAGGTTTCTAATAATTTAACCCATAGCAAATGGTTGACCTTTTCGGTTTTACAAGATTTTTATCGCTGTAGATTTTATTAGATTGTTGTTTTGGCATTGTGCCAAATTATGCTTATCAATTTCAATTTCTTATTTCATGCATGTCTGTGTAGAACTGTTTAGGCGATGGACTCCCAACATTTTACAACAAGATTCAAATTCAACATATACTAGGGACTCGAGTAGGTTAGCACATTGCAAAGGTTAATTAATACTAGCCAGGTCGACCATTCTTAACACATGGAAAACCCTCTGTGTCTCGGAGAGCACGTTAAGCCGTCGGGCCGGGTTCCAATACGAACATCTGTGGCATTCATTATGGGGAGTTGGACCCCTAAAAAAGTCCGACTACCTGGTCTAACTACAGAATTTCGTAATCGTAGTACCTACTTGGGCTGTGGAGGTATGATGGCATGTTCACGTAAAATATCGAAGTTCGTCCCTATCGTAGTTAGACTGAAAGCCACCTTAGTTGGGAAAAGGCGCGGATGATGATTAATTTTTTTTCAATGTGATGATCATTTGTTCTGTGTCTGGGTGTAATTTATATATAATTTGTATGTATTTATTTAGAAATACATAAGTATGTTTATCAGCACTCTTGATACCACAGTCTCTGCCTAATTTGGGATCAGATGGCCGTGTGTGAGATGTGTGAAGTTATTATTATTATTAATTCAACGGTTGTCACGTTCGAGTATATAATATATATATATTATATTATATACTCGAACGTGACAACCTTTAGATTTACCTGTGAGTGACCTTTAAGTGTGCCCACACTTGCTTTAATTTTTATTTTATTAAAGTTGTCACGAAGATATTATACAAATATAACAGGTGCTATTAGCAACACAGAGATTCAAAAGCACAGAACTGTCTCTTCTCATTCATTTCGAGGTGTAAATTCTGTTGTAGTTTGGAGTGACTAAATAACCTATTTCAAAACAGAAATAACAAACTCATCGCAGAGGAAAACGAATAGCGTTCTTCCTCGAAAGTGGTCCCTTAGCTGCCTCAGAACATCGCTGTATTTTGATAACAAGTCAAAACCAGTTATTATCTTGTTGTAGTTGTAATTTAAACTTTAGCGAAACTTATGAGCTATTTATTATTTAGAAGATAAATTGCAGGCGTCTGGCCTTCCTCGGTTTAAAGTTATGGGTTTGAATTTAGTTAAACTATATTAAAGATGTAAATATGGATAGATTTACAATTTCTATCCTTTGAGAATAGTTTAGCTTACTTTGCATTTTGTAATTTGGAATATATAGTTAAATTACACGTTATTTTGGTAACAGGCAAAACAAAAGAGAAGATAATACACAGATTTATAAAGTTTCATTTAAAATATTAGCTTTTAAATAATTAAAATTAAATAAACAAGTGTCAGGTTCTAAACTAATCCGAAGGGAGAACTTATGTTGCATGTTTAATAATGTTATTTTTTTATTTGAGTACCTCACAAAATATGAGCTAGAATTTCCGATACGTTGTTCTCTATTTTGCCAGCGTTTCACAACTTTTTACTAATATTCTTTTAATCACGGACTGTAACCATGGGAAATTTATTTAAATAACATTTTATTCTCTGGATCGATGTAACTAACATACTTATACCTTTTACTAATGTTTGATTCTTGAAAAAAGACAACTTAATAATTTTGCAACCGTCCTACTCAGGGCTGCCAGGGAAAGGGAAGAGAAAATATGTTAAATGTATAATCTTAAATATAAAATGTTGCCAATATAATCTCTAAAAGTCTAAGGCCACGTTCAGATGGCGGGCGTTGGACGCGCGTTTAGCTCCAGCGCGTTGACGTGCGTCAACAAGAACACGCATTTTGTTCAAGTCGTTCACATGCTAACGCGCGTCTTGAGCCGACGCTTACTTGATGCAGCGTCAACGTCTATGGCGTTGACGCTCGCTTTGAGATCATTAGTTTGCCGTACATTCGTTCACATTAACGCGTTTTTAACGCGTCAACACGTGATTGCAATAAAAGAATTCGGCCATTTAAATAAAAGTCCGTATACCATTTTTCGGCAAAGCACGAGTTCGGAGACACTTCATTTTATTATTAAAACAAAAATATAACATACAAAAAATGCCAAAAGCATACTACTAGTTACTTTTATTTAAATTCCACATCAAAATTTCTAATTTTCAATATTTAATTCAAAACGCACTAATATGTAGATGAAAAAATCAATCTATATGTATGTTATGCATGCATAAAAAATCGGCTTCCGTATGTTTCTTGCCGCAAATCTCGGAAAGTGTTTGATGAAGTGTGTTTCCAAAACTTTATCTTTTTATTCCGAAGTTTCAATAGTAACGGAAAATTCTATACATTTTCGACGGATTGATATAAAAATACTGTGCATTTTAGATTGACTTCTAATTTGTCATAGTAACATTTACGAAATTTTACTGAGCTTAGGATATAAAGTTATAAAGTAGCTTTCAGTAAGTCAGGATATTAAAATGGATGAACCCAGTATTACCGTCTCTTCTTGTGTTGCTGTTTCTGACGTCGATATAAAAAGCACTGAACACGAAGCTGTTTTTACGTCCATCTTCCACGAATACAGAATTTGAATTGAACTACGACAACGCGATCAACACCCATAAAACGCTCGCTATGTAAACACTATACAAAAACCCAACGCGCGTTTAACGCGCGGCCACCGCCCATCATCTGAACTCACTCTGTTTTAATCACCGTTAAACTTTTAGATAGAGAGCTATCTAAAAGTTTTTCTAAAAGTTTATCTACATAGCATACTATCACTCCAGCAACTCCCATATAAATGTACAATGTGAGCAATTTTAATAATTTTTTGCTAGTATAAAAAATACGGTTTATATTGTCCCAGTGACTATAAACTTTGTATTGATTTTGGATTAAAACATGCGGTTACGTTTCTCTGCCACTACAACACTAATATAACACTATACCAGTACTGCTATAAAGAAAATGGTTTTAAAAAAATACTAGTAACGTAACACAATAAAAAATAGTAATATATTTGATAAAATAAATTCAATTATATGAATAGAACACTACATTAACAAAAATCAAACAATAGTAAATAGTTACTTGACACATCTCACACTCGGCTGTTTGATCCCAAACTAGGCAGAGCTTGTACTATGGTAATCAGACTAATAAACAAACTTATATATTTCTAAATACATATTATACATATTATACATTAGATACTAGCGGTTACACCCGCGTAACTCCCGATCCCGTGGGAATATCGGGATAAAAAGTAGCCTATGCGTTAATCCAGATCTCCAGCTATCTACATACCAAGTTTCATGGCAATCGATTCAGTGGTTTTCACGTGAAAGAGTAACAAACATCCATCCATCCATTCAAACTTTCACATTTATAATATTAGTAGGATTACAATTATTTGTCCTGGGTAAGAATGTGTCGGGTCGTTCGGTTCCCTTCCATATGGTTGATCTGTACGATGGCTGGCGTGTGGGTCATGCTCGTGAACGGGTGCCGTTGGTCGGGACTGGTCATCTCCGGACTGCTATTACTTAAATAGGTATAGTAGTAAGCGCATCTACTTATATTTTAGAATAATAGGTATGTTACATTGTCCTTACATTTCATTTAAGCTTATAAGCAATGTTATCAGATTTTTTTTTAAAACAATTGAAAAAGAGTGTCCTTGGAGTTTCTCGCCTGTTCTTCTCCATAGGATCTACGTATTGGAACAGGCAACTAGCTTCACGACTGACTTAGTCTGACTGACTCCTACTCCTGACAATCCAAAAATACCTATTATTGGTTTAATTGAAATAAATGGTTTTGATTTGATTTGAATCGAACCGATGACCTCTGGCTCAGCAGTCGGAGTGACTAACTAAAAGACCAACAGGCCAGTCAGGTATGCATCTATTGCTAAGACTAAGAAAAAAAAATTAAATGACACAAATTTCGAACGTGTTTTGTAAATAGCCTCCGGTTGTTTTAGTTTTCACGATGACTGACTTTTAATGAAGAGAGTGCCATTTCTAGGAAGGATTTTTTCCTACCATAAATAAAGTATAATGCATCTCTAAATTTAACTTGCTATAAAGATAAACATAAACAACAATAAATTAAACGTGATTTACAAAAAAGAAATTCAAATACTTTAATAAATTTTCATAGTTAGGTACGTTGTATGTTCTAGTGATAAACCGTAATAACTTATTACACTATAGTCATGAACTACATCTATCTGCTTCATTGTTGTTCCAATTTGCTACACTAATCCTGTCATATCTTATAAATTCCCAGATTATTTTCTGAAAGTCTGGAATGGTCTATCTAGTAATAACGAAATTTCAATGTGTTATTTAGTGGAACTAACATATTATAGCACGTCTCCCACTTTCTCACTACACCTGTTGTGTCGTTGTTTCGTTCATTGTAGCAATATTTCCATTCGAAGAAATTATCCATTATGTTCTAGGATATGTGACTAAGAGCATGCTACATATATGTAAATGTAAGTTGATATTCTCATCTTCAGAAACTTTCGTACAATTTTTACTTTAGTTAAATTATAAAAGTTTATGATCTTTTGCCATATTTAATACACTTTCACATAGTTGAGTCCGTTTCCATATTCCAATTAAACATGTCTCCACAACTGTGTCTCTTATTATTATGAACGTCGTCTAATGTACAATTAAGTAACAAGATGTTGCAACTATCAGGAGTACAAATTGGTTGTGTCTGCATAAACGATGCATAGGTCTAATTAAGTCTATACATCCACATTACTTTTACCTTTAATATCTAATGTCTTATCTAGTCTTATAAATTACTACTAGTAATTTTAGTATTAATAGTAATTCATAAGATTACTAAAACATTGAATTTGTATAGTATTTTAAGATAATGTTAATAGCTTTATAGTTTGTGCTTTCTATATTCTGATAACATTAAAATATTTTTTTAATTTGGGCAGGCGACTAATAACAGATAACCAACTGCGTTTATTACTAAATTTAAACTTTAAACAATTCTGTAAATTTTAGTTTCATTTCATTAAAGTTAAAGTTAGAGTTAAAGTTTCAACGATTAATTCGGCAATTTGCGTTAATTTAAATGAAAATGCCCTAATTACTAAGCTAGTGCTAGCTTGTGCCTAGCTATCTTAATTTAAGTTTACGTAATTAATCACCTATAAATTCTTTGAAAACATCAAATTATTGGGACAATTTAATACATCGAATTACAAGTCGTGCAGTGAGTTAATATGTAAGTGCGGCATAAAAATTATTCAGCCATTTCTCTCATTGGTGATACTTCACAGATATTGTTACGGTACTAAATTGTAGTCATAGCCATGTAGTAAAGACGTAAAAGAAGGAAAATGAAAAATGATTTATAATAGTTACTGTTCAATTTATTATAGTAATACCACAGATAAGATAATAGTTACTTCGTAAATACTAACTTTATTTTGAAAACGAGAATTAACGCAATCACGTATTTAAAAGGCATATTTATTACCTTAGATTTGCCTAACGTTTCGACCAGGTTGAACTGGTCGTGGTCACAGGCTCACAGTCAACCTGTTTGAACTGAAATTATTTAGATAAATGTCACGAACCTATATTTCTTTACTTTACCTGATATTTTTATAGAAGTACATTTGTATATTTTTTTACAATGGTATGAATAAACCCTAACGCCACAACTTAGATGGATTTAGTTCTGAGAGATTCATTAAATATTCATGAGTAAATATAACGTTTATTGTCAGGTGAAGGTATATCTCCAATCAGAAAGCTTCAATTCCAGCAGCAAATTGCTCTGCCCTACCTCCTTTGACTTTATGTATGTGTTATTTATATTTTTTGGGAAATTGTATCTGCGATGGATCCAATACTATTGAGATGCTGTGCTTATTAAGCTACCTACCAAAGATCTCGGTACATATTGTTGTTACATAAAGAGTTATCTACTAGTTTCCTATTTTATACTGGTTTTGACTTTAAAAATGCAATATTACTCTTTTTAAAAGATACGAATATTGAATAACTTGATTTAAAAAAAAAACATTCTATTTGAGTAGTAAAGTGGGAAGAGGGGGAGGGGAGGAGTTAGTGCCTCCGGTAACCTCTCTCACTCCGCGAAACACAACACAAGCATTGCTGCCCTGCCGCTTTTCTATGAGGCCGTGGTATCACTCCGGTCGAGCCGGCCCAAACATGTCTCCGAAACATGTCTCTCCCACGAATAAAGGTTTACTAGGTTGTTCTTTGTCTAAGTAATAGAAACAATAAACGACAATATATGATAATGCACATTTTTTTAATATTATACGTGTGATATAATTAATAATATAATTATTTAATTATAATTTAATTTTTTTAAATATTACAATATGATTTAATTATTATAAATAACCTTAACATGTAAGAGTTACCCGAGAAGTATCAAGAAGACGGCAATCAAATAAAAAACATATATATTTGACCAGTTAGTAAAAGTTAATGTTTGGTTACTATTACGATTTTTTTTTAAATTGGACTTTGACCTTGTGTCGTCAAAAACCCGAGCCCTTCGAACACACGCAGAGACCTGTAGGGAGGTCACTGCTTCGCTTTAAATATTGTGCCAAGAGGGAAATGGCTGGTTTCAGAATCTATCACCAAAAATGGGAAATGCTTGCTGAGAAACGAACCGAATGCTAGGCATTTTTGTAGAGGGTTTCCAATTTCACGATGAGACCTGATGCGTTAGCTGACAAGACACAAAGACGACATCAAGGCCGCTCAATGTCATCAACCGCAAACTTCTCATGTCATGCTTGTGCTAGGGTGTCGTTCCGATCCGATACTGAAACGGTCTTTACGGCCACCAAAAGCGATGCCTCTCCGACATGACTTCATAAATCGTCTGATATAGGCGTAAAGGCCGATGATGATCGTGATGATTTATGCAGCATAACGCCGGAGGATTTTCTATTAAGATTCATTATTTGAATCACTGTTTAAAGTGTGTGTGTGTGTATTAAAGGTCTCAAAGAAAGACTTTTCAGTATATTGTTACGTATTTTGTACGATTATTAGTCCTTGAGGCAATATACCGTTTATATTCATTTTACATCATGGGAACATTACCTAGATATTGTGAAATGAAATACGACACTCTTCTTATGGAGTATCATCTTAACGATGTCTATTTCGGATAAAACAAATGAAAAAAGTGTAAGGTTTTTATGTTTACTTTAAGAACCAATTCGATCTATATCCGATCCATGCTAGCTACCAGTTAAAAATATATATTATGTTAAAGTCAAAACTTTTAATCGGTCAAATTACTTTTAACTGAAAAAAAAACAGGAATCAAAAGTACTTTTGACTGGTTGAGAGTTTCAACTGCAACATATAAATACAACACACAAAAAGACGTAGGTGTAACTTTTTGTAACTTCCGTTGTAGTACTATTAAAAATATTTTCTTTTTGTATTAGAGATTATGGGAAAATATAATCCAATTTTTTACGGATTTACTGTTTAGATATATAATTAAATGTGAAACGCATAAGTTTACGGTATGTTGTTTTGCTCGAGTAGAGATATTTTTAATTTGCCTTGTATAGCCCTACCAAGGGTAGTGGGGCTTTCGGGGAAATATGATAAAATAATAATTTTTCAGTCGTACAGAAAAATTTTGGCAGAAAAAGTTCACCAGTCGTATACAATCCAGTGCAGTAGCAATTCTTATGTTAATGTGGTTCCGATACTTATAATATATATACTTTTTCTTGTTTGACAAAACCCACCCAAAAAATCGTTTGTTACATAGAAACTTTAGTCAGTCTATTAAAGCTTTAATAATTTAATTTATAACATTATGCTATTAATATTTTGTAATGATTTTTCATTATTATGTTTATTTTTAGGCTGTAATGTTTCAAATTTCTCGAGTGTATGTAATTTTGTAAACCAACTTTTGTGGACCGTATTTTCCCGAGACAGTAACTATATATTTAATATGTGGTACCAACATACCATTAAAAATAAAAATTAATTAAAAGGTGGATTCCGAGATCATATGCACATATTTATTTATTTATTTATTAATACTTCCTGCAAATACATTGCAAAAGGCGGACTTAATGCCATAGGCATTTTCTTCCAGTCAACCTTTGGGTGATGCAGAACTGTGTGTTGTAGGTGTATATTTAATAGTCATAAGATAAAGGAATTAAAAAAAATGTATTACATAAATAGGCCAAATGTACTAGATATACATACATATATAGTAAATATATGTACATACGTATATACATACATATATAAATACAAATACATAAATAAAAAAGACACTTGTTAAGTGTTATTCTGATGATTCCGCCAATAAATCTCTGTAGAGCTTGCGTACTTACATATCCTCGCGAACTAGCCTGTGAACGCTCCAGGAGGCTTCTGTGCTTCTGGAAGGAGCGAGGCTGGCTCAACTAGCCAGCCATATCTACACGCATAATGGACCGTTTTTGAGTCTAAATGCGGAAACAGAGCCCGTAACAAATACACATTATGAATAGAAAGCCATAGACCAACGCAAATTATTCAGGCATACAACGCGCCGCGCCATACGACCGTCGAATGAATATGAAGATGAGAGTAAATATTTCACAAACACAATACAAAATTGTCTTTCTTAGCATACCGTGCATATAATTAAACGTCTAACTACTCGTAGGAATTCAAACTCCTCTAATATTTGTGTAACTTCTGTATATTTGCGCTAACATCACGCCAACACTGCATAATGATACGCGTATAATTATTTCTCGAACTAAAACTTCGGATGGGTCTAAGATTTTGATGTTACGTGTAAAATTTGCATACAACATGCGCATATAATATTATGATGTGCGACACTAGATGCCAAAACAAACAATAAAATCTTATTAACCGACTTCAAAAACAGGAAGAGGTTCTATGTTTGACTGTTTGAAGTGAAAACTTCTTTAGGCACGTTTGGCACATCTGGTATGGGGGAAAAGCACTGAACTCGCGTGACCGTCACGCTCAGATACGTATATACCCATGTGTGTATAAACTTCTTTAGGCGCGTTGGGCACTTCTGGTATGGGGAAAAAGCACTGTGCTCGCGTGACCGTCACGCTCCGTTACATATAAACAATGTGTGTGTGTGTTTTAACTTCTGCCCTACAGTCCTATGACTGATTTTAATACGTTTTTGAAATATGTTGGCAATGGTGGTTAGCTAAAAATGATACTTGTTACTTTCGATATACCTATGTTTAAGAGTCCGCGTTGGCCTATATATTGATGTATCTATAGACACATAATAAAAAGTACCTAGGAGACTGGTAGCGTTTTTACAGGAAATACAACTAAACAGTTGAACTTAAAATGCAAAACTGTATTGGTATACAAAATTTCATCAAAATCGTTAGAGCCGTTTCCGAGATACCCGAAATATAAATACATACATAATTAAATACATACTTACATACCAGAATTTCTAGTTTAAAGTAATAAGATATGATAGGACTATTGTTGCCAATAAACCTGATATAGTGCTGATAGACCGATAAGAGCGCCGCGCAATGATTGTCGAAATCGCTGTTCCTCATGATGAGAACCTCGTGAAAATTGAAAAAGAAAAACAAATCAAATATTTGGATTTGTCTCACGAGATTGTCGATATGTGGAATGTTGATTCGGCGATCATTGTTCCGATTATCAAATCTGCTCATGGATTGATAGACAAGGGCCTCGATCAACACCTTAAGAGGCTCGCGTTAGACGGCTGGATGAATGTAATACACTTAAACAATAAAGCTAACAACACTGCTAAAAATAATACTGATCGTAACTTGTGCCAATGTATCTCCCAATTCATGTATTAACTCCAAGGAATCTTGAACAGAACAGGAGAAATCCAGCAAGAAAATTTTGTCTGCCCAGCAGGGCCCTCTGTAATTTGAATTCATACGTGCAAAAAAAGCACACCATTGTTACGTATTACCAATGTACCTTAGAGTTCTTCACCATTACCAAATTTTTCTTGCTGAATTTCTCCTGTTCTGTTAAAGATCCCTTGGAGTTAATACATGAATTAAGAGGTACATTGGCACAAGTTACGATCAGTATTATTTTTATGTATTCAGAGCGTAATACACCCGCGGGCCCCGCTGGATGGATCAGGCGATTAATTGTAATTTCTATCAAAATAGTTGAGGTACATTGGATCTTGTTAATAAATTCGTGAGGTACATTGAACAAACAAAGCATTGCCACTAGTTTTTTCGGTTTAGCTCGAGTGGCCCCGCTAGATAGACACTCATATTACAGGCTTGTGCCACATTCCTTTCTAACGCTGACTTTGTATGTTCCTCTCATATATTTATAAATGTTAATTATACAACATCCGCAAAAGAATGTAAGTTTTTGTTTCATATGTGTAACATTTAAAACAATAACAAGACAAATGTAGCCATTGTCATTGTTACTTTGTTTAGTGTACGTACTAGTATGTTTTTTCTATTAGCTTTATTTCACTGGTCTATTATTTTATTTTAATAACTATGTCATAGTCTCGAATGAAGTATCATTACTTCTAGTATCAGTAGATAATAAAGACCTAATTCCGGCCTTAATTTCCTAACACAACAACTTGTTCAAACTGCAATCACTGTGGCTAGACCCGAACGCTAATTGGACACTCTGAGCCATATAAACGTCTAAATCTGTCTTAAACCGCAGTAGGTCGTAATCTGTGGCTTTTCGAAACAAAATCAAAGTTCCGTAGAGTGGCGACTTAACCACGTAAAACTTATTATTTCAGATTGGAAACTTACTCATTAAGTATAAGTCTGAGAGAGCTCGGGTATTTATTTTTATTAAATCACATCATCTTGATTTGTATAATTTACTATTAATGTGACTCGGTATTAAAAATTGTACAGCAATCCCAATAATATTATAAATGTGAAAGTTTGGATGGATGGATGGATGGATGTTTGTTTGTTACTCTTTCACGCAAAAACCACTGAACCGATTGCCATGAAACTTGGTATGTAGATAGCTGGGGACCTGGATTAACGCATAGGCTACTTTTTATCTCGACATTCTCACGGGATCGGGACTTACACGGGTGACACCACGGGGCGCTGCTAGTAATTTATAATTTCATTACTTACTCCAACGATCAATCGATCTAACTGTTAATTAAATTTCTAAGAAAACAATAAGCAGCGGCGTTCTAATTCTTTGTTCGGAGGGAATGTCATTTTGAGTACTTCAGTGTTGTTCATTGTGAGAACATCTCGGATTTAAAAAGAAAACTATTTTCAATACATATCAGGTTTGTTGGTTAACATTCATCAGCCGTTACACTCGTTATGTTACCATTAAAAGTGTTCTATAGTGTGTGGGTAGTACACACCAACACTTGGCTTTAACAGACTTTCTCCCAATTTGGCATTACTTAACTAAGTTTCAAACTTGTACCCTGCCAGATGGCATTTCACAAGCTCTCAACAAAGTTTACCCTACACGTTTAAGTTGAAATGTATTCCTCGACTAAGTTTCATAAAACATATTTATAACACCCGAAGGAAACTAAGAAAACATATGAAAAAGTTTCTCAAGTAACACGTAATGTATATCATTTTAGTAACTATTGACGGGATAGTTTTACTGTTATCAAATATGTTCCGCAGGATTTTTGCAGTTCATGTCATCATGTTAAGAAGATAGGGTGCAATACCCGTGTCACCACACTCACACACGCAAACACACACACACACACAAAAATTATTAAAAAGGCCCAGTTGAAAACCAGCGTCAGGCACTTACCAGTGCCCGGCATAAAGCTGAACTGGGCTCTCACTTTGGTGTGACCGCGAGATGATTACTCCTCGTCTTGTAAAGTTATAACTCCTAAAACCTATGTTCCTATGTTCTCTCCATACCATGGTTGCCAATTAATGGAAAAACGGCAAACAGAAACTGATTCACAGTACATGAATAACTTTGGTATATAAACAATGGAAAGAGATTCAAATTCCAAACAAGTAAAATGGCGAAACATAATATATCCTCCACAAATTACATCAAAAAAGTTTTATTGCCTAGCAGTTCAGTTATAGGTTTATAAGTATTTATTACCTTCCGAAAGAATTTTTCTGAATTTTGCCAATAAAAACAAAGGAATCAAATAATTGTTTTCTTTCAAACCTAATGATAACCCTTCCAGAATGAACTTTCTAATAATCTTATTTTAACTTCATAATCAGAAACTGGACGCAACCGCAATTTGTTAGCCAATCCGTGATTGCGCTCTTCGTAATATTCTGTATTCTGCAAAAAGCTTTCTTTGAAGTTAATATCTTGTCGACTGCTACAGGACTTTTTAGTTGGAATCTTACATCAAATTTGAAATATTTATTTTCTTTACGCTTTGTAAATTTAAATATTCAGAACTTGAGCTCCTACGCTCAATAAGCGTTTCCGATTTATAAATCTAAGGAATTCACTTAGCGCTCTTTTTCCAGGTTATTTTTTGATTCTAACGTTTGCTACCTTCGACCTTGATCGAAGTTTGATACAGATGACGTCTCTTGTCAATTTTGTTTTGTCGGTACCAGGTGTAATTAATTGTGCTGATGTTATTGTATGCTCACCTAACACACATGAATTTTTATCACACAGATATTTGACAGATAGCAACATTGCTCGCAAATTGCCTTCGCATCTGTAAAAGTCAAGTATCCTAGGTACTAGACTTTAGTACTAGCAGTAAAATATAATATCCTTTTCCTTATCTTTGTATGTGTTCAGTTTTCGCGAGCTAAATTTGTTAATTTAGGACAGTGTCATTGCATAACATAAAAATTGTGATTTTCTTTACGTATAATTTATAATAAATAAAGAATACAGGCTTTTGTAGCGGCATTCTTTTTGTAAGACTGTTTGCTATGTAGAAAAACATTAACTCTTTAGATCTAGTAATAAATCCCTCAAAGATTTATTATACCACAAAGCGCATTAAACTAAACAGTAGATTTATAATTATTTATAACTAGCAACCCGCCCCGGCTTCGCACGGGTACAAATTATACACCTAAACCTTCCTCATGAATCACTCTGTCTATTACTGAAAACCGCATGAAAATCCGTTCAGTAGTTTTTAGTTTATCGCGAACAGACTTTGTTTTATAATATGTAGTGAAGTGCACTTGAATCTTGCAATATTACTTCAGAAGGTGCTTTATAAACTACTTAAAAAGCTATATGTGAAAATCAGATAAAATGGAGCTGGGTCCTCCTAGGAGTTAATGCTAGACAAAAGTTACGCTGCATGTAGGGAACTAAGTTACTCTACTTAACATGATAATTGAAGTTACTCCAAAATTTTAAAGTCACTTGTGAGGAAACATATGTAAATGGAAATACCAAATTAACTTCTGCGATAAAAACAGTTACGGTTTTTTGGACTCTCTAGAATGTTCCCTTCGCCTTTACGGTTCAAAATTCTTAATCAATTATTATAGGCTTCTTAGAATTTGATAAAGCTGAAACTGGACCCCTTCATGGATTAATAACTCTGTGTAAATACCTTAGTCTGGGATGGAAACTCCTCAATTACACATCCTAACCTTGACGTGGCTTGTTTATTTTGTCTTGAAAAGTAGTACAGACCTAGATGATTACTTTTTGCTAGTTAATTGGTTGACAATAAAATAGTACTTTGTGTTTCAGCTAATGGAATTTGTCTTAACAAGGATCATCATAAATATAGGTGGTGTCTAGAATGTGGTGATGTAGTGAATTCCAGATACTGTCGTTCCGAAAAACCAATTTACATACTTATTTAACTCATAAGTTACATTTTGAACACATTTTACATCTCTCAGTAATAGGTCTAATCTTGAAGACACCTTGCGACTCCGATGCGACTGCATCATCGCGGTACTGGCAGAGTGACAACTAGAGGTTTAAAAACGAAATGTTGTATGAAATACGACGTGCTAGAAAGTTATATTTTCTTTTTTTGTCGTTTCTACAGAAAACACGATTAAAATGATGTAATAATAGCAACTAAAAATTACGTATTTGTAAACCTGCATTATCATGGGTAATATATAAATTTAGGTACACATTTCTAAATATATTTACGTTATCTATATATTAATACGTGAAGCGAAAACTTTGGATCCGGATTTGGACTTTTTTACGAAAATTGGGCGGACGGAGGAGTATGAAATTTCGCACACTTATAGTTTATACAGAGAAGAAGTGACAAATGCTAAAAATTTTGAACAATATTTGCTACAAAGTTAAAAAAAAAATGCAAAACCGGGACCATACGGCTATGAGTGTCCAGTATATATTTTGACCTGTCATGGTACAAAAGTCTATACAATGACAGGTCAAGTAATATTGGCCAATGAAATAAACCATGGTCGAAATTCGACCACCACGCGATCTCTAGTTAAGTTAGTCAGGCTAATCGTTTCACGGGTGTCAAATAGTTTTAAGTGAAGTTTAAAAAGCTATTGTTTTGATATTAATGAATGAATCTGAATGATTTGAATAATATATTCGAATTTATTAAAAAATGAATAGATTAAAGAGAGCCAATGGATGAAAAGCTGAGGAGTAATGGGTTATCGTGGTATGGACATGTGGTACGGAGGGATGAGCAAAATGTGGTGAAAAGACTTTTATGTATGGATGTTGAAGGGTACAACAGAAGAGGACAACCAAATAAAAGATGGATGGACTGTGTGAAAGAAGGTATGACTAGAAAGGGAGTAAGCAGTGAAATGACGAACGATAAAGTAGAATGGAAGAATATAATATTGCACCGACCCCAAATAAAATTGAGACAAGGGCAGGCAGATGATGACCTTTTCTAAAAATAATAAATACAAATACTGATGTGTAAACAGCATTTAAAATACCGCTCTAAGGAAATCTAGTTTTAATTAAAACTGCATAAATAAAATAAATATACGCTATCATAAAATGATGGAAATATGTTCTGATGCAGTCGGCACTGCCAACCCACTGAGCGGGATAATTATGATAGCTGTCTTTGAAAGTTCAGCGGCGTTCAAACGTTGTAATTTGTATGCTAAATGTTTTGAGGGAATGCTGTATATAATTATTTGTGAAATAATAAACTTTAAATAGAATTCTAGGGGTTAAATATTAATATTTTATATTAATAAGACATACTTGAAAAGATTGGAATTATGAAGTTTTATGTCATCTTACACTAAATGAAAAATCATCATATTTACTTTTTCGATGATGACGAACCATGCATATTTACAACGGTCTTATACGTATTGTATGGACGAGACAATATCATACCATCGATGTATAGTAAGACTTGTGAAGAATTTTCGAACAGTGTAGCATATTCACTTTCAAAACATGTAATGTCGGTACATGTTGTTACGTTATAATTTTTGTGATATGCATTTTACTATTTATAAGGACGATTACGTTTAAAAAAACCGAAAAAATATGAATACTTAACGAAAAAAATAATAATTTAAATAATAAAAACATTAATAAGCCATTAAATAACCTTTACTTCAATGATGCTGGATAACTAATATAAGTAGGTATAACATAGAAGTTCTAATAAAGAGAAATGAACTTTTCTAAGTACTCTTTAGACAATATGTTATAAAGCCGTATATGTTGACCCGTCGTGGAAGGTGGGAAGACTACAAAAATTGTACGAGTATTTTTACTCTAAATCATATAATTAAAAGAAAAATGAAAAATCAAGCGTAAACAAAAGAAGAGGGCAACTTGAACGTAACGGATATAGGGGGTAAAGAGCCGCATATACTCACGTTCACTTTCTTTATATAAATGTACCTTTTCATCACGAAGGCAACCGCATAGAACACAGCGAAATAGTCCCGTTTCATCTTCCCTATGTTGATAAAGACATCACGTCCTTTCGATATTGATCACGTCATTCATCTGCTAAGCTTCGATCCGCGTGAAAAATATTCATACAAAACATTTTTAGTAACACGGCTTTTGTTACTGTAAATATCTTCTTTGTATATATATTTCTTCTGTGCGTGTGTATGTTACTTAACTCCTTCTAACCGGCTGGACGGATTTTAATGAAATTTTTTGTGTCTTCAGGTGAATTCAAGAATGGTTTAGATTTACAATTGGACCCGATAGGTGGCGCTGCGATAGGGTTATAGGATTTTTTTTTTACGTTCCGGCAGGACAACGTTTAACATAGCGCTACATACATAACTGCCAGTCATTTGAAAGTTGGCGCGATTGACAGAATGCGTCCTGCAAAAATATCGTTTAAAACAGATGCATCGGTCGGAACTATGTTTTCGGAATTTTTTTTTTTTATTAATTATACCAATTCAAATTCAATTTTCATAGTTAAGACAAGACAACGTCTATCAGATCAGCTAGTAAAACATATTTCTCCGGATCCCAATCAGATCTGTCAAAAGTTTGTGCTTTATTTTAATTCACTAATGCCGCGTTCCAATAAACAAAAAACGATTCGTTTTGCTTACGAACGGTAAAATTTCGTTGAATTTGAATGAAAATTTTACCGTCCGTACGCAAAACGAGTCGTTTCTTGTTTATTGGAACGCGGCATAAGTGATCAGTGTTTTACTTACTTACATTGCAATCCAAATTTTTGTTGCATGATAATTCTCAATTTTAGATTTTAAAATTGTTTTCAATTATTTTTAGAACAGATTTTTTTCATAAGTTTACTCTGTGACACCTAAACTTAGCTTTCCATATAACCATCATGTATATGCATACATGATGGTTATGAAGTCCGTTAAACCAGCTTCTTAGGAGGAGCACACATGAAAAACTTATTTATTAAAATGTAGTAAATTTTATATCAAATATTAATGCTCTTTCCCTGGAAATACATAGACTGAATAAGAATAAAAAATAGAGCAAAAGTTTGCTTCGTTTAGTATGCGCTTTTGTGCTACTTAGACCTCAAATATGGACTGGAACTCGTGCTCGAGACTTAACAAAAAGTTTAACGACGAGGGATATCAGTTAGGAAAAAATTACAAAGTTGGATTTGCCTACACAACCTTAAAATTAGTAATCTGGATGCAAGCTTGACATATCCATAATTCAAGAGTTTATTCAGTTTTTAAGAAAACATGTACCAAACAATATTTGACTATTTGAAAATAATAAATAATGCAGTTCTGGCAATCGGATTCACAATTTCAGCAAATATCATTTTCAAACAAAGCCAGTGATCATTTGGAAAGGAAGCAGCAGCAATTTTATTTTGATCTATTTCCAAAGTTGGGAGTTCTTTGTTGTGCGATTCTACGCAACCGTATTTTTTATCAGGATTTGTTTAAAACTTTTGCAATTTCGTATCGCTTTCTCTGTTTTAAAATCTGATTTATTCACCGAGGGTACAATTTCGATATTCCTTTTTGAATTTCTAGCTCTTTCAAGTTACCATTTCTAGACTTTCCTTTGTATTACTCATTTGATGAAGTTTTGTTGTTACAGTTCTATATTATTATCCCCATTTCGCCAGTTTATATAAGACCCATCTCATATTTCAGGTATAATTCTAAATTCTAGAACTGCAATGGAGTATTCCTTGACCAAAAAAATTCAGCAAAACAAAATGCTGTCCGAGTCTCTTTCATCGAACCCCGTACCTCTACAACAGTCGTGTCATACTCAATATGCCATCAAGACAAGTAATGTTTCGAAAATAATGAAATCTGTATACAAATTTGTCTAAAAACATTACATGCTCACGTAACAATTGAAATCAACAACAAATGTTACTACACAAATATACAGTTTAATTAAAAAATACATTTTTATCTTGTTACGAGATCATTTTTTCAGTACGACAGTTTCAGCAGACAGATACAGTTTCAGCAAGGATAATCTTGTAGTTTTCAATTAAATCAAGATTATTCTTGCTGCTCTCATATGATATTTATTTAGCATATATTGAAGCTTCCTTGTGACGCATCTCGGTTTAGAGTTACTTGTTCAAAGTTTGTCACTAGATACTACGTATAGTATATTGTAGCAAGTTGCTTGAAAATCTTCAAACCTAATCTAAATCTGTAGAAGCTCGCTTCTCATATAGTGTATTCTAAAATAAATAATAATATTTAGTCTTGGTACATGCTATCGTAACAGCTTGAGTTAATTTTCAAGTCGGTGTTTGTTCATGTTATTTCAAATCTGCCATTTTGCATATTATCTATCACTTCACTTTCGGTAGGTACATCAGTTTATAAGTACATCGCACTTCATCTGTCAAACAAGGATTAGAATGACTGTGTGTAAAAATATTAAATAATAGGTCAATGTGACGACCCTAACAAATAAAACGTTAATTCTGAACACGTTCTTGGGATAAAATTTTAAATAGACTAATCATAACCATATGATCTAACGCCAAACTTGAGCATTTGTTGAAAATACGCGAACAAAATCCTTTCGGGTAAGTGTAAATAACAACAACAGTCATAAAGCAAAGATTGTTGAATTTAAACAGCAGTTCTTGGATTAAATTAGAGGCGCTCACCATGCACATCCTGTACTAAAGGTAACTTAAAGCACATACGTTAGAACTTTTCAAGATTTATTGCATTTTACGCCTTTGTTTATTGCAAACATGAAATAGAGGAACGTACATACATATATCTCTCGTAAATCGTTTTTATTACTAACTATGGTTGTAGGATAAGAAGTTTTAAATTCCCAATGCACTGTATTTAAAATTTTGGCAAACTTTCAAAAGGATATTAAATTTTAGAACGTAATATTTTCGATAGATAAACTTGTAACTTATGGATAGGTTTTATTTTGTAGTTGTGAAATATTAGATGTGTAAATCAGTACTTAATCGCGGTAATAATTGAAAGGTATAATAAATTTTTTGGTCACCCGACGTTTCGATCGAATTGCACCGATCATGGTCACTGTGGTAGACTGGTGAGAGTTTGGCGACACCTCCGTGAAGTGCGAGTTTCGGCAACTACCTGCACTTGGTCTTCATTGTTTTCAATCACCTTCGCACTGTCGGTAATTCGACACACCACACTTACAACGTCCGTTGAGTGTTGTCGAGTAGCGTGTATTCGCTGACGATTGCATTTGCTGATGACAGGATTCCAAGATGTTGACAAGCGGTACCCATCTTCTCTGTTGAATTTTTTTTTTCGGCTGTTTCCCGTACTATTCTGGAGTAATAGTGACGACCGTCAGTGTGAAGTGGAGAGGACCTGTGGTTGGTTTAGTTCTCTCCAGTAGTTTGGACCTGACTGACTGACTGACTTCAGCAAATGCTCGGCAATCTGACTTATTTGTCTGACAGTTTTTTACAGCTGCGATGTGTTCTTTGACCCGTTCACACACGGCGTACCCCAAGTAATACTAATTATATTTTTATATATAACTATAAATTTAAGTTAAGTGGTCATTAATTTTTAAGATATTTATTATTACATATTATACATATTATAATACTTGAATAAGGAATTACAAATTTTAATATAAAGATATTACATTATACCTATAGGTAAATATTTGTAGTGTAATATTCATCAATCAAATTCAATAGTTAATAATACTATCTACATAACTATACTTAATTTATTATATTTATATTTCCAAAAAAATTGTGGGAGTGTTTATAGGCAACAAATTAAACCCATTTCTACCAATTTTAGAATTGGGTTCGGAAGTTGTGCTCGCAATACTTAAACAACAACAATCAAAGTAAATAAAGCGCAACAAATAATTTTTACAATATAAACGAAAAAAAAACTCTTAAATTAAATACTTTAAGTTAAAGTGCACATAACCTACAACGTGTTGTGTATGTGTGCATTGTGTTTTTTTTTAATCGCTGTGAAGATTCTCCGCAAATTCATAACCTTTTTGCATTATTTCCTTAAATTGACGTACCTATGTTTTCTCTATGCGATTATAAAAGTATTTGTATAAGGTTATAAAATAATAAAATCTTTCCGTTATAGGAGATTTGCTTAGTACAGCATACCGTGTGGTTTTAGACGATTTTTTTCTTGTTTGGCGATCTTAGAGTAATTGGTAGCTAGTTTTTGGCTATGCCAACGAGTTATTTTCCCCCCTACGCAACCACCTAGCACCAGCAATAAATTGACAAATATGTTTGGAGGGGTTGTAAGGAAAATATATACATTTATAAACACTGTTATAAAACAAGAAGATCCCACTATCTTTAACAAAATTACATCTAAGCTGAAATATTGACAATTAGCCGGTGAAGTTATGTTTTTTAGAACCAAACATTTAGTTATTGCGGGTATGGACCTTAGTACTGGCTGAGAGTAATCTGTTAAGTATACCCAGGGGGTCTAAAGTTTGCATGAAGCGGCACTGACTGACTACAGCGAGAGTCTACCAATTGGTAGGACGAATCGAGGCGTTAGGTCGTTACAGTTGTTTCATCGCGATCTTCTGCGATGAGAACACCTAGCGCAAGGAGTTTGCGGAGTGGATCCGGTAGGAAAACTTCCGGGTGAAACCGTTGCACTTGCGCTCACGTGCGGACCCTAAGAATACCGCGGGTGGATGAGACGAGTTTTATGTTCTTTAACCACAGTAGAGGCTCCCGTGAAGAGTGTATCTTGACATCGCCCAGTTAGTAGATGGAGCCCGCTTGTCACCCGCGGATTGGTGCTGGGTGGACCATTGGAGGCAAGACAGTCGACTCATTACAGGCGCTGTAAGGCACACGTACGTTTTGTACGCTCCAGGTTGTGTCACCGCCAACGCAGTATAAAAATCCTGCCCAGAGGATTCCCCCCTTTACATATTGCCGTTTTCCGACATAAACGCGAACGAAGTCGCAGGCACAGCTAATTATTCAATATAAAACATACGTGACAACCTCCTAATTTTTTGATGTCGAACATATTGTGAAATATCGTACTTTGCAGCGCAAGGAATAGGGATAGGGGTGTCTTTATTATGAGGAGTTCAATTGAAACAGCCGCAAGAAAAAATCTGGTTATATTGAAAACTGTTCAAAAACATACTTTACAAATATTATCACTTTTATCTTTTCTTCATCGAAGCCTCTCCTCTTGAAAGACGGACTGTTCTCAGTGCCGTTTGCGACTCGAGTCTTCTCTATTGTGACATTTATACAATTCAAAAATAGCTGCAATATAATTCAATGCGGCCTTCTCACACGCCAGTATTAACATATGTCACAGAGGTGTGACAATTTGCATATTCATTAAGAAACTATAGTGTGTGATGTGGTCCTAGCCAATCACAATATATTACAAAAGTAATTGGTAGCTGAAAATGTTTTCGAACAAAAATATTTATATTTTTTTTAATTAAACCAAGGTACTTACTTTTTAAATATTCTAGCTGTACCCGGTACAGCTAGAAGTCTAGGGTTGCAAAGCCTTTTTTATAGCTTTTTAAGCCAGAAACCCTCACGAACGTTCTCAGAAGACCCTGCCAAAGTTTCGTCACAATCTGATCAATAGTTTAGAAATGCATAGAGAACAATCATACGTACATTGATTTTTATTTATGTAGAAGATAGATAGGTAACTATTATATGCGAGTTGTCCATTTACTGGTAAGTCACTATTCTTTTCTTTGGAGTTTCAATAATCGTATTAGAGCCAGCCAAGTGCAATGCGCATATCTTTTCTGTGTCAAGGTTGGGATTACTACTAACCACTACCTTTCACTCCAGTAATGGAATAAAAGCTTTCAAAGTTTGTAAGAACTCAAGAGGTTTGGTACCGGAGAAGTTAAAATAAGTTTAACCGATTATATTACGACTAAGTTAGAAAAGTTTTACAAGACAGAAGTTATTCCTTTGTACTTTACTATACTATTTACTATACTGTTGTAGTGCATTTGCTGATTATATACCAATCTAACCTGTCTTCTTCTCTATAGGAGTTTAAGACCATTAGATCCAATTATTCACTGATATTCTTAATTGTCTCGTAGTATCTTGAACTGTATGCGTTAAAACCATAACAAATTGTAGTTTGTGAAGCAACTACAGAAGATTTTACAGAATTAATCTTGAATTTATGAAAAATTCCATTAAAAAATGGAAGTAAAAGTACCCTATTTATTCTTTGCTCTTATTATGCACAAGATGTTACTGGTGAACCCTTTACTTATAAGCAAATATTAAATACGATCTCATTAGATCTAACATAAACTACGTAATCCTTGGGTGGCTGAGATTTCACTTCATTCTATGAACTTACTTAAAGTGCAGTCAGACTTCGAAAAACTAATTCCTGCTTACGATAATCAAGTCCATGAGACTTGATACCCTGCCACATGTCACTGCCACTTACCTGCCATTGACGGATAACACTTTGTTAACCGTACAAATCAACGCGTTAAAATGCATTTAATTTCCTCAGAACTGTGAACCTTATTTCTAAAAACATTATCATCAAAAATATTAAGTGCTATTACAACACAAAGACATAATTATACTCACGGTATCATTACATCTCTTAGAATAACCGTTAAATGAGGTCCAATTACGTGACGTCGTCACGGTGCCAGTTAAGAGGCGATGAAGGGAAGAACGGGGAGCGTGTAAATGCCTCCTGAAAGGGATGGCCGGAAGTTAAGGAGAGAAATGAAGGAAATGGGCCCAGCCTTAGTCGACAGATATCTTGAACGAGCTATGAAACATTTAAGGCTTTTACATTTTTTTTCTATACAAATGAAACATTCAAATTATTTTTAATAGTCTCATTTATTTTATGATAACGTTACAGGATAAGCAATTCCGTTTAAGTAACGTAGCCAACCTTTTCGGGTTGAAGTTAAAAAATATATTTATACGGACAACATAAGTGGAGAAAAATCACATATAAAATAAACTAGCAATTTATAAAATAGGAAGACAATGAACAAAATTTCTAAATTATTTTAAAAATATTTTGAAGAAAGGTTTTAAATTGGTTAACTTTTTATTGAACAATAAGCCAAAAATAACTTGTCTCTATAATCAAACAAAATTCCCACACACAAAATAATATTAACAAATGAAACGGAATTTTCTTTGACATTAAGCACACACAATGTCAGGTATTTACTTTAATTCTCACACGCACTGAAGCGAGAAGATAAATAGCACCCCAAAGACTTTTAATGTAAACGTACAAGAAATAAATTTGCCAAAAAACCGTCAAGGGACCACGAACAAAAACACGGCAGGATTAAAAAAATACGCTAGCCTTGTAATGATTTAATTTTGAAGTCCATTTGCTATTATCAAAGCTAATGAGAGTATTATACAGAGAGTACATTCCATCTGAAAACAGTTTTGGTAGCCACAGTCAAGAGTATTCAATTTCAAGTAAACATGTGATTAAAGTTAAAGTTACCTTGCCTATTTATCATACTCTATGTCACTCTTCTTATTGCTAGTTCTCTTTTTTTCACACTTATTCTTGTATGCATATTAGACGTATAAATCGAGACTTAATCATCGTAACATTTAAAAGGTTTTTACGTTTTATTGATACGATATTTCGATCGAATTACAAAGTACAAGTAGTTACTGAAACTCGCAACTCACGAAGACAACTGAGCTCTCTTCAGTCCACTGTTGTTGTACCTATGCACATAATATTTATACACATACATAATACCTTTAAACTCAGTCAGTGGATGGTCATTGAACTACTTACGAAATTCAATGTCATATTGTTTATGTATTTACATGGAAATTAACGCGATCACGAAATAGGTATTACATACCTCACGATCCTTTTAGCTCACGATCTCGACAACGGAGGGCGTGCACCACTGAGCCGGTCTGCCTGTGACCACGGCTAATGCAACCTGGTCGAAATGTCAGGCAATTCAGAGGTATGTAATACCTACGTCGTAATCGCGTTAATTCCCTGAATGAAAAAAATAAATAAACTACTTGCATGACAGATATGTTTATAATAGATAGTTATAGTGTATGTATGTATGTATTTGTATGTGTGCTGTACTAATATAACATATATAGCAATTAATATATGAATGTATTAATATTTGTGCAATCCATTCACAGATTGCATAAATCCCTACATAGCTCTTCTTTGACATTGCGACACCAAAACCACCCACGTATATCGTAACACTCCTGTCCATCCAAAGGTTGCCTGGAAGATATTGCTGCTAGCGATAAGGCCGCCCATTGTGCATTTTCTGTATAATTTGTATGTGTATTGTTTCCTTTTTTGGTGTACAATAAAGTGTATTTATTTATTATTATTATTATTATTATTCCCGTGTAAATACATAATTATATCATGGAACGCAAAAGTTTAAAAGTTCGTCATATTGTTTATAATTGATTCTAACTCGTTTATCATCAAATTCAATTTACTCCGTCGTTATCGATAGTCATGTGAGGTATGGCACTGAAAGCCGTCACAAGTTATATTATATGTTTCAATTTACGAATGCGGCATTGGCAATGAGTTATTGATTTCAGAATCTTTTGTTTAATGTTAAACTGGTGAGAATATTGAATACGGAAGTAACCTTTTGTATGTACCTAAGATGAACAAGAATGTAAAGTAACTTTTTTTTGTAGAGTTAATTATTATTAATGGAATCCAAAAAAGCGACTTTACTGTAATGTAAATTTGCAATATGACAACAATCGATAATGCATGTTTTTTTTTGAAAAAAAAGATCAAGCAGTCTTTTTTTTACATTAAAATAAAGCGCTCGTTTCACAAGGCAATGGGCAAAAAATACTGATTGTACATAACTGGCAACTCGATATGTTTGGTACATGACAATTAATATGCGTAAGTATTCTTGAAAGTTTGTATGATAATTTTATTTAAGGATCTTGCTCGTACAAGTGGCTTTAATAATGATATCCTTTTCTTTACGCAACCTGGACTAGGCATGCTTATGCAAGCGTGATGACACATGTGAATAGACGTTAACTCGAATAAAACTCTAATGTCGTCTTTTTAAGTTAGCAAAAAACTGTAGCTTGTTATTTATTCAACGTGATTCAGTGGTAATTATCAGCACATTAAGCTGTTATGCCGATATTACGATTTTCAAGCCATTGTTTATATCTTTATACATCGAAGCAATTTTTTTTTTTTGTTTTTAGAAAATAATATTAGCAACATGGGTCACACATTACTAGTATTCTCGTTAACCCCTCCAGCTAAGCTAAATGCTTGTATTAGGAGTGGGTTCACGACGGTAGGGTACTGGGTGGGGTTTGAACCCGCAACCACTTGATCGCAAGTCCGTCGAATTAGCCATTACGCTACCCCCACTTGTGAGAAGAAACTTATAAATTAATTGCAATAACATTTTTACTCGATACTTTGTTGATTTATTTTTTCTAAACAATTTTTAAACAATAAGAAATGAAGAAGAAGCAAGAAATGTTTAAAAAACGGTGCATGAAACTGATGTTAAGGGTTGAAACAAATTTTTAGTATTTTTTTTTTTGCAATTACTAGTTCAAAATTTACTAGGTACTTATGCTCTTATAATTTTCTTAAATTATGTAATCTTGTACATTTACTTTTGTTTCGTGTACTGGTCAACTAGGAATTAAAAAATTTGCTGAAAGTCGTTCACTGTAATGATTATTTCTCCCGATAGGAACTGTTCACGAATGTTTAAAATTTGTTCCAAACAACCTCCAAAAAAAGGTTGAAATACTCGTTCACAAACACCATTATTTCCTGACACATTATTTGTAAATCATACAGGTGACATTAAGGTCGTGACAAGTGAAACATTTAGAGACAGTGAACGCACTTGGAATATCTGGAAACACATTACGACCGCAACACAAACAAAAACGCTCATAAAATCATCTGAATGGTGTTTGGTAGGACATTCAGACAGCACTCGAATTTTGTGTACTTCAATATAAATATCGATTTCAGGCCATATTTAAAAGTAATCACTATGCTGAGCTAAGGACCATTTTTGTTTCACAAAAACTTACATGCCTATGTACCTTACATAGGCATGTAAGTTTTTGTTAAGAAATGATTATTTTTATTTTTTGTTTTTTTTTCTTAGTAATAAATAAGTATTTATGATTATCTTTATATATATATTTCTTCTGTGCGTGTGTATGTTACTGAACTCCTCAAAAACGGATGGAAAGATTTTAATGGATTTTTTTTGTGTGTCTTCAGGTGGATTCCAGAATGGTTTAGATTTACAATTGGACTCGGTAGATGGCGCTGCGAGAGAGTTACAGGGAAAATATTTTTTACGTTCCGGCAGGACAACGTTTACCATAGCGCTTTTGACATACATAACTTGACAGTTGGCGCGAATATGCGCGCTGCAAATATCGTTTAAAACAGATGCATCGGTCGAAACTATGTTTTTGAAATCCCTTTTTTATTAATTATATCAATTTAAATTCAATATTCATAGTTAAGACAAGACAACGTCTATCGGGTCAGCTAGTAGAAATGCAATACCTTGTGTGGAAACTAAATAAATATCTTTCTTTCTTTCTTTTTTTACTTTTAATTCTTCCTCCTAGCTCTAAGCTAAATAAGTTCTCAACGAGTTTACTTTGCAATACACCACGAATCTGGATTTATAAGTCGAAAAGACTTGGTAACCGATATGGTCTCCGTTTAAATTAAGTTAATTATGAAGCTGACTTTAAACGACAAAGAATCGTATAGAAAACCATACTAATACACCTGCATAGTTTATTGGTTTGTTTCTTTGAAAGTGGTCTTATGTTTTGTCAGTGAGACTTAAAAAAATATTTTTGAAAAAAAACGTGCTGATTGACACCTGAACCTGTAGGCTGTATCATATACGATAAGATTCGTAAAAGCAAAATGTGCGGCTGCTATTGGAATAAGTCAAACAAAGCAATTTATGGTTTTAAACTAATTTTTAACCGACTTCAAAAAAAGGTGGAAGTTCTATGTTCGGTTGTATGTATTTTTTTATCTATGTTCACTGGTATTTCTGTCATCTATGGACCGATTTAAAGAAAAATTTTTTGAATGAAAGGTGTTCCCTTTGTCACCAAGTCCGGATCTGATGATGGTACCTATAATCTGATGAGAGAAAACGACGGAAACCCTCAGAAATGAAGGGCACATGTAGTGTGTTAGTTTATTTTTCTTCAAATTAAGCAACATTCACGTTTAAAGTGATGAATTTTATTGTTATTAGCCGTCTTAAAAAAAGGTGGAGGTTCTAGGTTCGGCTGTTTGTATCTTTTTTTAACTTATTCAATCAAGTGCGGCAATTTGCTAGACCAACTAAAAATTCTATTACCTTATCTAAATGAGGTATTATTAAACTAAAGTTAATATAATCTAATGATCTAATGTTACCTATTATTTTAAAAGTGTCACATGTGTTGTAGTATTTTCAATTAAGTTTGAAATTAATTATATTGCATTTTTCAGTGCCCTTTCTTAGTGCTTTTTGAAGTCGGCTTAAATTTTTTTATAAAGTGTTTATTGCTATCATATAATAATAGCCGTGCCAGCAGTTTCACATGCTTTTATGGATACTACTCCGCTCCTATTGGCCGTAACGTGATGTTATATAGCTTATAGCCTTCTTTGATAAATGGACTATCCAGCACTAAAAAAATTATTCAATTCGAACCAGTAGTTCCTTAACAAAAAAAAAAAAACTTTTCAGCTTTATAATATTAGTATAGATTCTGGAACATACAACACAACACTAACTAGACCCAAGCTAAGCTTGTATTGTGTTCTAGATTACGGATCAGTACACACAGATAATATTTTTTCTAAATACATATGTACATATTTTCTACATAGAAACACTCAGACCAATGCAAATGGAGATTGATGATTCATGAATACAAATATTTATACTGAGTAGAAATCGAACTCGTGCCCTCTGACGTCGCAGTCGAAGACACTCACCGATGGGCATCATAATAACGCTGTCTAATATAGATACTGTCCGCATATATTATCCGATGAAGAAATTAATCATTTGAGCCACCAGGTCTCTGCGTAGGTCTAGATAATGATTCGCATGTCCCAGGATATTATTATTACTACTTTCTATATCATCAATACAAATCATCATCAAATAAAATTGAAATGTCTATTTGTAATGTCAAAATAATAGTTTTTTTTAAGCTCAAACAGTTATTTGCACAATAACTATACCTAAAAACCAGTTTTTAATTTTTTTGTCTGTCTGTCTGTTTGTTCCGGCTAATCTCCGGAATGGGTGGACCGATTTCCAAGGTACCTTCACTGGCAGATAGATGATGTTATAAGTACTCCTTATAACATCATCTATCTGCCAGTGAAAGTAAATTACTATTTAGGCTACTTTTATTTTGGAAAAATAATTGGGTCGCACGCAAAATATATAAATATGTACATGCGAGCCGCGCTGGAACTGCTAGTTTATGATAAAAATAAACGTTTACGGTCCACTTTTCCATCAAAAGGTCTAAGTTCCGCTCCCATTTGTACAAACATTTAAATTTTTCTAGTAACCTGCCAATCAAGTGAAAAAGTCATGAAATATTTATGAAGTTACCGAAGGTTTTCCTTTGGTACATTCAACAAACTTTGTGAAACGTTAAAGGTTAAAGAAAAATCAATTCATAATTTTAATGTACCGAAATATTTTCATGAATACTTTGGTCTCGGATAAAACATTTATCACGCCTCGACCGGCGCCAGCGGCCTGCCTGACAATAGAAGATTGTCTATTGTCAGACAGGCCGGCATAAATTAATAATTTTACCCCATCTTGACGGAGATAAATTATTTACAGATAATACAAGGTGAAATTTGAGATGTATATTTCTTTAAGTCGGATTACCTGTTACCAAAATTGAACACAAAACGTTAATTTTGACCAACTAATTTAAATTGCTAGCTTGTAGCTTCTTGTAGGGGGATCAAACCACAATTAAAACACATTTATTGTGCATACAAAATAATTATTGTAATTCTATTGGCATTATATCCCGATATGCACACATTGCTCACTAACCCGTATTTCTACGTTATTTTACTTTGTCACACACATACTCTCAAATGGCGTAATCTTTATTTTTCTTATTATTTCGAATACCAGAAATACAGCAACGCGCAACTGCATGATGATATAATACATTTATCTATTTTTTACGTTATAATTGTATATTATGTATAGACTACTACCAAGGCTGTAAAGTTCTGCTTGTTGTAAGCTTTTAAGCCTTATGGCTTTAAAGACATTTATATTAATTTCAATGATTGATGATTGAGGGTCTCTTATATGTATGAAAACTATTAAAAATATTATCAAATATATTTATTTTATAATCATGTAGATAATATTACTCATTTGTAATCTAAATCTATCAGCATTTTTTAAACATGTACAACAAATTAATTAATATATTTTAGTCCACTTCTGGACTTAGGCCTCTCCCAATGTGCGCCATAGTACCCGGTCCTCCACCTTCCGCATCCAGTCTATCCCAGGTATCTTATTCAGGTCGTCGGTCCATCTGGCTGGGGGTCGTCCTACCTTCCGTTTACCGATTCGCGGTCTCCACTCTAAGACCTGTTTGCTATAAAGGCAATTGGTCTTTCTACATACGTGGCCAGCCCATTACCACTTCTGTGTGCTTATTATTATGTTATATATGTATTATATACTCATTTAGTTTGGAGTTGATCATATAATCATCGATCGATCGATCAAAATTTAAATAAACAAAGAATATTTTGGGCATAATCTGCTTGTATTAATAATTATTCTTCAGATCGGTCCTTGATATTAGTAGAACACATGTATATGTATAGCTGTTGAGACAAATGTTATACAAGCCTGTATATTAATTTCTTATAGTATCAGGCAAGCGTCAATGTGTTTATTTAGTGTGTATAATTTACTGTTGAAACGGTTACTATGTTCACTCATATTTCATAGGAGTGCAAAATAAATTCATTTCTTTCTTTCTTTCTAAACTAAAAAAAACTGATGGCTAAACCTATTCCGTTCAATGGTTTAAAAATTCAAATGAGTTGATATGTTAACTTCTATAAATTTGCGATAGCTTACTGGGACACTGTGTTATGTTTGCCTTCTGAAGTATTTTATTCGAAACGAAGAAAATTGTGTTCCGAAATCTGTTCCTATTCTTCGATGTTGGCCTAAATATAGATGTCCTCAAAAACCTTGTATGTCTTGATAAAGCTGGCGCCCCTGATTGATAGATACCAGCGTGATTCCCTTTCATCTCGACATTAATAAATATTGTGCCCAATCTTCTAAGAAAGTCAACAATTTCTAAAGACTATTGTAAAAGCTCATTGTCCTTTAGGTAATGTTTCAGATCTAATATATACTACAATAGATTTGGAGATAGCAAGGACAGAATTATTCATTATTTCCATGTAGTAAATGAAATAAAACTAAACTGTAGTAGGTTATTAATTTAGCTTTTAGCTATATAAATGATAGCATTTCGCGAGGTATAAAATGATTATTCTTTTATTTATGATTTTAATACATTTGCGAATCCATCAGTTTTCTTTTCTTAAGTTTCTTTTATTCCTTTATCGAAGCGAGGCACAGTGAATAATAATAATATAATTAGCAATGCATGATACGAACCGGTTAAAATTCACTCGTACTCCCGCCAGGAGTGTTTGATGGGGATATAACCCAAAAACGGAATCTCTTTTAGCCTAAATATTATTCGCCACCATTAGGTCAGTGGGTGTTTCCACCCAAATAAAAAAATATGTTTGACAATAATGTACAACTTCAGTAAATTTAAGAAAATACACCATCCACCATCAACATAATTTTAACTGTAGCTTTTATAAATAATATCAATAATTTGTTCCTAAAAGTTTTAGTCATCACCACTTTTTATCTTCCTCTAATCTCTGGTCCTTAAGAAAATTAATATAAGTATTAAGATCGAAAATTATTGTAACATAAATATGGCACTGTGATTGAATAAAAATACTCTTAGCTGTAAATTAAGGAAAGAGTAATTCAATTTTGAGTTTCTGCTTTCTACTAATTTATCTAAATATTACTTTGTAATTTTGAGACGCTAAAGATGACGACGTTCAATTTAAAGTAATTTGTCTGAAATGTGTCACCGGCTAGAAAACGAAACGGAAATTTTTGCACAATTGGGGCTTAAAGTATTGTTGGAATTGTTATTAAGAGGAACTTGAGAACAACAGAGATTTAGGGTCTTCATTTATAATATAACTAGGCTGGGTTTTAGTCCAGATTGAAAGTGAAATCCCACTGCATTGTAATTTGAATAATTTGGTCTGTTACTACTAAATCAAAGTTTCAATTTAATTCTTTTGAGGGTTCATTTTGAAGACAGAAGGTAAATTTCGTACCAGTGGCATACGGTGTGATGCAAACAAGTACCACTTTTTTTATCACCGGGATGCTGTATCATATCGGGCCTTTCCTAAGAACACTAAGCAATAATAACAATGTAAATAGGGACACGTTATATAACAATGTATATAGGGACAGCTATCGCAAGGTTTAGTAGTTTACGAGTTGAGGATGCCCACAATTCTCAAGACTCGTCTTTGTACCGATCATAACAGCATTAGTTTCAATCTAGGTTTCACTAAGTTCATTAAAATACATGCGTATGTACATAATATATTTAGAACAGTTATAAAACACGCAGCTTCGTTTAACATTAGATGAAGTAGTTCTATTAAGAGTAGAAACATAAAAGTCAGAAAAGTTTCAAACAGAAAATAAAGTAGTGAAGTACAAGCAACTGCCATCAGCTAAATGAGGTTCAACAACCGAAATATTGAACCGAAGACGAATGGAATGTTACATTTATTTTACAAATCTTGAACCAATATTGGACCAAGACAAGATGTTGGAATTGATTACAGTTATTTATGGGAATGAATCAGTGCAGTTAGTGAGTAGTTTTATGGCAACAGTCACGAAACTTTTATTATAATCTATAGTATCAATTTTATTATAGGAAAGTTTATAGTGTACTATAAACTACTATAAACTGTGGTTAGTGTACTGGAAAATGTTTCTTAGATTGTTTTATATATAGGTCACTTTACTGGGTACAGATACGGGTTAGAGGTCGGTAGTAAATTCTTTTAAGGAAGAGAAGAGATTTAAGAGCCAAATCAAATCACTAGCATGTGAATATGTAGTAAGCAAAATAGGAACAAGGTCTTTTGTAGTTCTATTTGTAGCACAAAATTTTATAGGAATATTGATTGCACTAGACGTATATACAACTAAGTCCAAATGAAGTTCTTGGAATAAAGTGTTTGAGATATTCATTTTCAATATCCGAAGTTTGAAAAGAAAGAAAACCTAAAAGTATTATAATAACCACGTTACACAGAATTAGAACGTTGTTATTCTGAAGGTACGCATGTTTTATTTAATTTGTATTCTTGACTTACAGAAACAAGTCCCACTAATATTATAAATGTGAAAGTTTGGATCGATGGATAGACGGATGATTGTTATTCTTTGACGCAAAAACCACTGAACCGATTGCGATGAAACTTGGTATGTAGATAACTGGAGACCTGGATTACCGTATAGGCTACTTTTTATCTCGATATTCACACGGGATCGAGACTTACGCGGGTTGAAACCACGGGGCGCTGCTAGTTTAAAATAATTTTCGATCATAACTTTGGAATTGAATGAGTACAAGTAAAGCTGATCTGAATACTGATAAACTTTCCGGAGTTTAGCACATGGTTTGTTTAAAGACAGTAAGCAGTGATTGCAAAACAAAATAATTCCACAAGTGGCAAAGTACCAAGGCTAACAGTATTTGCCTGCCAACAGTTATCTACATATAAATTTTAGTCAAATAATTAGTTACCACATTTATGCGAACAATTCCAATTTATTTATTCGATTAGACATATATGTCTCAAAGACAACAAAATAGAATGGGTACCTTCCGTTTTGTATTTCAAAACAGAATGTACTGTATGTTGTATGGGTCGGTTGTAATTTTCATTACCAAATGAAAAATTTGAACAAAATTAAACATGGGTATTCACTCTTGTAATCTATGTGTTATTTGAGGCGTACAACCTTTTTTTAAAGATTAGTAGTGGTCGTTTATTTTCGTAACTTGCGGCCAGAGATCGTCTATGATTACAATTCTTTAATTTTTTTTAGGTCAGCTATAAGATTCTAAAAAATTGTTTTTGTTTTTGATTTAGTTATTAATTTTTATTTTGAATTCTGACTATATAATTCCATTTTCATGTAGTTTTTTTAAGGATTAGTTTCACTGATTTATTTGTAAAAATGATAACATGCAACATTTAAGACATCTATGAAAGTGGCACTCGATAAAAGATTAGCGATATGCACATTTCATATGCATATCTCTCATGCATTTAATAAAGTAAAAAAAAAAATAAGACTCGAAATTTTTAAAACAGATGCAATTAATTATTCTAAGAAACAATGGACCACAAATATAAATATACCTTTTTTTTTCTTTTTTTGTGTGGAAACCCCCACGGGTCGTCACCTCACCGGGGCAACGGTAAGGTGGTATGTCGGACTCGAACCGACTAAAACCACAGTGTTCCGTCACTGGTCTTCTTGCCGGGGCCTCAGGTGTACCCTAGAAAGGAAATCCCTGTGAACCCCGACAGACTTGGCCGCCTGTTGAGCAAGGTGACCCCACCATGATGTATCTATCCAATCTATTTCAGAGAGAACACGTCGCGTAAGTCAAGTAAGTAACAAGTCTTAGGCCTGCTTCTGCTAGGGCGACAGATAGCCCTGTCCGTCGCCCTCAGGCAATCGCTTATGGAGGCTGGAGATCGTTTTGCGCTCTCCGGCGCCTGGTGCGTCTTCTGCGGGACGGAAGAGTACTAATTCTCTCCCGTTCCCTTTCCGCCGCTTCTTTGGCATGCATCACTACCTCACAGAACGAGGCGGCGGAATCCCACGCACTCTCGCTCTGGACCATAGACCTGATCATGGTCTCCAGCGAGAGGCTACCCACACCGATAGCCGCCGCGAGGTCAGCACGCTGCTGCACCCACGCAGTGCACTCCACCAAAGTGTGGAGTGCGGAATCCTCGCGGCAGCCCCCGCAATGGTGGCACACAGACGTTGGCTCCCGGTCTATGTGACTCAGGTACTTCCCGAAGCAGCTGTGTCCGGTGAGCGCCTGTGTCATCTGATAGGAGAGAGCGCCATGTCGCCTCTCCAGCCAATCCTCCATAACGGGCCTTACCGCCACAATCGTGGCGTGCCCTAAATATAAATATACCTAGACGTTTATAAATAGTGTGTCTAATTTTAAGCCATACGACCATACAGTTCAACTAAAATGTATAGATTTGTGCTGAGCAAACTATTTGAAACTACACTTTCTAAAAATTCCAAAGTAAAAGAAAACGTATACGATTTAACATCTTTAACTTTACACATTCCACCTACTTTTATGAAAAACGGAGGTAAAAGTACCTAGAAATTCAAACAGTCATTACTTGTAAACGGATAGTATTTGTTTTCAAAAATTCTTATTGTAACTGCATGCTAGAGCCATGCCGTTTTAGTGATTTAAGTAAGTGTTCCCTTTTCAAATACAGGGTGTATTTAACAATAACCGTTGTACCAACACCTATACAACAGCTACACTATCTATCATAGATACCGTTTAAGGATTAAAGATACAAGATACACAGTGGATATATAAAGAAAAATTGGCGACATACGTTAACTTTGAACGCCACATCCTCATATTTAATGGAAATATAGGCAATGTTCGTTGTAATCAAGCATCAGCATTAACAAAACATTTTCAGCGTGAGTAAGCAACTGGTGTATTTATCCAATAAAAGTTAAGAATAACACGGACATAAAAAACACCATTAAAATTAAATAAGAGAAATTCCTTGAAAATACCTTTACTTACACTCTATTAACCCAAATCTAAACAGCGATCCCAATCTCAGTCTTGAACAGACCAAAACCTTTGAAAATTGCTCGCTCAAATAACCCTAGTGCTATTGAAGGTTGGACTAACAGAAAAAAGTTGGTAGCCTTTGTCGGGCCGGGCTGAGTAGGCCAAAGCAATTTGTTAATGTCTTTAAGTTTATGCTTGTTTAACTATTATTTTTCAAGCCTCGCTGCACCGGCTCTTAAGCCTTTTGATTTAAATTTATTCAGTTTTGATAAATTTAGAAATATTATCTTTAAGAGTTTTGCTGTTCTTGGTAGCCTAGTTACATTTATTATATTAAGATAAAGGCATGTCTATATACTATGGTATCCATATACACCGTGTAACTTACAAAAATGACTTTCTATAGATACTTATTAGAAGGTAATACAAAAGTATCATAAAAATGCGAGATTAAGGATTAACAGTCATTAGTCTTATTTTGCGCTACACAATGTAAACGTTACAAACGTAGGTATTATTTTAGTGCAGTACAGTGTATACACCTTAAACGTTCGACGCCGTCAAGACAAATTATTGCATTAAATGTTTAAATGTTTGACTGATTACATTACAGTTTTTGTCTGTATATTAATTGAGTTTTTTCGGTAAAAATTCACTTATTGTGATGTCACTTTTAAGAAAAAAAAAGAAGAATTTTCCTACAGCAAAATTTCAATGATTTTCGACTCGGGATGATAATCCACTATTTCAGGATTCGGTACGCTATCACTTACCCCCTATATGCATAAACAGATAGATTAAATACATATTTTTACAAGTGAAGATGAAGTGTGTTAAGTGCAATAAAAGTTTATAATTTTATGGTACACTGGTACCAAAGAGGTCCAGATAAAAAAATCTCTATTGAGCATTGAAGGAGGTCGCTATCATACTCATTTTTTTTTTATCTAACTATAATCTTATTTTAGTATTATTTAATGTTATTAATAATGTTTACGAATATATTAAGTGAAATTAATAAAGTGTTAAAAATAGGGCAATAAATATCTACTCCAATTGAAGCCGTCAATCAGACAAGACCTTTGTATAAAAATCGCCCACGCTGTTATGCTTAAGCTTACGCTATTAAGCACTTGGGTGCTTAATATTGAATTTCATAAATATTTCATGGGTAGCTATTTATAACAATTCTATTGACATACAGATATAGTAAAAAGCCCCCCAAGTTTTTCTTACAACAAAATTATTTTTAGTTAACGACTTTATTTACATTGTTTTTATTTTAGACTTTATTCCTATTTCAAACTTACTGTACATTATTTAGTTATCTTAAATTAGTTGAGTTACTATTTCTGTAAAACAAAATCTTCATTCCTGAAAAATATTGTCAACTGTTTAGTTCAGTTTATTATAAAAGCGTGTTTTCTTTTTTTATAATTTATTTGTTATGAAAAATATTCCAACTCTCGATTTGAAAATACATGAAGTTTAACTAAACATTATCGTATCTAAATGATATTATTGATGCAATTTTAGTTCGATTGATGCGAATGTATTCTACGTGACCAACCCAATAAGGTCTTCAATAAATATAGTATAAGTGATCCAAAAGAGTTGATTCATTACCGAAATATCGTTAAATATACTCAAAAGTAAATACGCGACAAACGAACAAACGTAAGTCTTTTTTATAAGCCGGGAAGAAACTTCTTGACAATTAAAACACAACCGACATTAATCATATCCGGCAACCCTCATTTTAAGGGGCTATAACCTCGAAACCCTTTACGTTTAGATGGATCGCATGTCCGTGTTAATAATTAGCATGTAGTAAAAATATATAATTTAATTTGCACATTACATTTTTAGGTCACGGTTTTACAGCCCTCTGCCATTTTTTGTTCACTGTACTTCAAGGTTGGCTTGTCTATGGTAACGTACAATTGACACGATTAGTATTGTAAGTATATAACTATGTTTTCGTGTATTGTGTGTATTTATATCAAATCAACAGCCTAAAACATAAGTTTCAAGCTTCTAGGTCTAAATATGACGATACTTCCATACAACTTTTCATCCCCATCTTTCAACCCCTTACACTCCTTTTTTGCATTAAAAAGTAACCTATGTCCTTTCACGGGCTCTAGACTATCTGTGTACCAAATTTCATTTAAATCGGTTCAGTAGTTTTGGCGTGAAAGGAGACAGACAGACAGACAGAGGTAATTTCGCATTTATTACATTAGTAAGGAAATAAGGACTGTACATTTTAATATTTGTCTCAGCCAACTTATTAAAGAGTTCAATTTACCACTATAAATATAAGCAATTTCCGCACAAATTACTGAATGTGTATGTTTGTAATATGATATTTAGAAAGTGTTTTGGAGCCAAGAAATTTAAATTTAAAGTTACTTTCGCATTTATAATATTAGTAAGGATTACATACCTTTGAATTGAATGGGATTCCTGAAACTGTGAGAGTTTATAAGTTGTAGCTATATAGGAAATAAAGGTAAGTATATTACAGTTTAACAGTTATGAGTATGAGTGTTTGTAGGCACCAGTAAGCGCCTACTGTGAGATGGTCAGAGTGTCATGCCAATTAGTTTAAAAAATGTGAGTGTTGCCAGTACCCGCTATCCCAACACAACAATGACTTAACTTTCAATAAACGATAAAACACGCCTTTATTTTTTGATAGTTCTTCGTAACTGCAAAACTATAAATCAATACCTGCATTGTATTCAACTTTTGTCGCTCTCTTTTTGCTGTCTATTGCGTTACTTGATAAATCGGTTTCTGATTTCCTTGGTAACATTCAACAAATAAATGATTGTTATTGTTAGTCTAATGAAAGAACAATATTTTGTTTATATTTTAATTATACAAATGTACATACATCATCGCAACGTGAGGATTACAAGTAATATGTAGAACATTTCAAGTAAAATGCAACCTAGACAAAACTTTGTTAGGTAAAGACTCCGTCATGTAAGTCTTTCACTGTTTTTAAAAGTTTACGACCACATTCAATCCGAAATAATTCAGAGGCGTTTAATACATGTGTAGTTGTCGAGAAGGTTTTAGAAAGACTTTAACATGTGTGTCTATACCTGACAAAGACCTAATAGAGATGTGTGTCAGAGCTTAGTTTGCCGTTCTGATAACTAATGAAAAGAAAACTGTTTACATATGAAATTTATTAAGTTCGTCTTTATAAGTTTATATTAACACTGAAAAAAAACAGACAAATGCGAATCTGACTCACGCACCGAGTGTTCCGTAAGCAAACAAACTTGTATGTGGATAGTACGTCCATCTCGGGAATCAATTCTCGAAAGCCTTTGCCTGTCTTTTTCGAAAGACAAACTTAACTTTGCGGTTGCGATGAACAATTGTTACGACAAAGTCAACAATCCAACAGCAAAATATAAGTTTCACAAAAACTATTTTTTCATGTGATATAACAACAAATTAACGACTTTCGAATTTTTCCCTTTATTTGTGCTGTCAGACTTTACTTCTTACCAAATTTCATGATTCTAGGTCAATGGGAAGTGAAGTGGAAGCGAAATGTTCAAAATTGTTAAAATCTAATGTTTAATGACCGTATCTTTTGACTGCGTTAATTTAGAAATTTGATTATTTTACAGCATCAAGGGACCGATAACATAAGTATTTGATGTTAATTTCCACTTGATGCCTTCACGGGTTCCTGAGGAAAAGGGTCTTGACTTTCGGATTTTTTCCTTTATTTGTGCTGGGAGACTTTGCTTTTTACCAAATTTCATGATTCTAGGTGAATGGGAAGTACCCTATAGGTTTAGATTTACCTGCGAAATATTCAAATATGGTCAAATCTACGGCTTAAGTGGCCATATCTTTTGATTGCGTTACTTTGATACTTAGTTGATACTTAGAAGCTTGATTTTTTACAGCTTCAAGGGACCGTAGACTTATTTATTTGGTATTAATTTCAACTTGATTCGTCCCCCGATGTTCCTGAGAAAAAGAGTCTTGACAGACAGACAGACAGACATACAGACAGACAGACAGACGAACAACAAAGTGATTTTGTTTATGAAGTGTTAATTTTTTTCCTTTTGAGGAACGGAACCCTAAAAATATGTGTAATGTGTATACAATTTTTTTTTTTTTTTACTCTGTACTTGCCATATCAGGTCGACAGACAAACAAACCAAAGTTTAAAAAATTGATTTTTTTGTATAATGTAAAAAAGGTGTAAACATTTAAATGTGTAAATATTTATTTTTAGTTTGCCTTAATTTATGAATTTTACATTAAACGCCTGGTTGCCCTAATCTTTGCTCCAGGATAAAAATATTTGTTTCTAAGCTGGTCTGCCTAAGAAAGAGATCAGTAGAATGCATGAAGCTTTGTTAACAAACTTTTGTTTTTACAACTGAGATTGCAAAACAATAAATAAATAAATAAAATAAAACTGTTTATTTGACACAAAAATAAATACATACACATTCATCTATCTATCTATCTATCTATTCATTTACTCGAACAAAATAATTATAGTTTACATATTTGAAGATGTATTACTCTAACGATACTCAGAACTGTCTTCCAAACTAGGCTATATATAGCCTGTAAGTTGGAAGACAAATGTAATCAATGTTAATTAATTTCATGGCTTCTATTTATTCTTGTACCTCATTGTTACCGTATCATAATGTGTTGAAGGCGCAGAATGTGAGATTTTGTTTTGGTCCTGGTTCGGCAACTTTTCATGCGGTATTTTTGTATTAAAAAATTGTCAGTGCTTGCATGAACCCCTAAAATATGCCCGGTAGCTGATAATAGGCTTGACAAATAAATATTATATTAAAATACACCTCTACCAGTTTTTTGAAATAAATATAGGCGTAGTTTTAAATATATTTCAATTCAGGTTAAAAAAACGTTTTGGAGGTCCTTCTTTGAAACCCAACTCCAAGAGAAGTGAATTTTTAAAACTGGAGAAGAGCCCAACATCACCTTTTCTATTAGTTATCAAGATGATTTAACGAATTCTAATACAGTGAAAACTCTCATTCAGATTACTAGTCTAAACTGAAATCGGACTTAACTTCTGTTAAGGTTAAAAGTCCTTGTGTTCTCGCAAATATCTTTCTCAACCCAAAGATTTTAATAAAAACTCAAATAGATACCAAGACATACCAAGGCAATAACACACCAAGAATCCAAATTGACACTTACTGACACCCTGAGATCTTTATTATATCAATCTACGAACGCGGTAACTGGTTAGACCTGACCCTTGGGCCATATTGGCCGTTAGATAAAATCAAATGGGACATATTTCACTGTCAATCCGCATTAGACCTTTCATGAGAGAGTGAAGAAATACGTAGATCTTCACTATCCTTTAGAATCTGAAGAATTAGGTAGTTTCTTTAAGGAGTTCGACACAGATGTATGAATTTAGACGTCGCCGCTCGTAGTAACGATACATCTGTGTCTATGATGCTAATGTTTCGTAGACCTTTTTTTTGTTTACGTTCTATATGCCTGAGTAACGAGAGCCAGCCAATTGAAAACAATATACATTTATTGGCTAATAACATTAAACTGAGCAAATTAAACTAATCGATCTAATTTTGTGTGCTACTTTAGACACATATTATTCATTTAGTATTATTATTTTATTTATTTATTTATCAACGATGCGTTAATGTAATTGACGTGGAATTGAATATAACGCTATTTACATTTTTTTAATTCCAACTTTAGGTTGATAAGTGGGTTATTTTGTGAGATGGAATAATACAGGATTGACTTCAGAGCCCTCAGTTATCCATAATCTTATGCTCCCCAAAAATTATCAACTAAAGATCCGCTTATCATCATATATATAGGTATATAGATTATGTGCGTATTGACTATCTTATTAATAAAAGAATATGTGTTTTTATTGGGAAATATTTGTATAAACTCTTAACATCTGAATAAATAATTTTAGTTATCTTCCATGTGATCTATTAAAAACAAATCTCTTCTACAACTGCGGAAGACGTGTGGTTATATGGGGCTTTAATGTCACAAATACCTACAGTGTGAAGAGGAGGTGCGCGTAAAATGGATAGGTCATGGCAACGGTACGCAATCAACAGCATAACATTCAGTACAATTCAATGTTAAAAAAGTCCAAACCCTAAAAAACAATCAGAAACCTTATCTTTAAATAAATTATTTTAATACTATGGCAATCAGCAGTTTGAACTCAAGCACCTTATTTGATTTCTCTCCTGCATCTCCGGAGCGGAAAACATGGCTATTAGACACGGTTTTGTCTGTATAATAGGGGCGTTAGAGGCAATCGAGACGTTTAAATGCTACCCGCTAGTCGTTATTACATATCTACTGGTTGCAACGACCGGCTTGAGTTTGTATTGACGGAAATGTAGTGAAAATATGATGCTTTGCGTATATGAAGGTTAAGGTAGAAGTTTACGTTTCGATATTTTTAGATTGTCTCATTGGTCTTCTCTCGTGTTAGACCGTACTGGACCAGTACAATATGTCTACCAGGATAACAACATCGGGGTAGTTGAATTCACAATCTTTAACTTTATATAGAACTCAAATTAACATTATTTTGTTTAAGAATATCTAGAAAAACTTAAGATGTAGGTAACCAAAATCAAACGGAACAAGTTCGTTTTTTTGGATTCTTTCTGTAAAAAAACTGCTCATCTTGCGAGATTGCTCTATCTCGATGCCAGAATGTGGCTATTAGTAGATTTACAGTATAAATCAAAATCATGTATTTCAATTGAACCAATTACAGGTATTTTTGAATTGTCAGGAGTAGTAGTAAGTCAGACTAAGTCAGTCGTGAAGTTAGTTGCTTGTTCCAATACGTAGATCCTATGGAGAAGAACAGGCAAGAAACTCCAACGCTCTTTTTCAACATGTTTTTTACAAGTCTCTGGTTACATTGCTATACGCAAATTAAATTCGAAGACAATGTAACGTATTATTCTAAACTATAAACAGTCTCGCAAATTACTACCATATGTAAGTAACAGCAGTTCCGAGATGACCAGCCCCGACCAACGGCACTCGTTAACGAGCATGACCCACGCGTCAGCCATCGTCCACTTCAACCATATCAAAGGGAGCCGAACGACCCGAGACACACACAACCATCGGCATACTTTATGACAGCACCTGATCGAGAATCTCGTCTCTAATTAGATTATGAATACAGCTATAGTCCTTCTCTATAATAATGTGTTTATTAACTTAAAATCAGTCAATTACAAAAAAATTCAAAGCTTTATAAACAGCACCATCGCCGCCCATATCGTAAAAAATAAACGATTTTTACGTCTTATTGTTACGAACAGCTAGTTATTAAAATGGCAGAATCAAGTTCGTTTTGTTATTTTTATCGGAAGTTATCTCTTAAATAAATTCAAAATGTATGTCTCGTACAAAAAGAAGCTAAAACATAATCGTTGAGGGCCCGATTCAGAATCATTATCTAAGCGTGTTATTGTAGATGATAGTATCTATCTATCTATGTACTCACGAGCGGTATAATCGGCAATATGTGGAGATGGGAAGGATCTTTATTAGACTTGTTCTTGCTCGGTCACTGACAAGAGCGCTCCAATCTAGTACAGTCACTCACATGTACTAGCTCGGACTTCTAGTTCTATTGGTACAGTAGTACATTGTAACTGCACTGAATGAATATTTGGATCTTCTTCATACTTTGCATGCTTAAGACTGTAATTCTTATAGGTACTCGAAAATCACCATACTCATTTATTTAGATTTATATAACAAAAATATATTATATAATAATATAATTAGTAAGTCAATGCATAAACAAACAAACACCGAATAAAAATAATTGCAGCATAAATTGTGCAGTCGTACTCAGAAAAGGTGAAATTCAAAATAGGTTTTACGACTTGTATCGAATTCGATGTGTAAGTCGGGACTTAACGATAATACGTATTAGGTTTTACACCCACATTTTGCCGAATATGCTTTAGTCCCACTTACGTAATAGGGAGCAAGTCTATTGCCGTCAAACGAGCACTTTCTGAATTAAATGGGAAAATTGGGCGTATATTGAAAGAGAAAGTAAGAAAGGAAGGCAAGGGACATTGCTTATACGGATTGGAGAGTGTAAGAATAGCTCGAGCAGGTTAGCGTCACATACCTATAAATCGAACTGGCTGTTGCCAGAAAGTCTGAGCCCTGTAGTATTTTTTTTTTAACTTCACACATCTCACACACGGCCGTCTGATTCCAAACTAGGCAGAGCCTGTACTATGGTATCCAGACTGCTGATAATCATACGTATATGTTTCTAAATACATACATATATTAGATAAATTACACCCAGACACAGAACAAATGATCATGCTCATCACACAATTATTTGTCCTGGGTGGGAATCGAACTGAACGACTCAGCAGTCAGGGTCACTAACCACTTGACCAGCAGGCCAGTCAATATATTTTATTATACATTATAAATGTTATCGCAATTAAGTTCCTTAGCTAATAAATACAGTGGCATAATAGACCACCGTAACGGAATTCAGAATTTCGATATGTGGTCTTAATGATATTATCGCTCCTGTCGCTTGACAATTTCATCCTTAATTTAGATGTTTCGATAGTGGATTATTAGTATTTTATTATAATAAGCTTTTTCGTGTATATGGGACGATATGTAATGATATTATCGCTCCTGTCGCTTGACAATCTCATCCTTAATTTAGATGTTTCGATAGTGGATTATTAGTATTTTATTATAATAAGCTTTTTCGTGTATATGGGACGATATGTAATGATATTATCGCTCCTGTCGCTTGACAATTTCATCCTTAATTTAGATGTTTCGATAGTGGATTATTAGTATTTTATTATAATAAGCTTTTTCGTGTATATGGGACGATATGTAATGATATTATCGCTCCTGTCGCTTGACAATCTCATCCTTAATTTAGATGTTTCGATAGTGGATTATTAGTATTTTATTATAATAAGCTTTTTCGTGTATATGGGACGATATGTAATGATATTATCGCTCCTGTCGCTTGACAATCTCATCCTTAATTTAGATGTTTCGATAGTGGATTATTAGTATTTTATTATAATAAGCTTTTTCGTGTATATGGGACGATATGTAATGATATTATCGCTCCTGTCGCTTGACAATCTCATCCTTAATTTAGATGTTTCGATAGTGGATTACTAGTATTTTATTATAATAAGCTTTTTCGTGTATATGGGACGATATGTTATGTATAGGTGACGGTAATAATAATTTTTTGCGGAAGTGTTTTCGAATTAATTGTTTTGTTTGTAAATTTTTATCGAAAGCGGAATACCCTATAAAAGTTATGCATGGTAAAACATTAAAAATAAAAATACGGTTGTCTTGAGAGCCTCCTTCGTCTCTTCGTCAGTTAAAAAGAGTGATTATAAGTTTCTTTCCCCGATTTCTTTTCATTTGGACACGGGCGAAAGGCGGTCATAGATCGACACAAGCACTATCTCTTATCCACTTTTTTAATAATTTAAATTTGACAAAGCAACCTATATCGTTTCGTTGACTTTGTGTGAGTTGATTACATTAAAATCAATGGAGTTGATCTATAATTTTTAATTAATCATTTTTCAAATTCAGGATGATTTCGATTAATTGTCGAGCAATTCTATAAAATAAAGATATTTAATTTGAACTAGTTAGGATGTAGGTAAATTAGGAAATACGTTCTTGATGACTAAAAATAATTTTATATTTTAAAATGTGTATAAGTTCAGATAGGTATACGCACATTTTAGAATATCTCACGGAGCGATTCGTTGTCACAATAATGGTAATATTCGTAATATCAAATATATAAATCGAATTAATTCGCTGTTATATTTCCGATAGCGTATATTTTATTTACCAACCTTTTGATCGAATTGCGACGATCTTAGTCCCGGATGGTTTCATATATTATTCAACCCGTCGTACCTTATAAATATATTACCGCAATTAATACCCAATTCATATGCTTGAAGAAAGTTGCGAATGTAAGATACAAGGCCTAATTCTACTTTTTTTTTACGTTTGGAAACCCCCATGGGTCGTCACCCCACCTGGGCTAAGCGGTAGGGTGGTATATCGGACACGAACCGACTAAAACCACACGGTGTTCCATCACAGTCCATATTAGCAAGGCCTCAGGTGTACCCTTACAAGGAAATCCCTGTGAATACTGGCAGACTTGGCCGCTGGCTCTGTAATATCTTCGAAAATATTCATTTAAATTGCATGCTGTAAAGGGCCATATTGATCTATATTAAATGTACAATGTATTTAAGGTACTTAATTGGATAAGGATTAATGCAGTATTGCTTAAAATCGCTTCGTGGATAAGCCATTATTTCTCGTAAAAAGTAAAGGATATAAAATGGTTATTTTGGGTTATCCCTAAGAGATAGACATATACCATTACGGATTTTTTTGTAGATCTTTTTCAGCTGTACAATACTGTGGTACATTATTTTGATCTATCTCGTAGGGTTCAGCCAGCGTTTGCAATGTAAGCCCAAAAAAATGTGTTTATTTACGACATCACATTAGAAACCTCTAAAATTATCAGTGTTTCTCTACTATATTATGCATGTATTATAAATATAAACCTTCCCCTTGAATCACTCTATCTATTAAAAAAAACAGCATCAAAATCCGTTGCGTAGTTTTAAAAAACTAAGCATACATAGGGACAGACAGACAGCGGGAAGCGACTTTGTTTTATAGTATGTAGTGATTTCATTGTATCTATCTCTACGTGGATACGGTTCATGTCATGCATTAATCATATTATATTGATTTTTACATGTATATTTTTTCAGATCAGATATTTATTTTAAAGTATTATATTTTAAAGTACAAGTTTGAACAGATTAAAAGATTTTTATTTACATATCTATCTATTCCATTTCTTCTATTTTATATGTTTATTTTATACAAAAAACATAAACTCTATGAAATGAATGAAACCAAGTGTCACCAAACACATGCTATCTGAAAAATTGTATAGTAGGTAGTTAAACGTTACGTTGTGTAATATTACGGTTAGGTTATATGATGTTCAATCGATTCCTGCTATTCACAATGAATGTGATTGATGACGTCTATGCCTGGTTAATGACTATACGTACTGACTATTACTACTACATCACTCATCCAGTTTTCAAATCTAAAAAAGGTATTTGTTTGTAACCAGTATTTGAGTGAGTTTGTTTTATATCCAATGTGATTTATTCCTCCCTCTATGGTTTCTACAGTTCACTTATACAGGTGTATCTGACAATGGAACACTTACTTAAATCACTGAAAGGGCATGACTCTAGCAAGCAGCCACAAAAAAAAAACTATCCGTGGTAGTAAGCTAATGGTGGTGGTAAGGTGCTAAGCTAATGATAAATGATTTCATTTTGCAAATCGATATTTTCGGACACCTTTACTCGTCTATTAGTTCTGGTTCATAGGCATATCAAGGTATGCGTTCAAGGTGATCTTTATAAGAACCATTTCAGTTTTGAGCTGACCAGTCATGACTCCCAATAGACTAGATAAGTCGGAAATCACGGAACTCAACCACATCTTGGCGAGCTCCACGAGTCCAACTGGTCTGCCACTATAGTCAGACATGTGGATAGGATGATAATGAATGAATGATAACGCTACACAATAAGCGGACTTCACGAAGTTTGTTAAAGTTTATAGCAGCTATACAGTCAGTCGCAGTTTGTATATTATGGAGACAACCGACACCGTTTATTCCATCTTAATACTAGATTTTGCCCGCGGCATATCGTTCAAGGTATTTTTATATGCTATATTAAAAATAATTAATAATATAAGTATTACTATTAATTATGTTGTAAATGAAAATATGGCGATTATATTTGTAATGTCATTTAAATAAAGTACCTAAATTTACTATCCGGTATCCGGCCAGTTTATATTCATCAGAACAATAATATACTTGTGTCTTTATTGAAATTGGTCAAGTTACCTTTATTACAAGTAGGATTCAAGACAAAGAGGATTGCAAGACCCCTTTTGCAACGCTTCATCAGATAACAATTTAATACCGTGTTGAGTGAATAATCTATTTTCGGATCAGATATTTCGATCTCAATACCCAGACAAGTCTAGGTAAATCATTCACGCGAAAGCAATTAGATTGGAATAGATTGCTCTGGTTGATATCGACGAACAGCTTATCGATTCCAGTGTTGTACGAAGTTCTTGCTATCTATAATCGATTGATCTATATACTTCCGTTATAATGTTATCGCGTAACACAATTTGAATTCACTGTGAATTCTGGGGTGTAAATCTTCTATCCCATCAAAAAGCAAATGTGAAAATGAAAGTTCAATATTAAGAATATACGTGGTTATCGACTACGCCGACAAAAGAATTGAGATCTAAATTATTGCCAAGTTCTGTGCCAAATATGTAGAAAAAAAAATGTCTATTTCCCATTTTGGATTATGGTGATGTATGCTACTACGACCTGAATGTAGATCTCTTCAATAAAGACGACCGACTTCTGAATAACTGCATTCGATTCATTTTTAATCTTCGTAAATTTGACCATGTTTCCTCCTTTCGTCACAAGTTGAATTGACTCCCGATTCGGCAACGTCGCCAGCTGCACGCTCTCACCACTCTTTATTCCATTCTCAACTCACCTACTTCTCCCACATACTTATTTCAGTTTTTATGCTCCAATCACAACAGAACTCTCCGCTCTACAAACAATCTTCTTCTGTTATCACTCTTCCTTTCTTATTCAGTCTGTCCTCCTCTGGAACGCTCTACCTCTGGAAATCAGGATAGCACCTAGTCGCCTTTCGTTCAATACATTTCGCAGAACCTAGCAGAGTCATCACAACAGTAATACATTATATTTATTTATATATGTATGTATGTAATTTAGCACGTATCTATGTTTATATGTATGTGTATGTATGTATGGGTCTACAAAATATATGTTCTCCTGTGATCTTTCGTAGTTTCTTTTTTCTTTTCTACTTAAATCTAGTGCACCTATTCACTCATTTCTGCACCACCCTAAGGTAGACAGGTAGAAAATGCCTACGGCATTAAGTCCGCCATTGTACATTTTTTTGTGCATTAAGTGTCAAATAAATAAATAAATAAAATATATTTGAAAAATATAAAATAGTAGTAGTAAAATAGTAGACCTCCTACTTAGCTCCATCGGATACAGGGACCAAGATACCGGTGGTTAGGGCTCCAAAGACAGGAACCTCCTTACTATACGGGCTGTGCCGAGAAGAATTGCCTTCTGCATCAGTCCCTTGATCCAATCGTCTAACGCGAGTCTCTTAAGGTGTTGATCGAGGCTCTTGGCTATCCATCTATGAGCAAATATAAAAATTGGAACAATGATCACTGAATCGACATTCCACATATCCACAACAATCTCGTGAGACAAGTCCAAACATTTTATATGATTATCTTTTTCAACTTTCACGAGGTTCTCGTCATGAGGAACAGCGATATTGACAATCATTGCTCGGCGCTCTAATCGGTCTATCAGCACTTTATCAGGTTTATTGGCAACAATAGTTCTGTCGATCCTGATCCCAATACAATGGGCCTCGACCATTTTTCAGAACTGGGTCGGGCACATATCTGTAATATGGCACCTCTGAATTTACAAAATTGTATTTAATGGCATGATAGTAATGTACAATCCTCAATCCTCGCCACTTGGTTGTGTCTGTGCAAATATTCACCGTTGGCAAGACAAGAACAACTAAAAATAATATGCCTAATGGATTCACCGGGACGGTGGCATGCCTGACAGATATTTATATATTTCCGATAGTTATTCGTCATAACAACTTTTTCCATAATTGCAAAGACAAAACTTTCGGTTTCTCCGAAGAGAGCACCAAACCGTAGCGAAGATGTGGATGCTTTTTAATCTATACCAGGCCCATTTAAGGAACGATAAAAACGACCATGAAGTTAGTACTAAGCACTACAGGTTTGTGCCAGTTTTCAGTGCGAGCGAAGTGAATCCATTGTCCATTGCAACTATATTTCAATGCACTACCATGTGGGATTGAATATTTTCTACATACTGATGTCAGTATGAAGAAAATATTCTCTAAGGTTATATATCTCACAATTATGTATTATTATTCTGCTCCCTTAAATGCCTTCTGTTCGTGGGAGAGCCATGCTTCGGCACGTATGGGCTGGCTCGACCGAAGTCGACCGAGACGACCTCAAAGGAAACCGGCAGTGAAGCAATCATTGCTTGATTGAATTGCAGGTGCCCATGGTGACCCGTCTGCCCGTTTGCCCCCTATACCATAAAAAAGGGTATTCTGTGATTGTTGTTAGGTAGGGATAATTTTTCAATAATTTGCAACATGAGTTTGCTAAAACTGTAGAATGACTTCCCTTAGAGACGGTATGGGTTTTCAAAACGGTTTGTAAAGTATCCCTTAGTGTTGCAAACATCCATGGGCTACAGGTAGCTCCTGCAATTAGTATCCTGCATTAGCAGCACGTATAAAAAGTTAGCACTCCACGGAACCATCATATTTAAAAGAAAACACGTAAGTATCTCGAAGTTTCAGCAAATATAGCAACAAACGCGTTACAAGATATCCAAACCAAAAGGTATGGTGATGTCACATAAAAATAGTAATAGCATTTCGTGACACTTTTCATCGTTGCCAGCTCAAATTCAACGGAGTGTAAAACAGAATGCACAGTGATTGAGATTGAGGTCACTAGTCATGTGTGAAAATCACATTTAAACTGTACAAGGTTTCAGCTTGAAGTATTAGTGGTTGGTGCTACATGAAATAAGGAGTGTATTTTGTTTATTTGCTTCAATTTCTTTTAAGGAAATTCATTCTATAACGAGAAGGAAATCAATAGGTTACCAATAGGTTAACAAAAATACTTGAATTACTCTAAACCTTATCGCCCACTCGAACTGAAAAAATTATACCTATGCATGCAAATCTTTTTTTTTTCCAAGTCTACTTAATTGCATCTCTGTATAGCCATAACTTTAAGTTTACTTACTCTTAAGTAATCGCGTTCGCTGATATATAATTATGTTAATGGGAATAAACGCCATCATACTTTGGCCGTGGTCACAGGCTGGCTAATACTTATTATATGATCGTTAATTAATTTCTGTTAACATAACAATACTTTGAAAGTTAATAAATTATTCAAATGGACATAATGCAATCCCAAAACCATTGTCAGTTTCAATAAACAATAACAAAATCAAAGACTTCTTAGCTCAGTCATAGTGATCTTTAAAATAGCTGTTTCACTTTTGATATGTCTGGCGCGGACGGAATTTTAGCAGCAGTATACTCAAGTAAAAGTGTACGTAGGTACCTAATAAATCGGTTCGGTGTGCAATCGGGTGGAGAACGTCTGGTGAGTCTACAAGATTCTGCACTCTGCACAAAATATTGTCCCTATTCTTTAGTACAAAAATAGGTCGCTTGAACTAAACTGTTTTGTTTAAACTGTTTCTAAAACGGTGTAATCACATTACGACAATACTCCAGAGCTAAAGAATTAATTCTTTAAGGCGAGTTCCTGTTACTTAACTTTCATATATTTGTGCAGATATTCGAGTTTTTATAGGGTAATTTTGAGTTTTGCATTTAATAAAGTAAGAGTAAAATGTTGTAGCAGACATTGGTTTGAATGAAATATGTTAATTTTGGTTTTATATTCTGATGATCCTCAATGACTTTTACAACAAGTATTCATAATGAAATTTAAACATACAAAGAAAAAAAAACATTTACCGCTCTATAAATATAAAGAATACAGAAATAAATAGTGTTTTAGGAGTTGGACATAAAAGGCAGAATATGACACCAATATAAAGTAAAAATCTAATAAAGGATGCCGATTAATAGATAAGTTTAACGATAGTGCGATCAATTCCTTGAATAAAAACATCAATTTAGAGGCAGGAAGAAAAAAAGGCTGCTTGATTGACCCAAGCGAATACCGAACATCCAGTCAGGTCTAAAGTAAAGTGATCCACTTAGCAATAAATAAAATAAGACAAGAAAACACCAAGCAGTTTACAATTAATTCAAACAGCGCAACGAATAAAAATGAAAACTCCTTAAGGAAATTATATAGCAACACACAAAACAATATGAGTCCTAGGTAACGTATTTTTTAGGTAGTATGTGTATTGGGTGATAGCCATGATAGAAATCCGTCTGACTTAGAACAAATACAATTATCATTATTAGGGAGCTACAATTCAATGAACGTGAAGCTTAGTTGAATTATCTTTTGAAATTTATTTGTAACAGCCAATTAATTTGATGTATTTGTAAGAATGTCATATTTTTGGATATGAATTATTTAAAAATTTGAGCTAGCAGTTCGAGTTGTACAATCAATTTTGCCAAAAGATTATTAAAAAAATCCTTTGAGTAGATTACGATAATAAAAAACAACACTATCATCAATTACAGCAGAAATTACGTTTAATAGATCACGTTTTCTTGATAAACTTATCACACCGACTGTCTATCGTCGAAGATTGAATGTTAGGTATGTACGGCCGATACTGATTTTGGTTCAGAAATTGATTTTTCTTAAATTCATCTCATTTTGAAAATGGTTTTGATAAATCTGAATATGTAAAAAAAAAACCTCTAAAAAGGTCTAAGCAATCTTCTAATACTAGAGCAGCGAAAACAATGAGAACAGTTAGATCTCAAGAAAACATGAAGCAGAAATGACTTAATTCTTCCAAGTTGCTAAGCACTGCTTATAAAAAGTTGTCACAGCAAAATAATTACTGTAATAATTTTTATTCCTAGTAAACATTAATCTTTATCAATCAGTCAAGTCATTTAGAAGTAACAATCATGAACATTCTTATTAAAGATTAAATATATAACGATCGCATTTGATTCCATCATTGGCAATTAGCATTTTCCCTCGTCAAGTTATGAGCCATGAACACATAAATATTTACGGTTTGGCTTTGAAAATAAACAGAAACAATCCGTTTGTTTTTAAGCCAAACTCACTAGGCCCAAAAAATTTTAATTTCATCATTGGAAGCTGAAATTTTCATTTACCATGTACGTGTATGACTAACAATAATCTTTCAACGCAAATTTCTGCCGTTTCTTGTAAAGAAATCACATAAGTAAAAAAAAAAACTGTTATGAATACTATGATGATTACACAAACAGATCAACATTACAGCCCTTGTTTTCTCAATTATTGACGAAGCAAACATAAGTAAATAATAATAATGTAACTATCGGTACTTCGATCGATTGTTTCGAGTGGTACATGTGTCTGTCAAATGCTTTCGGAAACGTTACCAATTATCGTTACTAATTGTATGCCTGGAGCATGCCTTCAGCGTGACAGACGAGCTAGAACACCTTTCTACTTGACTGACATGTTAGGACAAATGATCAGTCATTCAGTATAGACAGTGAATTTAAAACTACTGTCTAAATATTTATCTGTGTGTATAATTGTAACTTGACTCAGAAATACGAGACGAGTTTAACTTACTTTCATATTATTTTCGGGCACCAGCCAAGGGTGACAATCAGCTCACCATAGAAATTTAGCCATAGATTTAAATTCACGGGTCTGCTCAGCGGCTACTTAACGTTGCTCTTATTTTTGCACATACCTACTCGTATGCTTATTTTCTCGTTCTTTAGCCTAAATAAACCTTGTTACCTCGAAGGCGATAGGGCGATAGGCGAAGACAATATTATACAAGATTTTACCAAGAAAAAAATTTACACGGTTTTAACAAACCGATGGACATATAATTGGTTTAAATTTATCCAGCAACTGGGAGTTTTAACGATAAATAGTTCAATACACGGACATACACTCAGAATTTCAAAAAAAGAAACCTTTGCTGTTACGCACGTCATTGTCATTTATTTATTATCGACCCGACGCGTGGGTAAAAATGAATGCAATATATCAGCTACAGCTACAGAAATATACCATACGAAAATTATATGCACCGTATAAAGTTGTTATGCAAAATCTTACTTGAACCAGTCAGTGTCTTTATGACCAAAGCGTAAATCGGCTAAACATGTTCCAAAACATTGAAATACCTACAACACTAGCCAATTTTTTGCTGCCACCAATACCCTTTCTCACACTAACTTAAGGTTTATCGCAACAATAAACATAAACCAGTAAACGTAGAAAAAGTCGTGTATCGGTGCCAGAGGCACAGTATAAGTATATACAGTATTGTGACTCGGCCCTTTCCTTGATATAATTACCTATAGCCGGACGGTACGTAAACACGACAGACGACGACGACGATAGGGCTGTCCATAATTTCATCTACCTACTTGAGTTTCTTTCTAGTTTTGTGATTGTAAATATTACAATTAATTTTTATAAATATAAATAGATTTCCCTTTATTCTGGGTGTTAAAATAAACTGCTGTCGCCGAACGTTACCAAACTCCAATCCTTACAAACTTCAACACCAACCTGCTCAATCAAAATGCAAGAAACAGCTGACGAGTAACCGTCCGTAAAATTAACGACCCCATTACCTTCAGCACAAAGCAAATCAAAAAACATTTTTTTGGTCACCCATCCAATGTTGAACCGCTGCAAACGTTACTTAATACCAAACCATATCATCGCGTGTGCGCCACCTAAAGCAATCAAAACTTCTAACTAGCTACTACAAAATGTTATTTAAATAAATTATAGTAGTATAGGCCGGGTCGACTCCGCTCGATACCACGACCTCACAGAAAAACGGGTTGCATTGCATTTCGCCGCGTGAGTGAGGTTACTGGAGGCCCTAACCCTTCCATCTCCCTTATTCCCGTCCTTCCCTCTTCCCACTCTCCCTCCCACTTCCCCCTCCCCCTCTTCCCACTCTTCCCCCCCACTTCCCCCCTCCCCCTCTTACCACTCTTCCCCCTCTTCCCCCACATCCCCCCTTCCACTCTTCCCCTATTCCCACTCTTCCCCCCTCCCCCTCTTCCCCCCCCCCCCCCTTCCCACTCTACCCCTCTTCCCTCCTCTCCCTCTTCCCATATACCATAAAAAAGTGTAAATCTTGCTAGGTAGGTACCTACCATTTTTTAATTTCATAATCATTTCATAATGATATTTCGTCATTATTCAATAATATATGTATGTAGCTAAATACATAAGTAAATAGATAGCTTAGCCTAGGAACTACCTACTAGTTTTTTTTAACGCGAGCGTGGGTAATTCACTCGTGTGTCACTTTTGTCACCCTATCTACTTTTTTATAAATTAAATTTATTAATAATTAAATATTTGTTAATTATAATTAATATATTTTACTCGGTGGAAAAAGTGAAATACCTACCTATTAAAAAAGAAACAAATTACGTACTAGTAGGTACATACAAATTATTTTATAGTCTTACCTTTCGGAGTTTCCAGGTAATTTAAAAAATGTTATCTCTGGGTGCGTTTTTGAAGAATTCAAGCAACCAAAAACAGCACAATATACTCTATAATTTTTTTATTTTCATATTAAATACTTAAGTATTTGTATTTATTTCAATGAAATACACAAATCGCACGCTTACTGCTTAAAAAACGATCACACCGTTTGTTCGTCACTGCGGAGCAATCGCGAACTGTTTGCGTGCTGAGTTTCAACCGAACGCAAGGCGTGTAGGCATGTCTCGCCATCCGACCGTTTCTATGAAGACACATTACTGTATGGATAGTATTACCGTGCCAGAGGTGATAAAGTGAAACACAAAATACGTTAGGCCCCGGAACTAATCCACATAAACCTATGGCACGCACGTAAAGAACGCTCTGTCTATTTCATGATGCCAGAGCTGGTACATTTTTTTCTGAATGCACTGAATATACCATGTTGGTGAATTGGTGAAAAAAGGTATGATATCAATGTTGAATGCTGTTCGTTGATAAGTGCATAACTTAAGTACGGCTGGATAGATTTTTTTATTTTTTTTAGTTTTAGACTAACGGTAATAGTAAGAACCAGGGTTTTAGACAAAAATGAAATGGAAAAAAAAAACCCTAAAAATTACAAAATTGGGGAACTACTGAAAGCGCCTTTTTATGTAATAAAAACGATCACAAACAAATTTACACGACAGGGCTACGTCTGTTAAGTCAACTTGTAGCATATAAAAGTAAGATATTCACTTTTCAAGTTACAATTTCAGTCTTTTTTATTATAATAATAATAATAAATATGAAAGACCCTCGCGAGCCTGAATCTGAATATTGTGTCAGTTATGCTGGTTTAAATTAACTTTATCAGCCAACCCTAATGGAAAATGTATATATTCCCATTATTACGGCCCACTTGGCTTTGCAATCAGTTTAGTAATTTTTATGTGGGCGATAGAAGGTTAAAACCCACAAGTAGTTATATCTCAATATACGATGAGGAGGGATCGTGGGAGGAATTTTGTTACCCTATTTACTTGCATGGGGTCTTTAAGCTACGCGAGACTCAGGTATTGTGCCTCAGAAGGTCTGAAGGAGAGGTCTCGACAGTGGACGTTTTTGACCCGACCGTAGTTATGCTCTGCGAAAGAAGAATGCTTGCGTAACCCTAAGTCCTTTAACGGCAAATAAAGTGAATGGTCCTTCTAATACCTCTATCGCTACGTCCTTGCCTCTCCGGCTTTCCCCAAGTTGTGGGAATTTTACACAAGTAAAAAAAGTTACTTTAAAACCCATTTGTGGTAGTACAATGTAAACACACTATATTATTTTGAAGGATTTGGTAGAAAACTAATCAAGTAAGTGGTATGTAAGTTTGAATTTTATTCGCACATCATGGTAATGATAGTGTAGAGTAACTGAGACTATCCCAATGTTTGTATATAATGCAGGATTTAACTGAATTTTAACACGGATATATTCGCACACTGTTATTTGAAACACTTCCTTTCAGGTGTAAATATTTCAATCGCTTGTTCTTGACTCTGAAGTGATACTTTGTTGAACCATTTCCATTTTAAATATTGTATAGGATACATGTATGTCGTTGAGATTCATATGAATCGATCAATGTAAATGTGTGTGAATGTTTTTGACAATAATTATACTGATTCTCGAAATTTCAATTTTGCTATAAAGTTTAATGAGACAGGCCGGAGCTAAGTACATGAAGTCTCTGAAGGCTTACGGTTAGACAGTTGGGGTAGGCCCCTTTCATTGTATAGGTTACCTAAATTTCTAAACTTATTAGATTGAAAAATAAATCATATGAAAAAAGCATAAGAATCGAAGTGCTAAGTAACGATAATGCTACGCAAATATTTGTTCTTGAATCATCATATGAATGCAGCTCTAAAATTTAATTTGCTTGTACGGAATATGAAATATTTCTGAGCACAATTATTACACTTTCTGGTTCATAAAATTACTTATTACTATTTTATGAATAGTTTATGTGGAAAAGTCACCGCCCTATACCAAATTCACTTCTCCAATATGCTATCTATTCAAGTGATTAGATATTAAAATCAGTTCAAATGCGAAGTCAATATTAAGTTTTTTGTTTAATAAAAGGGTGGTTTCAAAATTATCTAATTTACCTGTCAACTAGGACCTTCCTTTAATTTCAGGCAAAGCAAATATTTGGCACCTTTTTTATGTTAAATAAAATGTCTATTTTTCGGTGTCCCATTCGAACTATAACTGAAATATTTTGCGTGCTAAATGTGTGTTCCCAGCAATCTCACTATTTCACTATCATTTTCACGCGTCAAGAACCCAGTCACTAAGGTGAAAGATTTATGACAGAAATCAGTGACTCATATTCATGGCGTAGACACAAGAGAGGTTTATTATCAGAAACTTAAAAGTTGGCGATGCTCGTATAAATTGTGAACTTACCAAGGCAAGTGCAAAGTGATTTGAAGTTGACTGAAGACTTTATCCATCAACTTAACAAGTGATCAGAATGGATTCCTAATTTATAGAGAGACTTTGTTTAATTGTTACAAAGTTTTGGAAAGTTTGTTCGAATAGAACCGATAAGACTAAGTTTAATTGTGAAGGTACTTCGATGCAGTAAAAGATAAATTTTGACTTGATTGACTTGATTGATTGACTGCCCTGTTGGCCTAGTGGTTAGTGACCCTGACTGCTACGCCATAGGTCGTGGGTTCGATTCCCACCCGAGTCTAGGTGTTCTTTGTGTCCGTTGTTTGTATGTTTATAAAGTCCCCCGCGACACAGGAGTCATTCCTAATGCGGAAGTTGTCTTTTAAAAAAAAAAATCTCATCAATCTCATTCAAAAGGGCTGCCAACTTTATTTACTTTCGTAAATAAAATCAAGTAACATTTCATATGGGGTCTGCAGAAACTCCAACCTAATAAAAAAAACCAGACAAGTGCGAGTATTACTCGCACACGGAGAGTTCCGTAAGCAAACAAACTAGTATGTTGATTTTTTTTATGGTATAGGGGGCAAACGAGCAGACGGGTCACCTGATGGTAAATGACTATCGTCGCCCATGGACACCTGCAACTCAAGAGTCACAAGTGCGTTGCCGGCCTTTGAAATGGAATACGCTCTTTTCTTGAAGATTTCAAGGTCTGTAAATACTGCAAGCTACAATTTATTCTACCGATTGGTTGTGCAAGGCAAAAAGTTTCTGGAGAACTGCACAGTGGTGGATTGCCAATTATCCAAGTGATGGGGATGATAGTTTTGTCGCGTTGAACGATCACGAAACGCTGCGCCCGGTATAAGTCCGAACAATTCCTCGGAGCACTCCCCATAATACGCAACGCCAAAGGGTCGATCTTAAATATCCTGGCAATCGACGATTCAAGTCACTCTCCATATGCGGCCGAACCTGCACCTCATAAAGTTGTAGGTGGTGGGCCGGAGTGAAATACTGTCTCGATCTGTTCAGTACACCAAGCTTATTCGAAGCTAATTTGGCCTTACCCTCTAAGTGACCCAGAAACTGGAATATATCGACGCCAAGGATACTAGCTGCGGCAAATAAGGAACCGCTCTTAAAGCGAGGTGATACGACAAACGGTATCTTTTTGGCAGTGAACGCGTAAACCTGTGTCTTCGTTGGATTAAATTGGACTAGATTAAGTCGAACCCAATCTGAAACTCTTTCTAAGGATGCTTCAATTTGAGACACAAGTTTGAATCGACCCTCAGTGACGTTTACGTGCTATCATCGCCATAGTAATTAATGCTGCTGATTTACAGCATATCATTGATATGCAGAAGAAACAGCGTGTGTGATAGCACACAGCCTTGTGAGATACCAGCATTAACAGACTCGGAGTCGGGGCATGCACCGTTGACCTGACAGTTGATGCAAACCTTGATGCTTCTGTCTGCGAGAAAACTGGTGATCCAGTTGTACAATTTCTCGGGAAGCCCATAGGAAGGAAGCTTCGAGAGAAGCGCTTTGTGCCAGACCCGATCAAAGGCCTTCGCTACGTCCAAACTGACTGCCAACCCTTACCCTTTGGTCTCGAGTCAGGTATACGAGAAGATCACCATCTGAGCGATTCTGACGGAAACCGTATTGTCGGTCATCGAGTAGCTGGTGGTTTTCTAAGTACCGATGGAGCTGGCATTATCTTCAAGAACAAGGAGATTATGGCTATAGGTCTATAGTTAGACCTATCTGAGCGGTAACTTTTTTTAAGAATCGACAGCACTAAAGCTGTCTTCCATGAGTTAGGGACGACGCCTAGAGAATAAGAGAGCCGATAGAGGCGCATTAAAACCGGTGCCAACTCTCAAGCATACGTCTGCAGCACGATGGGAGAAATTCCATCGAGCCCACTCGACTTATGAATATCGAAGGGAAGAAGTGATGCCGTCTTGCAGGATCGAACAAACCAAGGCTAGGATTTGCCACCAATGGGAGTTAACAAGGATGGAACGAAAAGATCCATTCCCTGAAACACCACATCAGCGACAGAATTGGCAACAACGTTGGGATCAACTGTCTTGAAGAAGACCTGCCTCCAAGGGTAGGACGCAAAGAGGCGCTGCTGCTACGCTGCATCCACTGCTGACCTATAGTGCCACACACGGTGGCAGCCTGCAGTGGCACCATACTCCGAATAAGGCAATGGTCCGGGAAGCCAAATGGGGCCGCAACAGAGACTTGGTAGCCGGTCCGGATGAGAGGTCAGGAGAAAGTCCAACAGTGAAGGTGTGTTTTTTCTTGTGAATTCTTTACTTCTCTTGTACTGCTGCTCACACATGTACGGGTGATGGATGTGCTATGGCAGCGCGGGCCGGTATCCCGCTCCAGGATATGGAATTTATCTAGTTTAACCCTACAGGAATGTATGGATCAGGTTCTCTCATGACTGAAGGTGCACGTGGAGAAGACGGTTACCTAATCAACAGTGAAGGTAACAGGTTTTTGGAGAAGTATGCCCCTAAAGCCAAAGAATTAGCCAGCCGTGACATTGTGTCCAGATCAATTGCCACAGAAATAAGAGAAGGTCGTGGTTGTGGCTCAAAGAAAGACCACGCCTATTTGACACTAACTCACATTACTTGCGAGGAACTCCATAGACGCTTACCAGGAATTTCAGAGTCAGCATTTACTTTTACTGGAGTGGATGTGTGCAAAGAACTTGTACCAATGTTACCTACAGTACACTATACAATGGGTGGGGTACCCATTAACTGGAAAGGAGAGGTCATAATGTATCAAAAGGACTACATGCTTGCGGGGAGGTAGTGAGCAATGCCCACGGCGCAAACAGACTTGGAGCCAACTCCATACTAGACATTGCGGTATTCGGAAAATCCGTAGGAGATAACGTTGGTAATATTAGCAAACCGGGAGATAAAATAGACACCGTTAAATGGGACATTTGTGATGCATCTCTGGATAATCTATTCAAAATCAGAAATGCCAATGATTGCGCTCCCACACATGAAATACGCGCAGCTTTAAGAGAGACAATGCAAACTAAAAGTGGAGTATTCAGGGAACATAATTGTTAGATGAAGGTAACACAGGGGTTCAAAAGTGGTTTAAAGCTTTCGCCGATGTTCGGGTGACTGATAAAAAAATTAATTGGAACACAGACCTAATAGAGACGTTAGAACTTCAGAATATGCTTCAATGCGCTGTTCAAGTTGTTGCTTGCGCCAGAAACAGAGTTGAGAGCAGAGGAGCGCACTTTAGGGATGATTTTCCAAAAAGAATTGACGAATTTGACTATAGCAAGCCGAACGAAGGTCAAAGTTGCCATTTGAAAAACATTGGAGAAAACACACGTTATCTACAGTAGACGTGTGCACAGGCGCTGTGACCATCACATTTAGGCCTGTGATCGACGCTATTCTTGATGACGAAGTGAAATGGATCCTTCCTGTACCGAGGGTGTATTGAATATTGGAATATATCAAACTTTAAATGATGTTACTTCCTGATCTGTATTCTGAAATATATTTGTTTATATATCTAAACTACAAAGGGCTGACCAGACAACATTTTCTTGCTGGATTTCTCCTGTTCTGTTAAAAATCCTTTGGAGTTAATAAATGAACCGAGAGGTACATTGGCACAAGTTACGATCAGTATTTTTTTATGTATTCCGATCGTAATACAACCGCGGGCCCCGCTGGATGGATGAGGAGATTTATTGTAATTTATATCAGAATAGTTGAGGTACATTGGATCTTGGTCATAAATTCGTAAAGTACATTGAACAAACAAAGCATTGACACAAGTTTTTCGGTCTAGCTCGAGTGGCCCCGGTAGATCGATACACATACAAGTGATCCTATAAGGGTTCCTTTTTTATTTTGAGGAACGGAACCCTAAAATATACATAATTTGTTTTTTATTTAAAAATAAAAGTCAACAAATGGAATATTAATAAAAAACAATTGAAATCCATTGCGAGTCCATCCAGCCGTTCTATCCAACCGATTATTTTTTTAAATGAAAGGTATTGATGCACAGATTTTTCATCAAGCAATGGACATCACTTAACTTTAACCCTTCTCAATTTATACTTAATTTCCTCCCGTAAATATTTCTTAAGTTTTCAAAGCTTTCTTCCTCTAAATCTCCGGTTCTACATGAAGTAAGGGTATGTGTGAGTATAAGTGATTGTTACTAAAGAATAATCTTTAGTGAGTATTATTAAACTAGCGGATGCAAGGGAATGTTTCAAACAAAGCTGTGGGTAGGTGTGATGACAGCGAGCTATTAACTATGTGACTACTTGCCGATAGATACTAGGTTTATATTATATACTATTTTTTAAACACTTGAAAATATTAACTAACATACTATAATATATATTTTAATATTCAAATGTCGGTGTCAACTTACCAACATATCTATTCAGGTATCAAAAACGAAAGACTTTATAACTGACGGTTACGGACGTACTGCAAACGGGTATAGGCGTCATAAAAGTTAGCCTCTATATAAATGATTTCATTACAATATTTGGACGAATATAAAGTAAATTTTATCAATTAGAACCAGTATCCCAGACCTCTCTTCGTTTTATTAGAATAGTTATTTGCATTGTTGGCATTAAATAACACCTCTTGATTGAAGTACTTTTCTTTTTAGCTATCTCGTACAGCTCTAGGGGGATAACGTTATCAACCACAGGATAATAAAATACAAGTGGAACTATCCGTAAGCTTATTTTGTACGGGAAACGGTATCTCACACGCAAATGAACTTAAAAAAAACGAAACGAAAAAAAAAACTCTCCGATGTAATGACATAGTGAACGATATACTAAATGTTGCTGATATCCGCATTTGTGACACAAGAGCGATCGCTACGTGGCACTTTCTCTTGTTTTCATACTTTCGTGATGTCAATCTGAAAGTGACGCCGCGCCATGTGTTTCATATGTATTTATAGACACCGTAAACCATTTACCACCAAGCGTATCATTGTTTAACACCGTGGTTAAATAAAAAAAATGATTGTTTATGAGCGGAAATTGAAGTGGAATTCTGTATATTTTACTAATCGGCCCACGGGCTTTATATAATATTATATAAATACGCAGCTATTGTTCTAAGAGCCTGACTGTGAAAACGTATGCCTCTTGGAGTGTCCAATTTGATTGGAAATTCAATCTGAAATTAATAATGTACCTAAACTATTGAAACAGTTCAAGCAGCTCGTAATTTGTAGTAGTGAATGTGGGCGTGTCCGATAGACCCTTATAATGGACAATCTCTAGAGGATGCTACCGTAATCACCTATGTTAACAAGACGATTAGTGTTTGTATAATGGATTTAGTTTATAAAGGTAGAAATTTCTTTGCAGAAATAATAAATGTCTAAACGTATTTACTAATATATAAAAGCGGTCACCCAGGGGTTCACACTAACGTAACTATTTAAAATATTAATAAGAAATAAAGCTCCGTCGAAGGTAGAGAAAAAACTTTTCCACTCGGTTGACAAATAGAGGAGAAAAAAAAGGAAACAATACATTTTTTTTTATTAGTTACTAGCAGCGCTCCGTGGTTTCACCCGCGTAAGTCCAGATCCCGTGGGAATATCAGGATAAAAAGTAGCCTATGCGTTAATCCAGGTCTCCAGTAATCTACATACCAAGTTTCATCGCAATCGGTTCAGTGGTTTTTGCGTGAAAGAGTAACAAACATCCATCCATCCATCCAACCAAACTTTTACATTTATAATATAAGTGGGATAATTTACTGATGTTGATTGTTGTTGAGAAGAGAAAAGGCATAGCAGTGGCAAAGCGAAAATGACATCCCCATTGTTGTTAGTGGTTTTTCGTATTTATAACCGCTTAGCAGCTACAGTGACTGATAATTCAAATTGCAAAGAATTATATAGCATCTATATAATCACAAAATTTTATGATTATTAAAAAATTGATTATATAAATAGATGTGTAACATAACAACAAAGACTGGAATTTCATGTGTCATACAATATCCTTCAAGGTTTGTAGCTACTGAACGAGAAAGTATTCGTTTAAAACTTTTAAGAACACTGTTTTCCACTAAGGAGCATAAATGTCCTTTATAGAACTTTAAAATGCTTTAGGGAGCTGCATTTGAATACTTTAGTAGGACGCTTCATGAACCCAAAGTAATTAAATTTTTTTAATCATTTTTTTTAATGAAATAGTTGATAAAACTCTCAAAATATAAGTAACCGATAACGAGACTTTATTAGGATATCATATGCAAATAATATTTACGACTCAGCACATTTATCAGTGTGATTATATCGGAGTCTCACCGAATAAAACAAACTACAATATTATTGTACAATATTTATTGACACTTTTACATTACAATACATTTTTATTCACTGATATCCACAAAACGCTTTTCACGTGACGACACGAATCCACGAACTGAGGAAAGTGATTTACGCACGGTATGTTGACTGATGTCATAATCTTATGTTAGATTCTATCTACCATTGCTGATGATCATGTATTTCGTGGAACGCAAACCCATCCATTTCCCTTGGGAAATAGGCGTTGAACCCTTGCGCATCACCTTCTTTGACACGTTAATCAAGTGAAGGGTGACACCGCATTGCCCACTGGGTGATGAATGATTGATATACGAACTTTTAGATGATATTTTACATATTATAACTATACTTTTATACTCGTACTTACCGAAATTACAAAAATGGATCTTTCTCCGTTTACTAATAAACATACAAGAAAGGAAGCCTACAAAGCGATATAACGTACAATCTGCTACCTTCAAAGGAGGGACAGGCAATAGGCAAAATTAAAGCGTTGAGTAATAACATTCAGGTGAAGAATTCTGAGTAATGTAGGCCTGTTATAAGATTTGTTGTTTGACTTGTAAATTTAATAACGATCTTTTACGAAATTGGTATAAGATAGGAATATTTTGTTGCAAATAAAAAAGGCCGCGTAATGGGCACAGATATTATTATATTTTTGAGGGGTACACTACATAAATACGAAAAACTTTATTCCGAAAGTCACAAACACGAATTTCAAAATACCGATATTCATAATTCCGAATGGTTCAAAATTCCGAATATAAGAACTCCGACTTATCATTACTCCTATTTTTATAAATCCTACATTTTAATATTCCTAACGTTTATAATTACTATTTTAAAAATACCGAATTTCAATAGATCGAATAATAAAAAGTCCGACTTAATGATAATTCGAAACATCAAAAATACGAATACCGATTATTTAAAATACCGATTAATGCAATTCCGAAATAAAAACGCCTTGTAAAACTAAATAGCAAGACAAATAAACACATAATTGCTCGTCAGAGAGAAGTATAATATTATGTTTTAGTACATTTTTTAAAGTGTATTGGTTCTCATTTAAAACTATGATTGTTTACTTTTGAATAAAAATCTTTTGTTTTCCTATTTTCCTGGTATAATTTTAACATAACCCAAATGATTCACAGACAAATGATGCAGGCATGCAGCATGCAAGTAGGCATGCAGCATGCAAGCAGGCATGCAGCATGCAAGCAGGCATGCAACATGCAAGCAGGCATGCAGCATTCAAGCAGGCATGCATGCAGCAAGCATTGTTTCTGTCACGGCTCCGGCGCTGCGGGGTTTGGGCGGCCCCACGCGAGCTTATCGTCGCAGATGGTTTCAAGGCTCACCACCGCACCTTCGGCTTACTGGCCGGCTTCGCCGGCCAGCCTCAGCCGCGGCGGCGGGCCTTGAAACCACCTGCTCCTCAGCTCGCGGGCCGCCCCACCCCTCCGCGCCTACGCGGGCTTAAATTACACTCTAGGGTAGGGCAGACAAGACTGCGTGAAGTCGGTTTTGCAGCGATTCGTTTCTGTTACTAAATTTTTTGGCACAACATGTTGACGGTTTAGTTTATTCGAAGTATTGAAAATCGGAATGTAGTTTTTTGGACCGAGAACCTTCCGAGAATTTGATTCTTCGAACGTATGAAAATCGGAAAACTAACAAATCGCAATATCGACTTTCGGTAAAATAAAATTCGTGATTTTTAATAATAGACATTATGATTCTTAGGTGTTATGAAATTCGGACATTTGAAAATCGGAACATCGAAATTCGGAATTAAATATTTCGGAGTATTTGGGTGTTCCCATTTTTGGGTCGTATCCAAGTATCTTTGCCGTAACGTGGACGTACGAAATAGCTAACACTGTTACTTTTTTAAAAGGATGCCCTTTTAGACATTTTTTGGTTGCATAAAATTTAAAATATGTATTCAAAAGAAAGTTCACTTTCAGGAAACAAAAAAAAAAACAAATTATTAAATGAGATGAAAACTACGAGTGCATTTTATTCAATCGCAGGTTGGTCACCATCCCAGCTACCTTCCTAGGGTAATTTATCTCTAAAGAAGGGAAACGTCTTGCATCTTGAATTCACAACGGTCTTTGCTCTGTTACTCATTTAACCAAACCAGCCCACCAGTATACCACCTCAGCATTCTTATGTTGTTGTGCGAGCACGCTAATATTACTTTAATTGGAAGTTCGCCTGTCTCATCGACAGAAGAAATCATCGGTTTATAATAATTTATGTAATGTTAACCCATTATTACACGCAACTGAACATTGTCCGCAAAAATCTCGACCATTGTGTCCCGGAACAACTGTTACATTACATATGTCATTTGGGGGTTAATGAGTGGAGCTACATTCCGGGCGGTGATGTCAAGCTAACAGCAATATTCTGGTGTTTCGGCCCAATTGCCTTTTAAATAAATTTTTAACTTTTATTACTATTACTGTTATTCTGTTTGAAGTAAGTTCATGTCGGTAGTGTATCGCACCGCCTTGTAAATTCGATCACAACTAGTGTTTTCAGTTTGTAAAGAAAAGCTATTTCAAATACGAAAATTATTAAAACTGACAAACTATGAACAATTCAGAATATGCAGACTACAGGAATATGGTGGTGTGTCGCTGTAACAATAATTATGTTTAAAATTGTATAAAATATGTACCTAGCTTTACTTCCAAGTACATAATCTAACTTTAATACCTCATTATAACTCGATGATAAAATTATCAATGAATGCCATACATAATTTGACTAATCGGAGGACACCAACCATATATTTTATGGAGTATATAAAATAGCCATTGGATTCACTAAATGTCATTCCAATGCTACCGAAATTGATATACGTTATAACCGAAGAGCCTTAATGACGAGGAAAGGGATCCGGGTCGACCCGCTGGACCATAGGAACGACGCTGTTTGGAATATTAAGTAGACGTTACTTATTTATTCAAGGAATTGATACCAGTTAGCTTTTGCTAGTATCCGTTTCAATTTAAAATGACCTATGAATTTTATGCAACTTCGATATAACATCGCTGTCATATTTTTTTCTATTTGCGAGTCGAAGATCATACTTTGTAAACCATGTACGTTTATTCTCTCTTCTTCTTGTAAATAAATAAATTTGAATAAAAAGAAAGAATATATATAGGAGGTAGAGACACCGATAGATTTCCCCGAATTTTAACCCCAACTAGTCTCGTAGCGCCATCTTTCACACCATCGCGGTTAGACAACAATACTAACGTTGTTCTGGTCTACTGCGACTAGGGTCTCCATTAATGACACCAGTGGAGTTTATGGGCAAAGGTAACCTGGATGACCGTTTACTATCAGGTGGTCTGTTGATATGCTTGATCGCCTACGACATAACTGTATTAAAAAAAATTGCCCAAGTTTCATGTAAATTAGCCAAATATTACAGGAGCGTTTTAAAGGGTGTTCTTTGTATTAGGATTAAAATTAGTTCGTAATGCCGGAATTTAACTCGTAGCTTTTAATTGTGAAAAGCTTAGCTAAATTATATATTGTGGTTACACTAAATGGTGATAATAGAAGCGAGGGTACTAATTAAATGAATTAGGGGTGAGCCGAAATAATTATGTACTGAGTTTAATGCCATTCATTCAAGTTAAATAAGCCAGGACAATTCTAAAGCGACTTTAGACGCTACAAGAATAGGCTATAATGCTTTGGGAACATCTTTATAATATTTTAGGAAAATAAACAGTTTGGAGAATAAACTTAATAATAAACTGAGCAGTTAAAAAAATATAGAAACTGGCGAGTATAAAAAGGTAGTGACGTGTAGTAACACGTCACTACCTTTTTTTTAGTTATTTAAAGTTTACTGGAAATCATTCTATGAATGGCACTCGAACGCATATAGGACAACTTTGAACATATCTTCTGAGTCTGAATGTGCTTTGTGCTCATCGTAACAACACAGTGGCACAAACCAAAACAAGGGAATAATAATCCATAAAAATACAACTTCACTAACGGGTTTATACTGAAGCTAAAAATATATATTTTTTAATTACTCTGGTTAGAGAAATATACTACTGGCTGCTGAAATATACAGTTGATGTACCTGTTCTAGTGACCTCTCCAATCACAGGATGGACATTCGAGTAGGCGACCCCGGTCTCTTCGAGCTACTGCAGTCTCAGTACCGTTACCCCATCCGAGACTTGCGATATCCCTTTCCCTAGCTCCCTCGCCCTATCCATTTTCCTCACCCCAATTTACGCCTTTTCTTTGTCTCGTCTGAAAACGATTACTTCCCCAACTAGGATTGGGGTCAGGCGGGCTGCTGGCCATAAGCAAAAGCAATCAGCCAAAAGCTATTGCAATGTTAGGCGTCCATTATACGGTAGGTTTTGCTGTCAGTTTTGCTACAATCAAGACGGTGATTGACGAATAACCTATTGACTAATGCAGTGATTGACGGCTGCATGATCAAATCTGAATTTTTATCGCGCAACCATCAATCATGAATTTTGAGGGAGCGTGTAATAGCATTTCGTAAATCATCAGTCAGTGAGCGCACAGACAGCGATAGAGTCGGACATGGATCACGCCGAAGAGGCGCTCGCGCACTCGCGACAATCCCGTCTAACGTTTTAAAGTCGGAGAAAGAATTTATATTAACATTTAAGACTCTCTGAGTTGTAGGTTACTAGGAATCTACATTCTTATAATAAAACTGTAACGGGATGAATTCTGTACATTTAATATATTTAAAAAAAATCGATTGTGTGGTATTAAGATACTGATTAAGATACTAGTATGTCGATACTGATGCCAAATATGCGATTCAAAAAAAATGTCTGTCTGTGTGTTTGTATATGCACGATAAACTCAAACGCTACTGGAGGGATATGCTTGAAACTTTGTATGGTAATAGTTTGAGTGCCTGCGCATGTTATAGGGTTTTTTAATCCCGGGATAAGCGTTGGTTCCCAAGAAAATCGATAAAAATGTAATAACATTTTAACGTAAGTATGTATATGCTTATTTCGAGCGACAGCTCAACGAGCGTTTGGTTTAACTAGTATACAGTACGCTTTTTGTTCGGCTGCATGATGGATCGAATCTCACATTGACACCGTTTTTTATTTTAACACTTTTTTTTAAATATTTTTTAATACATTTTAACACATTTTAAAAATTAGGTATCATTTTCGCAAAAGTGGCCATACCCGATTAACTTACAACTAATATTCTTACTACAACAAAGGTTGTGTTAAAATACATTTTGTTATGAGTACCTCAGTGGCTCAGTATTTCTGTGTCCAAAGGCCTCGCAGAGGTGTCAGGTTCAATCCCCGGATCAGGTAAAGTGATATTGGGTTTTTATTCTAACCCTACAGTATAAAACCACTCAATTTAATTAACTAATAATATTAAGAGTATAAAAGTTTTGATTGTACTCAATGTACAAATAAATACAAAAGGTGTTTGATTTTTATAATTTACTAGCAACTCGCCCCGGCTTCGCACGGGTACAAATTATACACCCAAACCTTCCTCTTGAATCACTCTGTCCATTGGTGAAAACTGCATGAAAATCCGTTCAGTAGATTTTCCGTTTATCGCGAACAGACAGACAGACAGACGCGGCGGGGGACTTTGTTTTATAATATGTAGTGATGACTAGCTTATGACGTATCCACTCCCGTCAAAGTTATTTTTCTATCCCTCGGGGCAGAACTATTTTTGGGATGAAAGGTACCCTGTGTTTTTTCAGTACCCCTGATAACATATATACAACCTTTTATGACGATCGGTTGAGTAGTTAGGGGGTGAAACTCACAAACAATGTTTAAATTAATTTGACGACGTGACCGTAATAGTGTTTGTTTTTAATTTAAAAGTTATAATAAGTATGGGATACTACTTTAGTAGACATTACATGTTCTTTTCGATTTTTGCTATAATTACAATCATAATTGCAATACATGTTTTTTTATGAAATATAATCTTGAGTGAACACGTGTATTCTTTGCAAAATCTCTGGTATGATTGACAGTCAATCAGATTGAGCGTGTAATGTCGATATAATTTCATCAATCACCAACAATCATTCGTCAATCGCCGGATGGATGGACGCTTTTCGCCGACCCCAAATAAAGCTGGGAAAAAGGCAGGAAGACTGATTGATGGTAATTGATTGATGATGATGATGGTCAGAGAAATATAGATAATATTTACAAATATGTTCGAGAATGATAATATAGATGATGATAAATAAAGATTTGACTTTGACTTTGAATGTCATAAAGATATTTAAGTTGTAACGAAATGCACCTCTTTTCTTAAAGATAAAAGCGGTGCATTTCGTTCCATCTATGCTCATTTCAGTTCGCTGCACTACAAAAGACAACTAAACCTACTCGCATCTAAAATAGAGTAGCCGCTGATTGTAATTTCATTCGGGATTCAGGTCGGGGCATCAAACTAGAAGCGGGTGACATGACGAGGGTTCGCTTTCAACGGCGTCACTCGCGTCAACTTGTCAAGCAATAATCCGGGAATTGTCTGCGCTCACCAACCTTATTTCATAACTTTCATACAATAGATTAAGCAAAACTGAACCATATGTAGTTCTAATAAGATTTATTGAAATTTTAGTAATGTTTGATTTTAATATTTGAAATAAGTAAGCGAAGTAAGCTAAATTGTTCATTTAATTGTGTCTAATATATGTCTTTTTGTTTGTAATGAAACAAAAAATAACTAATTTATTTTTATATTCTAAAAACATTTTCACATCAGAAAAATATATTATCAGAACAGGTAATTATATAAGACATACGAATAGTATCTGTGGGTTTTAATTTTTTACACGCTAAGTATTAAGAGAAAATGTTAGGTTAAGCTGGGTAGGTTCAGCTTGTTCCGGATGTCGTAACAAAGCTGTTCCCGGATCCCTCCTACTTAAGGCGCAGTACGGCACACCGTGTGGTTTTAGTCGGTTCGATTCCGACACACCGCCCCACCGAAAACCCCGGTGGGGTGACGGCCCGAGGGGGTTTCCACACGCACAAAAAAAAAAAAAAGGGTAGGTTCAGCTTTAATCAATAAAAAAAGTATAAAAATAATATATTAGTTTTACACTCCTCGCTACTGCACAAAAAATAGAAAAGCTAATAAAACTACGACTCCACGTATAAGTTGAGTGTCAAAAGATCGAGTTTGAGGCACTTTAGGATTAAAAAAGAAATGAACATATTTTTTTTAAATGTCCTTTATTTAGACAAAATAAGATTAAATTAGATCTCAAGATTTCTTTCCGTAGTTAGCGTTATTTACTTGTGACACGATGTCGTCACATAGTACCGAAGCGGTTTTACAGTTTTGATTTTTTTTTAAATAACATTATAGCACATAATATATATATATAAATATATACCTATAAAAATTCAGTTTGAAAAAAAAATAAGATTTTATGTGTATGCTATATACATACATATATATACTTACACCTATATGTACTCTCAGTGTAGGCAGAGGTGTATTAAACACCCACATTTTGCCAACAATATTTGGTCACACTGCTGTAACGAAACGGCTGGACTACGACATATAACGCATATCATTACAGTTAATTTAAAAAACATTCTGAAAAATGGTCCGACTCAAAGTTTAGAAATATTTGCATAAACTGCAGTCCTGTGTTCTTAAACTTTATACTTCGAGAAATAAGTTCAATGAAAGTACTTTTTTTTGTATCCCCTAGAGAGACAAACAAGTTGTACGAACAAAAGTGTTTTAGTAGCTATTACTCTTTGCTAATCTTATTTAAGAGCAAGACACATTTCTTTGTCAAATGAACCTAATAAAGTTAAAAAAATATATTGTATCATAGGGCAGGTAATACTAATAGAGTTACAAGTCGTATAAGGTGTTGCCAGTGAGCAGAAGTATATACTCCCAATTTTTATTTTTATTTTTTATTTTTTTGTTTGTAAGCGACAAAGGCGGGGAATGAGCCGCCGTGGATCCGACGACTGTTACGGAGCCGTCCCGGTTACCCAGCCAATTTGGACGGGGAGGAACGTAATAGGGCTCCGCGGACACGGCTACACCGATCGACCGCCATGGTTTGCGCCTCAGGGTGCCTAGCATTGTAATTTAAACTCAGGTCACTGTAGTTTCTGATCGTATATCATATCTTTTTTCATCACTTTACCCTTCTCCTATTTAAATATATGTTTTAATCGATAAGTTACTTGTCACCTTATAGATGCGTAAATGTTACACATTGCAAGTTCATATTTGAATATTAGTATTACATTTCAAATTTTCTATTTAAAACTACGGAACAATTGAGTATGGTAAACAAAAAAACCGATGGCAAGCTTTGCGGAATATCGATTAAGATCCTCCTCTATCACAAAAGGTTACCGATTAAGTTAAATTGACGCTATGCAAGATCAGATCTTTGATAAGGTATTGTATGGCGCTATACCACTACCTCCCATTACTCCGTCTGACTGTTTGTTGAATAGTTAGCTATACCACTGCTAATGGTGAATAAGTAGTTCCAGAACGACTCTAGTTCCACACTGTCAGAATTAAATGCCGCTTGCTTGATACAAGATCAGTAGCTATTAAGTAATTCAGCTTTTATTGGTTAGGGACTGCAAGGAATTTTACCACATCAGACAGAATCCCATAGACGCATACAACATCCAGTGGCATGAGGCCCATTGACGAAGACAAATCGAATTTGCGATAACAGATTTTTCTTAACCATCCTTTTCACCTCGTACGTTCTACGAATAATTTTCATAGAAGGACTAGATTACAGTAAACTAACTGGAATTAATGAAGCACATAGAATGGCTCACTTCGAGAGGTCGACTCAAAGTACCTTCGGACCTTCAGAACTACACCGAAGGTCAACCACAAGCTTGTGTTTTAATGTATTCTTGTCATAGCCGCAGTTTTGGCAGACCGGACCGACCGCCATATCTACTGATGCTACGAGCACCTCCCGGCACCGTACGGGACACTGGTATATTTCAACTTAAAGCTATATGTGTTTAAGCAGGCAGACAATAAGTCTGCCCAGTTAGTTCAGCAATAATAGAAAACTTTTGCGGACAATCAGGATCTTGGCCTAAGCCTTCCCATGTTCGATGCAGCACCGTCCAGATTCTTCTAGTTCAGAATGTAAGGTTTTTATATTCACTAATGTGTAATCTATCAGAAACAAATATATTTTTTTTTGTATATTCACATTTCAAAGGCAATTTTCTAAGTCTATAAAGATTTCTAATATATGGGACTAAACTGAAAAAAGTAAATCTTTTGTCTGCCCACAAATTTAATGTGAAATGGATAATGTACTTTATATTTATCTTTGTAATTTAATGAGTTAAGTATTTACAAGATTAATATGTTCTTCTTTAGTTATGAGGTTTGACCTTTGAACGGTTGTAAAAATCTGTAACTTGGGACTACAGAGTGCTCATAGCGAATAAAAAGATACACTTAAATTCGTCTGCCAACGGAAGAGACATCGTTAATACATTCACAAAAAAGAGCAACGAATGATAACCTCCTTGAATAGGGTCAAAAATGCAATCGCACTCAAAAGTGGTACATACATAGTGCTCCAAAATAGTAGAATAAAAATTTCGTTAATAGTTTTCAAACTTGTTTAAGATATACTGTTTTACTCAGGTGTGTATTTCGGGAATGCCCGAGTAGTTTCGTTCCTGACAGAGGCCCTGTACCACTGATCGCGACGTGGAGTGTGACACATGACACATTGACGCGGTAAGTAGCTTCTGGCCAGAAACGAGTGCTAGTCGGGACCAAAACTAGTCCAAAACGCATGTCAAGAAAAGCTTTAACTCGTGACGCAACGATAAACATATAGTTCAATATAATATATTTTAGTACTGCATACTACTAATATTATAAATGTGAAAGTTTATGAAGATGAATGCATGTATGGATATTTATTGATCTTTCACGCAAACACTACTGAACTGATTGCGATGAAACTTGGTATGTAGATAGCTGAAGACCTAGATTAACACATATGCTACTTTTTATCCCGATATTCTCATGGCGTCGGGACTTACGAGGGTGAAACCGCGGGGCGCAGCTAGTTTACTATATAATAACCAAACATAAATTTAGTTACTTAATAGTCTGAGATCCGGCGGCGAGATTACGACGTTCATCAAGTATTTAATCAAAACCTAGTTTTTATGCATTATAATGAATAGAAGAATATATTTTTGTCGAGGTGCTTAACGCTATGTAGCCGATGGTATTTTAATTAAAATAATGCTTATTAAATTATTTATTTTTTCAAAATTAGTTAATTTTTTTATCTATTATATTATTATCGATATAATAATCCACTTCATAGTTTTTTTTGTTTTTTGTATGGTATAGGGGACAAACGAGCAGACGGATCACCTGATGATAAATGACTACCGCCGCCCATGGGCACCTGTAACTCGAGAGTCAGAAGTGCGTTGCCTCCCTTTAAGGTGGGAGTAGGAGAAGAGGGGGAGGGGGGAAGAGTGTGAAGAGGGGAGAGGGGAAGGACGGGAATAGAGGAGAGGGAAGGGTTAGGGCCTCCGGTAACCTCACTCACGCGGTGAAATGCAATGCAAGCATTGCTTCACTGCCGGTTTTTTCTGTGAGGCCGTGGTATCGAGCGGAGTCGGGCCGGCCCATACGTGCCGAAGCATGGCTCTCCCTCGTAAATAGTACCTAATATCTGTAGAAAACTTGTAAAGTTTGAGTTGAATTTGCGCACATCCAGAGCCAGAGCACACCCAGAAGTAAACAAGTATTACTTTGTTACATTTATACTTTCATGACGCATACTCATTATTTATATGTTAAATTAAAGCAATTTTTTTACGTGTATATTGGAATATCTCTGCCTATGTAAAAGTGACCGCAAATATTGGTTACTAGCTGTTAAAGATAGATTAGAGTGAAAAGGAGATAGCACGCTACCTACCTTATAAAAGGAGTAAAAATCGCGATAGATTATCATTTTTATTTTTTACTTTACTTACCTTTTTATATTGTCTCGCGCTTTTACACACGTGTAAACACGATCGTTGTAACTTTGCGTTTCTGAAATGGTTGCCATTAATATTTATTATGGTGTTATTCTCTTTGGGTTTGCTGACATTACACAAGATGTTACTTTTAACTTTGATTACTTTGACTTTGTTAAAGTTATTAATAAGTAACTTGCAACTTTGACATATGGTATTACATAAACCTTAACTCCATTATCGTTATACTCGTAATTTGCTGTGTAACCTTTGTCTGTTTTAGGTCACGAACACAGTAGGAACCCAATGTTTATAATGCTTGAAAAAGGTTTTTGCATACGAATTGCTTACTTGTAACCGCTAGGCCAAAATATAAAAACAAGGTAATACATTCAACGTAAAGGTAAAATGTTTTATGAGCACCGACATTAGAATGCCCATAAAAAAACTCTTTGTTCAGTTTATTATCATAACGCAATATAGATGATGAATGTTCTACCTGGAAGTAACGAGGAGGAATGAAGTACTTCCGATATCGTCCTCGATAGACCAGGCTGGCTCTTCGTCTAGATAGATTTTTTTTTTTTTATCTTTTAAAAAGACAACTCCCGCATTAGGAATTACTCCTGTATCGCGGGGTCTTTACAAACATAGAAACAACGGACACAAGCAACACCCAGACTCATGTGGGAATCGAACCCACGACCTATAAGCATAGCGGTCAGGGTTACTAACCACTAGACCAACAGGCTTGTCGAAATTATGTCGAATGTCGAAGTTGCGGAAAGACGTCTTAGATCAGACTATAACCCGGACTAACGTATTTAGAATCGCTTATATTACGAGACAAATATTCTTGTCACAACAAAGTAATCAAAAATATATTTTAACTCGTTTCATATATATCAACATTAATCAGTCCAGTTATTGATCAAAGGCATACATTGTACATAATGTACATATACTTGATACTTGTTAAGAACAGGGTACTTTGACGCGTTTGACTGTAATAGATTATTGATTTTATAACATCACAGCGTATGCACGTAACGTACAACTTCCCGTACAAAGGAAGTAAACAACTAATAAAGGAAGTTACAGGTATTAGGTAGTTGAAACTGACTTTGCAATTTGTTAAAGAATTATAGGCCCTGTTTCATCGTTTTTATTTTATTCTAAAGTTGAATTCGCGTTATATCGTACAGTAATTTACTAGTATCAAAACAAAAAACGTTTTTTTTATTATGGTTTTACAGATACTTTTTATTATAACTGAACTTTAGAAGAAGTGAAGCTTTGATTAAGAGTAGTGCAGTGATGTAGTCAGTATTTATGGGAACTGGTAACCAAATACCATCAAGCGGGTTGAGAAGAGAACGTAATTAGTACATAAATAGATAAATTAATATCATAAGTAAATAAGTACGGCATATTAACACCGCTACAAGAGTCCTTATTCCACTCCGATATCACACTTTAGTACATTAATTTCTTTTGTAATATCAGTGAATGTGTTTCATTTGGGTATTTGTTGTAATATCGTTTGAGTAGTGCCATTACCAGTTTATGAAACATGTCCTTAGACCTTTACGATACAGTATGTCGTCAGTGTTACAATAAATTAATAATGTAATGGAGCGTGCATGAAATATTCATCACGTTGCTTCATATATTCGCTAAAAGGAACATAAATCTGAGCCGTAGTGTAGTAGTCGCCATATTTTTGGACCAATAGGTGTCGAAGCGGAAAGTTATATCATTTTTATTTACTAACAATTTAAAAATCATTTTTATCCTAATCCTAGCTATAAATTTTATGAAGAAAGAAACATGCTCACTTTCGAATTTATATTATCTTACTTAAATATTATAAAAGTGAAAGTTTGTGAGGATGGATAGATGGGTGGATGGATGGATGGATGGATGGATGGATGGATGGGAAAGAATGGATGGATAAATGGATGCTAAACGGAACGGAAATATTGCTAATCGGATCTGAATGAAATTTGGCACAGATAGATTACAGTCTAGAATAGCACATAGGCTACTTTTTATCCCGGAAAATGTACGGTTCCCTTTGGATAGATTTCACCAAAATTCCCACAGGAACGAAGTCGCTGGTAACTACTAGTATTATAATATATAGGCACATACGAATCAGAGTTTGTTTCTCACTTTCACGCCTTAACTAGTCAACGGATCATAAATTTTTGCAATGACATTAGGGATGCAAAGAGTGTATGTCACTCTCTTATATCTTTCAAACAGAAAAAGTATTGTTCCCCAAGGAATGACAAATAACTTATACGCGAGCGAATCCGCTGGCAAAAGATAGTTAGAATATATTTTTATGTCTGATCTTATATAATACTAACATGTTTTATTGTGTGAACCACCTTCATCATGCACCTCATCTGCATTAATTACTTTAGTTGCATTTCCATCTCATCTACTTAGTTTAATTTATGTACCTACATTTAATCTGTTGTTTTCACTCCGTTGCTCCTGGTTTAACCTATATAATCAAAAATGTCCTTTGGCGTTATTTTTCATCTCGATATATTACGTACATCTAACTAAGGTTGACGATGTTATTTACAAAAAATATCTATGTATGTTTATGTATGACCCGTGTTCCTGTGTGTTAAAACGCACAGTACAAGCTATACCATAGTATACTCGTAGCTATGTATCAAATACATTCGTTAGTATATTAAGTTTATGATCAAATACTAATAAGTATCAAAGTCGCGAAAGTTTAAAAACAATTGATGTGTTTCCAGAATATTATATATTATAGACATATTGTTTTAAATTATATTATTATTTTATTATATGTTATTGTGAATGGCCTTAAACCTTATTGTTGCGTTCCACATTATGTTGGAAAAAGACTTTCTTACAAAGGCTTTTGTGTAAGCTTATGTTCTGCCAAGAAGTGGGACACATTTTGACCTACTCTGTTTAATCAACCCCTTAACTTTATTTCATTAACTTTCTTAAGGTTTTTTCGTTTTACTCTGTAATTTTAGGCGATTCCTTCATCACGTTGGAGCGCTCTAGTATAGGGGTATATGGAGGCTTCATGCGAAAAACTCAATGCATGAAGGCATGCTCAATGTATGAAGAAACAGCAACTAAACATTATTTGAGTGTTTCACACAATACACAATTAGGTATGAAAACACAACCCGTAGTGTAAGCATTCCAATTCTTAAGAAAGAACAAGAATCTATAATTTCCTCTAGGTTATGAAACGTCGTTCTAAGTTTATGTTATTCATAAGAAAACATACGACATTTATTATACTTGGTCTTTGGTAATTACCAAATCACATTATTTATGTGTATTGAGGCCAGTCGTCTCAAGGGAGCCTGTTCATGTCAAGCTGAGCTAAATCGACGGGCACTCAAATATACTTTACCTCTGCAGGAGCAATTACTTATTGAAGCTATCAAAATAAAATAAATAATTCATTAAAATATTACAACGCAAGTCACAAAATTTGTGAGCTAATAGAGTAATTGCTTTCTCATAGTTTATGCATTGAGTACACAAATACTTATGTAAATAATTAACAAAAACATTAAATAAAATAGAAATTAGAAACAGTCGCCTTTATTTTATTTACAGTTCAATTATTATGGATTTAAGGTACTTTTTACAGTACATCCTTTGTTGAAATATTATAAGCTATAATTAGTACCCATTATCGGTTTTAAAAAAGAAAAATCGTTTAAGAAACTTACGGGAAAATCTTTGGTATGCTGCTTTTCTCACAATATTTCGAAAAATTTATCCTTATTTTTAAAATACACACAAAGATTGAGTATAGATCTGTAATTATCATCTATTATTTAGGTAGGTTTACCCTTTTTAAGTACTATAACTGACTTATAATATACAAGACTGCACCTGAACCCCTAAAATCCTTTACTCTACCCTAATTTAACAACAAAACCGAATAATATGCAGAGGTCTCCTCGTAATGTAAATATTTGATGCATAGGTCCGGCAACTCAATTGTTCTGCCTCGATTGATTACGGCCGAAAAAAAAAATATAGTAGGTACACGGATGGCGCAATGGTTAAAGTAGTCGCATCAGACAAAAATTGTATGATCTGCAAATAGATACCCCGACTTTGGGTATTTATTGTCTTTTGTCTGAATATTTCCAAAGTATTATTCTTACTTATTACTTTAAAAAAAAATTAAAGATTATGAGATATTCTTAAAAGGGGTTTCAACGTATTTTAAATTGATCTAAAGTTTTTGTTTTCATTCGTAAAAAACATTTAACTTTTTCATTGTGCCGGCTGTTAGATATCCCACGGGAACATTCAAACGAAAGTCTTTAGTAAGTATATGATTTCAGGCACTTTTCATAAAGTTAAGATTATCTTTTATTGTACCTTAAAACTCCATTTAATTTTTTTTGGCACTCATCTTTACATTTTAGTAGACAGCAGAAGTCGCAATTGTAAATGGAATGAATCGTTTCCATTTATATGTGTAGAAAAACTGATTTATTTATTGACAGCTAAGATATTATATGTAATGCGGTGAGACGCAGCGAGTTATAAAATATTTAAAATATATTTAAAGATTTACTGCCTTTGAAAATATGGTCAAAAACACTGTAAAACTATTTATTCCATTCCATTAGCGATTGCGGCAGCGGCAGCTCCAACAGCATCCTATACGTATATGTTATTATCTCTATCCAAAGGTTATCCAAATAAGACCGCCCATTGGACTCAATTTTTTAATAAAAGTTTTTAGTGGTGCACAATAAAGAATATTCCATCTTTTTTTATGGTAAAGCGGGCAAACGAGCAGACGGCTTCCTTGATAGCAAATGACTACCGTCGCCGTCTTTTTAGCTATAGCAATTTGCGCACGTTTCTTACACCTATAACTATGTATAATTACATGGAATCTTGTTACTAAACTACTAGCTACACACAATGTGATAATATCAAAAAGATTTTCGTGACTCACTCCTTAATAACTTTAATATGTACCTAATAAAACCAGATAAATATGAAGAGAGTCGGTACTTGTGCGGTACCTAATATTCTTTTGTACGTTTTTTTTTGTAGGAGCTTTACGTAATGTTGCCTTGGGTATTTGTATTTGGGTCTAATGAACGAAATGTTTGAACCAAATTCCATTTATAAGCTTCTAGCCTCTAGCTGGTAACATCAAAGACAAAGTTATTTTTCTGAATTTGTAGGCAAATTTATGAAGGCTTGGCTTTAATATGTAATATATTTCGTTTTATCGTACTCAACTTTAGCCTGCTTACAATTTTTACGGATCTTGTTTAAAAAAATAAAACAACACACTCTCCAAAGGCTCACTATAACAGCTTATTTTGAGATTACTGAACTTTTCGACTCCATATAATAATAATAACTTCACACATCTCACCAGCGCCGGATTAACACATTTGCCACCAGTATGAACTCATCCAATCTGTTCCAGCTACCTTCCTCAAGACGTCTATTCATCTTGCGACGAAAGCGTCGAGATGCTCCATTCAGGCTGTGTGGTATCTCGCCCAGCTGCCCCAATGACTCTTCTACTAGGACGATGTCATCGATATATCGCCAATCGACACGACATCGTTGCAAAGTATCCAGAACTCAAAGTCAAGAGTCAAAGGCTTTCTCGTAGTCCACAAAAGTCATACACAGCGCTTGATTATACTCGTATATGCATAATCTGCCAAACAGTATGGATATGGTCTACAAACTTCTCGATGTCACCAAGAATCTCGAACTTTGAGGTGACTATTCTGCCACTCTCAATTTTGAGTTTCGTCAGATGGGGCCTCCGCAAGGCTGAGCGAACACATTCAACCCTATTCCTTCCAATAGTATTCTCTCTTATGAATGGTGAGGCGTCGGAGGCCGCATCGTATCAGCTTTTAATTTTTTGGTGATGAATTCTTTTCTGATGAAAACGAGAGTGGCTGATGGTTGGCGCCTGTTCCTCATAAGTTCAAAAGACTTGGGAGTGAGTTTGGGCTCATGTTGTGCTGCGTGCTGGTAAATCCACCACTGCATCTCACACACGGTTGTCTGATATAACGTTGGCCAGCTCGTTATCTAGAACAGAGACGTCTCACAACGCAATTTTTAGTTTGCGATGATAGCCCCTGGAGATCCGAATCTTTTGTATAAGTATGGGTTTCTTTTCTTTTTCTTTTCTTTTAATAGATTTTTTTTTATCACTTATTTTCTTATTTAACCAAACATAAAATTATAGTCCTATATTTGGATCCATAAATTGAACTATGAGTTTGTTGAAAACCTTGGTAAAATAAATAAAATGTTTAGGACACGTGGGGTAGAGTGAAAGTTTTGCGTAACTCATTAATAAAACAATTTACATCTAAAGTAATATATTTACTGCTTTTGGAAGTTTCTCCATTACATTTTAAACACTTTTTCATTCGGTCAAACCATTTTTGAAAACATGAAGACCATCGGTCTAATGGCATGTTTTTCACGTGCTGGTTGAAAGCTATCACAAAGATATCTCTTCCGCCCCGTAAATGTCACACCTCTCATAATTTTTTAAATTTTTGAAGAAAATAAAGAAATCGCAAGGTGCCAGGTCTGGACGATGTGCAGGATGGGTCACTAGCTCTACCTTTTCAGAAGCCAAAAATGACTTTGTCTTATCCGCGGTGTGCGCCAAAACATTGTCATGGTGCACTAGGATGCGACTTCTTGGTCGTTTTCCCTAACTTTTTCAAAATCAAAGAAATGGTGGTGTACCACTCAGCATTAACTGTCTTTTGATCTTCAAGTGGGATCATGCAGACAGGACCCGTCCGGGAGAAAAACAACGCAATCTTTTTCTTGCCTACGTTTCTCGCCTGCCTCAATTTTGTTGGTTTGCTGTCACCTTCGAACACCCATACAGAAGACTGTTGCTTTCTTTCCGTCATGTAACAATATATCCATGTTTCACCTCCTGTCACAATGTCATACACAGCATTTGAACGTCCGTGATGGTACTTTAACAACATTTTTTTACACCAATCAACACGAGTCCGTTTCTGTTCTGGGGTGAGTTCATGAGGATTCAAGCGGCCACAAAGTTTTCTAACTTTTAAATGTTAGTGTAAGATTTTTTGAATTTGGCTCACACCAATCCTCAAATCTCCTCATAGATGATACGCTGGTTTTCTTCAATTAGTTGCCGGACAGTAGATACATATTCCTCAGTGGTCGCAGTTGAAGGCCGACCTTCACGAATTTCATTATGGAGAGAAATGAGGCCACGATCAAATTCTACGTACCAACACCTTATGGTGCTCAAATCCTCATTTGGGAATGGGAAGCACTTCTGCTTCCCACCCAAAATCATTTTGAAGACGAGCAGTGCAGTCTTGCGGAGTTAGTGAATTTTAAAATAATAAAAAATCTTCGCCCTAATCTATCTTTTCGCGTTAATTCCATTTTTGCTACGGACGACGAACTTCAACTTGTAAAAAAAAAAACAATTGACCCACGATTTTCAGCCAATTTTTTTTAATCAATGATTGAGTTTCTTATGTTTAAAAAATATAACATTCGAAATTCAAACATTTATGAGCGGCCAGGCGCGCCGAACCTTCAGTGTGCCCTTTGTATTACCGAGAGTTTCTCCTCATTTCGAATATATTTGAATAATGCTTTGCGGACAGAGTTCATACCAGGGGACTTATAAGTCACTGATTTAATGAGGCAAAGAATTTAACGAACTTAAGTAAACATTGGAATATATTTATACAGTACAGTAGTATATACTACTTTACATGGTTTTTAATGACCAGAACAAGAATATATTATTAGAATAAAACCTTTTGTGAGTGGTATTGATATTTATTAAAGATATACGGGTTTACTTACATATGTATTGCAAGGATGCCCGACTTGTTTCGGACCCAACGGAGGCAGACGACCTTCCGCGTTGGTGTCAGGTGCCGACTCGCATCCCCGAAATAAACACGCGAATAAAACCGTATAACTTCATATAATTATGTACTTATACGGGAATTAACGCGATCACGAAAAGGTATTACATACCTCTGAATTGCCTGACGTTTCGACCAGGTTGCACTGGCCGTGGTCACAGGCTGACTCAAAAGTTCGTATAACTTCAATAAGAATAACCTACATAATCTACCCAAAACTATTGAATTTATATTCATATACAGTTCATATGATGTTGTACACAATTCTAGAAATAACTAGCTACATGACTGGTCGGACATACCACCTTGCCTTTGACCTGTTGTGAGTTTGATAAGATTTTATATCTAAGGTAAACTGCAGTTTTGGCAAATTATATACAGCTAAGACGAAACACGCTGTAGTAGAAGCAAAGAAAGCGGAAAGCACAGTGAGTTGTGACTTAAGTGACAGTGGAAACCATAAACTTAGTATACTTTACCATAGTATACTAAGTTTATGGTGGAAACGCACTAAGTGCAAAAGAAAAATCCGGGCAAGTGACAGTCTGCTCAAGCTCTAATACCACATACTTATTTTATGGTAAGTGACTACCGTCGCCCATATTTGACTGTGATGAGACTTTAAGGAAATAACCTTCTACTTTCTAGTAGAGAGTTTTATGTATTTTATTCTTTATTCTCTGAATTAGTGCGCGAAAATGACATTGTGTACCTAATTTGCTACAATACGCAAGGACCACAGTACGGAATTAGGAAACCTCGCACAGGCATATAGCCGGCTATGCTACATTCTACTTCTATGGGAAACCCTATGTAACGTGGAGTAAATAAGTGCCAACTATACGACGGCGACGCCAATACTGCACATTATCATAGATTCATAATTAAACTTCCAAAGTTTTAAGACGCTGATTAAATTTCAAAGATTGATTATAATCAACATTTAATTTATGAGTGGCGCCGTACTTTGTAGATTAAAGATTTTCCAACAGATATAAGAGTAAATTAGGCAGGTCGAAAGAAAGGTCAGAATACATTTAGTTCTTTTCACCTCTGTTTATTAAAATTGTTATTTATTTCGCTTTGTTCTGATTCAGGGTGAACTTCAATTTGTTGAAACTTGAAAATACGAACTTGATTGTTAACTACTGACCTAACTAATCAAAAGTGGATAATCAAGTTAGTCAAGTAAATTAGTTTATTTTTATTAAACTTTCTAGCCCATACAAATTGCCATTAAACTTACCTTAATTTATTGTTATTTTAATTCAAATCTCGTTTCTTAAATTTTTAAGCTTATTTGAACTTACCTTAAGTTCAATGGCAGTTTGTTTGAAATAAAAAGCAGTGAGAGGTTAGTAGTTTTCAATAGTTTAAATGATTATTATTAAAATTATTTTATATGTGAGTTGTCATTGTCATTCAGGACTTATCTTCCAATATCTAAATTCCGACATCGCACATTGCATTTGCGACCTAGGTACGTCCTACTTCTAATAGACTGGTAGGATCATAAATCAATGGCCATTTAAAACCCCCGACGCAAAAAGAGGGATGTTATAAGTTTGAGTGTCTTTGTGTCTGTGTCTGTCTGTGGCATCGTTTGAAAGGTGACTTGATCGATAGTGTTCTTAGATATAATTCAAGAAAATCTGTTCAGCCGTTCGAAGACCAGCAGCTCTTTTCTAATCGTCGCGTTGAAAGGATTTTCATGGATTTTATGATCATTTCTTACCAGAAATCTATAAAAATAGTAAGAGAATATAATAAGTGTTTATTAAAATCAGGGCCATCATGCAAATATCTACTAACTCTCTAATCTAATATAACTGAAGAACCTGAATACTCTACTGTGTTTAAATATTCTGCTATATCTTTAGTGGGTAGTATATCGCATCCTCTTAAGACTCCTGCATCTTGCATAGACGAACGATATGAGTACAATTAATATCAAACGTAAAGTACATATCATGGTATCACTGCATATAACATGATGCAACAGTATAATCAGAACAATAAAGTGTTTTAATTAAAATCAGTCAGCGAAAAGCGTATTCTAATGAATAGTTTTACGTCAGCCGCTCACTTGAAACATTTTCATTATTTTTTTACACTAGGACAACAACACAAGACAAAATACAAGTTTTCTGCTATAGACTGGATGTCTTATGTACTAGACAAGAGGCCTCAATCGACAACTAATCTACCGCGCCCTGTCTTCTTACGACTTTGAACAGGAAACTTTTTTGCGAGTGTCCCGAGTGAGTTAGAACGAGTAGGTAAATGGGTCTATATGATAGCTGGCAATTTTACAATCCGAGTAGGTCACTTTAGAAGGATATTATTGAAACGCTTTCGCGAAAGCAGGAATTTTATTGTCCCTGGAATATTTTTCATCTCAGTTTATATAGAATATTTGAAAAGTTTCAAGTTGGCTCTCGGTCTTCGTGTATGTTTCCCAAAGGACTCTGTGGATATATTCTTTAGAAAGAGAAATATAACAAAGCAAAAAAAAGTGAAAAGAATATGTCAAGTGTGGTTAAGTTTTTTATAGGTATTCACAGTTTCTAATATATTTAGTAAAGTATATAAAGCAAGAGGGATTCAGTTTACTAATAACTTGAGGTACCTGACACACCGTCTGATCCCAAACTAGGCAGAGTTTGTACTATATATGGTAACCACACAGAACATTCTTCATCTTTGTTTTGGGTTGGTATCCAACCCACGACCTCTGGCTCAGCAGTCACTATCACTTACCACTAGACCAACAAGCCCCTCAAAAGGCCGTACTAGAAAATTTGCAGCATAAATGCACTCCTACTGATCTAATGTGCTTGAATTGAAGAAATGAGTCGAGTTTTTGTGTCAATATGAAATATGTAAGTATCTCCAAATAGTACTGATACGAGTATATTATTTATTTATTATTACATAGACTTCTTGTACACTGCAGTCCCTGTTTTCACGTATGTTTTTCTATCCATCCAATGGTTGCCTGGAAGACATCGCAAACTGCGATAAGGTCGCCAATTGTATACATCATTGGCTAGTAATTTTAGTAGATTAGTAGTTTTTTTAGAAAATAAATTTAAAGAAAATATTGTAACCTATTGCTCTGTGGCCAAAAAAGAGTACACATATATATCTGTAACCTCAATACTGTTGAAACCTTGTTCGTGGCTTTACTCGCCGTAATGTTGATGTTGTCAGTCAATTCACTTTCCCTCTTTTTTCTAGATACCCTATGTTTTTTTCTGTACACCTGACAACGAGTTTCCAAAATTACATTATGATCGTTAGAGTAGTTAAGGCGTGAAGGCGTAACAGCGTAAACAAACGCAATGGCAGTTTGTATGGAATATTAATCATAAATTTAAAATGTAAAATACCCCCGACTCGAAAATTCCTTTAACGAGTACAAAAGAGATGATGATCTTCGAACGGCTGAACAAACTTTCTTGAATTATCTAAGAACACTCTCGATCAAGTCACCTATGCAACAAAACAAACCGCAAATCGGTTCTTTCGTTTTGGAGCTACAAACACACACACAAACAGACACACGGACACGTCAAACTTATAGCACCCATCTGTCAAACTGTGAGAGGTTGGTAGTTTCCAAAAGTTGAAATTACCTTGGTTAGATTAAAATTATTTTGTATGCAAGTTGCAAAAAAGTAATGCAATTTATGTTTTATGTCCTTTTTTTTTCGTGTGGAACCCCCACGGGTCATCACCTCACCGGAGCTAACGGTTAAGCACACGATGTTCCGTCACAAGTGGGTCTATTGCAAGGGACCCGGGATACCCTAAGAAGGAAGCCTACGGAGACCCCTGCAGAACTTGGCCGCCTCTAGATCAACAGGCGGCCACACCGTGATGTACGGGGGGCCTTCTCCCCCTCCGATTTGGAGACGCGCGCTCGGAACACGTCGCGCAGCCGTCTCAGGCCATCTTCTGCCAGGGTAACGGACAGCCCCATCCGTCACCCCCAGGCCAGCGCTCATGGAGGCCGAGGCCGTTCTGTTTCTTTTTATTGTAATGAATAATGATACTTCACAAGCAGTCTATATTAAGATTTAGGCATATAAATATTTATTTATTTGAACATTGTGATTTTTATTACAATAATAAAACGTCTGAATAAATCCTACAACGTTTTTTTCCATTGCTGAATGAAAAACGATGTCTCAATAAGTAATCCATCATACTAATATTCATATATTGTTTTATCTTGATTAAATGAAAAAATGTTTGTTCCGATCTTAGATTACTTCCGGAAAACTTTTCAAGCACATTTTTACGATACAATAAAAATCAAGCAAAAATGTTGTATTATTTCTCACGGTCAACTCAATATAATTAAATTAAATTGTTCGCTGAAATTCTCCAAATTGTTTGTTTTTAATATACAACCAGCACCGACGAGCTTAGCTTTAATAAATTTGAGTACCTACCTATAACCTATAATTTTTGTAACAATGATAATAAACTTAGAATATGGTATAATGTGTATGTATGTGATTATAGGTTTATGGTGATCATGTCTACATTTTTGCATGTTTATGTAAGTATATGACATGTATTTTTATAGTATATATATGTATATATATATATATATATGTATGTATTAGGCTACAGAAAAATGTTAATTTGTACTCCATTTACTGTACAATTATTTAAAATAATCTTTAATTGCACCTACTTCTTTTCTCTACGCATTAAGTCCGCCAATGTACCAAATGTGCATAAAGTTATAAATAAATAAATAAAATAAATATAATTAACCTTTCAATCGCTATAGATAGATAGATATACGTATAAATTTAGATCTCAAATACACTAATAATACTTATTAAGCTGAAGAGTTTGTTTGCTTGGTGGAACGCGCTAATTTCAAGATACTCTACTGGTTCGAATAAAAAAAATATTTTTGTGTTGGATAGTCAATTTATTGAGAAAATCTTTAGGCTATATAACATCACGCTACGACAAATAGGAGCGGAGCATCGATGAATAATGTTGCAAAATCGGGAAAATTATTCCTTTTGAGAGTGTCCGTTGCATGCGCTGCGTAAGCGGTTGAAGTGGGTTTATCCATCTAGTTGTACTATAAGTTCAACGATAGAACAAAGTTAAAGTTACGTAAAAATCATGTATGACGGAATTATTTCCCTTTAAAAGTTCTAAAAAAGTCCGCGACAGCATATCTTTTAAGGTTGACTCACTTTAACCTTTTTTATGGTAATCTGAACTTTGTTCTGAAATAATACATTATTTGCGAAGGTGTTTGGTTAACCCTTATCGAAATAAATACGTTATTTATCACAAGTATTTAATTTTAAACAAAATTGCCCTTGACGTCATTTGATTTCAATGATTATTTTATTAGATATTGTAGCTTTAAAATAACTCCGCAATAAAATAATGATCAAGTACCACGCGCGCACTTATGATGGGCAAGGCGGGCGGTCATGACGAGGGACGGCGCTCCCCAAGTGGTTTTTTTTTTGTTTTTGCGATATCTCATTGTATAATAATACTTTTGAAAATAAATAAGTAAGTAATGAGTTTTATTTTCGTTAATTTCATTTTTTTTTAGTTATTTCTTAACCAAGTAAATAGGTACTTACCGTTTAACATAGGTACGTACCTAAGTACATAATTTAATTTTGTAGTAATTTTCTATTCTGTATTGTTTCGCTAATTCTTCGTTTGTTTTTTTTTCTTGTTTAATTATTTAAGCAAGAAAATAAAACTAAAAATATCGTGAACGCAGAAATACTTTAAAATACTTACGTACTACAAAAATACTACTATATATATAAATAACTACATAATATTATTACATACCCACATTTTATAAGACCCCAGTACTTTTATATTTATATATATATGTCGCAATTACGTCATATCCACGCCAGCGCCACCTGTCGGCGCTTGACGGAGTCAATGTTTAAAGGCCGAGCGGCCTGACACTTCTTGTGCGACAGTCGGACAGAGCGGTCAATTTATTGAAACCGTCACGAGTTCCTAGCGATATACGTAACTAGCTATAGTCATGTGTCTATTTGTAATAATCTAGGTACATTGTAAATTCATTGGACATTATAATTTAATCGAGTGAACTATATTTGCTATAGTTCAACTCTTACTGACCATAGCGTGATGTACCTAAAATAGCTTCGTAATGTAATAAGTAATAATCTTAAGTAATACTCTTAAAGTAATGGAATATATTTTAGTAGGTTGTTTCCTCAAATGAACGCTGGTGAAACCGCGGGGCACAACAATTGTATGTTTATATGAGTAACCGTGATAACGGCAGCGGTGATATGTGGAGGTGGGATGGAGATGGTTACCGCCGTGCTCATCTTGGTCCATGATACCAACCGAAGGGCGATGGAATCGTTTTTACTTTTGTAATTGGATCATAGATACACAAATACAGCAATAACTGATAAGTATGACAAATATGTAAATTGAAAATTTTGCGGATCACGTCACATTAACGGTCCCTTTGAATCGAAATCCATTAGTACCATAACTTAAGTCACAGAATAATTAAACAATACCGACAACTGATATCCCTTAATATAAAGCATTAGGACCCAAAATCAAAAGCTCATTTATCATAGATTGTATTGAGAGACAATGAATGGAGGCGTCGTCGGCAATTTGCTCTGACGTCGAATACTTAAATAATTAATTTCATTGGCATTTGGAAATGAAAGAAGCTTCATTTGCACTTTACTTTACCAGTAGACATTGGATGTAAATTTTATTTACATTCGTTAAAACTTTAAAGAAATAAAAAAAGCCTTTAAATGAAACTTTAAATTCTTAATCGCGATAAGTAAAAGCCTTTAAAACGATTTATACGTAACACATTTATAAGGCTGAGAGACTCAAAGATAAAAGTTGTTAAGGTATTATAGAATATATTTAAACAGCCTGATATTTAAAACACATTCTAGGTACTTATCATTTTATTATGATATTTTAGCTATTTAGAAATAGCAGGGCTATTTTTAAACGTACTTTTCGTATCGCTGAAGCCACCGTTTGTTTGAAACTTTTCAACTTTGTTACCTAGCGGTATAATTATGCAAATGATCATGGCTATCACGTTATGCAATGGCAATCAATCTAATAAATTTTGTTTACGCCGCAAACAGAAATTTTAGTACAAGCTTTGCTCAAAATATTATAAAATAATATATGGCAAATTTTAAGATAAATGTGGATTACATTATGTATGTAATCTTGTTACACGCGTGTGACATGACAACATACATAAATTACCATTATATTTTAATAATTTCATAGAAAAATATTCAGGATAAATTAAAACTAATTAAAAAAAGGTGTTTTCACAACATTCTATAATTATAAGTCTAGCGGAAAAAAAACATGTCATTTATAAAAGACAAACAATTCTGGCCTTTTCTGTGCTAGAGTGCAAAGAAATGGAAATTCTGCCACCCAAAGATGTGTTGCTAAACTGTCATCAAAATGTCTTTTTTCGACCTTTAAGGCATCACACACACATAGTTTTATTATAAAAAGAATTTTCTTTTCTTTCTGTTATATAAAAGCAACCTATATTTGACGTAAAAAAGGATAATGCTTTCAAAACTTACACTTTGTGAAAAAAATATACATGTATTTGTGTTTCTTCTTTTTATTATTATATACTAGGTGACCCGCGCAACTTCGTCCACCTTTGTAAACAACAACAAACAACAACAATAACTTCTCCGGTTGTTTGCAACAATTATCATTGATGCTACGCTCCTATTGGTTGTGGTGTGATATTATATAGCCTTCCTCAATAAATGGGCTATCCAACACAACCCAACTTAAAAATAATTTTTCAATTCGTACCAGTAGTTCCTGAGATTAGCGCTTAATAATGTTAGTATAGATTCATACGCGAAGAGAACTTTTTGTGCCCGTTTTTAAACAAATTTCGCGCACGTAGGAATATGAAATTTGGAAGCTAAAGGAAGTAAACTAAAGTTCTAATCAGTATGTTATAAATTTAAATATTATGCTTAAATTGATACAAGTCCAGTTTATATGTTGATCTGTCATGGTGTGAAAAATCTCTACAGTCATTTTTAAACTTTCGCGTTCCATGATATAATCATGTATTCACACGGGAATTAACGCGATCACGAAAAGGTATTACATACCTCTGAATTGCCTGACGTTTCGACCAGGTTGCACCTGCCTGTACCTGTGGCCTGTGACCACTGTCTCTACAGTCAGTTTAAACTATACTGGCAAATGAAATAATGACTGGCCTGTTGCAAAACATTTAAAAGTTAATGAATTATTTTCGAAATTCGACCACCAGGCCAATTCTTCTTCTTCTTCCACCTCGCCACTTCCCGTTACTCGGGTCGTCTTTCCTGATCCCAAGACGCCACTTGTTCCGCTGGTAAGCATCGTCAGTAGATAGAACATACTACTTCATGTCTTTGTGAACAGTCGTCATCCAAGAAGTTAGCGGTCTACCAAGTGGTCTATAAAGTGAAAGTGAAATTGGCAACACAAAAGAGAAGTAGACTTCTCTTTTGTGTTGTCATTTTCACTTTAACTTTTTGACCAAGCGATCTCTAGTTCTAATTATTTTTAGTACTTAACACGATTGCTTGATGCCTCAACTGATTATGTATATCATAAGATTTAGTTAACAGAAATTTTATTTAAAAATTAGTACAGACTAGCAACCGGCCCCGGCTTCGCACGGGTAGTAGAGACATCTTCAACAATTATCATCATATTTCAACCAATTTACACATAACCTAAATAAATTATACACATAAACCTTCCTCGTGAATTGCTCTATCTATTGGTGAAAACCACTTGAAAATCCGTTTAGTACTTTTTAAGTTTATCGCGAACAGACAGACAGACGTGGTGCAAGACTTTGTTTTATAATATGTAGTGATAATAAAGTAAATAAAATTATTGAATTGATATTATGATGGATTACAATACAAAAGCGGCGGTAGCGTAATGGCTAAGGCGTCGGACTTGCGATCAAGTGTTTGCGGGTTCAAGCCCCACCCAGTGCATTACCGACGTGAACGTGGGTTCACGTTCACGTTCCTAACACAAGTGTTAAGCTTAGCTGGAGGGGTTAAAAAGAATACTAGTAATATGTGATCCACGTTACTAGAATTCTTTAAAAAAAAAATAAAAAAAAGAAGATCCGAACTGTTTTTTTTTTATGAAACATGATTTAAATGGGTTAGCTCGGACCCCGGTAACAGCCAGTTAGAGTTACAGGTATGCGACCCTAACTTCGACACCCGTATAAGCAAAACCCTCTTCCTTCCATTAAACTCCTTTCTTGACTACCTTTACCTTCCAATATCTTTCCAATTTTTCCACCTTTAATTCCCAAAATACCTGTTTGGCGGCACTAGTCATAATCATAGTTGGCTCTGCCTTTGGGAATACAGACAAATCGCGCACGGCCATCTGATCCCCTACTAGACAGACCCTGTACTATGGTAGCCAGTCCGCTGATAAACAAACATATATATTACTAAATATATACATATTATAGATAAAATACAGGCTCGCGGCTAAGTGGTAACCGAGTAGGTTAGCACATTACAAGATTAAGTAAGGTATATAAGGTATAAGATTGAGCCTTTAACAATAATTAGTCACTTCTCTATATATATAAATATACATGCACCTGCCACGTCCTTCTCTGCACCACCCAAAGGTTGACTGGTAGATAATGCCACTTGGCATTAAGTCCGCCTCATGTAATTTGAAATGCAGGAAGTATTAAATAAAATAAAAATAAAAAATTAAGTAATACTAGCCAGGTCAGTGGATGACCATTCTTAACACATCGAGACCCCTTCGTGCCTCGGAGAGAACGTTAAGTCGTCGGTCCCGGATGCCATACGAACATCTGTGGCATTCGTTACGGGTAGTTGGAGACCTAAAAAGTTCGACAACCTGGTCTAATTACAGAACTTTGATATCGCCTAGTAGTCTGATGTCGGTCTGATGGCAGTAGCTTCACGTAAAATATCGAAGTTCGGCCGTACGATACGGCTAACTACGATAGTTAGACTTAGTTGGGAAAAGGCGAGGAGGATGATGATATAGATAAATTACACCCAAACAGAACAAATGATCGTGGTCATCAAACAATTATTTGTCCTAATGGGAATCGAATCCACGATCTATGGCTCAGCAACCTGGATCACTAACTCTTAGACCAACAGGCATGTCAATGTACTTGTGCATAGGTATGAATGTATGTTTGTATGATCTAAATTACAATAACTGTATGCATTGCCATCGGGGTTACTCGTAAATATTCTATAAAACATAAACTAATATTATAAATGTAAAAACAATACGTAAATGTAGGTGAAATTGTTTTATTTAATTCAACATCTTTAAATTAAATATATCATGTTGGTTAGAGGAGTTATTCCTGATTTGTATTATCAACGAGATTATAACGTTTAACAAACAACAGAAACAACTGTTATCCAAAAAAAAAATGGGAGACAACATTCTTTATTAATTTATGTATATTCATTCAAAAGAGTGGAGGAAGGTAAAACTTTGATTCCCCGCTACTGAATTTATCTAGGGAATATCATGAGGAGGGGCGTTTTTTGAACCAATAGTCGTGATGATTTTTACACTAATATCTAAGTTATCATTGTACCTAACATATGGATACATCACGTTCAGTGAAACTAACCCGAACCAGCACAAGGTAATAATTCACAATGAAAGCAGAATGATGGAACTTTGTGTTAGCAAGAAAAAGCTTTCATACATACACACGGGGCTCATTACGTCATAGTGAAGGCGTTATTGCCTTAAGTATAACACATTTAGTTTGAGCCTTTACTTTATAGGTATGAAACTGAACATTGACAACTTTACTTTGACTTGGAACTTGACACACAAACGACAGGTAATTACGAAATATATTTCTTTTTTCTTTCTTTTGATTGCCTTTTTATATGTGCACATATTGAATTACATGTATATATATATTTGGTATTAGTAAAGCAGAAGTATCTGTATATAGTCTTAAGTATGAAGTTTTTAATAGACCCTATAATTTGATTGTGAACTGAGATGAGATTCAAACTAATGTATATTGTAATGTTTTTGATCTGTTTGCGGGTTCAAACCCCTGTTTCCTGGGTGGGCACTACCGACGTGAACCCACTCCTAACACAAGCATTTCGCTTAGCTGGAGGGATTAACAAGAATAACAGTAATGTGTAAACCACGTTGATAGTGTTCTTTAAAAAAAAAACAATAACAAAGTTCGTTAAAGTTTGCCGTCGTAATCAAAGATTATAGTCTATATATTTACATACCCGTGACCATATACATACTCACAATTTTATTGGTTATTAAAGTTTGTACATTGTAATCCCTCACCAAATAATCAAACTGTTGAACATCGCTTAAGTCAGAAATATTACGAAAATTGTTCAAAAAACTTCACTTTTGAGAAATAATTTCAAGACAAACTCCTTCCGACGTCGGTTACGGACGTCTTCCACTAAAGACTATTCCCTACAGTTCCCATCTCATAACAACTTTATTAATATTTAACAGGACTCCTTCTAAACTCAAACTTGAATTCTCAAAGTTTCAATAGCTATCAAAATAGCGTTTCACTGGCAATGGCTCGAAGTCATTGCAAAGTCAAAATTACAGTCTGGGTCAAATACTCTTTCAACAAATGTAATCACTTAAAACTTTACTATTTCACCATGACAATTACGCGCAGCTACTTTTAGCCCTGTTGCAAGAAATTGAAACATAACAACGTTTACAGCCATTAGCATTTCAGCATGTTTAAAACTATAGTTAATCTCTTCATGCCATTTTTGCTACCACTCAACAACTTCCTAAGAACCCGAAGTCTCCTGTATTTATGGTCTTGAATTGCTACGGCTTCCCAAACTTGTTTCCTCGCTGTTCAATTGAAACTTTTTTACCTACAAAACACAAATCTCTTTCAGACAGCTAAGTAAGTTCATAAGTACAGCGCGTTTTATACATAATCTCAATGTTTTAGCTTCGTTAAAATGGTGGTGGTCGTGGTGAAGCTCTGAACTGTTTGTGATCTTACTCTATAAGACCCGCTGTAATGAGCGACCATATCACAGACATGTCATTCGCTACTCCAGAAGAAAACAGCTAAGCCACGACCGCTATATTAAATAACTTAGCGATTCATTTTTGTATTGGCGTTCTCTCTTAAAATTGTAACATGAGATTCCTAAGTCAAAATTATTTTGTGATTTATAGTAAAAGTATTTTAGATTTCTGGGTATTGAATGATTTTGGTAAGGGGAATGTTCTGTACTTTTTTTGTAATTTAGAATTACAATATATATATAGCAACTAGCTGACCCAACAGACGTTGTCTCGTCTTAACTATGAATATTGAATTCAAAATGCTATAATTAATAAATAAATAAACTATTCCAAAAACATAGTGCGACGACTGATGCATCTGTTTTAAACGATATTTGCAGCGCGCATTCTGTCAATCGCGCCCACTGTCAAACGACTGACAGTTATGTATGTCAAAAGCGCTATGGTAATATAAACGTTGTCCTGCCGGAACGAAAAAAATATTTTTCGTGTAACCCTATCGCAGCGCCATCTACTGGGTCCAATTGTAAATCTAAACCATTCTCGAATTCACCTGAAGACACATAAAAAAATTCATGAAAATCTTTCCATCCGTTTAGGAGGAGTTCAGTAACACACACGCACACAAGAAATATATATATAAAGATAGTAATCTAACCATAATTTATCCAACTTGGGTAATATTTGTTCTCACATTTGTGTATGACATGTATTTAACTCTCACGATTATACTTGATAATAAATCTCAACTGGAATTTAAATAGTGTAAAGTCATGTCAACATGACCCATCTCACAAAGTTACTGTCATTAACATTTTTGTAAATAGTTTTCTAGATCCAGATATTTGAGAGCTTAAAAAGCCCTCAAATTTAGTATTCGTCCTACACCAACGACCAAGTATACAAATAAACAAACAAACAAATCCTTGTCCTGTAGGCTGACCACGTTCTTCATTTCCTATTCTACAATACACGACCCGAAACTCATTAAGCTTCGTCGAGTGTGAGAAAAGTTTTTCCTATGTAAAAAGTGAGTAAACATTGCCAGCAAGTTTGTTCTCAGTGATTATAGGTCATTCATAAAGTTTTGGCGATACGCACTAACTATTACGTCAATACACAATGTTGAAGAGAAACAAAGTTTAATATTTTATTATGAAACTTGCAACTCGCCCCGGCTTCTCACGGGTAGCAGAGACATCTTCAACAATCATCATATTTCAACCAATTTACACAAAACCTTAACACAAATTGTATATCTAAACCTTCCTCATGAATCGCTCTATCTATTGGTGAAAACCGCATGAAAATCCGTTCAGTAATGTTTGAGTTTATAGCGAACAGAAAGAGAGAGGCGCGGCGGGGGACTTTGGTTTTTAATATGTAGTAATAAACTTCATAGTGTAAAATGATAATTAAAAGATTTTAAAAGCTCTATATGTATAAGGTCTTACAGAAAGATAAGGTCATAGTTTAAGGTCGTATAGCAGACCCTTTAAATGACAGAATATAATAATACTCTAATAATTTTAAGAAAATACGTGCTTTTTTATTCCAAAGTCTTATTTTCAAACGGGGTAATAAAACTGATATTTTTTACGAGAGATAACTGACATGAATGAAACTATGAAAACATTATATTCAATAAGAAAGATGTTGATGTAATGTCCAGATTTCTGCGAAAATGTCTGCATAAATAAACATAAGTATAAAAATTTTAAATTAGCGCGACTCAAAAACGAAACCTAAGGAAGTAATCATTACGACTATTCCAATGAAACTAAACACGATATATCTGCTATTAGCTGTTGAGGAGTTGGATATCTTACTTGTAACAGGTGATGTTGCAGCAGAAGTCACAGGATACTAAATTTAAAATAAATCTGACCATAGAAGTTACTTATCCCTGCAAGGATTAGAAAAGGACTGATAACATTCTAACGGATAAACAGATTTTGTTGAATTATAGCTAAGAACATTCTCGATGAAGTTAAATTTCAAACAAAAGAACATAAAATCAAAATTGGTCGGTCGATATCCATTGAGGAACTAAAATCCCATAGACAAACACAGATACAGACACAGAGATACACGTTAAACTTGTAACACCCCTCATTTTGCGTCCAAAAAAAAGGAAATCATTAAAATAGTAGAAAGTAATTACCTAATATAATACCAGGATAAGCAATTTCTGAAGAAAAACCATTTCAGGTTATCTCAAGAAGTTTTCGGGTTTTTATTGTCACGCGTCATCATCACGTCACGTCACGTCAAATTATTTTACGTAACACTTCTAAAATTTGACTACATCTTTCTGTAATACGTTGTGTAATATACTGCAGTGGTTGGCCGCAGATTGGAAGTAGTTATTACAACACGCTACACTTAATAGTCTTGTATATGGTATGAAAACCACGATACGTGTACATGTTAGTCTCTCATGGGCCGTAGGAGTTTTAATGGATCGGCTAAACTACGGTACGATAAATATATGTACCGATTCCATGTCAAAAAAACATTGTTTTAGATAGGTATGAATAGTATCTCTAAAAACATTACTGTAAAATAAAACGGGTCAGTGGTTAAGCGATGTATGGCTTTCTCACGTTGCAGGCTACACCACGTAACTATACGCGCGTAATCATTAGTGATTTCATTGATATCTCAAAATACTTTGTTTTTATTATTCATAATTATATAACTTAGGAATATTCGTTTAACAAGTTTAATTAGTAATAAGTTATTAAAGACTCAGTGTAGTAAGGAATTGTAGCCTGAACCACTTATTAACACGATGTAGTGTAGCAACTAAAAGATAACTAACTATCTTATGTCTAGCTTTCCCGCGTAGAGAACTGCACCAGCAAATTAGAGTTCTGCGGTATTTACTAGGCCTTTTCAAGTTCTGAAAGACGCATCGTGTCCTTTTGTTTACCGAAGTGTTGATATTATTCGCCAATGTTTTACTTTTAATTTAATGTTTCTGTTCACTTATTGTTACTGCTTTTCATCTAACTACTGTACTAAGAGATTTTTTTTATGGTATAGGGGTAAACGAGCAAACGGGTCACCTGATGGTAAATGACTACCGCCGCCTATGGGCACCTGCAGCTCAAGAGTCACAAGTGCGTTGCCGGCCTTTAAGGCTAGAGTAGGGTAAGGGTGGAAAAGGGGGAGAGGGGAGGGGAAGGAAAGGGTTAGGGCCTCCGGTAACCTCACTCATTCGGTGAAAAGTAATGCAAGCATTGCTTCTGTGACGCCGTGGTAGCACTCCGGTCGATACGTGCCTAAGCATGGCTCTCCCACGATACAAGGAATTTCGACATGATGTCAATACATGTCAATTACGTTAGTTTTATTTTCGACAATTCGAATAACTGTTTACTACGGTAAGTCCTTAAAATACTACTATAATTCCTTAAAGTTCTTATTATATTAGGAGATGATAGATTACCAATCACCAGTGGTCAGCGATTAAGAAAAATCTGCTAGAAAGTATACAAAACAATTTACCACAAATTGGTTAATGGTCATTAAGTTTGCTAACAAAAAAGTCACCACAGTGCAAAAGCTCAAAGTTGTAAACATATTATCTAGACATGTAGACGAAGCACGTTACACCCTTGTGTCAAAATCGACTTTAATGACTATTTTTATTAAAGACAACGGACCTATTCTTTTACAGGTTTTACCGACTGTTGTTAGTACTTTCAATAATGTTATAAGATCCTAATTAAAAGTACCAACTACAACTCAAAAATCTACCAATTTCGTCTATAGCCAGTAAATTCGTACCAAATAATAGTCCAAACGTTTTACTACCGTTAATACACAAAGTTCAAATGAGAGTATCCTAACATCACTTAATTGCTGTGTGCCATACCATATCTAAAACAATAAAAATGCAAATGATAGAAAATTTATACAAGTAAGCTCCTAATATATTTTTTAAGACATTATTGCATCGAAACTAAAATAAAAGTACTTCAAATTACGGTATTCTAAAATTTTGCAAAGGACTGCATGTTTTGATGACAAAACTTCAGCATTTCGTAATGTGTTATAGTATAATTGATTAACTCACGTAGGTACAGTTTGTTGCGATGAGTTCGGTGTCCAGTTCAGTTGTCAGGTATGCATTCCGCTTCATTAGAAACCACTCATTGAACATTGAGTGACATTTGACGGCTCTACTGACTGTAACATCTATCATAGAAGAGAAACTACATAGTCTCAAAGTCTCAAAATATACTTATATATTTTTAAGACAGGTTTTTTTAAGAGCTGCAACATGTTGGAGCTCCTACATGTTGGAGCTCTTTTATTTAAGAAATCCTGTGATTTGATATTCAGTCCTTTGAGGGTTAATGGTACACGTACTTTCCATGTGTTTTTGTTACTCATATTGTTTATCAACTGAATCTTTATGCGTTTATCACTCAACTTTGTCCACTTTGGATCGCGCCAGTTCTGACTGGGTTTAAAGACCATGGTAGCGGGCACATGGCATCTTGTCACTAACGGATTTTGATCGGATGCTTTCGTGGGGTATTCACATATCTTTAGCTGAGTTATGGCCGGTGAATTCTTCTTGCTTGTATGTAAATGGCCTCCTGAGTATTGGTTTATTGAATAGTGGAGACATCTGTAGTGATCTATTCGCTAGGTTTACAGGACGTTAGCAATGTTGTTTCAGTTTTGAACAAGCTTAACATTTAGATGTATTTGTAATTTTTTTTTTATATTATAACGACAGTTTTTGTAGCTTTTTAACAATAGTTTTTATTAGTGTATTTTTTTAAAGAACCTTTAATATTCAATTGTATTTTGTCAGCACAGAGACACACAATTTACTTCAGTTGCATCCGATATGAATCAATTTAATAATAAAAGACATGATGCTCAACAATTTTTATAATAGATGTTTTGTACATATGAGAATGTGAGTTTGCTCAGTTAAGTTTATGTTGTTTGTTCGGTATTGTTCTAGGTTCATGTAGAAGAAATGACAACATCACAGATATTTAGAAACTGTGAACAATATTTATGCTTCGTTTTTGCACACGCCATAGAAAAAAATTGTATAATGCATTAATCCAAGTTAAAATTACATTAAATTCTTAACACATTTGGTATTCATCAAATAAAGGTTAATTGTAAAGAGTGAGTTGAAAACCTAATCATCCTCATGGACATATCTTTCGTTACCAGGAAAGTATTTGTGGGTTTACTATTAATAACACCATTTCGGAAACTGTTGGTGGGGCTGCATTTCGGCTACAAACCCGCACGGCTTGCCATACTACGCTTAAAGTGAAGGACGCCTGTGCTCTGTGCTGCGAAGAACTAGGAACTGAAATTTGTAGAAACTAGCGCTAATTGTTACTTTTTTAAATATATATAACATACTATTAAAAGATATTAAAGGAATGAAATATTCCACGTGTTACATTATAATAACAAAGGCTTTTGTAGAAAAATAGTAAAATTAAAGTATAATAATTTGTAAATAACATTAAATGTAGAGCTATAAGATAAGTGATTACAAACATTTTTCTTAAGTAAGTAGGTAGTAAGTACTATGTATCTCGTTAAAAGTATCGTTGTAATAATTTTACTTAAAACCGTTGAAGGTCTAAAGCTGACAGTAAAACTTATTACTCTAATTTCAGTTACTCTAAATTAGGCTGTCGGCTGTTAGTCACTTGGCATGTAAGTAATGTTTTGACGTATTTTGCCTTTTAAACGGAGTTAAGTTTCTCACCGTATTATTATGAAGCAAGGGTTTGTATTGTTACACATTAACTTTACTAATATTAAACAAGTATACATTAATAATTTGAAATACCGCCGACTCTAAAACCCCTTTAATGATTAGTAAACCGATGATGATCTTCGAACGGCTGAACAGAATTAAAGGTTTAGATAAAAACCCTCTCGATCAAGTCTTCTTTCAAACAAAACAATACTAAATCATAAGTTACATCGTAAGTTAAGAGCTATGGTGCCACAGACAGATACACAAATACACACATCAAAGTTATTATTTTACTTTACCTTTACCATTTAACTATACCTCCTTTTTGCGTCGGGGTTAACAACATTTTATTATTCTAAGATATGGCTTTATTAATCTTGGGAGAGTCATGCTTCGGCACGCATAGGCGAGCTCGACCGGAATGATACCACGGCCTCACAGAAAACCGGAAGTGAAGCAATGCAAGCATTACTTTTCGCTGAGTGAGTGAGGTTACCGTGACTCTTGAGTAGCAGGTGCCCATGGTAAGCGGTAGTCACTTACCATCAGGTGACCCGTCTGCTTATCTGCCCCCCTTCCCATAAAAAATAAATAAAACGTAGTTTTTTAAGAATTACGAGCGTTATTATTTATTAGGATAGGATACGCCGCCATATTATACAGGAGCACGGTGGTTTGCAGTGTTTAAACGCGGAAGACCCACTGAGGTATTATTACTAGCGTATAGAGTAGACACCGCGAAGAAAAAGTTTGTAACACGAACTGCGGCCCCTGCACCGCAGTTAACACAAATCTTTGTAGCAGTTCGTTGTTCAACACGCGTAAACGCCATGAAAATCACGGCACTTAGGACTTTACGCTCGCTAGAAATCTACCACTAAAAAACGATCGAGCGCTGCTTGTTATTACTGTACTATTTGACTACAAATTATTGTTTTAGCGCTACAGCGCTTTTTAGTTTTAATTCAAATAAAAACGGACATGTGTTTTGTTCTGAGTGGCTTGAGAAGACCCGCCCATCGACGTTCGACGCGCGGCCAACGCCCGTCATCTGAACACACGCAGACGTGGTCTTTTTTGTATGTTGCCTCGATTTATCAGAATGAATAAAACATGACAACCTTATTATTACAACATTTATACAACAATGACAGTAAGAATATCATCTTCAACTCTAAATAAATAAATAAAAATATATGTACATTGCCGGCAAGAGAATGAGCTCTTTCTTTGGACATCTAAGGCGTTATAACGATTGTAAACCTTGGCCATAGTATTATTATAGCAGGAAATGTATACGCAAAAGAATTAAAAAATAATTACGTCACGAAATTCGTGAAAAATGACGAGGAAAACTCACTTAATATTTTTATAAGGCAAACGCGCCGGCTTACAAGTCTGCATGGCATGATAGCAATCCAACATGCAGGCTTGGAGAGTCTCGAGCTTACACGATATTCACCGGACTGGACCCCCAGTGATTTTTATTTATTTTCGTGTTTGAAGAACGGCTTACATTTGAGCTGCATAAAATCTCAAAATGACAAAGAAGTGAAAGCCGCCGTTAACTACCTATTTTGTATTTAAGTGCCTAAGATGAAGATTTCTTTAAAAAAGGGGAATTGGGCGTCTAGAAAAAAGATATATACAATGTATAAACCGAAAAGCAAGTTACAAAAAAAATCAAATTATATTAAACCTAATAATCTTCCAACTTAGCTATTCTCTTAACTTTTGAACGCCTCTCGTATTAGGTCTAAGTTACGTCCACATTTTATTTTTCATTCCAAACTTGGTCATAAATAAAAAATCTTAATTTTCGTAATAATTCACATTAATTTCTGTTTAAACAAAAAATTCACTTTGAATTATTCCGAAAACTTCTAACAGAGAACGGCTGTGGTTACTCCGGGATTTTCAAATTAATCTGAATGTCAGAAATGCAGTTCATTTTAGGAGCGCGCTATAACCCCTATTTAATTAAGATTTTCAGTTGCTCTTATTAAAAAAGGATGAACTGCATCGTGTTGATGAGAGATCATCCTCAGTAATTTCGTGAAACTCATAAATTTTATTCCTGATTCCTTAAATAGGCAATTTGTGTAATTTTGAACCGCCTTCAAAAAAAAATAGGATTCTATGTTCGGTTGTTACATACAACGTTTTTTTATGTGCGTTCACCAATATTTCCGTTATCAATGGACCGATTTCAAAAATTCTATTTTTTTTTGTGTGTGAAATGGTATGCTCCCAAGGTGGTTCCATTGTCACTAAGTGCGCATCTGTTGATGGTATCTGAGTTAAAAGAAGGGGAAACTCTCATAAATTAAGGACAGATGTAGTGTTACTTTTCTTGAAATTAAGCAATATTGACGTTTAAAGCGACAACTGTCATTGTTATTAACCGACTTAAAAAAGGAGGTGGTTGGAACGTTCGGCTCCATGTATCTCTTTTTAACCCCCGACGTAAAAACGACGGGGTGTTATAAGTTTGACGTCGATGTCTGTGTGTGTGTGTGTGTGTGTCTGTCTGTGGCATCCTAGCTCTCAAACGGATGGACCGATTTCGATGCGTTTTTTTCATTTGAAAGCCAGTTTCCTTGCGGTGGTTCTTAGCTATGTTTGGTTATTATCGGTCCAGCAGTGTAAGAGTATCAACTCTTTTCTAAAATAATGTAAGGCATTTTGTAATCGTTGAAGGGATTTTCGAGTCGGGGATGTTTTAAATTTACCTATAGTTATTATAACTTACCCAATCAACTGCAACAAGTGCTTAACAAACTAAAAATCTTACTACCTTATCTAAATAAAGTATCGGGTTTATTAAATTAAAGTTAATGTAATTTAAAGTACCGCAGTTTGGTAACTTACATTACAGTATGTAGTGTTTTGAATATCGTTCCTATTCAGTAAGTACGTACCTTACTCTAAAAATGGAAACATAAACACATAAAAATAAAGTTAAACCGACTTCAAAATTCACTTTTCAGTGTCCTTTGTTAGTGATAGATTAATTATTTCTTAGACTTCTTATGATTATCTTCTTCTTTCTTAAACTAAATGTACATCTCGGACATTCCTCAGAATACAAACCATTGAACAGTAGTACACACATAGTGAGCCAAAACCTCTACTTAAAGTTTGACGTTCAATCATCGCAAAAACATTAACGTAAATAAACACTTAAAAAAACGTTAAACCGACTTCAAAAAGTACTAACAAAGGGCACTGAAAAGTGAAAAATAACCGATTTCAAAGTTAATTGAAAAGACTAATACAGGTGACACTTTTATTATTTTAGGTAACATCATAAAGTCTCTAGGTACCTACTTATGGGTCTGTTTAAAATCGGTGCCAAGCCAAATAGGTACTTGATAGATAGACTAGGTATAGCTTAGGGGCTGCGAAGGACTTCAAACGGCACGTCTCGAATGATATTGAATTTTGAATGCTCTAAACATCGGTGATAAATTTGCGTAATTTGACTATTGCATATTGGACGATGATAGGCTGATGATGATGATGATGACATAAGAACTAGTTAGTTTGTCGGTTGCTCTTTAATAAATTAACATAATATTCAGATATTTCATTAGAATAATATTTCGTTCCTAATTGAGCCGTTTAAATCTCTCGTCTGTTCAACAGAAACTATTCTGAGGATGTCCGAGATGTAGGCACATTTAGTTTAAGAAAGAAGAAGATAATCATAAAAAGTTTAAGAAATAATTAATGTGTAGTCTGTATCTGTACCTTACAAATAAAATAAAATGAAATGAAATAAAATAAAATGACGACTGCTTCTACGTGTTGTCTCTTCACCAGTTTCCCATTTCAGTGAACAGGTCTGATAATAAAACGTTTCATTTTATAGATAGTATGAAAATACGTAAATGGTTATACCCATGCATGTTATATCTAACTTTGAATGCGATCACTTAGCGATTGGGACGGAAGCGCAGCTCGGCGACGTCAGAAATGCAATAAGTGTAGAAAATGTGCGCTTGTACTAAATTGAAACTCACATTATGTCCAATGTATCTTATTTTTAAAGAAAACATAGTGAATTTACATTCAAGGCATTTCTACATAATACTTTCTTCATATTTTAATATAATCATATCATTGATTTTACAGCGAAGAACTGCTCTTAACGATTTTTAATTTTTTTAAAGGAAATCTGACATACTGGATTGATATAAAATGTTCGAAAAACATTATGTGCCTTTCTAATGTATGAAATGAAATGTCTATGTTTCTAAGCCGGTATTAAGATAAGCCCTTTACAGTTAGGAAGTAAAATTAATTTATACTATTTCAAACTTTTCTTTTTAAACTTTTGCCATGATTATCAACGCCATCTACAAAACATTATACAACAAAACCAAAGGATTTTTGTTACACCAGAAATTATTTAATTTATTTTTTTATTTCCATACTAAGATTCTGCAGCTGTTAAAATTTAAGCGAAAGAGGATTTCAAAAAAAAGCAGTACAGGAAGCCACCCTACCCCAAAACATGATTAACTGTACTCTCAAGAGAACATGGGTTAGCCCTCCATGGCTCCACTTATTTGACAGATGTACGAGAGCTCCTCAAGGTTACCGTTCTCTTTCAATAAACGCGCGTCTTATTAACAAATAATAACAACATGAAGTAAAAATAATAATTGTATTGTCTGGCTCTCGTTTGGCGCTGACTCAAAATGATTTAAGTGTATATTTAGGAGTTTTTAGTTAGTTGGTTAGTTAATTTTTTATTATTTTTAGCTTTTCTGTCCGTTTCTTGTTTCGTCGGTTTAATTTGTTGTTAAAAGTATTTACTTTTTTATTTTTCTGTTGTTAAAATATAATTATTAATTCATTAATTTACCTCACTTAAAATAATTAGCTAATGTATAATATAATTATCTACTTTAATTAGTCTTTGTTGTAAATATATTTAAACAACAAGCTTTTATTAGATTTGCCTGGTAGGCCTGTTGGTCTAGTGGTTGGTGACCCTGACTGCTACGCCGTAGGTCGTGGGTTCGATTCCCACCCGAGTCTGGGTGTTCTTTTTGTTCATTGTTTGTATGTTTGTAAAGTCCCCCGTGACACAGAGGAATTCCTAATGCGAGTGCCCTTTAATTATTTTTTTTTATAAAGATTAATGAATATGCCCAAACAACATAGCAGCTCCGTCACCATCATCAGATCAACTACAAGTCTCCGTCATGTTGTAGAGCTACATATGTGTAACAGGATCGGTTAAGTTAGTCAGTCATCAGTTTAGGTATAAACACACAAACTTCTTTGTCTTATAATTAAGCCAAATTACTAACAAACCATTGTTAGTTGAAAGTAATTCAAGACATCAGTTACACTGATGTGCACCTTGAATGATTTCTATGTTTAATAGGTTCAAACCTTCAACGGTATCACTGAGTGATATTTTTTGTTTATACGTTAGCTTTTGGAGCATTTCAATAAAATGAAATTCAGGTGGCAACAGCTTGCATCATGTTTACCTTTTATGTAACACTAATACCATTGTACCTGAAGATATGACTTTTAAAAAGAGTGGCCATGAGTTTCTTTGCCAGTATTCTTCTCATAAGGCTCTACGCATTTTGGAAACTGGAAGTTATAGATCGACACAAGCAGGCAGTAGATTTTGGTGTTTTCACCTAATTTACCTCGACAATCCAGTACATGCTGTGGCGTCTGTTTGCGTCGATCTATGATTTTTTAACAGTGGCTTCAATTTAACGTTCATAAATGTCACTTAGTGTCTTAATTGAATAAATGATTTTGAATTTGAATTTGAATTTGAATTAAGATGAAAACTCAGTGGGTGAATGATTATTCCTCCCCTATTTTTCTACTCTCTGGGATGAATATTTTTTTTCAAATTTAAATGGAACCAACTTCGAAGTACACCTTGTTTGATAAAAAAAGAATGATCAAAATCGGACTATCCTGTAAAAAAATTATAAAAAAGTACGGGTTGACTTGAAAACCTCCTTCGTTTTGTCGTCAGTAAAAAAGAAATCAACGTCTCCAAAGGCAGATCTCCTTACCAATCACGTTTAAAATTGGAACGACAAACACTTTTGCCTCGTTGAAAAGAGTAACAGATCCTTTTAATTAATGCCTAATTTGATTCCCACAGTACAAAAGGAGAAAATAAAAATCTGCCTTTTGATTTATCATTTCGACATTCGTTACGATTGTAAAAAGCATAAATCCAATTAATTATCGCGCCACGTTCCACGGTCGGTCTAAAAATGTTGCTACGCATTATTGAAAACCTTTTTATGAAAGCCGAGTACGCTTGAATTTTGAAATACCATTGAGTTTGTTGAACCGCATTATTAGTACTCACTCAATGTAGATATTTTTAATTGCTAAGAGTCGATAAGGCATAATAGATAATAAAAAATTGTAAAGTTTATTTAAAACTAGCTTTTGCACGCGGCTTCAATCGCGCCAACTTTGATTTTGATTATAATTTTTTTTAGTTTTACATTCAAAGAATATAATCATACTTATAGAAAAAATATTATCTACAATATTCATCACTAATCTGTTAGTTGTTTATATAATTCTTTCAAAAAAAAACCGACTTCAAAAAAAACTATTCCATAAAAGATTACAGTTTCTTCGGACCAAATTAAATTGGGACCACAAGGGAAGCACCAGCTTTCAAATAAAAAAGAATCATCAAAATCGGTTCACCCAGTTGAAAGTTCTGAGGTAACAAACATAAAAACAAAACATACACGAATTGAGAACCTCCTCCTTTTTTGAAGTCGGTTAAAACTACCGAACTACTGGGTGAGCTGATGCGTCGGCACGCCACAATTATGGCGGTAAGACCTATCATTGAGGATTGGCTGGAGAGGCAACATGGAAGCCTCTCCTACCGGTTCGGTTCGGTTCTCGCATAGGCTGAGAGCCGACGTCTGCGTGCCACCACTGCGGAAGCTGTCGCGAGGATACTGCACTCCACACTCTAGTGGAGTGCTCATCGTGGACGCAACAGCGGTGCGACCTCGTGACGGTTATTGGTGTGGGTAGCCTCTCGCTAGAGACCATGGTTCTGTCCATGGTCCAAAGCGAGAGTGCGTGGGATTCCGTCGCCTCGTTTTGTGAGGAGATGATGTTGACCAAAGAGGCGGCGGAACGGGAACGGGAGAGGACAAGCACTCTCCCATCCCGCAGAACACGCACCAGGCGCCGGAGAGTGCTGAATGATCTCCATCCTCCATGAGCGCTGGCCTGGGCGGGTTGGGCTGACCGTTACCCCAGCAGAAGCAGGCCTGAGACGGTGGCGCGACGGGTTCCGCGCGCGCCTCTCTCATCTGGAGGGGGGTAGGGTAACCCAATCCGTTCAGCCGTTTGAGCTGTGTTGATAGATCGTCACGGTTTCCTTATATGTACTCACAGATGTTTTTTTATTTCAGAAATATCAATTCACAAATAGCTGCTAATTTCCACATATTTTTTATTTAAATAAAACATCTGCACTAAAAACAGGTCCATTGCATCCAGCAAGACCTTATAATTAAACATATATTTTTTTAAGCTTAATAAAATTCATTACCCGGCTAGTGATGATTTTATTCTCGTTCAATACCGTTACAGGGATAATTTTAGAGTTATGCATAAAACGAAAACGTTAAACATTTCAAATAGAATATTTTTCCATTTCAAGGAATTTTCGGTTCAAAGAGGACGTCAAATAAAATTTTAATAAACCAATCTCGAAACGCAAAGCTAACGAGGTAATTTTTCCAAATAAATTGCGTCACGGCCAATAGTGGGACGTGAAAGTGCTTTTAATGGCCGCTTGATCTATCCATTGGCGGGTAATGGGTAATATGTGGGGCTGATATAAAACGTATAGAGGAAGTCCCTTGCATGGTTCATTGAACTAATGGTGGTACGCTTTTAGTCAGTACAAGTGTTTAGTGGTCATAGATCCTGTGATTAGATCCTTTTAGATTTATTAACATTTCCACTGTCATACAAGTTCTTTATAATTAATTGTTTTTATTCGGAACTTTTGCAACAGTTACTTATTATCACTACATATTATAAAACAAAGTCCCCCGCCGCGTCTGTCTGTCTGTCTGTTCGCGATAAACTGAAAAACTACAGAACGGATTTTCATGCGGCTTTCACTAATAGACAGAGTGATTCATGAGGAAGGTTTTGGTATATAATTTGTACCCGTGCGAAGCTGGGGCGGGTTGCTAGTATATTATATAAATACCTCACTAGTGCTAAGCTCGAAACTCAATAAAGAATACTCAGGGATATGAACAGCTTAATTAAGAACGGAATATAATTCTAATTAAATATCTGAATATTTTGTTGTTTATTAAAGACAAGCCGATAAATTTACTAGTGCAATACTTATGAATATGTGCAATAGCCATCGAGAACGCAAGTAATAATAACTCAACGGCAATAGCATAAATTAGCATTTTTTAAAGTGTTTATTTTTCCCTATGGTATTTAGAACATTATATATTGTAATTTAAGTAACAGCAGTACTTTAGATTATATTAAATTTAGTTTGTTAAGCCTGATACTTTATTTAGATTAAATGGTAAGGTTTTTAGTTCGTCTAGCAACTTGATGCACTTTATTAAATAAGGGAACCTCCTCCTCAAGGGTAGAACCTCCTTGTTTTGAAATCTACAATACATATACTTCACTACATATTATAAAACAAAGTCCCCCGCCGCGTCTGTCTGTCTGTCTGTTCGCGATAAACTGAAAAACTACTGAACGGATTTTCATGCGGTTTTCACTAATAGACTCAAGATTCAAGAGGAAGGCTTAGGTGTATAATTTGTATCCGTGCGAAGTCGGGGCGGGTTGCTAGTACTAATATATAAAGCTGAAGAGTTTGTTTGTTTGTTTGTTTGCGAACGCGCTAATCTAAGGAACTACTGGTCCGATTTGAAAAATTCTTTCAGTGTTAGATAGCCCATTTATCGAGGAAGACTATAGGTTATATATCATCACGTTACGAGGGACGCACTACGCAATAGGATCGGAGCAGTAACCATAAACGCAGGTGAAACTGCGGGGACGTTTAGTCGGATGGTAACAGTAACATTCATCACCTTAAAAGTCAGTATTGCTTAATTTCAAGAAAAATCAACAAACACACTAAATCTGTCTTTAATTTCTGAGGGTTTCCCTCGCTTTTCCTCAGATAACATCATCAGATCCGGGCTTGGCGACAAAGCGACAATCTTTCAATTATTTTTTTTTTAAGTCGTTCCATATATGACGGCAATATCAGTAGGTATTATCCATAAAAAATACATACAGCTGAACATAGGAACTGATCAGTATAATAAGCCAAGAACATACTCGTATGTAGTTCTTTGTTTCTGAGAAATGAAAGTTTCTTGTTGGTAAATACAGCAATATATTGTTTTAACTAATATAACTTCCCAATACAATTAGTTGTTTTAGTTGGGAAGTAATAAGTAGTGCATGTAAACAACAGTTATAAAACACCGCTATTTTACATATAAAAAGCGATATTTTCGTCAATTGTAATTCGCAGACCGCCGATGGCCTTATTACGGATTCATAATGGGCTCTCGACGGCCGCAAATTGCCATCACCCAGTCACTACAGGGTCTATCGATTTCTGCTGAACTTCTTATTGTCAAACAAATTGGATCCCGACATTTTTCTTAGCAACGACCTTATCATAGACTTAAATGGGTCTGGATGAAGTAATGACATAAAACGTTATTGACAGGAGTTTTACAAGGATAGCTTCTATTTGGCTTGTAAGTAGTTTACTTTTTGCTTTTACATAGATGCTTGTATGGAAATTGCCTTTATGGTATATCACACAAAAACACTAACAATAATAATATGCACCGGTGTAGAATCTTTCAATATTGTTGGCCTAGTGGTTAGTGACCCTGACTGCTATGCCATAGGTCATGGGTTCGATTCCCACCAAAGTCTGGGTGTTTTTTGTATGTTTGTAAAGTCCCCCGCGACACAGGAGTAATTCCTAATGCGGGAGTTGTCCTTTTAACAAAAAAAAATTCAATATAGTTGCTTTAAATTAAAAAGTACCTAGATAAGCATTTTATTATTAGGTTTATAAATGTTATTTTATATTTTATAAATGTTAATTTCATTTCAATAAAATGAAATTCAGGTGGCAACAGCTTGCATCATGCTTACCTTTTCCTGTACCTGAAGATCTGACTTCTGACCATGAGTTTCTTTGCCAGTATTCTTCTCATAAGGCTCTACGCATTTTGGAAACTGGAAGTTATAGATCGACACAAGCAGGCAGTAGATTTTGGTGTTTTCACCTAATTTACCTCGACAATCCAGTACATGCTGTGGCGTCTATTTGCGTCGATCTATGATTTTTAACAGTAGCTTCAATTTAACGTTCATAAATGTCACTTAGTGTCTTAATTGAATAAATGATTTTGAATTTGAATTTGAATTTGAATTTATAATTGTCTACAATTCTTTATGTAGATACCTCTAAAGTGTAATAAAACTTCAAACAGTTTATCAAGTCCACTGTAATACCCGTCATAGTTTATTGACGACAACTGTCTGATGGTAACCGGTTACCGGTGTGAATGTAACTTTACACCACTCGGTATATTACTTGGCTTACCAATACACAAGTGATAATATGCACGTCTGTGTATCTTGATCCCCTTTCTCCCCACTATATAACTCTGACGCATCTACTAACCAGCAGAAAAACAACACTACGTGACTTTTCACAGGCAATTGTCTGGGGTAGACCAGTCAGTTCGATCGAAAACAGCAAAAATATGCTGTGCCCTACCAGGCCGCTGTCACTCTGCTGATATATATTCTGTAAATACTGTAAAATTTATGTTGAAAGTTGAAATGGTTTTTATGTTTTTTGGTAGTTTATGTGCTGTACATGGATGTAGATATGGTAAGAGAAAAAATAAACAGACAAAAGCCGACAGCATTATTTATGAGATTTTCCTTTTGACCCTTGGAACTTTTTGTAAGATTTAGAATATTTTAAATTAAGAAAGTTATTAATCAAAATAGTAAAAATAAAACACGTGTAGGATTTTTTGTTTTATAAAACATTTGGAAAAAATAATAATGTTACTTAATTTACATACATTTTTTTTTGTATTTAAAATATATTGAATTTTATATCAAAAGAGGTAATCCTACACTTACTAACGGCCATACGGCCGTGCGCTATTGCGGGACAATAATAATCCTGCTCACAAAAATTTTGTTTAATTTCGCATGCAGTGGTTGGCGCTCGGAAGAGTAGGCAGTTAAAACAGTAGGTATCGCATTTTTTGTACGCCGTGATTTCTCTGTTACGTGGTAACTATTCGGTAACCTACCGCCTAACTTTTTTCCTTGTTAAAAAATAATAACATTGATAAAACATTTTTTCACGATATATCTCGATTAAATACATACACATCTCCTTGTAAAAATTAAAATTTAAGAATTATTATTCCGATCTAATACATAATATCATGTTACTTAATCAACTACCAGCTGCATCCTTATTATTCTATTTTCAAATGTGTTTGAAGTTGCATATCCAATATTTCAGAGTATATTCCAAACAGCTCCCAAGTGCTCATGTCAAGCTGCTGTTTACGAGAGTGAAGCACAGTGAAAAGCTCGAACGGCCTTTGTTTCACCAAAACAATAGACCACACATTGTAGCGATGCGACGCAGCTAACTGCATCATATTTAGTGGTGGAGTGACATAGACGCTAATTCGAATTTTAGTTACAACTAGCAGTTTCCGCGCGGCTTCGCTCCCGTGTATATATTTTGCGGGGAACTCTATTTTTTAAGTAGCCTAAGTAACTCGTTACTAGACCAGCTATCTGCCAGTCAAAGTCCCAAAGACAGACGGACAGACAAAAATTTAAAAACTGATTTTTAGGCATAGGTGTCGTGCAAATAACTGTACGAGTTTAAAAATAACTATTATTTTGACATTACAAACAGACACTTCCATTTTATTTATTTGTATTGATGATGATGTAAACTTCGGTTTTATCAGTGTTAAAACTTATCATATTTTTTGAAACGATATGATTTTTGTTTATAAGCCAAAAAATTTGCCATTTAGTTGGTTATCGTACAAATTTAAGATTCATCATTTCTATGCATCATTGGAACTGGTCTGATTGTTGAATTTAACCATCAGTTATCAGTTATTTAGTGTTCCTACAGAACATTTGCTGTTGATAGGAACAACAGCTGAAAGAAAGAAAGAAAGCAAATTGAGTTGAACGTTACCGAAAAAAAATTTCAGGTCAACAAGTGTAGGAAAACAGTCTCACAACCACTGATATAAACTACGAAAATCACTAACAGTAACGGCCAAGTTGTTCGTACCTCTATTCGCACTCAAGTCAATAGTTCTGAACTTATTTCTACCCTTTTATAACCCCACTATTCATTAATATTTATCAATCGACTAATACCATTGCGTTACCGGTATAACCAGTCAAAATAATGTCTATTAACTTGTTGTTATTAAATAGTGAACTGTGTTATTATCTATTATAGTTTGCCCCTATTTTTAATAAAATAAATAAGAGTTTTTGAAGTGGCGACAACACAAGGTCGTTCATATTTTAAACATTGTATTTTAAAACATACTATTGAAATATACAGTTACGACAGTATACGATATGTGTGCGGCAAAACAATTCTGCAGTTTCTTCATCCACTATTCCAACTCCTTTAACCATTTAAACATTGCAGACGAAGAAGCAGAAATTACCCTATTACTAGTACTGGCCTGTTGGCCAAGTGGTTAGTGACCCTGACTGCTATGCCATAGGTCGTGGGTTCGATTTCCACCCGAGTCTGGGTGTTCTTTGTGTCCGTTGTTTGTATGTTTGTAAAGTCCCCCGCGACACAGGAGTAGTAATTCCTAATGCGGGAGTTGTCTTTTTTTTTAAAACAAAAAAAACTAAATTCAACTACCATACACCTAATAAAACGGGTCTTTATCGTATAAGAACCTAATATATACATAATTATAGACTTTGTCCAATGAAACCATAATATTTCACTACGATTCTATTATATACAAAACATACCAGAGATATCAAAGTTCTATCATACGCTCTACTTATAATCCATCCAATACCGGAGTATATTACACAAAAGAACGTGTGCATCGAGAGACTTGATCGCTAGTTCATTGCCTTAGTATAATATTTTTCTCCGTGTTCTTACTTGTATAGTTTTCGTTTCAGAGAAAATGTGATTATTTCATTAGTGGAATGACTGCTATAAAAAGTATTGCACGTACATCGAAGTAGCAATTATTAGCGATATGTGTTTCAGTTATTCAACGATAAGTAGCTTAGTGTAGGCGAGATAGTTTATCCGTTAAAAAAATCTCCCACCCACTTTTTTTACGGGACAATTAGGAGAAAAACAGTAGGAATAGCTGAGTATATTTTTGGAAAGTAAATTTCGACGGAACCTATGTAAAAAAATGCGAAAAGGTCCGTAAAACAGATTTTTTTGCAAATAACAAAGCGAAACAAAAACTAGTGTGAAATAGTGCTTGAGAAGACGAAAAAATTAGTTTTTTGAGTAAAATCGGTCCATAACTTTTTGCAAAAAAAAAAACGAAAAAGCCAATTTTTGGAAATTCAATTACAGGGCTTTTAATGGTCCTAGGAACTTCTTTTGGGGTTTACATTGTAGGTATTAGTGATACACAGCTATGATAAAAATTTGGTAAAAAAACAACAACTTATAATTAGTTTAATGTTAGGGCTGAGATCTTCTTGCGATTTCTACACTGTTTGTTACATAAAGTAAAATATCCGCTATCTCGCCTTTTTTTTTTTGTCCGTGTGGAAACCCCCTCGGGCCGTCACCCCACCGGGGTTTTCGGTGGGGTGGTGTGTCGGAATCGTACCGACTAAAACCACACGGTGTGCCGTATTGCGCCTTATGAAGAAGGGATCCGGGAAGAGCTTTTATTAAGACATCCAGATCCCCCTAGCGCCTGCCCGCAAACCTCTCAATTAGGCGACGTCCAAGCACACGCGGACGCCGCCTCCTCGCGGGGGGCCACTATAGCGGGTGGAGGGGAAAACCCGTCGCATCCACCCGCGGCCACACTCAGGGCGGCATGAGGCGCTGGTAAACGCGCCTCCGCCGCCCGGTCCGCCGGCGGCGAATTAAGTCCGAGTGGAGGTCGTCCTCCCGGACCCTTTCCGCCGCCTCCTTCTGCGAGATGACATCCTCACAGAAGGTCGCGACAGCGGCAAAATTCCTATCGCAACCGGCCATGGATCCGCTATCTCGCCTACACTAACTTCTTTAGTATACCTACTAAAGAAGTTAGTGTAGCGTATGTGTCACAGTGTTGCGAATGGAATTGTTTTCTGTACCGACCGTATTGTAACGTACGTACCTAGTGAATAAATTAAAGGAGCTTCTATACAGATAATTCAATTGCTTACCATACAATAAATAGGCATTAAACATGTGTCTTTATATTAAGATGAGATCTATCCGAATTCCGGTAAGCCTCAACCAAAGTGGTTGCAAACCGCCACGGGGATGTTAGTGGCCTAAAGTACGATGTGAAAATGGCTACCTAATGTTGTGTTAGTACCGAGACGAAGGCATGATATAATGTAAGAAAGATATATATAGCCTGGGCGCTCTAGTAGACATTTAGGGACCAATTAGACAACGTTCGTTTGAGTACTTACCACTTTTACCTGGTACTCAAACTATTTTAGGAACGGGATCTTCAACATAAAATACAATATATACTATTATGAAACTAAGTAGAAATAAAAAAATATATATAGATGTAAATAAATCTCACGAGTTTACACGACGATCGGGCCCAGAATGAATTCAGAATCCTCCTCGACGCGCTCGGTGTGCGAGCGTGTGTATTTATGAAACTTTGGCAGAGTGAGAGTACTGCCCTCTTTTTTAATATTCAGCTAACAATACAATAAAAGGCGGTGCATGCCTAAGTTTGTTGATTAGTGTAAGGGTAGTAATTGTGTATCTAAGAGCCGTTCGACGTTGCTCTGTTATCTTTGCATTCTCTTATTAAAATACTCTTTCTATCTCTAGGTTTATATGTATTTAATACCACGCCTTAAAAATAGTAGACAAGCCTACTATTCCTTAAGAGCCACTTCCATATCAGTGCAACAGCAGAAGCAGCATCCACAGAAAAGATGATTTGCCTCTTAAGTTGACCAGGGCGCATCGCGACTCAGTTTTAAGTTTTTTAGGTATTTTCAATAGGTTCATTCAGCCCTAGTATTTTTATCGCAATAATAATACCATTTCGGTGTTGTCAAGATAAATAGTACTGAAATCTCTTGTCACGAACACTTCCATATTGTATTTCTGTGAACAATTACAACTTACGACACTACTAAGACTTTTAGCTCCAATACCTTTTAAAAAAGTATCACCGACTTCAATGCGCTTGCCTAAATCATGATAAATTGTAATAAGCTGTATTTTTCATCCCTTAATTTTCTAGCCTTAGAGGTAGAGTATTTAATTCAAATTAAAATGGGACCATCGTTGAGTGCATCCAATTCAATTCATTTTTTTTAATTGGTTTACTAAGGTATCGCATAACATGTACACAAAAATAACAGTCGAATTGAGAAACGACGACTTTTTGAAGTCGATTAACAAATTTAATAACACCAATTCTGATGTAGATCTCACTAAAGTATCCCAATTATTCAAAGTTAAGAGATATGCTATTCTGCTGTTGTATCAAATTGGCTTCATTTTAACGTTACTTATTTTAGACGTTCAAGACGTGACATGCAACCTAATATTTATGTAATTTTATTTGTGTCATGTTAAAATAAACTTCTAATTCTGTTATCAGAATATGGATCGTCACTTGACAGGCCTAATTTTAAACAAGTTTTAGTCCAGTTAAAACTATATCTGATGTTTTGAAACAACAGAATGGACACAAATAACTAGTGAATTAATTATGAGTTCTTACGATTTTTATGTATACTTTATTTTTATTTCATCGTGTTCTCTAAGCTTTCATCAAAGTCAGAACTAACTGGCAATCAAAGTTCTAATTACTATGAATATTAGGTGCTCCAATTACACCTTTAATTAGGTCATATTAGCAAGGCGCTTCAGACCAGCCAGTTAATAATTATCTAGTGTTAAGTACTGTGGTTTTGATGAATAAGGTTTCTAGCTACTAAATTGTGCATATATTTTTTTAGGGTTCTGTGTACTCGTCTGTCTGTCCGTCCGCCTGTCTGTCTGTCTGTCTGTCCACTATTTTTCTCTGGAACGCGTGGAGATATAAAATTGAAATTAACATCAAAGACTTAAGTCCGTGGTCCCTTGAAGTTGTAAAAAAATTAAGCTTTCAAGCCAATTTAAGGGCCACTTAAGGCATATATTTAACATTTTGCAGGTAATTCAAAATCTATAGGGTTCTTACTTCCCATTAACTCAGAATCATGAAATTTGGCGAGTCGCAAGGTACTACAGCACAATTAAAGGTTAAAATCCAAAAGTCGTTAATTTGTTGTTATATCATATAAATAAAACATTTTTGCTATTACGAACTTATATTTTGCGCTTGGAAAATTAACTGACGTATGACGATGAACAAATTCCTGAGATGGACGTACTATCTACATACAAGTTTGTTTACTTACCGAACCGTCGTGCGCGTGTTATGGCGCAATTACACTTGGTCATTAGCTCGTATTCGATTGCCTATGGAATTCGGACAAACGACTAAGTGTAAATGAACGGAGTCAAGTACGCCCGTCTTCGTACAATCTAGTCCAGCTTTCGTTTTGGTTACCCGAATCAGAATACCCGACGCCGTGAATCAATCGAAGCACAAAATGGCGGATGACATGGCGTCTGCAGGCACGTACCTCCCCGAACGCGGGCGCAGAGTTGTTTGCCCGTATTCCAGTGACCGAATTCGAGTAAAGTCTTTCGTGCACCCGAATACTAGCTAACGACCAAGTGTAATTACGCCATTAGACTCGCACTCCTCGTTTTTTTTACAGAATTGCAATGCAAAAAAAAAATGTACGTTTTAAAATCAATTTACACTTTCTACCTGTTTTTATGAGAACCGGAGGTAAACATACCCGGAAATTCAAACGGTCTTAACTTGTAAATTTCAAAAACTATTTTTGTAACTGCATGCTAGAGTCTTGCTTTTCAGTGATTTAAGTAAGTATTCCATTTTCAGGTACACCCTGTATAACTCTTGTCAGACCGTTTTATTGAAACTATTTAAATAAAATTGAAACATTTATAACCATTTCCTCTTGTAACTTAAATTACGCGCAAAGCTGAGAAACATGAGGGCACTCCTCCACCTTTCAAGATTACCGGAATTTACGAGTGTAGTTCACGATCCTCGAATACCTTCACCTTTTGCCCCCGATCGAGCTTTATGATTCGAACAGGTACACAATCTTGTTTTTTTTTAGCATTTTCGCGGAGTCCGTGTCCAAATATAAAGTAAAATGTTTTGCGCTGACAGTAAAACTCTATATGAGTTATTCCTAAAGAACTATTTTCCTTTCCTTTTATGTTCTGACCAATTTTATGACAATTGTTTACTTCCATTATCTATTAATACGTATTTAACAGCCGTTCTTACAGTAAATAATGCTTTGTTGACTGTAAATAATATCTCTGAGACAACTTTTGCTAATGGAAATTAATTACGAATTCCATCTCGTTGAGAAATGCCGAGCCCAGGTCTTTTACAATGTGCAGACTATATAGTCTGATAAAACGACAACGGCAGAAGAAATGAAAAATATACTTTAATGTACTTTTGCAACATAAATAATATAAATTAAATGCATAACCTTTCCACCACGGACAAAGGACTAATTTAATTCTTTGTGTTTTTAATTAATCAAATGAAAAAACAAAACGTAGGTAGAATGCAGGAAGGTCTTAGTAGTGCCGAAATAATACGATAAATGAAATTTAAGAATTCACTGCATCTGTCTTGCTTTAAGATAATTTCTTGAATGACTAATATTGAAATATAGAAAATATGTGGCGATGATTTTGGATAAACACAATTCCGCTTCATTTACAATTTAATGGAACAACAGTTAGATATAGTTATGTATTATTAATATGTATTAATTAACGCGATCACGAAAAGGTATTACATACCTCTGAATTGCCTGACTGAAAAAAAAAACAGGTACTGTTGTATAGGTACAACAGTAATGATCTGATCAATCATCTGGTGGATCACGTTTATTTTTAGATTAAGTAAACAGAAATGAGAGCATACAGTAGGACATAAACGAGAATATATGATATAGTGAGTATGGGTTTTTCAAAAAGAAAATAGTACGCTTATTTCAAACATTACTTATTATACATACTTATAAATATACGATTTTATTTTTAAAAGCCTTACTATTCACCTTTAGATATAACAATGAGAAAGAATTTACGCAAAGACGACAGCCAAGTCATTTGCAAAAGATACAATAAAAGTCACATGCACAATAAACGTCACTAAAACGACCGCAAAATGACCAAATATACCCACAACAAGAGAACCATGTTTTCAATACCTAAGAGCAATTTATTGTTAGGCAATACATCTTCGGTGTGCTGAAGACGGCGAAAGGTTCGTAAAAGGTAAAATTCTTAGTATAACCTTACAAATTTATGTTTGTCATCGATACCTGCGTAAAATATTTGCTTCCCAAACGCAAATGTACAGGCAAGCAATTTTTCGGTAGCAAACATAAATTTGCGGCTCAATACATTGAGGAATGCGAATCGTTCGGTCAATGTTGCCATATTGTCGTATATATTTTGGTAAACTTTGTTGTTCAAGTGAAAACATTTAATATTTATGTCAGTTAAAATAAAAGTTCCCTTTGAGTATAAAAGCATTTGGGTTAGTTTTTAATTGGTGCATTCGGCCACATAGGTACTTTATAAAATAATTAAAGTCTCTTAAAAAGATAATCCCATTGATTTTAAAACGACCTAAATAATTCCACATATAATATGACATATAATAATGAGGGTAGCAGAGACATCTTCAACAATCATCAATCATCATATTTCAACCAATTTACACAAAATCTATATTAATTTATATTAATCGGAGGTTTCAGCTTGTCATTTCCTATTTTTTTTTTTGATATTGGCATTTTACCGACTACATCGACAGTAAAAATAGTAACATATATTATCAAATATTTCACTCTTCTCATGATGAAAATGAAAATGATGAAATGAAAATCTAAGAATTTCTACAGTCAATGATTCGTCAGATTTATCAAACTTTATTCAAGTTTATTCACAACGGGTCCTTTCTTTCATCGTACATTTAAAGCAAAATAAATAATGGTCAGTGAGATACAAAAGTCTAAGTTAAAAAGATACAAAAATGTTTTGTTAACAATTTACACTTTTTTATATTACCGCATTTATATTAACGGTAGGTTATTACCCTCCGACGTACACTTTAGAAAACTGCTAGAAAGCCGAACATTTAAGAACATAAATAACCTGCAAAAAAGTAACAAACATATATCTACATATATATTATTATGTGTGTGACAGTTTTTTTTAATTATAACCTTCGTTTATTACCATATGTGTTTTTATTACAAATTATATACCTAAACCTTCCTCATGAATTGCTATATCTATTGATGAAAACCGCATGAAAATCCGTTCTGTAGTTTTTGAGTTTATCGCGAACAGACAGACAGATACGGCTGGGGACTTTATTTTATAATATGTAGTGATACTAAAAATAAAACTGTTACCAGCATATGCAAACGTTCACGTCAAACAAAGCTAGTCACAATATATTTAAACCAAGAATCGTTCAACCATTTCTTTACACATCAATTTTGTGAGGGGAATAATTATTTAAATAAGGACTTAATGAAATATAATTATAGGTACAATGTATGGAATTAGATATGGTTTGAATAAGGGTTGTATCTACCTTGTAGATATTCTAATTTTATACTACATTATTATATAACAGCTTTTGCCCGCGACTTCGTCCTCGTGATGGCGGACATCAGACATCGTAGAGTGTAGGTTATCTAATTCAGGGTACACCTGAGGCTGCGGCCACAACACCGGGGGATGACCACCACCACCTTGTTGTTTGACCCCGGTGAGGTGATGACCCGTGGAGATTAGATAGTATTTGTTAAATAGTAATTGAGGAGGGAAAACCCACCAGTCGCCTTCGCTTTGTAGACCAAAACGATGAACACAGCCGAGGATAAACCTCAATGAATTGCCATATACATATTTAACATTGCTACTGAATATTCCTGAGGATCCCCCGCAGCCCCGTTTAGAGGCGAAACACTGGTCGAACTATTATTACTAGGACATACGCAGCGCAACGCCTGGTAAGTATATCTCACAGTGGAGGGTGTTCGGTTTGGATTCCCTATCTACGGCAATTCGTTGAGGCTAATGTTTGTGAAGGTGTTTCTTTCTCCGGATCCCGAGATCTTCATCACATCTTCACCAAATTCGCATGGTAACAAAGTCGGTTCATATTTTACGCAGACCTGAGATAACATACACATAAAAAACACCTACATGAGCGTCAAATTGAGAAAATCCCTTTTTTAATTTGGGTAAAAATCGATGCGTGATGCAATCAAAACATGAGTTTCTTATAAACTTTCTTTCCCTATTTTAACCCTTTAAGGGATAATTTTCTGAAAAAAAAACGTGACACAGTACACTTTCTTTCTAACCATTAGCTCATATATTATTTTTACAGGATTTGACAGGCGTGTTGGTCTAGTGGTTAGTGACCCTGACTGCTGAGCCAGAGGTCGTGGCTTCGATTCCCACACAGGACAAATAATTGTGTGAGTATCATCTTTTGTTCTGTGTCTGGGTGTAATTTATCTAAAAGTATTTTGAACCACATAAGTATGTGTTTATCAGCAGTCCGGTTACCATAGTACAGGCTCTGCCTAGTTTGGGATCAGACGGCCGTGTGGGAGATGTGTGAAGTTATTATTATTATTATATATAATTTTTTACATTTGTAATTTAAAAATGGCAAAGTTTAATGCAAACTTTCATTCTCTATTTTGACCCTTTAAGGGATGAATTTTCACATTCCTTTCTTATAGAACGCCTACATAATGTAAGAAATACGTCCTACAAATTATTATTACCTGTATACGTAAATAATACTTATTTATTTTTACGAAAAACTGAAAATAATAAAATAAATTCACGTTACTACGTTCGCGAAATTTTCTTAAAAAGGGGTACAAAGAATTCTCTTAACGTATTAATATAATGATAAAATTCTCAAACATTTATTTACTTGTACTTAATTTATAACCTTTGCAGTTTTGAGTAAAAATATATTTTTTATTTCCTTTATTGTGTTTTAAATATTAAATTATTTTTGAAGTGAAAACTTCTTTAGCGGCGTTGGGCACTTTTTGAGATGGGTAAAAAATATTAAACTCGCGTCAGGACACGTGACCCTGATCGAAAATGTACGGAAAATGTGTCCGGATGTCATATATTTAAAAAAAAATATTTTTATGACGAGTATAAGAAACTCGTTTACATTTACATGTTCAGCGTCAGAGAGATATGGAGAGGGAGGGAGGGGGGGAGGTTGAATGGGAGAGAGAGAGAGAGAGAGAGAGAGATTTTTCCACAAAATTCTAAAATGTACAGAATCATAATTAATAATACATGTGTATGTACTTAGTAGTATAGTTTCTTATAACACTATATCTGTTATGATTATATATTGTCTTATATCTATTATGATAGTCTTATATTTTAACGCCATGTGCCTCACTTGTCACATGACGTCTTGCTTTTTTTGTCAACTTGAAGTTGATCAGGCCAAGCAAACAGGTATTCCCATACAAATTTAGCCTCCCCATTTCGATCCTTTGGGGGTGGAATTTTCGAAAATCCTTTGTTATCGGATGCCTACATCATATAAGGACTACGTTCTCTAAATTTTACGTGTCGTGTGTTTAGGCTGTGCGTCGATCCATCATTCAGTCAGCTCTTTTGTAATGAAACACCTTAATTATGTTGGATGACCAAAGAGGCACAATCAAAAGTCTGAAGTGGATATTTAATCCTTCATACTCTCCTTTAGATGTATTAACTCTAAGTAGGTAACAAACGAAGAGCACACTAATATAAGAATAAATTTTAGTTACTCAAATATCAATATTATAAATAATAGTTTTAAAAAACTAAAAAACACGCTTTAATAGAAAATCAAACTTAAAGTAGAAAATTATTTTCGATAAATTTAAATATATATGATTCGTTTTGGCTAATATAATTCGTTTTGGAGAGTCCAACAGATTGGGCTGATTGATGGGTTGATGAGATCCAGAAGGTGGATAGTGGAAATCTTATTACTTTTTAGTTTGGTTTCTATTAAAGTGTGTTTTTTAGTTTTTTTAAACTATTATTTATTTTGTAGTTTGGTTTTCTTTTAAACCGTATTTTTTTATTTTTTTAAACTATGATTTATTTTTCACTTTTAGTGCCTTCCTCTTATTTTGTCACTGTTTCTCTCTCCAAAATAATTATTTTAAACGCGTACTTGGTGCAATCACTACCGTATATTCGGATATAAAGAATCAAAAATTCTGATCTGGATAATGGCACAAACTATTTAAATTATTACATTGTCATCGGCTCTTGATAAGTGTGCAAAGTTTCAAATTAATTCGACGTTTTGAAGGGGGTGAAAATCACGTTCAAAGATTCCGTTCCATACATACATACATACGTACCAAGCTAATAAAAGCGTGTTAAAATTATTTTATGCATTTTTAACAATGTTTCTATCAGGTATTTTTTACTAACTAGAATTCTGAGGAACCATAGCAATGAAGTCTTCTTTTCGGATGTAAATTGAATACTGCTTGTCATATTGTCGTTTCAAGGGTCTCCCTCGTTATCCTCTTCGATCATTCCGACCTCCGCAAAACTTGCCTACGTTTAGTTTTGTGAACGGGCGTGCTCACAGGAGTCGTTATGGACCATGCAATTTTGTACCTAGGTATTATACATTATAGGCTACTCATCTATAAAGGTACTAAATCGAAGAAAATCGTCACTGTTGTAAGTAAGGAGGCATCCATAAAGGTTCTAGGTTTCAGTGGAGTGTCTGTCCATAACAAAATCCATTACGTGTTCTTTAAGTAAAATTTACTTGAGCTATCTTTGACAAAAATAACTCATTATACGCTGTAAAATATTTCATTTTCTAATGTTCGTGAGACCTTATCAAAATATACATACATGCAAAATCCGAGATGCTTCCTTTGTCTTAATTATATTGAAATACTATATATAAATTCAAACTCCCAAGGGAAATCAAATTGTGTACTTATTAAATTTATTACTGGGATTTTGTCACGATATATGAGAAAAGGTTTTATTAGAATGAGACCGTGACCTTTGTTTTTAACACAATTATCATTAACTGGATTTAATGGAAGAGTAAATTGTTGTTGCATGATATGAATATAATATCTTTGTTTGTAAAAAAATAATTGCAATAGGTAATTACAATCTCAACAATCTTTCTTATTTAGCCTCACCTTTCAACATTACACGGAGTCGGCTTTCCCAATCATGCGACGCCATTTGTTTCGCAATGACAATCCAAACGATTAAAGCGTGGGTGAGCACCCATATGAAGTTATAACTTGGAGACCCACTTACATCATGCTATAAATCGTTCACATTTTACATTGAAACTGTTTTATATATTTTTTTATAAACAAAGAAGAGAAATAGCATGAACAAACATCTATGGGATGGAGAAAAAGTTAACTTACTCGTAACTTAAAACTTACGTATAATATAAGATTATACATACAAGTTAATATATAAATACATATAGATATAAAAATATATATTATAAATGCATTTATAATACAAATATAGGACATAAATAAAAAGCAGAAGGGAATTATGAGTCTGTTTGTAAAATAGCTTTATGCAATTATAGACTTCAAAACTCTGAACCTAACTTGTTGTACGAATCCTTCTTGTTTCTATGTAAGTTTATGAACATTCTGAAGTAACTACACTTTCTTAATAGATTAATTAAATTAAACTAAGTAACTTTCTTCATTATTCGTAGAAGGCGCTAACTGCAAGTTACGGAGTAAGCTGGATTCCTTTGTGGTATATTCTTTTTAATTAAACTACTAGTAAGGTAAATCACAGTTTAGGTACTGATACATACCTCTAGACAAGACATAAGTTTACAGTCAGAAGAGATTAATAAAAAGATACATTACTGTTCAAACTCATAAAAGTTACGATCTTCAAAACGTTAAATTATATCCCAATTAAAACACAATTCCACTTAAATGTAAGCCATATTGTGCCATATAGGAAGATTGAATTGGTGTTTTTATAAAATTAATCTGTAATTAGACAATATTTATGTATTTAGGGGAAGACCTCTTTCGGGTTCACTACATCTAATTGAAGAATAACTGACTTATTTAGGTAATCATTTACATGCATGACATTAATAGATTCCTTAAACGTTAGGGCCACGTATAAGCACATATGACACATATATGTTATCGGAAATATATCGTCGGTCATTGTATAGAATTCCTAAGAAATGTGACAACAATTGGAGATGGCGCTAAGTAAACGCAGCGAGGGCGCGGGTGGGGTGTAAGTTGCTACTGCGTCATTATAAATGCGTCAAAATATGAAGGGAAGTAATTAGACAAGGATTCAAAAAGTGTCTTTGAAAGAAGGATTGTAATTTAACACAATGTTTGTGCTTCAAAAATAAAATGTGTAATTCTAACGGCTACCTTGTAAAAATAAGTAAGCTTGAAGTGCATAAAATTATTGAGGAATCTTAGAAAGATTTAACTTTTTATAATGAGACGTGATTATCGTACCTAATCAGTTATTATTGACAAGGTGAGCTTTTATAAGAAATTATATTGTTATTCAACTATAAACTACTCAATCAACTTATGTCTAAGATGTGCAAATTTGATTGCAGTGTGCAGTTGTGTTATATGGTACCTACTGCGAGGTGCGCGTGCCTCGGCTATTCTAGAATGAATGCCGGTGTATGAGCTCCTCTTCGCCATATCTTAGAAACATTAATAGAATAGAATAGAAATAAACTTGGTTACAAGGAAATCGCAAAAACAAAATGTACAATGGGCCTCGCTGATATTGATATTTTTGCACAATCACAGTCAAGTTCAAAATTTCATCAATTCAATTCTAAAACTCCTTTATAATAGAATATTATTGCTATTTCTCTTCTTTGTTGAAATGAATGTATATAAAACAGTTACCTCTTTAACGAAATGTAGTGAACCAGAAAGAAGTCTTCCCATAAATACATAGATGTTGTCAAATTTTAATTACAGTTTAATTTTATAAAAACATATGCATACACTTCCTATAAAGTACCTTAATCCCCTTAAGTTCTGTTGCAAAATCCGTTCTTATTGTTTTCCAGTTTTAATGATTAGTCAGTAATATATATATATATATATATATATATATAGGTAGATGTACCAGTAGATAATTGTTTTTAAACTTTCACGACTTTGATACATATTAGGTGTGTAATTCGGGACTTAATCGCGATAATATTTAAAAGGTACAATACCCCTTGGTTACCCGACGTTTCGATCGATTTGCACCGATCGTTCATATAGATCCTAGCGACCCGGTAACCGAGCTTCCTGGGTCGCTGCACGTGGTAGAGTCATCGGTGCAATTCGATCGAAACGTCGGGTAACCAAGAGGTATTGTATCTTTTAAATATTATCGCGATTAAGTTCCGAATTACAACCCTAATATGTACCAGTAGATGTACATTGTACCTATACTTCGTGAGTAGTTTTCTCTTTTAGGTATTACCATATAAATGGGTAAAGTAAATTTATACTGATATACATCCTGGATAAGGACTTAACTATTTACAATCTTAATCCGTATTCTGTATAAAAACTATGTAATCATCAATAGGTAGATACTTAAGAGAAAATTAGATTCCCAATGGAAATATCAATGGTTTGATAAATTATCAAATCTTAAAAATATGTATAATGGATTTACGAAGTTTCATTTTTTGTAAATGCTAAAATGCTAACTAAAAATATGTAGGAAATACGAGTGTTTTTCTTTTTTTTAAGAATACTAGTAACGTGGGTCACACATTACTAGAATTTTTGTTAACTCCTCCAGCTAAGCTAAATGCTTGTGTTAGGAGTGGGCTCACGTCGGTAGTGCACTGGGTGGAGTTCAGCCCACAACCACTTGATCGTAAGTCCGTAGGCAAGTACCGCCGCTTGATTTCTTCGTGTAGATGGCATTAAAATCGAAAGTTTTGGAATTACGAAGTTTGGAAAATAAGGCATCGTTATGTATATAACACAATCATAAATATGCCACTTCTATGAAGTAAATCATATATTTTTAGAACTGCCCAAGCTGGCAGGTATGCATACCTTCAGAGTTTCTACTAATACTCCAAACGTGACGTATTTGGTCGTCAGAAAATATGTTAGGTCTTTTTTTATGGTATAGGGGGCAAACGAGCAGACGGGTCACCACCATGGGCACCTGTAACTCGAGAGTCACAAGTGCGTTGCCGCTCTTTAAGGTGGGAGTAGGAGAAGAGGGAGAGGGGGGGAAGAGTGGGAAGAGGGGAGAGGGAAAGGACGGGAATAGGGGAGAGGGAAGGGTTAGGGCCTTCGGTAACCTCACTCACGCGGCGAAATGCAATGCAAGCATTGCTTCACTGCCGGTTTTCTGTGAGGCCGTGGTATCGAGCGGAGTCGAGCCGGCCCATACGTGCCGAAGCATGGCTAGGATATACTCTCACTCCAAAATAAAACAAGTCATTAAAATATTTATTCTCAATGTCAAAAAATTTGAACTAAAATATTTAAAGTGGACAATACTAAACATGTATAGCTTCAAATAGTAATACTCACTTTTATGAGCAAATGATGATAAATAACTTAGATCGATTCGATCGTGCTAATTTCTTATAATTGTACGTCATAGCCTATAATTTTAATATTCGAGTAATCGGTCGACAAAAAATTTAAAATAATCAACTTGCTAGCCAGACATCTGACTTGCCTTAAGCATGAGAGCAGTTAAAACCTGTTCATTAATCGTTATTTCCCATGAATCTACACAAGACAGGATAAAAGTTATTTACAGTAACATTGTATCATTATCATCATCGTCTCAGACGTATAGGAAGTCATATCTCTACATAGTATGAAACAAAGTCGCTTCCGCCGTTTGTACGCTTAGATCTTTTAAAGTTACCAACAGATTTTAATTCGGTTTTCACCAATAGATAGAACGATTCAAGAGGAAGGTTTATATGTATAGTTTCATATTGTTTTGTGTCAATTTGTTTAATGATATGACGATAATTGTTCACCACATTAGTATCTACATTGCACCCGTGCGAAGCTGGGGCGGGTGGCTAGTTGCCTACGTAATAGACGTCGCTCAAAGACTTTCGCAATTAGCGGTCGTGGATTGCTTTCATCCAACAGAAGGGATATTATTTTGACCACGTCGTCGATTCAATGCAAACATAACTTGTCCATCCACATGCCAGCCCTTCAAAACCCTTTTCTTCACAAACCGAAAGAATGTTAGCAACAATCTCACCACTATTCCTATAAACTATCACATTCACCAAATAACCGTAATCCGATGTTGTTCGTACCTCGATCAGCACTCAGGTAATCGTTATATATTTTATAATGCACGCCTAGCCTTTTTATCACCCCACCATTGCTCGCCATTTGTCAGACAAGTCAATGGCGTGTCAATGGCGTGACGTCACCGTTAAAACTAGTCATAACAACCTCTATTAACTCATTTTTATGAAATAGTGAACTGTTTTATCATCTATATATCATAGTTATTTTAAAAATAAATTAATACCTGTTTTTGTTGTGGCGACAACAAGAACGGGTCGGGGTGCTGAGTTAAAATTAATATGTTCCCAACGTTCGTCATAGTAAATAGGATATCCAACAAAACATAGTTCGTTTGGTTATCCTGTTCCGACCTACTTTGTTTTATTGCCCTCATCAGATCTTGGATCGTTAGGTAGCAAGTAATTAATGAAAATTACTTCTGCGAGCTGTTTCAGTTCTAGTCGACACCACAACTTCACTTAATGTGCCTATCAACAAATCTTACATTACATGTATATATATCTAAATCTATTTTTTGTTTCATGGGAGTTGGACTTACTGAGTATGATTTTAGCCAAATTGGCGACTTTTTTAAAGTAATAATAATATAATAACTTTACACATCTCACACACCGCCGTCTGATCCCAAACTAGGCAGAGCCTCTACTATAGTAACCAGACTTCTTATAAACATACTTATATATTTCTAAATACATACGTAATATGGATAAATTACACCCAGACACAGAACAAATGATCACACAATAATTTGTCCCGGGTGGGAATAGAACCCAGGACATCTGCCTAAGAAGTCAGGGTTACTAACCACTAGACCAACAGACCAGTCAAAAGTTATGTTTTTCACTTTATAGTTAATAAAAAACTGATGAAAAATAAGACCCAGTATATAAAAGAATTATTATTGACAGAAAGCAATTAGCGACTGGCGTGTGATGCCAATCTGATTAATCCGTCAAAACCCTTTTGTATCAAGAGTTGATAAAGGGGGATTGGAGAAATCATGAGCTTTCAATACGTATATAAAACAATAAAAAATATAATTATTTACAATATTCCTCAGTTTCAGTTAGAAGCATTATTGAATTAAATATTATATTACTACAATCCGGGTAAAACTAAGACGGGTTCCCAGTTGTAAACAAGTAAACTTTAACGAGTTAAACTCACTTGGAGCGTATTCTTTAGTTAGTTTCGGACTTAGCTGGAGCTATGAGCATCAAGAAAGTTATCTAGAAGATAATTGGTGAAGTTGAACTATGTTAAAATCTCAGATAACTAAAGTTTCTTCATTAAAAAACCTACTTCATGAAGACACTCCATTGTACCTATTATATTGACGTACTGTACGAGTATAGTATACATTTATGCATGAATGCTTTGGAGTCAATACAATTTACACCCGTTTCTGTACGTCGTAATTTATTAAATTTGGTACATATACAGACTGGGTTAGAATGTTAGAATTTGTCTAAGTAATTTCATTAATTCGTGGGATAAGCTCCAGACAGACAGCAATTACCAACGACCTATTCAACTCGTTATTCATATAGTGAAAACTAAACCATTAATGACTAATTTTTAGTCAGTTACATATGACATTTTTTTTTCTTGTGAATAAGGGTCCACAAACTGCGTACAAAAAACAAACTAAAAAGGATTGGCTTAGTTATTTTTTAATAATATTTTTTTACTGAAATGCAATCTCTGTAAAAACCAATCATTTATTCTAAATCTTCAGCGGAGAATTGCTTCAAGGATTTACGCGAATTAAAATTCCTATACATACCTACTTTGGTACACAAAATCATTGTGCCGCGGCAGGTTGAAGTTGAATTCAAATGAGATTCGAAATAATAATGTCAGAAACAATCAAATGAAGATAAAGCCATTCTCCATGCGAGCCCTTCTGTATGCGGAGACAATGAATCTAAATAGATTGTAATAAAGTAAAATACCAGGGCTAGCAGACATATGTATATATCGTTTAAGCATAATGGAAATTTGAGAATACAACAGCAAATGAAGGAACAAAACTTTATATTAGGTATATGTTGTTTGTGTTCGGAGGTAAGTATTCTCAACACACAATATTTGAGCAATACTATCGTAATAGTTATTAACTAAAACGATTATTGTGTTTATACAATGTATAAATACGAATAAAAAGAAATACAAAAATGTGCGAGTGGATGAAGAACCTTCTACGTCACAGACTCGACGACGGAGGGCGTGCACCTCTGAGCCAGCTAACACAACCAGCGCAAACTGTGAATGTAATACCTGCTCAAAGTGATCGCGATAATTCCCCTTTGTATGCATGTCTTATTACTTTAAACGAACAGTATTCTTGAATGTATGTATTTATTTATGTATGTATTTATATTTCGGGTATCTCGGGAACAACTCTAACGATTTTGATGTTGTATACAGATACAATTTTGCATTTTAAGTTCAATTGCATAGTTGTATTTTCTCTAAAAACGCAATTTTACAAAAAAAAATGACGATTTTACAAAAAGCAACCGAGCGAAGCTCGGGCTCCCAGGTACTGTATATTATATGTCCTAGAGGTCGCCTGGTAGTCGATTTTCCACCATAATTCGATTTCACGTAGTTTTTAAATTTGTGACAAATATTGTAATTTTTTTACAAATTTCACATCCTTCTCTCCGCTAAATTTGCTTAAAAAGCGTATTTTAACGTACTAATACAGTATATAAATAATTAGCTGTTAGTCGAAAAGTCTACTAACGCTTACGGATTAATTTAACGATCTTTATATTAGATACTTACCTTATATTAACATCTCAACGAAATTAAGATATTATATGACAAATTTCCCTCAAAAAAAACATGCTTGTAAACAGCAGATTTATGATTGGTATTTAAATATTAGTCCCTCATATTATATATATAGTATATAGTAACTGTCCATAAAATTAATAATATTGTATTAGGAACTTTAAACTTTGTTTGTCCCAGTGCAAACGAGCAGGTTCGTGTGTAAGACATCTTTAAATCACTGGGGAAATCATAAGAAGTCGAGTTTCTTTCCAATGTGTGTTCACTTATCAAGGTGAAAGAATGCCTTTAAGAAAGTTCAAAGATAAATTACGGCCTTATTTTTACTGGACGAAACTGAAATGCCATTTATTGTGCCTTACGTAATCTCTCTTAAGACAAAATTTATACATCCACGAAAAACAATCAGATATGTTTTATGTACTTAAGTTTGCAGCAGACGATCCGTGTAAGGGCGCATACAAATACGTGAGGTCACGTAAGGTGCTGCGTGTTCAATACAATAATGCCTTTAGAATGCTATTAGCGTTATCGCGTTTTTGTAGTGCTTCTGGCATGTTTACGGAAGCAAGAGTTAATGGTTTCTATGCCATCATCCGAAAATGAGTTACCTCTCTGCCAAGATGAGTGCGAGACAGCACTAATAGCATTCTTAAGATTATTGCAGACAAATATAACTCCAAAATTAAGAAAGGGTTCATGCGAGTCTTGTTAAATCAGAATTGCCATTCAATATATAAACAATTTTCAAAAAAAATGTAGGTTTTTTTTATGATATAGGGAGAAGGGAGAGGAAAGGGAAGGGCTGGGGCCTCCGATAACCCCACTCACTCGGCATGGCAAACTTTGCTTCTCTGCCGGTTTTCTATGAGGCAGTAGTATCAGTCCGGTCGAGCCGGCCCATACGTGCCAACGCATGGCTCTCCCACGAGATACACGAGTTTTAGTTTAATATGCCTCTGCCTTCCCCTTCGGGGATACGGCGTGAGTGTATGTGTGTTATTAGAACAGTTTTGTAATACCATTAACTAGCTTTAAATAGCTTTAATTAAAATGGATACCTAATTGAATTGAATTAGAAATTGAATTTAATGAAGTTTGAGTTGACTGTAAAGGTATGTTTCGTTCAAAAATTTGAAGAGTTTGTGCCAGTGCATCAAAGTTTTTATTTCGTTTAACAGACACGAGATGATAAAACTCATTGTAGGTCAACTCTCATAGTTAACGTATAATAAATCATGAAAAGATAGTTTTATTTTTTGTATTTAAGCTTTCTTTATATTTATCTCCTTACATCGTTGTTTCCCCAATCTGTCTGTCTGCGTGTTAGTTTTCACGCCTAAACAATCGATTTATTTCTATTTTCGTTTTATGTGTTCGAGCATCCAGATATATGACTTTTCAATTTAAAAAAATAACTATTTTAGAGTTTTATAATATAGCGAAATGTAAGTTAAGATAGGGCAAAGTTTCGGATTAGCGCCACTAGGTGGCAGAGACTTCGTCGTGCACGTTCCCAATAGCTGAAGCGTTGATAAACGAAATATCCTTCAGTGTTTTCAAGTCTATCGCTTCGTTAAAACTTTTATCAATCTTAGTGAAAGTAATTAACAGTGTAACTATTTGAAACAACAGTATATTCTTAACTCAAAAGTCAAAACTATACCTTAAGGATCGTCTAATATGTAAAATAAAACTTCAAGCCTGACAAATTTTGAATAACCTTTTTAAAGAACAGAATAATAATAAAAACAAAAAATGCAATATCCCCATCAAGTTAAGGCGCAAGTGAAGTGACAGCCTACAACCCCACTTGACACCATAATAGCTGAATCCTCGTCAACATTACCTCGACTCTAATAATCATTAAATTCTGCCCAAAATTAAATCCAATAGTAACGTTTGTATCTCTATTATACTTACTTCGTACTCTCTTAATTAAAATGCTAAGGAAATGTTGAACATCCAAGCACCACAATGAATCAATCTCACAGACAGGTTAATATTGTAATCAACTCAGTGTCTAGTGTTCAACGAAATTGCGGAAACAAAGTAATTAATTATGCATTTGCTCTTGTTCTTCCTAGTCTTTGATAGTCTTATTATTTCTGTTTGTATAAGGATCGGTTTGGTAACTAACCTGTTTGGGCTGATTGTTAGGTTTTCTGTACCATCCAACTAAAAAAAATAACTTAAAGGTTTCCGAAAAAAAAGGAAAATAAGTGGTGATGGAGTTTTAAGGAGATAAGATGTTCAGGTAAGCGATGATATTTCACCTGCCACCGATTTACAGATCTTTAACTGTTTGCCCTAATGCCTAGTATTCGGTTTAAAGCTAAAATACACAGTATTTTAACATGCTGAGGTACCTCTTCACTGTCATGGATTATGGACGCGCTGATCAGATATTTCGTGAGTGAAAAGAAAAACAAAGATATTCTCTGAAATTTTAGGATAATTTTATTTATTGACTACAGGGGCATTTCATGTGAAGTATACAACAAAAAAAAGTTAGGTTCTCAAATTCGTTCATATTAGGCTTATTTGTGTACTTCTAGGGATATTAACGTGTACACATAATGTTTAAATTGTGGTTTAGTTGTCAAATTATATTATTTTATTGTGGACTCTATCCCGCGCGAAGAATCAGCGCAGGAATTCCGCCAATGTCAAGTGTCTTATAATTATACAAGTTAAATAACAAAAACGAAGATTGTAAAAAATGAACCCGATTGACGGAAGGGTTTCCTCGATGATGTTTTTCGTGCTGAAATAATGTGTGTAAAATAACTAATTTTTTGTTTAAAATTACTGTAGCTTTTGATTTTAAAATAATACTGTGAATTAGATTGTTTTGTGTTAATACGGAAGTAAATATTTCAAACCAATTTTTTTAATAACTTTGACCATATTAATTTTATTTTTTTTATTACAAAATAAAGCTTAAGATTATTTTTCTTTTCTTTTTAGAAAAGACAACTCCTGCATTAGGAATATTCCTGGGAAATGTCACGGGGGGGCTTCACAATCATTCAGACAACGGACACAAAGAACACCCAGACTCAGAACAAATATTTATGGATCACATAATTTTTATCCCGTGTGGAATTTGAACCCACAATACTCGGCGTGGCGTAGTGGTGAGGTGACCACTTAAACCATTGCGCCATTCGTGCAGTCAAACTACCTATATGTATGTATGTACGAACCTATATGTAGTTATTTTACCATCATTTACAGAATGGGGTCCCGATTCCTCTCGAGCTTCATTCAGAAGCACTACCGTGACCCTACTTACTAAAGGTAATATGTTGCTGGTGTTTGTGCACGTTACTTTTATCTAGGCTGTAACGCCTACCAAAAAGAAGCAGCAATGTGTCCGATACAATTAACGCACACAGTTCTGCAGGACACTTGTAAAACAAATTTCCATGAAAGTAATACTTAACCGAGCCTATTCTCTCACTATTATGACTTATCTTCGACTTCAACTCATTCGTTTTATTTTCAAATTCACATAAGTATGGGAGGTCACGTTTGAACAATAAAGAGGTCCATAATAGCAGCAATATTCCGTTTGACATCGTCTTGAGCAGTAATCATAATACAAAATGGCGTAGGCATCTTGGTTGTGATTTTGTTTTTAATATTGTAAGTAACTGTTTTAAAGAATGAATACGTATAGGACAAATATGACCTTTAGAAATAGTGTTCTCTTTTTATATTAATAAAATTGGTTAACGTGTCCTGGAGGTCCCAATTCTTTAAATATTGTTATTCTTGTTAGATATATAGTGGTTCTGATACGTCGTGTTCTTCGTTTCTAAACCTCGTGTTCTTGAAAGTGTTTCGTGGCTTTATCAGTTACTTCCTTCCATCTTGTTCTGTTCTCGGCTTCTCTCACGGTATTTGTAATAGTCTGCAATAGTCTATAAGTATACATGTAAAAATGCCCCGTTTTGTGAACATTTAAAAAAAACATAAATTGTATTTTATACAATCTCCTTATATTGATAATGTTAAAATTTATATTTGTGCAAATGTGACATTAAAGAATTCCGACTCCAAACGGACGAAAGGACCTACGGACTAAGGCTAGTTAATTTATAAAATCGCAATTAGTTTACAAGAAAATATAGTCACTGTAATCGAGAAACGAAACAATAACACTTGATAGCCATTTAAACCCTTACCTACGATATATAGCCGTTTAATTAATTGTTATTGTGGCCTTATAATTAAAGACGCAGAGAGTCTATTTAAAACTAAGCCATGTGATTTAATATCACTTTGATGTTTAATACTTAAATAATAATAAACATTCATTTCGGTATTTTAGTCCATATGTGTTGGTGACTGATAACCATATTATGATTGACAACTGGCTTTGAATAATATTGTTTTTAATTGACAAGAACAAAGTGCACATCTGCGGGCTAACATATTTCATCTAACAGTCAACAAACCTGCAAATTCCCATAATTTGTATGGTTATTCGTATTCATTCATACGGTTCTCGCTTTCCACCCTTTGTTGTCTTTCCAATTTCATGTAAATAAATCAATACCGTTTCGTCACTTTCGTTGAACACTACTGCTAAATTCTAGTGTGGTAGTTGATGAATCTGCTTCCTTTTTGACTTTAACTTCATCCTTTTAATGCAAGTAAAATCGATACCGCACTGTGCATCCAGCGCCGTACCCGATCAATAAACGTTGTTGATATTGCGTACCCTCTGTGTTGCGTTGGTGCCACGATGGAATTCCGTTTAGAAAATAACGGACAGTTTCATCGTCACAGAAATAGCGATAATCGATCGATCCCAGAAAAATCGTTCGGAAGTAGTTCTACGAATAAAAGTTAAGACTCCTAATAAATCGTTCCAATTTTCAGTAACAATTATATAAAATCTCAAAGTTGTTCTAATAAATAATTAATACAAATAACGAATACTGACAGTGTTATAATTGCATCTACTAAAAATAGAAACAAAAAAGCATAGAATATGTATAACTTTATAAGATTAAAAACGAACAAGAAATTAACAAAATATACAGTGTCGAAACTGATTCTGATTTGTAGGAATAATAAGTTTATTTTTATGTTTTTAAGAAACGTCAGTAAAAAAGGCTACCTCTACGTTCTGACTTGGGCGCGCCGTAAACAAAAATTTGCCTTAGGTTATAAACGCTTGGAAAGGCAGCCGTATCGTTCGAACCCTTATTGTTTCAGTCAAGAAATCCTTTAATTTTGTTAGGCTTATTCACAGTAGATCTACTTCTTTTATATGGCTAATTAATATCGTTACAATGCTTTTCTATAAGTATATACAACCCAGCCACCCATAAAACAAGTTATCATAAAAGATATACAAAAAGCGGCTTCTGTGATAAAAGATGGCAATTTTTGTAAATAACCCAAAGCTATCACAAATCTGGTTATAACGTATATTCGCAGTATGTATACAGCCGTTGCTTCATCTGGTCCTGTCGTCATGTAAAGTGCTGACACCAGCCAGAAAGGCGTGAGATTCTTCAAGTCACTTATATATGCTCGCTGCACTTTCTCAGGATGGTAAACTACAGCTGCCATTGGAGCTAAAACCAGCTGTTTTAGAGCTAAAATAGCAGAGTATAGAAAATAACTTTGCATCATACTAGAAGATGATACTACAGAAACCATTTCGGCAACCTTATTTCCACTTTGCCACTACAATATGTAAGTCCTCTTGTATTTTTTTTTCTTTATGAATATGTATGTATTAATTTTCTGATTAAAACTTATGTCAATTTGACAAAAAAGTATCAGTTTTGTCTATTAAAAAGCAAAATATTTTTCCTATGGTATGCTTTAATATTAAACTAATTGCTTGAGATACTAAAGTCTAGGCACTTGTTTATCCATAGCTTATCCTATAGTGTTTGTATCTAAGAGCAATAATTACTATTGCTTACTAAGAGCATTGATTGCTTATTACTCTGGCTTATCCCACGTTTATCTCAAATATGTATGTATATGTATATACAAATACTTGCTGCCATGGTAGGGTTTGTATACTCTTTGCTGTCATGCAGTGTTTGTATCATAAACTTAATATACTCTAAGTTTATGGTTTAAATCACAAAGAGTAAGTATCTGCCAGAGAGTATACAAACCATAAACTTAGTATACTAATAGCTAATGATAGTATATTAAGTTTATGATACAAACACAGTATCTGCCACTAAGAGCAATATCTGCCATGTATCATAAATGTTACCATATAATAAAAACAGCAAAAAATATTTACTGCTCTTCTTGATTGTTTGTTTACGTGAGACTTAAAAACAGGCACATAATTAATTAGTATTTCTTGAAATTAGCCTTACCTATAAATTATAATTACTACTACTAATTTTCCGGTTCAGTGCATATTTACGTAATTTTAGGCTTCAATTATGTAAATCTGCACTGAACCGGACTTGCACTACTTTTAGAAAATAATTATGTCTACGCCCCTAGCGTTTGTATAATCTTTGTACGCCACCTTACATAAGTTTATATTTCAACTGGAAGAAAGGAGCCTGACCACAGAACACATATGCTCTCTACCGAGAGAACCTGACTGTCAAGTGCTGTCAAGAATCTGCGAATGGAAATGCACAAACATCTAATGTAGAATGTTGTTTATTTCATCATTGATTAATATTTATTTAGATCGCTTTGAATTGTTGTCACTAATCGGCGTTGGACTAAGAAGAACAATAAAAATATAGTCAAATGACTATCACAATAAGTTTGGACAGCCAGATATCACAGACTTACATGGTTCATTCGGCTTTGCTTGCGATTAAGCTTTTAGCTCTTAGTCCGTTAGCTGCAATGACCTGGGTTCGAAAAGGACTATTCACCCACCCTGATGACGTCAGAAGAGCCTATTTGTATGAGCTGAAGAGCTTAGCACCATTTTGGGTTGTTGCAGCATTCTATGTGACAACGAATCCGAAAGTGGAAAATGCTACAACACTCTTCAGAATGTACACAGCAGCGCGAATGATCGTAATACTTGGTTATGCGACAAAACCCTTGCCGGTTGTGTTCACGGACTTTGCTCTCGTTCTCTCCTACATTATAACAATTTATATGTCTATGTGTGTAATTTACTGTTATCGAGCTGCTCTGTAACCTCTACATAAACGTACAAATCAAATATCAGCTTGTTTGACTCAGCAGTGCAAAGACTTGGTGAATCGTTTTAAGGAACTGAATCGAAGAGGAAATTGCTTTTTACATTGTGTTCAGTTCAATCGAGAGTAGAAGGAAACGACTGACTTTGTATTATTGATATACCTGTTATAGTTGAATTGAAAAGAAAATGAGAAACCGTTCGCTGGGAGTGAAGTTTTTAAATTTGAATTTGTCAAAGAAGATTTGCGTTTCTATAACAGCAAATACTATATTAGTGCAAGATTGTTTAAATGAATTATGGTTCATTTAAGGTTTTAGGTGTCCGGCATTATTAAATAAACGCATAGAAAGCAACAAAACAAATTTTAAACATACGAGTACCTCATTTAACTAATTTGGTACAGTCGTCTATCGGTATTGGCACAGATAAGATACAGTTAGTGTTGGTCTTATTAATTACAGTTTCGAGGCCCCTTTTAATAAAGTTTCCTAGTTAGAAATAGGAATTCGTCAACAAAACATTATTATTTATTTTTTTATATTATAGGAGGCAAACGAGCAGACGGGTCACCTGATGGTAAGTGACTACCGTCGCCCATGGACACCTGCAGCTCAAGAGTCGAAAAGTGCGTTGCCGTCCTTTGAGATAGGAGTACGGCTCTTTTCTTGAAGGTTTGAAGGTCGTATCGGTCCGGAAATACCGCAGGCGACAATTTGTTCCAGAGATTGGTTGTGTGAGGCAAAAAAAAACTCTAGAACCGCACAGTGGTGGACTGCCAATTATCCAGGTGATGGGGATGAAAGTTTTGTCGCGTTGAACGATGGCGAAACGTTGCGGCCTGTATAAGTCCGAACAATTGCTCGGAGCACTCCCCATGATACATGCGATAGAGAATGCAGTGTGAAGCTACATCTCTACGCAACGCCAAAGGGTCAAGCCGATCTGAAATATCCTGGCAATCAATGATTCGAGTCGCTCTCCGTTGAATGCGGTCAAGAGGGAGAAGCTGGTATTGGGGCGCTCCTGCGTATATATGAGAACAGAATTCATATAATAGAACGGAAATCGTTTATATATCCTGACGATAGTTTGACAAAATATGATTTGATATATAGATTAATCTGTATGAATATCATTATTAAAAATAAAGACAGCCAAACGTGTCCGTGGAATAGTTAACAGATCGAAATGAGACGTCGACTACTTTTTATACCTATAATGGAAATAAATGTTCTTGAGAGATCGCTATTTATATTTTATTTTTTTGACATCTCACACGGCCGTCTAATCCCAAACTAGGCAGAGCCTGTACTATGGTACCCAGACTGCTGACAAACATACTTAAATTTTACTAAATACATACATAATAATATTATAGATAAATCACACCCAGACACAGAACCAATGATCGTGCTCATCACATAATTACTTGTCCTGGGTGGGAATTAAATCAAACTCCGAGTAGAAACTCTGATTATCTCTGCCCGAAAACTCGACTTTGACGATACTGATTTCCAAACACCTAAAACTTAACTTCAAACCTTCAAGAAAAGAGCGTACTCAAAGCCTATCTCAAAGGCCAGCAACGCACTTGTGACCATCAGGTGACCCGTCTGCTCGTTTGCTACCTATAATATAAAAAAAAAAAAAAAAAATCGACCCACGACCTGCAGTCAGGATCACTAACCACTAACCCAACAGGCCCGCCAATTTTTATAAGCATATGTTATTGGTACCAACTCTATATTTAAAAAAAATAATGGAATCAATTCCGAGTCCCTCCGACCGTTCTATCCAACCGGTTTGTTTTTTTTTTAATTAAATGTTTTCATTCTCAAGTTAAACTCAAATGCGATTTAGTCTTGTACATTTCTTATGTATTCAGCTTTCTTTAGTCTAGCTAAACTAAATTCTAGTTCTAATTAAGGTAAGATAATTTTGGTCAAAGAACACTCGGCCACTTAAATTGGTTGAGTTGGAGGTAAGCTAGGTGTGAACATTCAACTTAAACTTAATGCTGCAGACCATTAACACGTAAAGTTAATTTCTTTTACTTATTTTTAAGCAAATATCGCCTGTAGGAATGTGAAATTTGGAATACATAAACTCGCCTTATACCGGCCCTTACAAGTCTGTACAAGTTTTTTACGTTGATTAATAAACACAATTTCTTTAGGAGTCATACTTTCCTACGAATTTTTAGTACCTTGTTTATTCATAAAAAAAGAGTCTATGCAATATGGTCTTTTTCGAATGTCTCTCGGCCGCTCAGTGACAATTTGTTCCAATATTGAATTAGGCGACATTTCGTGCTCAAATTCACAGAACCAGCTGTGGACGGGAGGTAAGATTTATACTAAAAAATAGTTGTATCAATTGCTAATGAATATGGATGCGGTTTAATTATTTAATTAATGAACATTCTAACGGCCCTATCAACTATAGTGCATAATTTCATGGTTTTTACCATGAAATTATGCATCTTAAAACGTGAGTATGCTCATCTTTAAATTGAAACACTTAGTCTGGAGAATCGTTGGTTAGAAAAGGTCGAGAATCATTAAAACAGAACTTAGAACACGAAAATTTTTAAACTGAGTAGTGTAGGAAACTATACATCAAGAGTTTAAATACCAAGAGTGTAACATTATCGTCTAGTAAGACATTTAATAAATCAAACTCCGAATAAAAACATTATCTCTGCCCGAAAACTCGACTTTGACAATACTGATTTCCAAACACCTAAAACTTAACTTTCACGACTTTGATACATATTTAATTCGGGACTTAACTACTGAGCTCTCATCAGTCCACTCGTGACCACGATCGGTGCAATAATACGTCCGGTAACCAAGAGGTATTGTACCTTTTAAATATTATGGCGATTAAGTCCCGAATTACACACCTAACGTGTATACCTTGTTTAACACCCTTTTTTGAAAAGTATTTTAATTAATTAACGGGTGTGATAACGCTCGATTTTCCTGCGCGCGTTTATGTGCGTCAACAAGAACACGCATTTTGTTCAAGTCGTTCACATGAGCGCGCGTTTTTAACGCGACCACACGTAATTTTAGTAAAAAGATTCAGCCATTTAAAAAACGTCTCGTCGTCTCGTCATCTAACATTTTTTTACATAGTATGAGTTTGGTGACACTTCATTTCATACATTTCACGCAGTTTTTTTTCAATAAAATAAAAATATAAAATACATGAATTTAATCACAACTGATAGAGAAATAAAAATGTTTTAATTTTCTGTTTTTACGCCCATTTTCAACGACTACAGATCTCGAACACTCGCCATGTGAACACTATACAAAAACACAACAAAATAAAATAAAATTTACAAAATTCAATCGATAAGTAGAATTAAAATGCATTTGAATTCCACATTTCTAAATTTCCGCGTGTGAATGCTCATTCGTCATGCGGACAGTAAAAGCGTAAATTATTGGAATTTTGCCAAATTTAAAATGAGTTATGACTGGTGATGGAGATAGAACAATAGATCCTATATCGATGTTTACATATTCCGCAATTTGGCAGAATTTCTACTTCTGCCTTTACAGAAACCGTGGTCCACGGTAATACTTAAGTAAAATACATCGAAGAAATAAAATATTCGAAAATTGACAACAAAATTTACAATTAGTTTTTTACTGACCCGATGACATAACCTCCTCATAGCGGCTTATGTTTCGCATATTTATAGAACAGTTAAGAAAACTGAAAACTTTGAAATGAATAATAAAATTTAATTTGAACTGTATGAACTGAAACTAACATTTTCCGATTGCTTAAAACCAACCACCAACAACCAAAGTTTTACGTTTTTTATCATTACATTCATAAAGTAAAATATCCTATTGAACACGGCGAATCCTCGAACTCGCTCGCTCGCGCGGCAATACGGTACCCATTATGGGTGGCTAATTCAAACATTGCCGCGCTCGAACACGGCGCGGTATGTCCCACTTTCTGTTGTTTGGATTTTTTTTATGATCAATGTTATGCATCATAATAAAAGTAGTAGGTGCTCGTGCACATGAAACTCACTAAAAAGGTTTGAAAACGCTCACTCAAAAATGAAAGTAACGAAATAAATACTATAGGCACCAATTTCATAACAGAGGCCTCATAATTAATAAGACAAATACGGAGCCTCAAGTACCAATCAATAAGAACCATGAATTTGATAGAATACTTCTTCTATCGGATGAAGACGGAAAAAATATAATACAAGGGCTAAAAAAAGATCTGAGCCCGCAGCAGGCCCGCAGAAGTAGATTTTTTTTTTGTTTTGAAAATCTGCCCCCTGTCCCTGCCTTTGGGGGAATATCCCCCATTCACGAACTTAACCTTAATTTTTGCCCTTTTGATTTTTCGTCCAACTTTAAAAGCAATCGGTGCATAATTGCGACCTCTATCGTGCCGGTAAAATATATATTTTACTACTTTTTAACTGGCTGGTAATAGTATATATATATTTATAAACTTTTTAACTGGCTGGCTATTTTGGGGTCTAGGGATCATAACTAGACCTTCGGTAAAGATTGTTTTGGAAAACTCGACAACTGGTACAAAACCAATAGGTAGACTTTCTTCGAAATCTACCTAAAACAAGACGAACATAAATTTATTATATCATGGTTCAGAAAACCGGTGGCGACTGCGGGAGAAGTGTTATCGTATTGTAAGGGACTGTCGGTGAACCAACTTACTACTTTATAACCGTAAAAAACATGGATAAGAACAATCTCAGCAAATTTATTGAGCATATATGCATTCTGCAATATATAACAACATAGACACGAATACTGCTTTTGAAGTATAATATAGTAAAGAAAATATTCTTATTATTATCCCTCAAGCAAGAAAGACTGAGGCTCAAATAGAAAAAAATTAAACTATTCACTATTAAGAAATATTACATAGAAATGGTACATATAATATGTAACCAGTATCCTGCATCGTGGTATCTACTAGTCCATTATAGTCTTAAAAAACATAGTGTGAAAATTTAAAGTGTTCCTTTTTATAATAGTTAACTGTACTCTTGACTTACCCTAAAACAAACCCAGTGAAATGATTATCTTTTGCGGTTTCCGGACCATATTTACTTTCCACTGTAAGGTTTTAAATACCAGTTCATTATTATCTATTTTACTACCTCTGTCGGATGCTCTGTTTTCTTCAAATATTAAACGATGTGTGGGTTTAAGTTAATTCAATTTAATGTGTTTAAATTAGGGATGAATTATCTGCTGATGGTATCTGAGGGAAAACGAGGGAATCCCTCAGACATTAAAGACAAATGTGGTCTGTTTGTTGATTTTTACTTAAAAAGGGAGGAGGTTTCACGTTCGGCTGTTTGCACCTTTTTTTAACCCCCGACGCAAAAAGAGGGATGTTATAAGTGTAATGTGTCTGTGTGTCTGGATGTCTCTGTGTGGTATCGTAACTCCTAAACGAATGGATCGATTATGATGCGGTTTATTTTTGTTTGAATGGTGACTTGATTAAGAGTGTTCTTAGATATAGTTCAAGAAAATCTGTTCAGCCGTTTGAAGATCATCAGCTCTTTTCTAATCGTTGACGGGATTTTCAAATCGGGGGTATTTAAAATTTTTAATGTATGATTATTTATAACTTATTCAATCAAGTGCAGCAAGTTGCTAGACAAACTAAAAATCTTACCACTTTATCTAAATAACGTATTGGGCTTATTAATATAATCTAACAATCTGCAGCTCGGTAATTTAGATTACAGAAAGTAATGTTCTAAATACTCAGTACGTACCTACGTACCTTACACAAAAAATGGAAAAATAAACTTTAAAAAAAAAGTTAAACCGACTTCAAAAAGCACTAAGAAATGGCAGTAAAAATAATAGATTTCAAACTTAATTGAAAAGACTACGGAAATGTGACATTTTTAAAATAATAGGTAAAATACATAGGAATGGAGAAAACCGCATCGTCGTGGGTGATTTATTAATCCCTTAATTAATAATGCAACTGATAGGTCTCGGCGGCGGGCACATCCGAGCTACTGCGCATGCGCGTCTAGCTGCTGGCGGAAGCACGCAATAGCCGCAGCTGGCGCATGATTTTGCGTAGTTTATTAACATCGTTTGTGGCAAAAGGATCGCCGTAAACCTTTCGGAAAAAAAATCTCATTGTAAAGTAAGTATTGAAGAAAAGAACTAGCCTGGTCCAAAGTCAAAATACACAATACAGCGATCGCCATGCGTAATTGAAAAAAAGAAACCTATCTTCGCTCCTTTTGGTCGTAGAACAATTTTTTTTCGTAAATTCATGAAAAAATAAGCGCAAATACATGCAATTTATTTCAAATCTCTAAGTGCAAAGTTCGCGAAGATACGGACGTGAGCTTTTACTTTGTTTTAAATAATAATTTTGTTTTTGAATACTTTTTTTAAATTTTAGACTGATGAAATGGCTTACTAGTACCTACAGATTGCAAAATAATTGGTTCGGATCTGACTGCTGCGACACAAGTTATTATTTATTAAATTTTTTAGTTAACAATTTTGCAGTAGGCCGCCATTTTGAAATTTCGCGATCTGACGACGATCTAGAGGGACTTTGTTAATAATATCTACCAAATACCCAATTTTCATTAAATTCCAATGTCTTTAAGATAGTTTTTCACTCACTCTTCCGTTTTTCCAATTCCAGGTTTCAGGGCATAAAATAAACAATTTTTTTTTTTTTTTAACATTATTAATCCCTATGTAAAATTATCTCTTGAACAACTTTTACTTGAAACATTTTCCTGTAAAACCAATACTTTTTGAAGTAACTTTCAAGAACCAAAAAAGTCGATTTTTGAACTATATTACAATATAAAAGTGTGACGCGTATCTCAGTTTTTCTAGAGACTTCAGGATGCAACTATGCGTATTTTTTTCTTAATTTTAAGTAAAATTTCGGCTTGATGGCATCGACCAGCACTTTCCCTAATTTCCATATCTCTGGGGCCGCGACTATGCTAAAATAAAAAAAAATGTGTCATTTAAAATCTTAAACTTTACACATTCCACTTCTACTTTTATGAAAAACGGAGGCAAAAATACCTGGAAATTCAAATGGTCATAACTTGTAAACTGAAAGTTTATTTTTCTAATATTATTATTGTAACTGCACGCTAGAGTTCCCTTTCAGTGATTTAAGTAAGTGTTCTATTCTCAAATACACCCATACATTCAAATACATACATCAAGTGTGTGTGTTATTAAATGAACGAATAATTTGCAACTATTATATTTACGGCAATATTATTAACATATTACATAATTCACCAACATTAAAAGTATAAAAGCAGAACAACACAAAAAAGAAAATATATACTCTGTGCTATAAATAAACACTTTATCCAATTTCCGGGTAAATGAAATAATTCCAGACGTTAAATACAACGTACACCACATAAAAAACATAGTGAAAAAAACGAACCTACCGGGTAGAGCGTTTTTCACCCTCGTCCTACCATTACGTATAAAACACACGGTTCTGTTTCTTGATGTTTAAACTGAGGTTATTTTATTCGACTTTTTTATATTATAATTTTCTCTACGAACTTAATATATACACAGACATATAGTTACACCTAAGTTGAATTTTCCTAAAGAAGTAATCAAGAAATATGTATATACTTGTACATATGTACAATACATACATAGGCTATGCAAATATTTTCAATACATACTTGTGGAAAAATACTATACCGCCAATATTTAATTTTTATGAGAGTAGTTCTCTATTTGAATTGAATTAAAGATGTCACCACGGATGCCGTAATTAAGAACTTGGCTGCTGCGATACGGATCCCAGGTACAGATTCATCATGAGACAAATGTTTTATTACTTAATAATTCAATTTATATATTTTGCTATTTTTATATTCATTACTTAATTAACTTAATTTAAACAAGTCTTTGGTTGTACCGACAGTAACGCAATGTCTTGGTCGCTCATAACGGTGAATGACGGAAATCATTCGTTTATTGTATCGATTGCTTTACTTGGTATAAATTAATAAACAAAAGAAGTATTCACATCCAATACAAAAATATGAATTCCATTCATTCAATTTGGAAACATAAAGCGTCGGGATTAGAGTCAAAATCAAAATAATTCCCCTTTTCATAATTGTTACTTTTATGTAACAATAACATAAAAGTAAAGGAAAACAAAGGATGTATTCACAGTTGTGAATAAAAACAGTTTTAGACTTATATTTTATTTAATCATTAAAAATCTTATATTATAAAACTACTGGACAATGGACATAGTGTATCTAGCATCTATACTTATGTTCGAACATTATTTTATTATTCTTTCTATTTTTTGTTCATATCTTTATTTTCCCTTGGTAATTTTCTATATTGTTGCTGATATATTCTTATTCTTTTCGAGTTTTACAATTTTCTACAACTTTCTGTTTACAGTTAGATTTTTGTTTCAAAGTCCTCCAATATTTTCGCCTACTTTCCATCTCTCGAGGCGATCGCTCGCCTATATTATTAAAGAATTTCCTAGCTCTTTCAAATTTTTTTTTCTGTAGTGCTTTTCATTTGTCAGGATCGTTGAGTTTTAGTCACAGTTAACATTAAAAAATATAAATGCAAATTTCATTATTAATGATAAAAACAAAGAAATAAAGGCAGTCCATTTTGGAGCATCATATTAACAAATCACTTGCACACAAGTATCTTCAACAGTAACAATGTGTGAATGTCTTGCCAAAATCAATCAGAGCCCATAACGCTAGACGTAAAAACTAAGGTGATTATAAATATTTATAATATACGAATTTACACAAATAAATCAAAGCTGTATAGATCGCGATAAGTACTCGATAGCGGAGCTCGCACAGTACAAATGAAAAGCTTATATTTTATGGTCGAGAACTAACGGTGAAGCTGTACGGAACTGGTTGCAGATGTCCGAGTAATAAACTCACACTTCAATAATTTTTGTTATTTTAATATTTTGAAGATTACAAAGTGGCTGTGAACCAGCCTATTCAGCCTACAAAATTTCAATGAGTTTTGCTATTGGCAAAAATATGAGGTAACTTCGTTTGTTTGAAGACCGGTTCAAATTAATTATCTTAATTATGTAATTACAACATATTAACAAGCTCGCGTAGGAACACATAAGGCCGCGTACCAAGAAGAGTTGAAGTATATATATTTTAATATTATTAATTAAAAATAATAACTCCACACATCTCACACACGGCCGTCTGATCCCAAACTAGGCAGAGCCTGTACTATGGTAACCAGATTGCTGATAAACATACTTCTATATTTCTAAATACATACATATTATAGATAAATTACACCCAGACACAGAACTAATCATCGTGCTCATCACTCAATTATTTGTCCTGGGTGGGAATCGAACCCTTACCTCACCCATCACGCCTTTTTAATGTGAAAGAGGCGAAAGTTGTAAGCAGGTTTTTACGCACATTTTACACTTGTTTTTGAGAGGATTGCCACTTTTATGTAAAAATAAATATAGAACTTTTCATTTTTTTTCAAGTTTGACATATCAGCTATGGAAGTTGGACACACGTTTTTTGTAGGGAGACACGCATTTGAAAAGGCCGCAATTTACAAAAAATAGTGTACCAACCACTAACAGTAACTCTTATTATACAATTTAAAGAAGTCTTCCTTTGTAATATTCAGTATTTTATTAACTGACTAACTGAAATTGACAGATTTTAGTAGAAAATTAAATAAGATAAAAATAAGTAAAGTTTACAAAAAGGGTAATTATTTTGATTTTGACCCATTAGCAAATTGTAAGTCTTTAATGCGGGGTGTTCACTTAATTGAATCCTTGTCAGACCTTTATTATTTCGTTTAGGAACTTGTCTTGTAAACTTGGAGTCTAAAATATTTTAAGAACTCAGCTTTTTCAAAAGGATTTTAGTTTTTAAATTTTTTAATATGGTAACAAGTTCCGGGAGCGAAGGCTGTTGTATATATCTGAGCTTGGAGGCTAAAGTTAAGTACTTTAGTTCATATTTTTTATACAAACTTTGAAGATTCATTACCTAGATTGTACATACAAAGTTATTTAAAAAAGTAAAATCTCCAAAATAAAATCCAAATATAAGTAGTTAATTTCATTAATTTTATATCAAACGTAATTTATCGTATTGTATATACGTATTTCTCGCTCGCGTTTTAATCTTCCCATCGAAGTAAAACAGCGAAGCTAAAAAAGTGCTAAATACATCTTTTGGGACACTCCACAGAGACACAGAAAAACACCTTAAAAAGACGTTAAGATCTTAGGCATAAAGTATAAGTGTTTAGGAGTCACTCACTACCTACTTTACCACCGTCATGGCATAAAAGAAATATGCTCATAACAACCTGCAACGATTGAGTTAATATGAAAGCAAATGAACAACGGCGGACCCAATTGTAATAACTTGGGATATCATCTAATAAATTAGTTATTTTTTATCTTAAAATATCAAAACTCAGCTCAGTTCTCAATCTGGAAGCGAAAAAATAAGAGAAAGATAGTTTTCGTTCGATTATCGATTGATTGAGTAATTGTTTACACAATTACGAAAAGATTAACTTTGCTTTGCTTGCTTCAATTAAAAAATTTAAATGTACTACCTATATATAATTATATACAATACAATTACAGTCATATTAATAATAAAATATCAATTAATTACTGAAAAAGTAATGTAATAATTTATCAATTTTATTTCGATTAAAATTAGTGTTATATAATAAATTGTTCATGTCTGTTGCAGATACAAGCAGTATGTCACATAATAATATGGCATACTTGTTAGGTGGTTGCAGACAGGGCTGCTGGCCAAATGGTCTCAGGCCTATCGACTTCGTCCCAACTACTCCTTACAAGACAACCACAAGCACAAGACTGCGTCTCTGAATGAAAAAGTTAGAATCAACCTACCGGTACCTACTATGGTTTTGCCAGAATACAAGAGAGCTAATAAAACCAAAAATAGGGGCTTTATCGTAACTTTCTACTAGAAAAATGTTGTCTAATCAGTATAAATAATATAAAATATATAAATATAATAAATAATAATATTCAAATATTATCAATATACATCCCTGAAAATAAAAGTCTTTGTGATGAGCATTTGGTTATTGAAGCATGGGCTTTTCTAGACAGTTTGAGATCCAATTATCATCAGTCTTTTTCTGCAAAACGTATTCAGGACATAATTTCCTTAAAAAAGAAAGAGGTTGTAGATGCTGGATTACTTCGTACTGAAAACATATAAATGAAATGAACCCTTTTGTACATACATGGACTGTATTAAATAAAGCTCAATTCCATCAAATGTTCGGTGAGGTTCCTCAGTTGTTGGAATTGCCAAAAGCAATCTTCTTTTTGCCACCTCCTTTCCTATCCTGTTCTATCCTAATCATAGAGGAAACTAATATACTGGGAAATCGTAATCCACCAGTTCTTAAACGACATATTAATTATTATAAAATTTTAATAAATTACTTTCTTAAAATGTTTTGTTTTTTATTCTAGACTTTCTTTCCGTAACTTCATAAGTTCATTTGTATGATTTTAAATATTCTCCACTAAATAGAATAAACATTTGTGTGTAAAGATCGTTTTTTATACGCTTTATATTAGCTTCACTTGTATGTTTGTTTGTAACCCTCTCCTTTGGGCGCGATTTAAGATTGACCCACTTTAAACGACCAAATTTCATTCAAATTTTGCACACCTGTCAAAGACCGATGACAATGGAATATTTGATTATTTTTTTTTATTTTTTAGTTAAATTTTCTATAAAAGCGTGTTTTTTTAGTTTTTTAAACTATAATTATTGTATTTCAGGAATCAGCTGTTAGTTAAAGATTGTAACATAACCTTACTTTCGCCAAACCTCTAATAACTCGGCTCTCAGATTTTCAAAACTTAGAGAATTTTCAGCGAGGGACTGATAAGTCTGAATCTATTAATTTACACCCTTTTCAGCTCATTACATTAAATCCCAAGACTGTATGTAACCGTTTCCGAAATTATTAGGATCAGAAGTATGTAAAACTGAGACGTAAATAAAAGGCGGGAATTGCAACAGACTGACGTTTATTATGTCATTGCCCCTAACTACAAGTTTTGCCACAGATGGCGCCACTACATCGTACCAGTAACTATGTATTGTTTTGTCTGGCAGTACCTTATTTACATACTAAACTCCTCGCACATACAGTGTTTCGTGGCCCTTGGTATTTAATTTTGAAGGCTCGTAAAGGTTTTATACTTGAGTAGTTAACACAATATTGAGGATAAACTATTTCCAAACTAGGAAGACAAACTCGTAAAGTTTGTGGAATTGAAGAAATCTGATCTGTTCTGATCTGTTCTTAAAGTTCTGATCTGACAAGGAGAGAAATTCGTTTAAACTACGTAAACCTTAGGAGAATCTTTGCTGTATTCTGAAGAATTTAGAATTTAGATTTATTTGCTCAGATTTACAATGACACCTCTCAACATCAGCACTCTTTCATTTATTAACATTTTAGCGGTAAAGTAAAGCGCAGTTTAGGAGATTTTTACTTCTGTGGACACAGGCCGGCTCGACCGGAGTGATACCACGGCCTCACAGAAAACAGGTAGTGAAGAAATGCTTGCCTTGCTTTTCGTCGAGTGAGTGAGGTTACCGGAGGCCCTAACCATTCCCTCTCCCTCTCCCCCTCTTCCACCTTTCCCCTACTCCTACCTTAAAGGCCGGCAACGCACTTGTGACTCTCGAGTTGCAGGTGCTCATGTCCACCACATTTCCCATCAGGTCTGCTCGTTTGCTCCATATACCAAAACCAAAAACTGTTGTTATAAAATGGTTATTGTTAGTTCGGTATTTTTTACTTAGCGGACTATTACTACTACTAATTGACACTAGTTCCACAACCAGGCTAAGAACCTAACTGTTGTTACTAGAAAAATAATACGCCACTTACTAAACTTATTTAAAGAAAACTGAATGAATCCCTATTTCCCTTGGTCACGGTGGTCACGGCATCACGCGTGAACGGTTGGACCGATTTCGCTAATTCTTTTTTTTTGTGTTTGTTATTATTAGGAGACGGTTCTTATGTAAGAAAAAAATAAGAAATATTTTAAAATGTAAGAAAACTTAACAAGGGACTTACGGCAGCTAGTGAGTACATCTTATATAAAGATAAAAAACAGTAACAAATAATAACACACCGTAAAGATTTTATGTTCACAATATATTAAGAAAAATGTACACAATCTTGAAATGTAAATATGAAAACCACTTCTGTCAGGCATTCAAAATTTAAAAGTAACACTGTTGATTTACAATGAATTTCTGTAATAATATACTACTGCACCACCCATGTACCCAGTTACAAGAAAAGACACGCAGGCGGCACAATCTGTAATCTTTCTTGGTATTCGCAGCACATAGCCCATTGCAATCAAAATCCTGGCTACGACGAATGTTCGGAGAAGAGTTAAGGCTGTAACTGGATTCGGACTCGTAGCCAAATAAACCGCTGCTATAACCCAAAATGGTGTAAGGTGCTTCAAGTCACTTACACTTGCACGTATAGCCTTTTCTGGAGTACAAAAGGGCTGTATAGTCGATAAAGCAGCTAGGCCCAATAGCTTTAGAGCCAAAATTGCAGCGTAAAGATTGTAAGAAGACATCAAATCATTTACACAAGCCATCGCTGCAATTTATTAGTATATTTTTCCGTTTTTGTATAAATTACATACTTAATGAAATTTGACAGTGACAATATACAAAAAGAATCAAAGACTAAACTAACATAACGAAGGGAAATATTTTCTTTATTGAAGTACAGGACAGTCCAAAAAAAAAACAAGGCAAAAGACTTTTTCACTGTCGTAGATAAAGGTCTATTTTCTCTGAATAAAATTTATCACACGCAGGTATAGAATATTAAAAAAAATATATCATAAAGCTGATTTACAGTAGATGAAAATCGTGCTGTAAGGACTTTCGAGGTAGTCTCGGATTTCACAGTAAGCTATAATAAGTTTCGTTATAATGAAAAGAAAACTAGAAATTTTACACAAGAAGACAGAAGGCACAGAAGGAGAAATAGAACACTACAAATATGGAAATGTTTGTTTGTTTGTTTTTTTCACTGTCGTAGATAAAGGTCTATTTTCTCTGAATAAAATTTATCACACGCAGGTATAGAATATTAAAAAAAATATATCGTAAAGCTGATTTACAGTAGATGAAAATCGTGCTGTAAGGACTTTCGAGGTAGTCTCGGATTTCACAGTAAGCTATAATAAGTTTAGTTATAATGAAAAGAAAACTAGAAATGTTACACAAGAAGACAGAAAGCACAGAAGGAGAAATAGAACACTACAAATATGGAAATGTTCTATTTCTCCTTCTTTACTTTCTATAATTTCATGTTGTATTGCCATATTTGCAGTTTTCTATTTTCTTTCTCCTCTCTTCTTTAATTTTTTAAATAAATAAATTAAACAAATACAAGATAAATAAAATCGAATAAAGTTTAGTGTATATATATATATATAAAATATTACAAAAAAGGCTACACCAAATCACTCCCTCCAAAGACCGTTTCAGGGGCGATAATAGTTGCGGAAATGCATCTTCCGGCCTGATCGCGTTCTTCTAACATCAGGCTCCTCAGCTTCAAGTTCACTGGCCGTCAAATATTAATATTAAATGTCTGTAATAGCAATCGTGTTCTTTCAAAGTTACCATTAAAACCATGTTCTCGATCGTCTTTCTAATATACTATACATAACTTACATACTTCGTAACTCAAAACCTTTTAAACAAGCAGACTTAGTTATCACACTACATTACTGCTTAGTGCGAAGTATTGTTGAATACTGCTTATCTATGTGAGCTCCAATATAAAATACTCACATACATAGAATTGAGTCGATACAGAGACGCTTTAGTCATTATATAGAAGATACGGTCTAAGACGTAGATTACCTGAATATGAAGATCGACTGCAAAAGTTCGATATGACCAGTCTCGAGAAAAGGACCTAAAATTACATATGGCTCTTTAGATAGTGACCTTATAAGTCAGATACACTTTAAAATACCAACACGACCTGTGCGTACTTTACAATTGTTTAGCATTCCTACTTTTTTTTATTTATTGAAGTACAGGACAGTCCGAAATAGAAAACAAGGCAAAATATTTTTTTAACAACAATGTATCCCAGAACAATCCATTTGGTAGAATATGTAAGCGATATAATAGCATATGCTCTCGAGTAGATGTTTTCCTTGAAAAGTACCCTAATTTTAAAAACATAAAGACATTGCACAGTCGAAATAATGTACAAGTCAAGTTACTATTTTATACTTTGTTGATTTTTTTTTGTTTATTACTTGTAATCATTTCTAATTATTGAAGTGAAAACTTCTTTAGCGGCGTTGTGCACTTTTGGGATGGGTAAAAAATATTAAACTCGCGTCAGGACACGTGACCTGATCGAAAATTCGTAAGAAGAAGCCGAGTTTCTTATATTTAAAAAAATATAACATTCGAAATTCAAACATTTATGAGCGGCCAGGAGCGCAGAACTTCCAGTGTACCCTATGTATACATTTAGATATGTTATTACCTACTTTTTATTTTTAACCTGATTATATATATCCAGATGTGTGTGTGTGTGTGTATGTATATGCAAATACATTGTGAAGTTATGTTTTCACTTCTGACGTGCAGTCCTACGACTGACTGATTTTAGGGTTCCGTACCTCGAAAGGAAAAAACGGAACCCTTAAAGGATCACTTTGTTGTCTGTCCGTCCGTCCGTCTGTCTGTCTGTCAAGACCCTTTTTCTCAGGAGCGCGTGAAGGTATCAAGCTGGAATTTATATCAAATACTCAAGTTTACTGTCCCTTGAAGCTGTGAAAAAAAATCAAACTTCTAAGCCACATGTTGTCTGTATCTATACCTTACAAATAAAATAATGATATATAAACAAATAAAAAATATAAAAACAATGAAATTAAAATGAAATCTCAAATTAGTACTGTTTTTAATGACGCCAAAATGACCACTAATGACGTAACGACGACGTAATGTAAAGTGGAACACGCAATCGGATCAAGAACGCGAATTAATTGAACCCTCGTCCGTGATTAGATTCTTTTGACGATACTGATGATGTGATAATTAATGTGTCAGAACCGTCTTTCTAACATTTAATCCTGGATCTACTCGTCTGTATAATGCCTCTGGAGCTTATACATGTTTATATAAATTGAAATTTGGAATATCATTAGTTGAATATTATTCATATTGGAAAATTTATAGCTTCCGTCTGGTACCTCTATTCATTTAGTTGATGAGGATCCATGCTGACTGGCTTATTTAGTTGAGTGTACACAGAACAACTATGACTTTATTAAATGCACCTAAAATTCACTCATGCGAGCTTTAATTTAAACCCACTAACAAATATAACAGGACAAACATAATCAGACTGGAGTCCGATCGCGATCAATTTAGCAGAAACAAACCGCTAAGTCAAGACTGTAATATGTCAATTTGAATAGTTTTTTGGTTCACACATTTTATTTATTTATTTTATTTACTAACACAGAATGTTTTAGTATGTATATTTAGATTAAGGTATCTGTCTATGGGCCTATACAGCGTGCTAATAAATGATTATTATTATTATTCTCGTTATTAACATCTATTAAACATATAAATTACATTTTTAAATACATTAGTATATAAAAATTAAATATATTTAAAAATAAAAAAATAGTGTAGGGAACAAACTATTATTGTAATTGTTATATTATTATTAATGGCATTTTTGTCAACCCAAGTCAAGCGAAATGCTTGTGTTAAAAAATTAAACCGACGAAAAGAACTAAAAAGCAAAAAATACTCGTAAATAACTAATTATTTTATTATTTGGCGCCGACTCAAAATAAGATTATAAAATTTTTATAGTTATTTATTTTTTGCTTTTTAGTTCTTTTCGTTGGTTTAATTTTTTGTTCAAAAGATATGATGATTTTTTTTCATCATCAGCTACATGATGTGATATTTTCTGAACGCAAATACCTGATAAAGTAATGAAAAGTAAACAGAAACACTATTCGTTTTTACAATTTTCGAGGGTTTCTCTCAATTTTATCAGGATCCCATCATCAGATCCTGACTTCCTTGACATGGGACAGACCAAAAAAAAAAAATATAGATATATATATCAGGTCGAATTGAGAACCTCCTTTTTTTTTCGTCGGTTAAAAAGTGGTTTCACGTCGGTAATGCACTAGGTAGTGTTCGAACCCGCAACCCCTTGATCGCAAGTCCGACGCCTTAAAGTCATCACACCAGCAATTAAGTTGTCATTCAAATCTGAGCATTAAAACGTGATCGTATAATATATTGCATAAAGTCAATATGGAAAAGCCAACGGTGGGCAGTAAGCGCACTTGCTGCAACCATACAACTCGACTCGCAGTCGACGCGCTTTAAGCTCGCGGTCAGCTTGCTTACAGCGCGCGGTCCGCGTGCTTACAGCGCTTCGCTTCGTGTCGCACATAAAGACGATGAAGTTAGCTTGCACCTCGCGGGCGACGCGTGGTAAAGCATGCTGGCGGCTAGCGGTAGCCTCAATTTCAGGCAGCGCCGTGCTGCAGCTATGCCGTTGCAGTGCTGTTATAGTGTACGATAAATAGGAGGTGTGTGCTAATTGTGAATCAATCATGAAATTAAAATTTCATCACTTAATAAATACTAATTCATCGAATATAAGAAGCAGATCTCAACATTACTTTTAAGTCTAAACATATTGTACCTTTTCAGGAAAAATAAATTATTCTTATATAATCCTCCACTCGGCAAACCCGACCATTACGAAACCTTTTTAGGGCAGGAACACTTCTGTAATTACGTGGGAGTCAAATGATTTCACAAGTGTTTTGTTTTGGGATGGCATGCAATAAAATAAATAGCTAGTTGAGTTTTCATACAGGTCAATTTTATTGTAGATTCCAACCTCTAAAATATTTACTTTCGCTTGCCGAAATGTTATGCCTATACACAAAGTACACTGGTTCAAAATCATCGATACGTATAATTATTTTCTTCCCAGAATGGATTTTAGTTACGCCCGAATACGTTTTTTTCCCCAGTGGTTAGAAAAAGGTCAATCTAAGGATATTTTGTTAGACATGATTTACAATAAGGCGTTGTGATAACAAAGAATAAAATTTACCAACAAGAGGGATGGACAATTGTATCTAAAATGGAAATTAGAGGTAAATAGGCTTTTGTGAAGTAAGCTTCCGGGAATTTGTATAAAATAAATCTAATTTACTGTTAAGTGGTCTGTTTTTTGTCACGAAAAATCTAAAGGAAGGATTGCAAAGTCTTATAACGCATCATTTTGAAGATTTCCAACCAAAAATTAAAAATATTTTCACTAATTTAACACGTTTTCGTTACAATTTATTTACGGCTACTACTCTTCTTTATAAAGAATTCTTCTTCAATGTTCTGCTAAAGTATGACGTCCTGTACGGATCTGAAAGTAGGCCCGGCCCACAAAGAGAACGGACGAGAGACGCCTGCACGTAGCTGAAATGCGAATGTTGAGATGGATATGTGGTGTGACTTGGATAGACAAGGTGAGAAGTGACTATATTAGAGGGAGACTGAAAATAGCACCAATTGATGAAAAACTGAGGAGCAATAGGTTTTCATAGTATGGACATGTGATGCGGAGGGATGAGACAAATGTTGTGAAAAGAGTTTTATGTATGGATGTTGACGGGTACAAGAAAGAGGACGACCAAAGAAACTATGGATAGACTGTGTGAAATAAGATACGGCTAGAAAGGAAGTAAGCAGTGAAATGATGAACGATAGAGTAGATTGAAAGAATAAAAAATATTGCACCGACCCCAAATAAAATTGGGACAAGAGTATTTTTTTTAATTTGGAAAATTTTATGTAATGTTGTAAAAGAAAAATGTATGAAACATTAATTTACAGATTTAGTATTTGTAAAAGTATGATCAGGCCAGGCTTAACTTTGGTCCTGGTGATGACGGGTGGGGCTGCACCGGAAATTTCTTCGAAAAAGACACATTCTACAATGCAAAGTGGAAGACAATAAAAGTGGTGTTAAAGAGGTGTTGTAACAATATGACATACCTAATTAGCTTTTTTAAACATTCATCCAGTTAAAAGTATTCAATTCAGAATAGAATGAAATAGAATAATATACATTATAATAAATATAATCATGATAATCATCATCATTTCAAACATAGGAGAGGTCTCTGCTAAACATAGGCATCCCACGTGGGACGTCCATCATCAGTGTTATACATATTTTTGTATAACAATAAATAAAAAATCCTCAGAATACATAATGTACAATAAAAAATTTATTTCGGAAGCTATGCATATTATTGCTTCATAAATCTTTTCACCAAACACAGGTTGAAAAGCATGTTGGATCTTACTAAAGTAACTTGTATATTAATCTGGGGCGTACTTCACATGCGGAAGGCTTAAGCCTCGGCTTTAGAAGGTTTGTAGTGGCACTCAGGAAGTTCCTTGTTATTGTCCCTTTTGTAAATTCATCTAAAAATTGAGTCGCATAAGTAGGCTTTGTTTATTTTTGTATTGTTTTGAGTAAGGATTGAGAGACATCTTTGTTTCTCATCATTCAATAGTCAAAGTCAAAGTACATAACGCACATTAAATTACCCTGAGTTACGGCTCACGATCGAAATCGTGTGAAGTAATGTAATTCATGCTGCTGGTGGCCTCAATGCATGTCACAAGTACATAATAATATATTTTTAAGTGTTCTAATTCTCTTTATAGTACACAAAAACAAAAGTACAAAAACGCATAATGTTCGGCTTTATCACAAAACACTAAAAAAATCAAAAAAAGCATCCAGACAAATCTAGAATGGACAGGACTACATTGATATAACGTGGGTGGTAATGAGCTCACGTTATAATAACTTCTTCCTTGTTTATTTTATGGGACAGAACTGGTGTTACGATACAAATATATTATAATAAATGCCAAAACATGTTCGAAGCTAATGTAAGCAAGCCACTAAGGATATAGATTTAAGTCCTGGGTTAATTAAATTGATGACCCCAATGATGACCTTTGAACGCCTGATCAGATTTTTTTGAGAAAAACTAAGTAAATCGGTTAATTTTTTTAGGAACTATGATCCCACAGACAGACACATAGAAATACAGATACACAAATACACACGTTGAACTTAAAACAATCCTCATTTTTGCGTCGTCGCCGTCGTCATCGGGGTCATAAAAGGAAATTTTATTAGTGAAGTCCGAAGAAGCAATTTAACAAAGCAAGAGCTGTTTTCATGCGTCATTTCTGCATGTTTTCTAGATAGATTGAAAAGCAGAACTTTTTATGCCTGTTCTTTACATCAGTGTTTCACCAACCCAGCCTATTATCTACTATATATATTATACAATGTACATTCTTCCCCAACAAACAGGTTAGCTACCATAAATTGGACTGGTATACTCTTAGTACGCTTCAAACAAGCAAAATGTTCAGAAAATATATATAGCTGAAGAGTTTGATGGTTTGGTTGAACGCGCTAATCTCAGGAACTACTGGTTCGAATTAAAAAATATTTTAGTGTTGGATAGCCCATTTATCAGGGAAGGCTATATAACATCACTCTACGACCAATAGGAGCGGAGTATCAATGAAAAATGTTGAGAAAACGTTGAAAATTTACAAACGCAGACGAAGTTGCGCGAGTCAGCTAGTAAGTAGATATTTATTATTAAAAAATTGTATATCAAAGTTATCATTTCATTTCTTTGATATACAATTTTCTCAATGTTGCAATTACAATTTACAATCTTTAATTTATTACAATTCTTACAATTTGATTTACCTAATTTATTAATTTTAATTTTTTTTACAATTTGCTGTCAAGATCTAATGATCTTGACAGCAAATTGTAAAAATTGTCCGACCATGATACTGTGTATACGTGTATATATGTATAAAAGCTACAAAAATATCCGACGCATCGTTATCATATCCCTATCTAAATTAAATCCACATGTACTTCTGAGCGCTACATCACCTCCATCTAAATTTAATTTAATTACTCATATTTACCGAGGAAATCAACCTCATGAATAGCTAACGAAGTGAATGAATGCCGATCCAATGAACTCGGTACATATCTATTCAGGTCCTGTCACGTGTCTGTTATAACGTTACCGTTGAAGTTTCAATTTATGGTTTTTTACCCGTACGTGTTTAAGTTCTGACCATGGAAAAACTTACAGGAGCATATGAAAAAAACACACAAGACTTTGTCGTAACCTCAGGATATAACACACACATTGAACGGTAGAGCAAGGATACACTTATTCTTGTTTATTCTTGTGATCGAAGGGCAGAGGTGACAAGTTAACGTAAAAAAAACATCAGAAGTCAGTCCCTGGCTTTAACCGAATTGTAAAAAACAGCGGGGACCCTCTCCCTTTCGCCAAAGTCAAGTTGTATAAATACGTAGTCAGGAAACACCACAACACTAGGCGCATGGTTTCGGAAATGGAGAATAAAGGTCTATCCCTAGAAGATCAAGGTTTTTCACACCTACAGCTGTCTTGAGGTCATCGCTCTGCTAGATCCACGCTGGACGCTTCACTAAGATATGGAGTGCGATATCCTCAGAACAGCCCACGCAGGCGTTGGCTCCCGGCCTATGCGACACAGATACATCCCAAAGCAGCCGTGGCCAGTAAGCACCTCCGTCAGCTGGTAAGAGAGGCTGCCATAGCGCCTCTCTAGCATTCCTCCATGACGGGCCTTACCGCCAGAATTGTGGCGTGCCCGGCACTCGGTCTCCCAAGTCGCTCATTTCACTCGGCCATGAGAACCTGGTGCACCTGGGACCTTTGAGCCTTGATTTCACCAGACAAAAGCCTCAGCCCACGCCCATCGTATCCTTGCGCCATTGGTATGAGGACAGGAGGGCTTATACTTCCAAGTCCCAAGGAATTATTTTAACTACTGAAAATCAAATAAGTGTCATTAAAAAAATAGTATGAATAAATATTAATAACTATATATAACAGATGAATTACATTATTTTGAATGAAATTAACACTTCCAGTGAACTTTTATTCATGCAGTGGACTCAGCGGTTAATGTGGTTACCGGGCCACGTTATCCAATAAGTCTGAACTATCACCTAAATAAATACATTCTGATCAATGAGTTGTTCTGTTACTTATTAAACTTCCGTGAGCGGTATTAATAATTATTATAGACTAGCTGATGTAACGTACGTACACTCCAATGTAAAGTACGAGGGGCGTCCTTTCTTCCTCTGATACCGAAAGACGTTGCGCCACCCTCTCGGGCCTGCTTCAGCTAGGGTGACGTGGGACGAGGCACCCTGTCTATTACCCGCAGATCCTTTTGTACCCGGAGTGTAAAAAAAGTAGCCCATGACCTTGTCTTGTTTATCTCTATGCTAAACTTCAACTAAATAAATTTGACAAATGATTGGTCTCCTATACAAACTTTAATGTTATATTTTGCGACCTTCAAGATTTATTTTTGCGACAAGTAGCCTTGTGTCCTTTTCCAAGGTCCTGTACCAAAATTAATTCAAATATACTTAACAAATTATTGACCTCCCATACAAATGTTGAGCCCCTATTTTGTCACCTTTAAGGTCTTTTTTTATCCAAATGGGTTCAACGGTTTAAGTAGATAGGCTGCGTAATTTCTATCAGCTTTGACTTCAGTTTTTACCTTTATGTTCACCAGGTTGATAAATGAAATAAGTGATTGGTTATGAAGGGTTTATTAATTTTGCTAATTTACTAAACAATCATATTCTAACAAGTTATATTTTGAATTTAGTATCTTGTGTCCACTGTTTGGTCATAAATTAGATTTCGACAACAAAGTAAGTTTGTACTCATCTGAAGAAATATATACATACATTTCCTGATCTGACTGATCAAGAGGAATTATCATTTCAGAATTGCATTATTATTTCACATAACGTGTTACTAAGCATAATCCGTTGTTGTACTGTATATTTCGTTCAAAAACTTGTCAAATATTATACAATCATTTCAATTTTGTTTTGGTCGGTCAGAACCGGAATGTCATTCATTTCTATGTTCACATAGCAGAATTGGTCGTACGAATATTCTTTTTGAGCTTCCAAGTCAAAGGTATTGAGACTCGTGCCTCCATGCTCTGGGACTGATTTGTCTGCATTCTGGAAGTAATAAAAATTATAACAACAGATCTTAAAAGTAACGAACGAGACCTTCGTTTTAACAACACTAGACTACAACTACAACTCTGTACAAAAAAGTTTCTGTATTTAGCAATGCTTATTATTAGTACTAGTTAAGCTATCGTTAACAGCTTTTTAATTTGTATGCAATATTTCGTTTACGCTGGTGGTATACTAAAACTACAAAATTTTAATTTCTCCCAAGGCGTAGTACCTATGTCCCTCCTAATTCTAAATATTGTCGCTTCAGAAGGACAATAAGCATGCAAAGAAAAGACTAGTTCTAAGGTAGCAATATAAATCTTGTTTTAAGTGGCAAACATTCTCATGGCCCGCCTAACGGTAAGCGTTACAAGTGCCTGTAATCACTTGCATCACTAACTTGCCAAATGGGAGTATTATTCCCTGCCCCATGAAGCCTTTCGGTGAAACTACTTGACAGCAAAGACATGACTTTATGATAGTGGTGCGGTTAAAGAACGGTATCTTGTACGAGAGAGGTACTTTCAGCTGCAGATTCGAGTAAAAACATTGTATGTCTATTTAAGACACAGACAGAAATGGACAGATTCCCTTCGGCTATGAGAAAAGTATTGGTATTCCTATATGTTACTTATTCTCTCAACTATTAATAAAATAGCTCCATCGTTTGGATGATGACGAAATGTAAAAAAGGAGAAGAAAATTGAGAGAATGGGTTAAGATGTTTTATATGTCATTGGTCATTGGTACAAATGTTAATACTTACAGGTCGGGTATTTGCTGTGTGATTATCCGGTCTTAGATTGTAGTTTTGAGCTATGACACAACCCAGCATTTTGCTATACTTATACTTTTGTACAAAATTTTATATGTTTTAAAAAATGGAATGAAAAATTTTGGACTTTAAAAGAAGAAAAACAGATGCCAAGTGAGAATTCCAGAGAGAATTTCAGTACTATAGAATTCTCATAGACTCATAATATTAAATATATAGAGGAGGAGGAATAGGAGCGGAGCAGTGACCATAAACGCAGGTGAAACTGCGGGGATGGCTAGTACACACATTATATATGGCACATTCTAATCCATTTCAAATATTTGTTACACCTTTTTAAAACTATACTTAAATAAATATTTTCTTTTATGTTCTTGAGTAAATCCAAATTTATACATCTAAGGGGCAATTTATTTTGCCTTTGCAAACAATAAAGAACCCCTGTTAACCTAATTGAATGGAAGAAAAGCATTCGTTTCATAAGTAGATGGCTTAATAAACATACATTATATATGGCGGTAACGTATATCTGTAAGCCTATTGAATCGTTCTAAGATTACGGCGTAAGAAGAGTCTTCAGGTCCATCCACACGGTAGTTTTTGTAAGTTTCTAATAGTTCCTACGTTACGTTCGATTGCAAAAGAATGACTACATGTTGTATACATTTACGTTACAAAGCAAGAAACGGTTGTTCAATTTTATATCCAAAATAAGCGTAATTTACATTCCCACGTTTGTAAAACTTAATATAATGTTGGAATTATAGGCGTTCTAGACATAGGTCCACAAAGATATTCGAAACAGAGTTTGGCGGGGATCAGACGTTCAGAATGATGAAATAAAAAACCTGCGCAAGAAACACAGACGTTTTTTGAATTCTTCCGGTAATTCACGTCTTCACCAACTCTTACACCATATCCACTGTGACGAGCAATTGCTTTGCAACCACGTAAGTTTGCTTCTTATGTGGTATTTAAAGAGTTTCCTCGATTTCAAAATAAAGTTTACGTTGTCCTTATCAGTTGATCAATTAAATAATTCATTAAATTTCGATTTAAACAGACCCAAGAACATCAAGATCATTTCATACATGTAATTCAGTCTTTCATACATTTCTTAAGCAGGTACAGCACTTGCAAGTAGGTGAAGGCTAGATTTGACTTACTTATATATACTTTGTAAACATCATTTTACCGAAGTTTTGTTTGTAATTAGCGGCCGGATTCGAGGCATCGCACGGAGCCTTATTTTCAATATTAAATAAAAACTATTGACAATAGAGGTCAAGTTCTGAGAGTCAAAATTTTTTTGGAAATTTCCTTCTCTTTCAGAATGTTTTTGTTTCATTTCTCTAGCACCAATAGCTTTTGAGTTATTATCGAAAAAGTAGACCCCTGTTTTTGAAACCTTTAATTGTTTATAACCTTTGTAATTGTTATTGTGCGGGTTTGACATTTTCAAACCCACACATTTTTCTAGACGTCATGACGAATCCAACGAGCTATCGCACAAATTCAAATTCAATATCTTTATTTCATAAAAGTTGAAAAGAGTGCCCCTGGTGCTTATTGTCTGTTCTTCTCCAAAGGATCCATAGACAATATACTAGGATCTATGTATTGGAACAGGTAATGTATACTCTTTGCAGGTAATCAACTTCACGACTCACTTATTATGACTGACAATTCAAAAATAACTATGATTGGTTTAATTGAAATAGTTTTTGTAATATTTAAATATCGCAACGAGTCCAATTTTGACAGAATTATTAATCAACTTCAACTTTTGGTTTGTGGCCAGAATTATTAATGTTCGTTCTCTCATTACATACACTTCAGCCCACGATTGACATTGGCAGAATTGTCGACATCTCGGCATCATTTGCCATAAAGAAAAATAGAATATTTAAATAGATACAAATTCGTCCATTTTTTACGTTTTTTGTTATTTAACTTGTATAATTATAAAACACTTGACATTGGCGGAATTCCTGCGCTGATTCTTGCGCGGGATAGAGTCCATAATAAAATAATATATAAATTTAATTGAAATAAATGACTTTCATTTAATTTGATAGTTTGAATAAGTGGGAAGTGAACCATTTTATCCAGGCCAGATAAGTATCTTTATCCCTGTAGCAAGAGGTTCAGATAACAACAGAATTCTCCACCGTTTCAGTTTGCAAACAGGAGAAATCTAGAGAGGATACATGTTATACACAGTTTTGCAAAGAACGAAGTTTTCCACGCCAAAGCTGGCAGAGGCAAGTAATTTTGGGAATGGCTTCTTCTTTGAAAACTTTAAAGTCATTTCACAACACGACACAACAAAGTTTGTTACTCCAAAGGTCTCACTAGCGATACCTTTGGGGTCACAAGCGCCCGCAGATTTCCGTTTCTACTCTTCACTGGGGAAATGAGTTGTAATCGCGCCAAATTCCATTTTAAGCGCCGCCAAACCCAAACTGAAAGCCGAGGTTTTAATTACATTACGACCGGCGAGAGTTTTAAATACTACCTAAATATAGGAGTCAGGTTATACTTTGTAGTCTATAATTAGTTGTAATAGTTAGGAAGTTTTTTGGCAATTCAGTTTACTTCTATACAATTAGTAGATACTTAATCATAAATAAACAATATTGTGGGACATATCTAGTCATCGCTATCTAGTTCCTAACTAAGCAAAGCTTTTCCTAAGGGTTAAAATGCTTTATTTTTGTAAATACATACATATTATTTATACATATTATACCTCGAAAGTACATTAAATATTATTAAATTTTTAAATGCCTTAAAAATGTGAATGAATGTATAAACAGTTTTGCTCTCATCTATATTTTTTTATATTATAAGACAGTGTGAATAAAAGCAACTTGATACCAAGAATTTCGTCTTGTATATAGGTAGACTATACTAGCCTTTGGTATACAACGAGGTTGGCTGCATAGTTCTGACTTTTGGAAGTAAGAAGTTAATTATCATTTGCTTTAACGGCGGAGCGGAAGCGGTCCTCAGTTTCTCATAGAGGAAAGGAAAAATGGCGATGCCAGTTCTCGCCGCAAGTGAAGATACACTACGAATAGGTTTTTCTAGTCAAACATACATGTGTGAGTTCTCGAAAAAATAGTCTGTTCGTAGCAAAGTATTAATTTCATAAACAAAAAATTACAATTTATAAATAAATAGTATTTCACTTATGTAAATCGATTTCAATCTTAATCGCTAACATTTGCGCTTTACTTCATGTTATTATCCTCGTTAATCTATTCGGTAACAAAAGATTATAAAATAGGCCTCAAACTTATTAACGACAAACCTGAATTTTCTATACAAAAGAAGTTCTACGAAACCTAATGGATTCATGTGTTAGATATGTCTCCACATTCATCAAAGTCACAGTTTTATTATTCCTCCAACGTTTACTTTTATGTAATAATAATAAGGCTACACTCTAATAGATTAAAAATTACGCCATTTAAACGCGATCCTGACATTATGTATATCGTAAAACCTTGCAGGTGGAAAGGTGAATAAAACTATTATTGTCCCATCAGATAAAAAACGTCCTTAATTAATGGCTTTCTGAAAAGGCTGGTTACGGCTCGGCGGTGCCTTTTTTTGCTGGACTTGGTGGAGATTAGATCAAAACTTAAATTTCATTTGAGTATCATGCTGTAAAATTGCTAAGATCAATGTTAACCTTGTTTTATTTCCGCAAACTTTTAAATCCAACGATACAGCTTAAAACAGTGTTAATAAATCTAATTTTCCTTATTCTCGGCTTGAAAAAGAGATGAAATTAAAACGATGTTATAATATTTTCCGCTTACCTATGTATACATAAAATTCTGTGCAATAATTCGTGGTAGAATATTAAAATACTGACAAAGATCATAGCGCTATCTAGAGCTACTAAAATTAATATGTTAATTTTAAGGGTTCTAAACCACTTATATAGACAGTCATAATACATAGAATCACCCAGACCATTGGACAATCAAATGGCATATAAATATTTGCAACGTAGTATGAAAAAACAGTCTCAATTTAAAAGTATTCAACAGATACAAAAGTAAAAGAAAAAATATTTAAAAAAAACATTTATTGCTTTTATTACAAAGCTGAATTACAGTATTTGCACTGCTGCTATTGCGCTCTTGTCAATCTCGCACCGCAAATAAAATGTAAATAGGAAGATTGAATTTTTCATTTGAACAGATGAATAACTGATTTTGATTCACGAAGTAAAGTTCCTTTTCAGATAGATAGAACGTTTTCAATGTAATTAAATAAATATACTATTTGAAGAAGCCAGGAGAAGCGGCGATCCCGCTTTTCGAACAATCGTGTATACAAGGGTGTATGGACCAAGTGATTAAACATTGTACAATTTATAACGCCCAGGCAATATGAATAATGACAAGTAAAATCGGACTGTGTAATACTTTTATAAACTTTATTATTATCACAACAGCATTTCGACGTATTTTTCTGCAACGTCAAGAACCACAACGTTTTTATTTATTTACTAGCTGCGCCCTACGGTTTCACCCGCGTAAGTCCCGATCTCGTGGGAATATCGGGATAAAAAGTAGCCTATATGTTAATCCAGGTCTTCAGCTATCTACATACCAAGTTTCATCGGTTCAGTAGTTTTTGCGTGAAAGAGTAACAAACATCCATCCATCCATACATCCATACTCACAAACTTTCACGTTTATAATATTAGTAGGATGAAAATTAAAGTTATAAAAACTACCTACTTATTATAAAGCTTTCAAGATTCTAATGTTTCTTTTTGCTAAAATATGATTGTAACTGCACGTGACAAAGTGTATTTTGCTTTACCCCCGAAATGCGAATTTAAGCAAAAAGTAGTGTGAATTGCGTTACATTTTATTCTATCGAATAGCGTTGTGTTTTAGAAATTAGCAAGGAAAATTTAAAATATCAACGTTTTAAAGATAAAGTTTCACAATTAAAATACGAGAAAGTACTGTTAGAAGAAAGAATGTGAATTTTCCGCGAAGGTATAAAATGAGAGCGCGCGCGGTTATAACTCTTTTTTGACCGTGGCCGTTCGAGGTAGCAACATCGCTCAAGAACAAGGATTCGTATTTCTTTTTGATTATTTAACTTGTTATAGTTCTGCAACTATTGTTGGTGAGTCATAAGCAATCTCTTGGTATTGGTTTTGTTCCTTGTACTCTATCTAAATTATCGTTACAAGTTAAGTGTTTTGTTAAAATAAATAAGCCTATGAGTCATCTCGCGTGACGTGTTATATTTTTTATCATGTCCGCTCCTGATTCCTAACAGTACATATAAAATAAATGTATAAGTAAATACCTGTAAAAACTAAAAAATAAAATATTTAGGCTATTTTGGAATAACGAACATATCGCTATTGAATACAACACATATTTTTATTACTCTTCCCAATAGGCGGGGCACATAATTGATATAGCCGGACTATATCAGTCTCTTTATGTCAATCGTTTTTATTATGTAGACTACTCATATTGGGCATTTTTTACGGTCTGGTCATTATGAATAATGCTATATTTAAACTAAAACACTTGGTCCTTAACACGTACATGTGACACTGTTGTCATCGGCCAAGATTAAGTACCTACCTAATTCTATTTAAGCAATGCGTGATATTACGCGGCGGTAGCGTAATGGCTAAGGCGTCGGACTTGCGATCAAGTGATTGCGGGTTCCAACCCTACCCAGTGCACTACCGTCGTGAACCCACTTCTTTTTTTTTTGTGCGTGTGGAAACCCCCTCGGGCCGTCACCCCACCGGGGTTTTCGGTGGCGCGGTGTGTCGGAATCGAACCGACTATAACCACACGTTGTGTCGTACTGCGCCTTAAGTAGGAGGGATCCGGTAACAGCTTTTATTAAGACATCCGGACCCCCCCTAGCGCCTGCCCGCAAAAGCGCGGGCACCACCTCCGGGTAAAAACTTAAAACCTCATGCGGACGCCGCCTCCTCGCTATAGGGATAGCGGGTGGAGGGGAAAACCCGTCCCGTCCACCCGCGGCCACACTCAGGGCGGCATGAGGCGCTGTCGTGAACCCACTCCTAAGACAAGCATTTAGCTTAGCTGGAGGGGTTAACAAGAATACTAGTAATGTGTGACCCACGTTACTAGTATTCTTTAAAAATAAATGTTAAATCTTATTCTCCTGAGCCTCGGTTGAGGTTCGGCCCTCCTAATCCTTTTATGCTATTCTCTGTGTGTTGTGTCTTCTTCTGTTCATCATATTTTATTATAGTTTTAATTACAATGTTACATATCGTTATTAAAACCTAAGAACGTGTCGATACCCTCAAGCGTTCAGCTTCAGTCGATGTTTTTCGTTTTACTTTTAGTAATGGCACTTCCTTTGACACTTAACCTCATTTCTGGAGTCTAGCGTTGAAACCTTCCATGACAATTTCAGAAACCTTGTTTAAGCAGGTATCCTAAGGGCCTCTACTTTGGTGCCACTATTTAAAGTATTTCTGTAGCCGGTTACAGTTGTTAGGTTAAAAAATACCTTATCGTCACATTCAAAGCGACGAGTCTCTTCGTCACTATAATAAAAAATAGTTGTGCAAGTATACCATGTCTCATAACCACTAAGTAAACGGGAACAAACTCTAAATAAATTGGTTGAACAAGTGCAGGTCCCACTAAAACTAAATATAATGCTAAAACCGATAATCCCACTAATATTATAAATGTGAAAGTTTGGATGGATGGATAGATGGATGGATGGATGGATGTTTGTTACTCTTTCACGCAAAAACCACTGATCCGATTACAATGAAACTTGATACGTAGATAGCTGGAGACCTAGATTAACGCATAGACTACTTTTTATCCCGATATTCCCACGGGATCGGTACTTACGCGGGTGAAACCGCGGGGCGCTGCTAGTTATGGATAAATAAAAGTACCTGCACAAAATTGCTTTCGCTATATATCAATACAAATAAATAAAATTGAAGTGTCTGTTTTTAATGTCAAAATGACGGTATTTTTTTGAGCTCATACAGTTATTTGCACGATACTTATGCCTAATAATCAGTTTTAAAAATTTTTGCCTGTCTGTCTGTCTGTTTGTTCCGGCTAATCTCCAAAATGGGTGGACCGATTTCCACGGGACTTTTACTAGCAGATAGCTGGTGTTATAAGGAGTAACTTAGGCTACTCTTATTTTGGAAAAATAATTAGGGTTTCGCGCAAAATATATAAATATGTACACGCCAGCGTAGCCGCGTTGGGAACTGGTAGTCATTAATAAATGTTAGTTTTTTAGTCTAAATAATATTTTACGGGATAAAATAAAATCTGTTGGAAGCTATTATATATAGGATTTACAAAATACCCCGATCTCTCATTTGGTGGTGGTGGTAATTACCTTCCTTATACGTGGATACCCGGCCTTAGCTGTACTACGACGGAACACTGTCTGGTTTTCACTTCAACGCACTCTTACCGATGTAAGGGGTTCAAAGTACCGTTTAGAACCCGCCACATCTACTTCACACATCCCTACACTACGGGTGGATAAATGAAATGCAGCCATGAATAATTCAGAATGCAGAAAGTATTCCAGTCGAGAGGAATGTGGCATGTTATTACCATATTTCTAGCTTAATGCTTCAAAACATTAAGGGCAGAGACGGGGGTCAATATTGCGCAAATGCATTTTTTTTAGAAAATGCATTACTTTGTTCATCCATAATAATATTATCACCCCTATAAAGTCCCCCGCCGCGCCTGTCTGTCTGTCTGTCTGTTCGCGATAAACTGAAACATTACTGAACGGGTTTTCATTCGGTTTTCACTAATAGACAAAGTGATTCTAGTAGAAAGGGTTGCTAGTATTATTATAGATTACTAGCAACCCGCCCCAGCTTCGCACGGGTAGCAGAGACATCTTCAACGATCATCAAGATATTTCAATCAATATAAACAAAATCTTAACACATCATACACCTAAACCTTCCTCATGAATCGCTCTATCTATTGGTGCAAACGGCATGAAAATCCGTTCAATAGTTTTTGAGTTTATCGCGAACAGACAGACAGACGCGGCGGGGGACTTTGTATTATAATATGTCTGTTTATTTGTTTGTTTGTTACCTTTTCACGACTAAACGGCTGAACGGATCGTAATGAAATTTGGCAAGGAGATTATATCCTGGAGGAGGACATTGGCTAAATTTGAATTTCCACGTGAACGAAGTCACGGACAACAGCTGGTTAAATATTTTGGAGTCCAGAGTTCGTTGTAGAATAAAATGTACTAGAGATCGCATGGTGGTCGAATTTCGACCATGGTTTATTTCATTGGCCAATATTACTTGACCTGTCATTGTATAGACTTTTGTACCATGACAGGTCAAAATATATACTGGACACTCACAGCTGTGTGTACCCGTTTTTGCATTTTTTTTTAACTTTGTAGTAAATATTGTTCAAAAATTTTAGCATTCGTCACTTCTTCTCTGTATAAACTATAAGTGTGCTAAATTTCATACTCCTCCGTCCCCCCAATTTTCGTAAAAAGGGATCCAAAGTTTTCGCTTCACGTATTAATATATAGATTCTTTTGCTCCCTAAATAAACAACGAAACAATTAAAGAACCGAATAGAACGTATTTCTTTTATTACTCTTCTTTAAACCCACAACAGACAATACAACGGGGACTCGCGATAAAATGAACGAATTTTGGGTATATTTACTCCTGCGACGTATCTCATCTATACTAATCGCTAGCAGTTCTCGCGCGGCTTCACTCACGCGGACCCCACTTTCTTTTTCCACAATAAAAGTAGCCTAAGTTACTCCTTATAACACCAGCTATCTGCCAGTGAAAGTTCCGTTGAAATCGGTCCGCCCGTTCCGCGGATTAGCCGGAACAAACAGACATACAGACAGACAAAAAAATTAAAACTAACTTTTAGGCATAGGTATCGTGCAAATAACTGTAGGAGTTTAAAAAATAAACTATTGTTTTGACATTACAAACAGACGCTTAAATTTTATTTATTTGTTGAAAATTTTAAAAGTGAAGGGAAATTGATAAAGTGGTAAGTTTGGAAGCAGGTGATCTCTGAAAATACTTTTTAAAATATTTACTAGGAAGCTACATTACCCCGTGTGCTATAGACAATTTTTTATTGAACCACGTGTACATTGCCCCCGTGGAAAGTCGAAGATTGTGGTTGTGGGTGATCTCAATCATTTAAGATCGCAAAATATCGGAACTAAATATACGCTCAAACTTTTGGGAATAAGTTTTCCATAATGCAATAGAGCGCTTTTTTAACATATTAGCTTGGTATGTATGTATCTTTGTAACGGTATCTTTGAACGTGATTTTCACCCACTTTAAAACGTCGGATTGAATTGAAACTTCGCACACTTTTCAAGGACCGATGACAATACTTAAAGCAGCTACAAGACTAAAAAATCAAAAATAAATAATGGTTCAAAAAACCAAAAAAAACACTTTTTTGTAGTTAGCTGAACTAAAAAATAGAAAATAATTTTCTATAATTTAAAAAAAAATTTATATAATTTTTTCATTTTAAAAACTAAAAAAAGGGTTTTTTAGTTTTAAACTATTATTTATTCCCTTGCACATAACACCATCTTGGCAAGGATACGACAAACAAAGTAGTTAATATATCGCTAAATGTTACACCACATAGTGTATGTTACTTTGACTTGACTTATTGCCGAAAGAGGGTGTTTACCAACCAACCCTCAATAGATCATATTGATCCCATATATTTGGAGTATTGTAAACATGTCTCCACGAAATTTCATAAACTTTAACCTCTTTTAGCAAAATAAACACAACACACACTTTAGTGGAGACACCTTAGTTTTATAGTAATAATGTTTATTTATGCCACCACTTGTATAAACTTATTTATAAGGCTTATTTTGAAATAAAAAGAATTTGAATTTAAATAGCTTAACCTTTAACCTTTTAAAAAGTAACCGAAGGAGATACATTTAATTAAACGTATGTATTGCGATAGGAAAGTCTTATTCAAGAGAAGGCTTACAAATATTGCATCTTAGTATTTTTTAACGTTTAAAGTAAAAACTCGGTACGAAAACAAATTATAACTAAAACAGGTTATGAGATAATACAGTAGTTGTAGCTTGCTAAATGGCTGTGATGTTAATTGTTGTCAAAGTATTGTTTCACGACATAATTTTATGTAAACTGTACGCCGCCCGCATGGCAGCACGAGTAATAAGCATATCTCTTGAATATAAATTTGTGTAACCATTTAGGCAAAAGCTTTGCGACTAACAATAATTTTAAACCAGGTTTTAGCTTAGCTTTTGGCTTAGCTCGCGTTAAAGCAAATTTTGTCAAGCCGAAAAGCTATTTATGTATCCCTCGGGACCAGTCTTTTTTTCGGCTTATTCCCAAAGCTCCAAAATCCTAGTTCTCAAAAATTTAAAATTCACAAATAGATTCCCAACGACTCCAAGCTTTTTTAAATAATAATTATTTTCTTTCCTTACGGCTCCGTGAGCTCCAAGATTCTAGTGTTCTTTTATTACCACCAGCTCCAAAAAATATATGTAAATAATATTTTAAATAACTAAATATTTTTATAAGGTTTATATATATGAATTCCCAATGGCTCCAAGAGATTTATTAAAAGTACAGGCAGTAAAAAAGTACAGGCAGTAAAAATTACAGAGACAGATTGATTTTATGAGCGAGATAGACAGAGTAGTTTCTTCTTATCTTATCATTGTAAGTTACACTGGGCCTAGCGTGCCCACAGAATTGACTTTCATGGTCCTAGTAAGTTAATTTTTTAATTACTTTTTTTATTTTCAATGTTAAAGACTATTTAATATAAGATAGAGATGAGTGTAATTATTCTGAGACTTACAATAGGCCCTTACTTATCTGTACCTACAATACAATAATACATACCTTACCACCTTACCTACCATACCATACATACTTTGTTGCTGACTGTACCGAATAATTTAATGGAGCCGTTGGGAAGGAAACAAAAAAATATTAAAAAACATTTGGAGCCGTTGGGAATCTATGTATGAACTTTCATCAGTGCTTTTAATTAATCTTATTAAGCAGCTGGGAATTAATGTGTTGAGATTTAAAAACATTTAATTATTTACTTTTTCATTTATTTATATATTTTTGGAGTTGGTGGGAATATACGAACAATAGAATCTTGGAGCTTTGGGAACGAGCCTTTTTTTCTGATTGTAATATAAAACAAGTAATAAAAACAATTTTAAAAGTATGATAAAGTATGTCTTGCAGAGACCAGGTCTCGATCATTCTCAGAGAAAATACTGAAGCTTTACAGATTAAGTCTAAAGTAGATCGTACTTAGTGAAATAATCTAAATCTATAATTAGGGAAGTCATTAAAATGCTGGGCTGTTATGAAAGAGCGTCACCTAATTTCAGACTTATTCTTCACCGACTTCAAAAAAGGAGGTTTTTATGTTCAGCTGTATGTCTTGTTTTTATGTATGTTCACCGGTTCACCTTCATCTATGGACCGATTTAAAAAAATATTTTTCTGTTTGAAAGGTTATGCTTTTGTGGCGACATCCACATACAGCGAAAAATATAGGTACTTCAATGTCATCTAACGAAGACACCCCGAACTACGGAGTAACTACTAATCCTGCATCGCACTATGAAAGTTCTCGCACTGATTAGTGTACAATCAACTTCCCAACATCAACCATTGAGCCGCGGTCAGCCAGGCACGATCACCTAGCCTAGTCGGAGGATCCTCCCTTTGTGTTGGAGGGACGTAACACCCGTTCCTCCTCACTCTCAAGGTGGTCTAATTTTCACCAAGTTCGGATCTGAGAAAAAACGAGGGCAATCCTCAGAAATGAAGGGCACATGTAGTGTGTTTGTTGATTTTTCTTGAAATTAAGCAACATTGACGTTTAGGGTGATGAATGTTATTCTTATAAACCGATTTCAAAAAGGAGGAGGTTCTACATTCGGCTGTATGTACCTTTTTTTATACCTTATTCAATCCAGCGCAGCAAGTTGCTTGTCAAATTATAACTCTTACCATCTTATCTAAATAAAGTCTCGCGCCTACTAAAGTTAATGTAATATAACGTACTCAATGACAATAAAAACATCTTAGAACGTACTGGAGTTTGATAACTTTTATTACAGTTATATATATATACATATATGTTGTACATACTGTATCTACTCATTGCCTTACGTACGCACGTTGCGTTACTTAGTGTAACGATGGAAAAATAACCACTTTAAATTAATGTTAACCGACTCCAAAAACAACTAAAACTAATAAGTGAAAAATAATTGATTACAAACTTAATTGAAAAGATTAATAACAATACACTAGGTATCTACTAGTTTGTTTGAAGTCTATGCCACGCCAAACATGTATTTGATAGATAGACTGGATCGGTTAAGTTACATTTTAATTTCAGTTGTAAAACTTCAGTAATTAAGGCCTTTATTTTCTTATCGGTGTACAAACCTAAGGCTTCGATGCAATAGCTTTTTCAAAGAAAATTAAACTTTTAAATACTTCTTCATATACGGCTGTAGTTAATAGCTTAATAAATTGCATCGAAACCATTCACTAAAAGCATTAAAAACTAAATTCTTTACAAAACTTTTTGCATTAAATTATCGTTTATAATTTCAAACTAAGATTTCAGACTTGAGTTCATTCACCGCTTGGGCTATGGTTTACCGCGACGAAATCATTTGGCTTAAAAACTTAGATAAAGGTATTTTATTCCCTTTTCCACTGAGCTAATAAGGATGTTGTTACAGCTGACCTAATGCAATATTTGCTATTCAATGCTATAATAATATCAAAACGTACCTTTTTTTGCCGGGTGGCGATGTAATACAATAATCTAATAATGGAGACGGTATAATGAGGAAGCCATGAGCTGGCCATAGACAGATGCCAGCTCCAAGGAGTTCGAATAGTATCTACTAAACTTATTATTCGAACTCCTCAAATTTGTCTTAAGAAGTATTAAAAAAGGAGGTACAAACACTACGCGGAAGGAGGCCCTCACTCAGAACATCTTTTTATTTTTTAGTGTAAAATATATATTTAAAAGCTTGTCACGTCAAAAGTCGACCTCCTTTGATTGTTATGACTACCCAACACTTTTATGTTTGATAATACACGTCCCTGGTCAAACGTCGGACTGGTTTAATAACGTAATTTTACGTGGCGTAGTCTAGAATGTTTATAACCAACAATTAAAATAAGCTCTCATACTCTTTTAAAGTGCATAAAAGCTAAAAGCTTTGAAACAGAAACAAGGATAAGAACTTTCTTACACGATCAAAAGAATAATTATCTTGACCCTCGGCTAGTAATTACTTTGCAGAGAAAATTGTACAGTCTTAAGACTTGTTCCTCTGTAATTTTAATAAAACATGATGTCAGGCGTAAAATCTTTTGTGATTTAGTGCACAATGTTCTGTGCAATATATTTTTTTAGTTGTCAAGCCTAATTGAAAATCAGGCCATCGTTTTCCATCGGTATGAGTTAGGCCAAGTCCAGTCTGCGTTCTACCTCCGTCTCTTTCCTCCAAACCATTAGGTGAATCGTGGCTTTTGAAGCCATTAAATTACGTATTACTCGTAAAGGCCGATATTAAAAAAAAATATTGCTTATTAAAGGTGTCCTTCCATGCTTTTGTCCTTATTGAAGTTATTTAAATTATTTTTTATATTGTCCTTTTTATTTTATAGACTTTTATTTAAATTTCTATAGTACACAATTTTTTTTCATTAGGTACGTAATTTCGCTCCAATTCCAGTCTCCTTATTGCTAAATAATGATCTTATGTATAAATAAATAACTCGAAATTACTTTTAAAGAACAGGTATTCTTTTTCTTGAAGGCCTGAACTGAATAAATTTCAAAGTTCTTACAACTTGCAATTGCTTTACTAATAAGAATTGCTAGTCAAAGTATCTCGACCTCTGGTACTTACTACTTACTACTTCTTAATAGATACTTCTGTCTAGAGATGATAAAATTGCTTCATATATCCATTATGCTTTCTGGCGAAATATTCATAAAAGCGGAGAGAGCTCATGCTGCATGAAGGACCTATTGAGAGTCTGTCATGCAGCATGATAATTCGCTTGGTATAATCATTTTATTTAGCCGATGTAGATAGTAAAGTGAAGAGGTCTTCTGCGCTGATATGGAAATGTCTTTGTCAAAGGCAGATTTATAAATAAATAAATTTATAAATCTAAAAATAAAAGGAATTGTCAATCAACTGCCACCACATAGTTTGCATGTCATTCGCATCAATCAACATAATTAAAGGGTCATGCATGCATGACATGTAATGCCGCATGATCATCCTAACGCCATACCACTCTGTTCTCTACAAGCCTGTTCTACGGTATGGTAACATGATAAGTATAAACGACCTTATCCTTCCCATTAGTTACTCTGAAATACTCAGAATTAGGGTATTTTATTTTACCAGCACTAAGTTGGCAAACGGTTACCGATGCTCACAAACACTTGAAGCTTACAAACAGTTACAACTTGGTGCCACTTGTGCGTTATCAGCCCTCTTGGAGCTCTGGTGATTTTACCCACCAGCAGAACAGGACAGTACTCGTAATGTGCTCTAACCTCGATCTCCTGTAAAGTGGAGATACTAGATAAGTCGTTAAGCTTAAATTCAAACAGAAATACACTGTGCCATAAGTCCTTTAAGTGTATGTTTTACGTGAAGGTTACGGCTTCCATGACACGCAAATATTTATCATATTATATGACAATAGTACGTTATGGCCCCGATTCATGAAGTCGGCACATGAAACTGTAGTTTTATTATTACAGGCTGACACGATGCACGACGTGACGGCCTGCGTATCGCACTGAATCCAAAGGAGGAGAAGGGAAATATTTAAGAGATTTAAAATTGTACCATACTAGCAGCGCCCCGCGGTTTCACCCGTGTAAGTCCCGATCCCAGGGAATATCGGGATAAAAAGTAGCCTATATGTTAATCAAGGTCTCCAGCTATCTACATACCAAGTTTCATCGCAATCGGTTCAGTAGTTTTGGCGCGAAAGAGTAACAAACATCCATCCATCCATCAATCCATCCATACTTACAAACTTTCGCGTTTATAATATTAGTAGGATTGCTCACTTTAATTTGAGAAACACTTGTTGATTTAATTAAGTCTATTATAAAATACAGACTTAACGAAAGCGAAGTAAACACACTAGGAGCAAAGCAAACTAAACTTCGAAGTATATTAATTACTTTCTTTTAAATTAGAAGTACCTAATGTTGATGACGCTTTTATTCATTGTTTGTCATACAAAAGAAAATCTTAACTCTGTGTCTCCAATGCACACGAATTCACATTTTAATTTACAACAGTCTGCTTTTAAGTGAGACTGGTACAAATTATTGTTATAATGTAGTATATTACTATAACAAGACACTGCACTCCTTCTTATGCAGGCAAGGGAAAACTTTTGGTAACCGCTCCGATCAGTCGATGGCATTTGTTCACAATTTTTAGAATTACTGGCGTCGCGCGCAACTCAATAGGGCGGATACAACTATGTTAAGTTTATGGATACAACAGGTAGGTAAAAAAGACACAAAATGTCCATATTTTACTAACCAGTTTTTACACTATTTAGTATTTATGTTTGTAATATCTTATTTACTCGTACATATTTTACATATGTCAATAGATGTCAATATATTTTCAATATTTATAGACACTAGGCGCCGGCGTCACTAAAATGGGTTGCGCAGAATACCAGTGTTGCGGTTTAACAATCGCAACGTATACTGAGCGACGACAAATTTTGGCACTGATGGGACACATTACTTTATAAATTTAATTAATAAAGTTATTAAATAGTTTTAAGGTTGTATCGCTGCTCACTGACAATGCTGACCCTTCACCATGGAGGCGGTTTCCGCTTCGTCAGGCGGAAGATGTGGTGTTGCCAGTGATCAGAAATGATAAACTCCCAACTATAATTTTTTATTTTTATTTTCTACCTTATTAGTCTATATGATTATATTCTTGTTTTTTTTGCTATTTATATTATTTTCTCGAGAAAATTTAGGTGTTTATGTGTGTAATTGTGTGCCAAAAATAAATCTTTCTTTCTTTCTTTCTTTCTTTCTTTTTCTTTCACATTTTATTTTCAACATAAATAGCTGTAACTAATAAGAATTTTGTTATTTGTTACCAGTTAGCCCGTAAAACTTAACTTCTGCTTTCGAGAGATACCCCATATCGGAAAGGAAGGATCGCACAACTTAGTTTATCAAGAGTTAGTTAAACCAAAGTTAAATCATCAATCTACTACCTTCCTTGATTCCACAACTAATTTACCAGGAAAAAATGGCACTTATCGCGTGAAGTAAGAACAAAACGTAGCAAGAATTTCCCCGTTCGTCTTTGAATTTCGGCGAACTGCCTTAATTAAACACATAGTCTGAATTCCTTTAATTTCGTCACTTATCAGCGCAATAAATCTGAAGTCTGAACTAAACCTTACTTTTCACATTAACAACTTTAATCATTTCCGGCCTTTATTTTAAAATAAGTGTACCACTTGGTCTGTCATTAATGACTACAAAAAAGTATGCCTTAATTTACGTAAGTTTCTTCAATTTGAAATGGGTCAAGCTTTTAATAAGTTTATTGAACTTTGTAATGAAAGATTTTACATAAAAAGCCACTTGTCGATTTCAGTTACTTTGTAAAACAAATATTTATACAAAACCGAAGTCATAGTTATTCGTCAAGTAGCGTATATTTTGTTAAATATGAAAATAATTTTTATGTATCTACTTAAACAGAAAAATATTCTTATCGGAAACTGGGTTGTGATTTTCAGCCAATTGCTAATAAATATAAATACTTATGATACAAATAGTTTGTAGCTATTACGAAGAGAAGATTCATTCTTTGTGACAATCGTTAAATTATATTCTGTATGTTTAGCCTGACCAGGGAAATAGCAGGAACATTTTTGATTTGAAGTTATTCAACAAAGCTTTATTTTTTAAAAACTTACAAAGATGTTTAATATGAATCATCAAAATAAGAATCAAAATTCTTAACTTCATTTGACATTTCATTTGCTTTATTTCTACTATGGTGGGATTCCAACGACATCAGACTAATTATTACTGTCATTATTTGATTAATCACTTTTACAGCCATTAATAATACTTTTTTAGTTTTTCTTCATCTTTTCTTTCGTATTATTTCTTTTCATTGCTAACCACTGTCCTCTCACGACTATGAATAGTTTTTTGGCATTTTAACACATAAAAATCTCACAAACCTAAAAATAAACCACTTGAAGAAATCAACAATAAACAATGATGACATGCTAATAACGTTTTAAAGCTACTCTTGGTATTAAAAAATAGTTCCGTTTGTTTTCAACAACATGACGAGGTTTTTATTGTCCAATTCAAGCAGAATATAAAACAAACTTATATGCAATTTTTTTACAAAATCATAGCACCATAAAAACCGTCACGAAGGTGTAATAAATACAACTAGGTCATATTTCTTTGCACCACGTTCTCGGTTACTAATTGCTAGGACCTACTCAAGTACCGGTGGAGAGACTGAACTCATCTTTTTCGACACATATGGTAATATGTAGTACCTGCTAGTCTTAGATGTGGTATATATGTGTATAATATATAAGACTAGACTTCATTCGCGTATATTTCGGGAAACAAAAGTAGCATCTCCTATTGAAACCAGGCTTGGTGATTTGTTTCTTTATTATATTAGCGGTGAAACCTGGAGCGTGATTGCTTACACAGAGAGGAGCGACATACCTAAAGTTGGTAGTAGGAAAAGCAACCAACGGTACGGTTATGATAATCTTTGGTTTTGAGTTTTTTAATAATCATGACGTAATATAGGCTGACTGAGAATTTATACATTTATATAAAATTACTAGTAATGAAGATTCTAGGAATAAAAATAAACAAACTCAAATACCGCAATGTCTTCATTTTGGCTTCAAAGTAATTTTGTTAGAGATTTTTAACTTACAGCTGAGTACCACAAGCTGCGTTGCACACAACTATTATCCAACATTTGATTATATGTGGGGAATGTGGGAAAAGGTTATAAATAAATACTACTAGTAACGTACCCCTAAATTTACAGGTAATATTTAGAAACTTAAACCCGAGTAGAACTCGTGAGAATTAGTTTCAAAGTTTCAGTTCAGCTGGGGTGAGCCTCAAGCCACTGCTCATAAAGATGCAAATTACCACAAACTTTATAGTGTAAGGAACATGTACATTGTACACTGATGAATGCATCGACATAGCCTGTCTAAAAGTTCTTTGTTCAAGTCCCACTTTGTTAAACTACACTTTAAATAGAAGGTAAATCTTATCTTTTCTGGTTTAGCTTGTAATTTTCGAGAGTTGAATAGATCAGAAAGTAAATTCTCCTCAATGTTCCCTCCGCTACCTTGTTATTAAAACCAGACGTTCCCAGCGGAGCTTAGATTCTGGATTCTTATACATTTAATTCTATATTAATATTTAGACACGGTATTTTAAACACCCCTAAATATTGTTAGGGTGTCTACAATTTCACGTTCACGTAGGACAACTTCAGCTCAGCTTCTAGCTCTGAAGATTCTATTAAAACGTTATTTATATTCTTTTAAAGTAAATTGAATCTGTTTCTGTTTACTATTTATATAATCTGGTTCTGACCAAAGCTATATGTTCTTAAAGACTATATACTAAGTAGTTCTATGGAGCAGAGACATGGCCCGTCCTTACAAACGTCCAGTAAACCCTCAACAGCTTTATGTTTGTGTGAACAAATTCAGAAGCAAATAAAACGATATGCGTAAATAAGTATCACATCATAAACCGTGTTAACTAACGAATAACCTTAGCCTCAAATTATTTGAAGAGGATATGAAAGTTTTTAAATATCACTACAGTTCCACACGCCTCTAAAGTATTATCGACCACTGGCATCTAGAGGAGCAGGTCCTGGTGCCAGTTTGTTAAATTCTACTAAGAGGTTGTTAATTAGTTTTAGTTAGTTAGTTGACTTATCCCAATCTCGAAATATGACTAAAATACATACACGAGTACAAAGAAAGTCAATATGAATATAACTAGCATGTGCATTTGAACGTCAATCAATGACAAGCGTTATCCCTGATTGCAAATCTCATAAAATTTCAACGCATGGTGGAAAAAATAACGGCTCTCAAATTTCAACAAGTTTGTTTTTTGGTATTTCATAGGTGTATGATGTCGACTGTAGGCAGTGAAGTATCGAAACTACAATCTCTGTTCATTGTTGTTTTTCTAGTTGACAATACTATTAAATTACAAATGAAAAGGCCTTCCCGGAATTGTTAGGTCTTTAGATACCATTAGATATACCCAAGACCCATAAAAAGAAATAATTGGAACCACGCCATAAAAACATTAATACCTTTATACGTTTACAGCATATCCTGGCACCAATAACCATATATTTTATGCGATGACCGAAACGAAACATCATGATTGTAGATTATCATGATTTTCATGTACAAATCAAGATGCGATAAAATTACAAATACTGTAATAAATGTTTCAACTCGGCCACCGCATGGCACCTGGCCCTATAAAGTTTTCTGTTAATCAACAATACACCTAATACCGACTGAAAACGGTATTTAGCCAAACGTTTTAAACACTTTACTATTTTTTCCTCTCGATGAATCTAACAGTATCGGGATTCCGGAATTGGAAATGTTGAAGTGTGGTCAAATACAGTACTGGTTACGTACGGTTGTGTTTTATGCAAATCGACTGCGGACGGGCGTATCGACTCACTTTCAAACCATATTGAATTTCGTACGACGCATCTATTGACACGGCTGGCTTCGTTAAAAGTTAAATGGTAAATTCTGTGACTGGAATCAAATTTAGCTCCCTTTCAAGCCATAAATGTTACAAGCCGTTCTCTATTTTCGATTATCATGTGAATTTCGAAATTCGATGTGAATTTTCATTGCTTGGCTGTTTTCTCACAGGCTTTATCCATTTCATTGCGAACCAGACATGAAATGCGAACGAAAATTTGGTTTTCAAAAGTCTCTCATAGAGTAACCAAAATTTCTAAATGTTTTCATTTCGTTATATTTGACACCGGGATTGTTTTCGAAGTAAGTTACTCATGATTTTTTTTTACCACGTCGGTGGCAAATAAGCATACGGCCTGCCTGATGGTAAGCGGTTACCGTAGGCAATTCTCTCTTGCCATCCCAGAGGACTTGAACGCGTGTTGCCGACCCTTTAAAAACCCATACACTCCTTTCTCGGCACTTCATAGTCCCATGGTCCCTCTGATAGTTGTATGCAGAGAAGCTCGTCAGCACGAGCAGTAACTTAGCGACGTCGCGACGTTAGAAAAGATTCAATACTACAGTTTAGAATGTTATTTTCCAATATTTTTAAATGTTAATAACACAGATATTTATTTGCATAGATATTTATTTATTTAGATATTTACATAACAACTTAAAAGTCAAATTTTAGAGAATGGCAATGAATTTGTGATTTCTGCTAGAGGGTTTTGTCTCAAATATATAATGAACTTGCCGCTTTTCAACGAACGTTAGCATGAAATCATCGTTGCATCTCTGTTCACGATAAAATATCAAAGATTTATGATCGTTTGGCATACTTAGTTTAATTCGACTGAATTTTGAATTACGTCGATATTTTCGGAAACCAGCGAGCTGTAATTGGACTCCAGGTTTACAAAATGTATAAGGTAACATTTAGTTTAAGAAGTAATTAATCTGTTACAAATAAAATTAAAATAAAACTAAAATAAATTAAAACTTGACAAGGTAGAATTTCATTTCTGGCATGGTGTATTTTTTTCCAGGATAAAGTTTATCTCTATTTTATTATTTTATTTTAGTTGACTCGTTTCATCGTTAATGAGTTGCAAGCACAACATGTGGGTTAGTACGTTTGTTTTTACACACACATCGACACCACCACCATTCACCAACTTTCGCATTTACGTTAGCGGAAATTAGAATTAGTTTCGGTTTTAATGTACTTTTAGAAATAGAAGATCTTAGTAGGCCTATGGCACCTTTATTATATCCATCCAGCGTCCAAACGGATTTAGGAGACCTAATGACACACAATGTCAATTATTTCGAAGTGCATTACTTTACAAATTAATGCAGAATATGGTTTAGTAGTTCAAGTGTACTATTCCGAAATAGTGTTGACTAGAGTATGTTGATGATGAAATTCCAACGATGTATGTCAGTAATTTTGTCTACGTCAATCCATTTTACATTTCATCCCTTGATATGTTAGAAACAATCTCAGAACTTTTGCTATAAACTATCAAAATTACTAAATAACAGTAACTGCTATGTTGTTCGTACCTCTATCACCACTCAAGTGATTGTTGTCAAGTTATAATGTATGCCTCTCCTTTTAACACCCCACTATTGTCAACCGACCAATAGTGTAGCACTACCGGTACAACTAGTCATAATTTTTTATTAAATAGTAAACTGTTTTATCATCTATTATTGTTTGTCCCTATTTTTAATAAAATAAATACGGGTTTTTGATGTGGCGATAACAGATATGATAACAGTATAAATTGTGATGCTTTGCTTTGCAATTATGCTTTTCAACATAAGCTTTCACAAAAGACCTTACCATAGATACCACCAAATATTGCTATAACTTACACCTTAAAGTGTATTCCTCTTAAATACAAAAACCGTTCTGGAGTGTCACACAACTTCCAATAAAAAAACATCCCTATTCTGTCTGGCGCAGCGTGTGGTAATCATAAAACTTGGTCCGTTTATGCGAAGCGGTCGCTCATGTGCGCCGGTCCCATTTCCATATGTGAATATATTTTTTTTATTCATAAAAATGGCAGAAAAAATATCCACCGCTGTCAAATTGATTCGTGTGATGTTGAAAGGTAGCTTTTTACGAACGGACAAAAGAAAACCAACATTTTGAGTGATGTCCAATTTAGGAATGTGTTTATAGTTTGTGGAGTATTTTACCAAAATCAATTTTGCTAATAGATTGAATAAACTTGTTAAGAATGTACTACCTTGCATTGGCTTGCGTCGCTTGCCGAAATTAATACTGACCGTTACGAAGCTGAAATTATAATTTAAGACCATACAATCTAGACACGCGGTAGCGTGTCAAGACAAGTTCAAGAAAAAGAACTGGCGACGCAGCAGCCGTGTGTTATATTACACGAACCATTATGAGCCACTTTTGACACCATCATAACTCAAAAGCTATTTAACATAAACACATGAAATTTGGTTTATTTATTAAAACCCCTTAGACTAACTAGAATCCTAAATTTCATAAATACATCTCAAACGGTCATTGAGATATTCTCAATAACATGTGTGCCAACTTAAATGTCAATAAATACGCATGATACCATATACCATAAAACAAACATGGTACCTTTTTAAAAAATATACGTATTTAGAAAAGAACTTCACTCGTGTTGAACTTGATGAAAGGGAATCTTTTCTTCTATAGTCAGCCTAATTTTTATTGTAACACCCTGATACGCGTACATGAAAGCGAGTGAAGCCGTGGGCCGAAGCTTGTATTTTATTAAAGGCAAAAGTAAATTTTGGTATTTTCATTTAACATGATCTCTTTTGAGTACCCGCTTATAGACTTAGTGCCTAGATTTCATAATTAACCTTTAATCATTTATACAGTGCTATCATATTAATGCCAAACCTGGTCCCTAAAAAAAAGAAGATGAAAATAGACTAGCAATATGTCAGAGGAAGATGGAAAGAAGCATGTTGGGAATTAGACCAAAAGAAAAAATATATAACAAAACAATAAAAGAAAAAACAAAACTTGTAGAAGATAAGATTACTGAAGTCATATTTGCAGGATGGAAAATAATAGATGGACAAAGAAAGTAATGGAGTGGATACCACGAGATGCAGTCAGGAACAAAGGTCGACCAAAGAAAAGATGGGAAGACATATTTCGAGAAAAAAGTGGACCAAATTGAATGACCAAAGATGGGGGAGGCCTACGCTGAGGAGAAAGAAGAAAGAAAGAAAACATATTTTATTTCTGAAACACACAGCTTTTACATACAAAGTGTTAAATCTATAAAGAACACTTGACAAAATAATTCTGTAATCACTTTAAAATAAGACAAATAAAACAAATTATATACAAGTGGCAACACTGCGCCGTTACAACTTCGTTGCACGACAGGAAACATGTACCTAACTACCTACCTGATTTGAGTGCCGTAAGTGTGAATATTTTTCAAGTTTGTTACATTAATATTAAGTGCTATTTGACCCTAGTGTAATAGTAGTAGAATATAATAGATGAAAATTGATATTTTCATTAACTAACATCTAAGTTAATATATCCATTTCACATTTAATCAATTTCAGAACCTATATTTAGACTTGCTAGGCCTTGCCTACCTAAGATATACCTATCTTAAAAGGGCAATTTGCTTAAGAATATTTGGCAAATCAACAATAATCTTGGAGTATTTGCTTAATTATTCAGGTAAATGATTGACGTTAAATATCTTATGCTGATTAATGAATAGTCAGTGTGGTCATGATCCGATGACTAATGATTGGTAAGTTCCAATCATAGTGGGAGTACCTAATACTCCTAATAGCAGCGGCTATTAGGAGTGTTACGTACTACCACTATGATTGGAACTTCGAAATAAATTAATTACGTTAAATTGTTCGGTTAGTGGCTACGCTTAGCCACTAACCGAACAATTTATTTGAACAAAAAAACAATACCTGACTTTTAGTATAAAATACAGACAAAATAAATTATTACAGACTGAATTTGTAAGGCACTTAAGATTCTTTTTTTTTATGGTATATGGGGCAAACGAGTAGACGGGTCACCTGATGGTAAAAGACTACCTCTGCCCATGGGCACCTGTTACTCAAAAGTCACAAGTGCGTTGCTGGCCTTTAAGGTGGGAGTAGGAGAAGAGAGGGAGGGAGAGAAGAGTGGGAAGAGGGGAGATTGGAAGGACGGGTATAAGGGCGAGGGAAGGGTAAGGGCCTCCGGTAACCTCACTCACGCGGCGAAATGCAATGCAAGCATTGCTTCAACTGAAATTTTGAATTTGTTATTTTTCCTTAAAATGATAAATGATAGTTACTATAACATAATAATTGTAGAAAGGTCGTATGGATTTTCGCAATATAAAGAAATTTCAACATTTCTATCCAGACTTCTGCATGAATGTTTTCGAATAGATACAAAGAACATAAATATTTCTTATCAACTCTAACGTCTGAACCAGTATCTATAGGTTTAATATGAAAGTTAAGTTCGTGTTTTTTGACTTTGCGCTAGATTGGCTAAAAATGTAAAATCTAGAATATAGCTAGGATAGGTACGAGACCGACCTCGTGATATAACTATTTTACTAGACTAATCTAGTGTAATAGTTATAAATATATAGTTCCCTTGTTTTGGACAACAAGACAAGTTTTGACCCAATTTGATTTTAAATAATTCGGTCCAATCAAATAACTTTTTTTTATTACTAAATCGTCACAACCAAAACAAACAATGTGTAAGATATTAGCAGTCACTCAAATTATTACTATTAATAAAAACAATGTTTTATGTTTCGCATAGAATAGAACATATATATTAACATAAATTACTTTTTCAAATTCTTCAACATAATAGATAACTACTTGTCTAAACAGATAGTTACACTTCTTCTATCTTCATTTAATCTTTGGCGTTTGTTACGCAAATTATATCATCGCAACCAAAACAAACGATGTCGTAAGAAGTCAGTCATTAAAATAATTAACATTAATAAAAACATTTTTTTTTTATATTCAGGCATAGTATCAACAAAACCCTCAGGAACAGTACTTTTTTTTTCACCGACGAAAAAAAAGGACTTTCTCAATTCGACCGTAGCTAGGTATATATATATATGTATTTCTTTTTATGTATGTTCAGCCCTCTCTCCGTTATTTATGATCCGATTTTGATTATCCTTTTTTTGTTAGATAGAGTATACCTCAAGGGTGGGCCTATGTCAAGGAAGTCAAGACCTGATGATGGGATCCTGATAAAATTAAGAGAAACCCTCGAAAATTGTAAGAACGAATAGTGTTTCTGTTTACTTTTCATGACTTTCTCAGGTATTTGCATTTAGAAATCATCACATCATGCAGCTGAGCTGATGATGAAAAAAAAAGTCATAAAATAAAAATCTTTTTACCAAGAAGTTAAACCGACGAAAAGAACTAAAAAGCAAAAAATAAATAAACCTTTTAAGTCTTAAGTATTGAGCTTATTTACATAAACTATCAAATTTTATATTAACTTGTTTTGAGTCGGCGCCAAATAATAAAATTATTAGTTACCTATGTAGAGCCATGTTCATTTCTATGTAGGTCCATATAAAATTTAGATAATTAATCAGTTTGTTATTTGGCGTCAACTCAAAATTTGTTTAGATAAAATTTGATAGTGTATGTAAATATGCTCAATACTTTATTTTTATTTTAGTTTATTTATTTTTTGCTTTTTAGTTCTTTTCGTCGGCTTAATTTTTTGTTAAAAATATTTTTTTCTACATGGAAGAAACCCTGTGTCCTTTTTTTTGACGACGTGTATGTAAAATTTCATGAAAATCAGTTAAGTAGTAACGACGTGAAAGCGTAACAAATAAACAAACAAACGAATAAACTCACATTCGCACTTATAAAATTAGGATCAAACCGTGCCCCAATTTCAAATAGATAGGTATTATTATAATAATCTTAAAGTAATATCCCCATACCAATAACGTCTTTATGACTGTTCATTTTTCATCTGCACAGGTAGATTCCTCTCCGATCATCCTTGCCGTGATGGAATTTCGATAAACGCCTGCGGGCCGCTACGACGCGACGTTCCGATGCAAAAATTGACGTGCTTCACGTGGTTCGCTCCCGATATTATACAACTTCGTAATGACCAAGAACTTTGGTAATGGTGAGGAAAAATTCGTATTAGGTGAGATTGTTGACTCGCATTAGAGCTCCTATTTATTAAATCTGTTCACATTATGAAAGTTTACATATTATTAAACCGTAGCCCGGTTTATAATTTTACTCACATTTTTGCTTGTGGCAGATTAATGAAAATTAATTTGGGACGATGTGACGCTTTTGCCTTTTAATTTTGTGATAAAACGTCCCAGGAATGAGGGCATGGTGAAGCGAATACCTCGATGTTGTACCGATAAAAACGCCGATAGGAAACGCCGAGTGCATTTTCTATACTTATTAGATTGTGACCACTATTTCTAGTGACTCTTTTTTAGTGAAGGATTAAAAACCCATTCCCGTCATGCATGCCACTTTCTCTAGCCCGTTGAATTGAAATAAGAGTTTTCACATTATTCGTTCTATACACGTTTAAAATTAGTTAGTTCATTTTTATCCACCTTTAAAAAGGGTATGTTATGTTAACTTTCTGTTAATGTCACAATCATTAAAATATCATAATTTGAGAATGTATATATTATAGCTCTTGCCCCGCACAATATTTTTTACAGAAAAAACTATGGCTATAAATTAATCGGCATCTTTCCGATACGGCGCCAACGGACGCGATTACTCTTCTATTAGACTTCATAAAAATATTACTACTATATCTATATAAATAAAAATCAATATGAGTATGTTTGTCCTCTATGCATTTCTAAACTGTTGATTAGATTGTGATGAAACTTTCACAGGGTCTTCTGAGAACGCCCGCGACCCCTCGCAGGCGTTCTCAGAAAACCCGAATTCAAAATCTATATAGTAAAGGGCTTTGCAACACAAGCCGGGTAGAGCTAGTACCTAATAGTACAAGTCTATGTCATTGAATTGTACATTTTTGTAAGGTGATCATCTCCGACTGTATACCGAAATAATAGACCACTCAAGGTGTGGCTTGCCGTGCACAAAAATAAGAAGTCCAAAATGGAATTTCATTTTCCCACCCCAACGACATTTGGAGCGCTCGCCAAACCAAACAATGGAGCGAGCAGAAACACACACAGATTGGGTAAAGCTAACAAAAGTAACGGGTAACTCCAAAAAACCCTTTATCGGATATAAAAAGAACTTATAAGTACTCCGGAAATGGTAAATACAGTCTCAGGTGAGATGTTCCACTGTTTAAATTATTAATTAAAAGAGAAGGCAAAAGGAGATAATTATTAACGGTAGTTACTTTTGAAAAACCTTGAAGCTTTCCACAATTTCTTAAAATCTGGGTTAACTTGGGGCTAGACGCAACTTCTCATATTCAATGTTAAGATACGAGCTTAGCTTATATACACTAAGCTCGTGTCTTAAACTTGCTAGCTAGCTAACTACGAGTAGTTTTGGATAATTAACTATTCCATTATTTTTGGGTAACATAAGCCAAACAAATGATACCCTTGATTCTGCTCAGGGTTTAAATACATAAGAAATAGTTGAGAATGCCATATTACTGTAGTTACCAACTTTGAGTATAAATCCTTTTTGTAAGAACCTTGAGAGACTATATAGGTTTTAGTTTTTTTTTGTAAACCGCGGTAGCATACCTAATGGCTAAGGCGTCGGACTTGCGATCAAGTGGTTGCGGGTTCGAACCCCACCCAGTGCACTACCGAAAAGAAACTATGTATTTTTGATTATTAGTTTCTGTTGTTACTGTTTTTTTTTTTTGGTAAAAAATGTAAGAATAAGTTATTTACAATTCCTTAGTAAGAGGTAGCAGATTTTCTGCGGGTTTCGCTTTTTTTCTTTAATTTTTTTTCTAGTCTATAATAAGAGTACATTTGATATAATATGTCTGTACATTTATGCTCGCAGTCAGATTTTAAATGCACTAGACATGAATATATTAGTGAATCTTAAGAGAATTGGCCTTAATCATATATAAATTATATATTACGAAAAGTTATAACCAAACGTACAACATAAAGACGTACAGAGCAACAAATACCGTTCCGCATTTTCTAAAGAGCTCTACACAAATATCTGAATATTACCAAATTTTATTTCGAAGATGAAAAGACATGTCAATCCGTACCTAAACGTGAAAAAATTTTCGGTACGAAAAATATATATAATGGAGGATGGATTTGGTCCAAATACACGATACATTTGTATTGCATTCACGTGTATAACAGTACCCTAAAGTCAAAAGCCAGATTGAATTCTGACCTGGAAATAAACATAGCAGTATAGCAGCAGTATCTTTATCATGAGATCATATTATCTCCTGCGAATTTAAGACATGGTGAACTTATTCACAGCTCTTCTGTACTTCTGTAAGTCAAAGAGACCCGAGGAACAACAGAGTGGCCGAAAATGTGCCCACCCCAGCCTCACCCGGAATATTAGACAAAAGCAACGATTCTTTGGAAAATAAAGAGGTATTGCCACAGTATATAATATACATTATACTGTGATATTGCGGACATCCGTGATCCAGACTGCATCGCGAGGAGGTTTTAGCCAAACTATGGGGTGTTTGGCGCATTATTACTATTTAAATATCTTTGATAAATTTGCCCTGCGTTAGTTAATTGTTGCGTAATTTAAAGTGAAATGACAAATGTTTGTTTTAAATTAATACAGTTAAGTACAATTCAAATATTTTATTTGAATTTTTTATCACATTATTACAAAATGCGAAAAAACGACAAATGTAGGTTAAGACCCTTTTGGTTCCCGGAGGACTCCTTCCTAGGGTATACCCGGGTTCCCCTGCAATAGACCCACTTGTGACGGAACACCGTGTGGTTTTAGTCGGTTCGATTCCGACATACCACTTTACCGTTAGCTCCGGTGAGGTGATGACCCGTGGGGGTTTCCACACGATAAAAACAAAAAAAAAAAAAAAATGTTAAGACCCTTTTGACAGATAGAGATCGCGCTTTTAACGATAAAACCAAAAGAGTATACAAAGCAAACACTACGTGATGAGACCGTTCAATCTTTAATAAAATTAGTTCGATTGTAAATTCTAACATAGTTTACAATAAAATGTAAATAATAATATAATTTATTTTCTCTTTGTCACAAATTAAAGTAAATAGTAATTGGTATCTATCTATCTGAAACAATGTAAAATCATGGTTTAAACCTTTTTCTTTAATTAGTCCATTGGTTGTAATAAATTTGGAAGTCATTAAAAGAAATCTTTTGGAAATTAACCATACCCAATTAAAGATACATATAGTAGAACCAGCTTTTACTTAATTTATTTTTACAGTAATTTGGATTTTCACTTTTGTTTTAGTACAGATGATAATTGATTTGTAAAGTTGAAAGAGCAAAATGTAAAGTCGTTTTTTTTAATTTTTTTATTACTAACAATGAAACCTTACAAATAAACGACATTATAAAATACATTGTTTAAACACAGTATACATTTTTTGTCTTGCGACAGTATATATTTTTCTGTATTCACCGACAAGCCCATTGTAGGAGTGGGTTTGTGTTTATGTATTGGCTGCGTTTACGTTCATACTGATTTTTGTAGAACATGAATAACAAATAGCAGTTTAATATTCGAAAAAAGAATTACTTACCAAGAAAGAACCCATCGAAGTCTAGATTTTATACAAAATGGTGTAAAAATGGGTAAAAATTTGCAATATATCACAATGTACCTATTTATTTGAGTCAAGAAAAGCTCCTTGCTTAAGACCAGCAAGACTTAAGACCATTTATTGGCTACATTCCTCAACACTTCTATTAGCTATAGAAGGATGGGATGACGATGCAAAAATTGTGGTTTATGACCTAATCCTTACGTTTTATTTTGTGCAACATTTTCTTAGAAAATTCTGTTAATCATGTTCTGCGTAACCATTGCAAGAGTGATTGAGTCCCTTCTAAAAAGCTATTAATAAATAAACTGCTCATTTAATCTCCATTACAGATATAGACAGACCTAAATGTTAGTTATGTTATAGTTATATAAATTTTAGTTATTTGACTGGCCTATTGGTCTAGTGGTTAGTGACCCAGACTGCTGAGCCAGAGGTCGCGGGTTAGATTCCCACCCAGGACAAATGATTGTGTGATGAGTATAATCATTTGTTCTGTGTCTGGGCGTAATTTATCTATAATATGCATGTATTTAGAAATATATAAGTATGTTTATCAGTAGTCTAGTTACCATAGTATAGGCTCTACCTAATTTGGGATCAGACGGCCGTGTGTGAGGTTATTATTATTATAGTTTTAGTAAATATCGCAGTATGTTTTGTTTTGCTTGAAAAACAAGCCAGCCGTTTTTGACTACCTTCTTGACAACACAAAGTCATTTAGTGACCATATGTCATAGTCTTCAGCGAGGGACTACCCACACCGATAGCCGCCGCCAGATCGGCACGTTGCTGCGCCCTCGCTGAACACTCCATCAAAGTGTGGAGTGCGGTGTCAGCTGCGCAGCGGTGCAGCTCCCGCATTGGTGGCACCCAGACGTTGGCTCCCGGCCTATGCGACACAGGTACCTCTCGAAGCAGCCGTGTCCACTGTCCGGTGAGTACCTGCGCCATCAGGTAGGAGACAGCACCATTTCAGCTCTCTAGCCAATCTTCCATGATGAGCCTTACCTCCACAATCGGTCGCTCAAGTCGTTCGTTCCGCTGAGCCATGAGCACTTGTTGGATTTTGATAATTCTTTTTTTATTTGAAGTTAGTTCCATTTAAATTTAAAATAAAAGTTTCAACCCCAAGTGTAGAAAAATAGGTGACGAATGATTGTTTAAACAGTGAATTTATACCTACGAACCGATTTTGTTGAAACTTAGCACACATGTAGTTCTAATGACACTACAATATGACGGAGACCTATAGTTGATTTGATAAATTGTGCAGAATCCAGTCGAGGGTACTCCTCAGCGGTTTATAGCATCTATTTTGTGATTGTTCTTATTAATTAATTTTAATAAGAACTTTAAACCTAATAAAAGATTGTTGAAAATCTGATAATAATTATCATTATATTTTACCAAATACTATAAAATAAAAACTTTTTAACAAAAAATTAAACCGACGAAAGAACCTGAAAAGTAAAAATTTTGAGTCGGGGCCAAACATACAAACAAAAAATAAAATTTGAAAACTTCGGCAAACAGACACGTCGCGTCTCCGCTGCCATTACTTCATATTCCGTATTAATTAATTTGCTCGTTTCTATGTTTGACGCAGACTCATAATTATTAAGGTATTAACATTAGAAGGGCATAGCCCCCCCCCCCCCCCCCCCCAAAGATCGCCACAACGTTCGGTTCCGCGCTGCCCGCATCCATTGGTTTCCCGTGACCTTTACAAGGTCATCAGTCCACCTTGTGGGAGGCCTTCCCACGCTGCTTCTTCCGGTACGAGGTCGCCACTCGAGAACTTTTCTGCCCCATTGGCCATCATTTCTGCGAGCAATGTGCCCTGCCCACTGCCACTTAAGCCGGGCAATTCGTGCTATGTCGGTGACCTGGGTCCTCCTTTGGATCTCATCATTGCGAATTCGGTCACGAAGTGACACTTCGAGCATAGCAGTTTTTGTTATATTTACAAAATGTTGATTGCCTGGCATATTTATATATTTTGCGCAGAACCCTAATTCTTTTTCCAAAATAAAAGTAGCCTAAGTTACTCTTTATAACACCAGCTATCTGCCAGTGAAAGTCCCGTGAAAATCGATCCACCCGTTCCAAAAATTGTAAAAAATGTTGTTTTGGTATATGTACCGCGTATACATCCAAATGCACTTAGTAAACACGGTTATTTTAATATTACAAACAGACACTCCAATTTTATATATTTGGAAAGATAAGTAACTGGCAGTATTTTTTTTCTAACAATGTTAGGTATCTGATTCAAAATTAATTATTAATATGTAAATCTCATTGTATAAGATAGTATGCCATCGACCCTTTCTGCTTCTTGAGAGCCAGCCACCCAGCCTTAGTCCGACCCTGTACGCGGGCGGAATGCTTGGATTGGAATGGACATAGTGCATTCATTCTAGTTTCAACGTGCGGGAATGATCGGTCAGACAAGTGAAGCGAGTGGACTTAGGACTTTGGTTGCTTTACATTTGACTACTAATTTTTTAATATCTAGGGGGGGGGCAGCAGCCCCACCTTGCCCCTTCCCTCCCCCGTGGCGACGCCCTTGTGTTTTCGTCGTTTTTGTGACTGAGAATGAGATAGATAAATTAGCAAATTAGTCACTTCTACGCTAGTTGTAATATTAACAATTGGTTACACTGATTTAGACAATTCGCTTAAATAAATCTAGTTGCCCCCAAATTTATTGTACAATAAGTGTAATATCTTATCGGGAGTTACCGTTTCCAAAATTCATTTCTATTTTATTTTATTTTATACGTATTTATTTATACGGAACGTCCATATAAATAAATACGTCATGTCATGTCAAAATGTTACGAAACAAAGCAAGTATTCCCCGATTTTCCCCATTTTTCTTGCAACTTTTAAAATTTTTACTCTTCTTAAAACCTTACTGGGACTGTTACTGACTTTAGAAAAAAAATAGTCAAATCCGACCAGCTGTTCTTGAGTTATGCTAAGAGTAAAATTATAGATGGAAAGAAATGTTCGACTGACTTTTTATTCAAGAGGACACTTGGCATGTATGCATTCCAAGTAATATTTACTTTATCTACATGCCGACGAGCACAAGGTGAAGTTTTGTTTTATTTTCATTAATGTAGTGTTATGACTATTGATGTGACTATATTTCAAAGATTCTATTAATTGTTCTGAATCTTCTTCTTTAAGATATTTCACACTATTTTACAATACTTACTCGTACAATATAATTATAAGGGCATTACATCTAGTAATAAAATTCTACACTTAGAATTAAATATATAAACATAGATATATATGCACGAACGAACTTACACGGAACATCTCTTATTCATATGTTGAGCCAAACGATATTAAATATCGAAGACATTATATTTATTAATATATTTTAATGTAAAATGACATTTTACGATACACAAAATAGACTATTTTATGTATCGTAATAGGTCATTCTACATTAAAATATATTGACATCGGATAAAATATCGATGTTTTATTTACTTGAACATCGCTACCTCACGAAGAAGTAGAAGACGTAACTTGTAAAACTTGCTCGTATAAACAGTGTTACGAGTTCTCGAACAAGTGTTCCAGCAGGTGGAAACAAAGTTAACCCTCTCAGTAGAACCTGAGTAAACCGGTTTGTCCAATAGGGAAAAACACTTAAATACTATTTGTCTTATAAAGCTGAAGCTGAAGTTTATAAACGACACAGTAGGTCCCGGCAGACTTATGTACATTAAAACATCACATTAAAAGAGAAAGAGTAAGTTAGAATTTTCCGTTCATCTTTCACTTGTGCTAAGCAGTTGTCGATAAACCAACTTTCTCGTAATTTAACATCTTACATTAGATCATGGCACGAATTTAACACGTTACGGTGCCGCCGCCACCAGACATCATGTTCCAGGTAAAGAAAGAGCTTGGCCTAGAAGAAGAGATGTCTCTTCGACTTCGGCACGTAATTCACCCATGGACTTGATTACTATAAAGTCCATGGGTGAATTACGTGTCGTACAATACTTTGTGGCGAACGCATACCACGTACTTCAAACATGCCTTAAAAATACCCCGAGTGCCACGATTGGCGGCGAACTTTGTTTATACTGTGCTTATTATATCGTTACCACAGAAATCTAAATAAGGTTACCTTATTTAGATTTCTGTGATCGTTACGCACGCAGCCAGCAATAACTCTCGTAAGTAACCACTGAATCTGATTGGTTGCCTATTAATCGAGATTGTAAATATAGTTTAACATGATATTGTCACACATTGAAATAAAACTATTTTTAACGGATACTGCAGGTAATGGTTGGTCCTGCGTTTCACCTGCGTTTCGATAAAACACAGGTACTCGCGAAAGAACACCGACTCCTACCAAGGATGCTCCGTGAGGCTATTGAAATTAAAAAACACCCTAATTTTAATAGAGATGATGGTTGGAACGTACCACCAGCTTGGGATCCGGTTATTCACTTACTCAAACCCAAGAAAATACAAAACACAGCAAGGCTTCAAGACACTTTGAGCTCATTCTGCGTAAATAGTAACACCAACAATCAACAAACTTCGGGTACTTTGAGATAACTTTGCACTTCGATACATGAGACGACCATCTTAGTCTACCCGTGACCATGGCTGCTGAAAAGCAATTGAAACGTCGGGATCAGTGTAAATAGTAAAATAACACCAAATAAATCGCGATAGTATCGGTTAAAAATAGTTTTATTTCAAAATATAGTTTAAGTTGTCTTATTGGTTAATCCGCGTATTATACGGAATATAATGTACAAAACTTGTATGACCAAAATTGTAGATATAACTAGCGTAGATTTTAGCAAATATAAGTTCGATTCCAACCTTCCCTGGTGTTTCACTTCACCATGTCTACGTTACAAAAGCTCATAGCTTGGCCGATCTAGTGTTAAGTACAGAGGTACTAAGGAGAGCCTTGCTCCTAGTAATACCTACCTTGCTACGGTACGAAGGCTGATATCAGCTGAGCCGACAAAGGTAGGTATCAGCTGGTACAGACATTAGGGCAAGTACAAACACAGCAACTCATCGGGTCAGCTACCCCTAACAGCTGACACGAAAGTACTATTATTACGCCACACTGTCGATACCTTAAGATACTTAAGCCCCATGCGAACACAAGAACACCAGCTACGGAGTTGAAGCAGTCGCTGTGGTTGAAATCAGCCGAGGATCATCCTCATCATCATATGTCTGTAGGGAGATCAATTTTTGGATTGCTCGGATCGAATGAAATTATTTTGGGCGATTGAAAACCATTAATGAAAAATTTTTTTGAGTAGTTTCAATAATATCAACAGTTACAAAAGTTCTTCTACTTCTCGTAAGTTACGTGAAATTTGAAGCAATTGACGCATTTTTGCCAACTAAAGAGGTTTGTCACGAGTTATCGACTTGTTAACTGAGAAGAAGTTGATGACATTTTATTAAAAATGGCGCTTATGGCGGCCCATTTTTTGTTTAACATTCTACTTATTCAGGAGTCTGCCGATAGGCGAGGGATTTCGCAAATTGTGCAAAACAATGATTTTTGTCACTCTCCTTAGAACTTGCTTTACGAAATTAATAAAGACTTCATTAAGCATGTCTGAGTTTCACAGTGGCGCTGGTGGCGCTTATCTATCAATCTACCTCCTTTGGAGTTTATTTAAATAAAATACAGATGGCGGGACGTTCCGTTTAGGATTATATTGTAACGTTAGTCATACCACAGATAACATAATACTATACTAGTAGTCATACTAAGATCACTCCGCTGACTTTTATACGTCCCTACATAATTATGAAATATGTATATAAGGATGTGCAGATATCATTCTGTACAGTGTAAGTACCATAAACATATAAGAATAGACCGCGGAAGGGGGCGTGATATGTAATAGATGAATAATAAAAATCTTTTTAACAAACAATTAAACCGTCGAAAATTACTAATAACCGAAAAATAAATAAACCTCTAAGTCTTAAGCTTATTTACATAAACTATCAAATTTTATATAAACTTATTTTGAGAGAGATTTTTATTTGAAGATTTTTTTTCTCATCATCAGCTCAGCTACATGATGTGATGATTTCTGAACGCAAATACCTGATAAAGTAATGAAAAGTAAACAGAAACACTATTCGTTCCTACAATTTTCGAGGGTTTCTCTCAATTTTATCAGGATCCCATCATCAGATCCTGACTTCCTTGACATGGGACCACCCTTGAGGTATACCCTATCTAACAAAAAAATAATAATCAAAATCGGTTCATAAATAACGGAGAGAGGGCCGAACATACATAAAAAAAAATATATATATATACGGTCGAATTTAGAACCTCCTTTTTTTTCGTCGGTTAAAAAGAGAACGCTGCCATACGTGGTCCCTCTGTCTCTTTTAGCCGCGATGCAGTAATTTATAGTACAGTAAGTACGAGCCCTAGACAAGAATGGAGTGACCACGTACCTATAGCAACGTTCTATTTTATCGAGATATCGCATCCACTTACACGGTAGTCCAATTACCACAGTCTATTCACTCTATTCTTATATATCTAATAAAATACACCCGTCATATAGGACATTACACAGGTTTAGTGACGTCAATTACAACCAGCTAATCATTTCCTAAGCGTAAAATTTTATAGGACGTTAAAGTCCGCAATGAAAGATAGATATTACTGCCAAATTATCAACATCAAATACATAGTTAATATAAAAAGTTCAAGAGCACGAACAATTCTGGTTAACAATTTGTTGGCAAGAGGCCGTTTAAAACTCTCAGTTGAAATTAAATTTTTTCGATTGTCAAAAGAGTAAAAAAATATGTCTCATCTGATTATCAGATGGGTGAAGGTCGATCTTCCACGTCTCTTAGACTAAAATAATCGGATAAAATAAGATAAACGAAAGAAATTCTAATGCAAAACATTATAAGAATAAATCCTGCACAGCTTAAATATTGAATAAAAGAACTTCAAAGTCGTTACAAATCTATTTACATGTAGCGTTGGATTAAAGTCTTTTTTCAGTTTGAATAGTTTTAAAAACCGTTTTGTCTTATACCTACTCATTCGGAAATAGAATTCGTATCTCCTATAAACCCCTTTATTTCGATTACAGACATTTTTACAGAAAGCATTCAATAAAATATTTTCCATGATAAATGCCAAGGGTTTATTTATGATTTTGCAAAATGAAATATCAAAGGGAAAGACAATGTTTTACCCATAAACTTAGTATACTAACGTAAAGTATACTAAGTTTATGGTTTTACCAGATGGACATCCAGAAACATTACCAGTTTATAGTAAAAAAATCTTAAACGCCTATACATGACTCGTTTTTAGGATTCCGTCGTCCTAACAAGGAACCCTATAGCACAGATTACTAAGTAGTTACTACGTAACAGATAAATCACTCCCTACAAAAATATCGATACCTACCGTTTTAATGGCCTACTCTTTCCGGGTTTTAAAATGTGTGTAGGGTTACCTCTCATAAAAATTTACAATTATTATGTAAATTAAGTACTTAACGCTTATTTATCATTTCCAATATTTTAGTATACAAAAATCCTATATGTGTTTTATTTTTATGTAAATTATTAACAAACTTAAATTTTCTAAAATCTTAATAATTGGCATATAGGGTTAACGGTTCATTTTTTAAAATTAAGTACATAAATATCGCTGCTGGGCTTTTTTTTCTCTCACTTTCTCTACATTCGTATACTGCACATAAACAACCATGTCAATTTTCACTATAAATTTTACAGTATTTAAAGAATATATCTATACGATATCGAATTTCGTTTTTTGTACTTTAAAAATAAAAGCTTGTGCGCGTGATGCAGTTGTCGGCAACCCACTGTGCGAGACTACGTATAAAGTCCGCCAGCGGACGAGCGCCCGGCAGGTATTTAGCGCGCGCAAGTACATCGAGTGACATAGGCCTGCCTTCAGTGCCTTAAAGTGGGGATGAATTATTTTTGCATGTCTATCCCACAGTGTGGGGTATTGTTGGATTTGAAAAAATAATCATTAAGTGCTAATTTTTCTAAAACAAGTGTACATTTATTTGATTTCACGATATACAGATAGACCATACAAAGATATGCAATATTTTATAAATTTTATTTCTAAATGACAGTTACAAAATTACAGTTTTCATTACAATAACAATCTTATCACTGAATGAATTAATTTATGGCAATTTGTAAACATAATAAAATGGGGGGCTCTTGGCTAAATGTCACCGAGTAGGTTAGCACATTGCAAGGTTAAGTAACACTAGCCAGGTCAGTCATAATATGGGTGACCTCTTAACACATTGAGACCCTTCCGTGCCTCGGAGAGCACGTTAAGCCGTCGCTCCCGGTTGCCATACGAACATCTATGGCATTCGTTACGGGTAGTTGGAGCCGTAATAAAAGTCCGTAAACCTGGTCTAAGTACAGAACTTCGATATCGCTTAGTACTTGGGTTGTAGAGATCTGATGGCAGTAGCTTCACGTAAAATATCTAAGTTCGGCCGTTTCGTTGACTGAAAGCCGACCCCAGCTTAGTTGGGATATGGCTCGGAGGATGAGGTGAACATAATAAAATGGTTCATAACTGAGTTCCTTGCAACTGGGTATAAACATTAATTTGTATCAACCAAAAAATATATTAGGTACATGTATATTATATGTAAATAAACAAAATTGTTAAGAACCATTTTCTCTAATGTTGTATAATAATAATTATAAAAAAATGGAGCATGGTTTTTCAAAATAAAGGTAGTTAAGTACCTAATGATTATTGTCGAATTTTGAGCATTATTTCGTCGAAGTCGAACACTAGGCAATTTAGCTATTCTTTTTCTTAACTCTTACTTTTAAATTATGTTAATTCAAGCAAATATAATAATAATAACTTGAAACACTTCACACACGGCCGTCTGACCCCAAACTAGGCAGAGCCTGTACTATAGCAACCCGAGTGCTGATAAATATATTAAAGTGTTTAATGGATTCCTTCAGCATAAACATATTTTTTTAAACTGAACTAAGAATCGAGATTATTTTGGGGACTTTTTATTCAAGTACCACAAGTAATACGTTATTAAAAAAGGTTATCCTGCACTTCTTTAAACAAAATTGTCATAGCCCATGATGATAAATAAATTAGTGCCGGAAATTGAAATTTCACTACATAATCAGGAAAATTTCTGCTCTAATTAGAGCAGTTCGTAGGAAGAAGAACCTCCGCCTTATATTAGAAGACCCCGGTTATACAATACCAGCAAGATATTGCTCTTTGTGTTAGTGAGTTGGGTCGCTAAAAGTCCACAGGAGTGAGAGATTATGTTTGGTAACGCACAAGTAACGCGTTTTATAGCGTAATTTAAAACAACAAGGTTTATATCAATACTGTCGTACAATCAACGGAAGGTAGCAATCAATATCGGGAAATATTGCTACGCTGAAATATAGAGGCGTTGAGTATCCTTTTAACACGTTTTTATTAGCTCGACGTTATACGTAACGTAATATTTCACAAATTTAAAGACAATACAATATTATCATAACATTAACATCAGAATTCACTTCGATTTGTTATTAAAGCGTGTTTTTCCGTTAGTTTTTTAAACTAACTATTATTTATTAGTAATAAATGTTGGCATTAAGACTACGGTAGTCGACGAATCGCATTCATTACTTGGAGTGCCTAAAATGTAGCGTCGGCGTCAGCCTTAGTGTACAGCGAGTGGAGCGGTGGCTTTAAGTGCCAGATGGTAAGGGGCGCAGTGTCAGAGCAAGATAAAACGGAAATTGGTAAAGATATTAATTAATGGTGCTTAAGGAGGATGGTAAAAGGAATCGTTCCGTTAAAAATCTGTACCTAATACGATTTTATACCTTAAAACTAACAAAAAACGTTTTTCATCAGGCGCTCAAAGCGAAATTTTGGGACTTTTTTTAAAGGAAACAACTAAACATATCAAAGCAGGAGTTCTACTCTTACATTTGAAATGATAAAATTTTTAGATTTTTTTAATAAAAACTAAATGTACCAAAAATGAGGATCTTACGACACTGGGATGCCAAAAAGTTAGATGCGAAAACAAAATTTGATGGCGCCGGGACACCGATACCAGAAACATAATTATAATAAGAACAACGTAAATAATAATAAAATAAACTTTACATATTTCACACACGGCCGTCTGATCCCAAACTAGGCAGAGCCTGTACTATGTTAACCAGACTGCTGATAAACATACTTATGTATTTCTGAATACATACATAGTTTGTACGCATGTATGTTTACATAAGTATTTTGTGTATAGCATAAGATTGATATTAATCACTTTTTTTTTGTATGGTATAGGGGGCAAATGAGCAGACGGGTCACCTGATGGTAAATGACTACTGCCGCCCATGGGCACCTGCAATTCAAAGCAATGCAAACATTACCTGACTGCCGGTTTTCTTTGAGGCCGTGGTATAACTCCGGTAGGGCCCATACGTGCCAAAGCATAGCTCTCCCACGAAAAAAATCAATCACTACACAGTTTAATTTTTTCCTGTTTTTATACATACTATAGGTTTATGAAACTATACTTTAGAATTCCGCTATGACATATTTTAAAGAAACTAAAATGTATTCTATAACAGCTCTTTTTACACCACTAGCTGCTATCCATAATTTGTTCTTTTATTTTCTCCAACCAATGGTTACTTAAAGATTGCCATTTGTACAAATTCACTTTCTGTATTCCTTGTAAGCAAAATTGGTGTTCAGTGTACAATAATAGAGTTCATTTACATTTTTTCCTATTCTACGGCTCATGTACTTTTCATGATTTTAAGCAAAAATAATACAAAGCAGATTGGGGATCAATTACTGCATACGTAATGCTTTATAAAAACAGATTAAATAATTAAACCGTTTTGGTGGAATGTAGAAAAAGCAGTAGGTATATTCCCAACCATAGAAAGTCAAAAATCATTAAAGAATAAATTATACTTACGCCGGGAGTAATCCACAATGTCGCAATGTTCTCACGCCTAGTATTTTTTTCGAGAACTTCGTTTATTCCTAGCATTAAGAAAATGAAATTGACCTTCTTAGATAAGTAATTCCATATTCGTTGTTTTGTACATTTCGTTTGACTTTGCAGATTCATTTGATGTGTTAATTTGACTTATAGCACAGATAAGAAATAGTTACTGCTTATAGCCACAACTATCTCCTCGTTTCCTTTTAAAAGCGATTTTACTCATATACTGGATTGGCCCTTTTCATTTATTTTGTTTATTTGTAAATATACCTTCTATACAAATCACCGATTTCTGTTATGAAAATGTTTAATCAAAATTAATTAAGTAAATGTCGAAAAATTAAACATACTATGTTCATTACCTATTACTTAAGTCACAGATAAGATAATAGTTGCTGCTTATGTATTCACCAAACTGTCCAAAACCAAAGTAAAGAGCGACTAAAAGATATTTTGTTATGTAATAAATACTTATGGTTTGTCACTCTTCTAGATTAAAAGTATAATGAAAATAAAAAAAACATGTTAATAAACACACATAAGGTCGGCGACGCGCATGCGAGTCCCTTGGAATTGCAAGCATCCATAGGCTACGGTAACTTCTTACTATCAGGCGAGCCGTAAGCTTGTTTGCCACCGAAGTGGTATAAAAAGAATGAGTTGAAGTTAAAGAAAAAACAAAAGGTTTGTTTTTTGGAATCGCATTTTGGTATCGCTGATTGCATCAGCGGGTCCCTCCCCTGGGTCTCTTCGTCTTCCAATAACTGCGATTCAGAAATACGCTCACCCGTGGTGTGGCTCGTGTACCTCTTCGTCACAGCCGGCTATACGAAGCCCCCGTAAGTCGCTGTAGCCAGCCCTCTGTAGCAGAATGACCTTACAGCGCCTCAGATGCCCAAACTATACCCAAAGAGAGGAGATGTTGTTTACCGTGTGTTGAAAGTTAGTTGGTACACATTTTATAAATTCTTATAGACTTTTACAACACAGTGCGGCATCCGAGACCAGCAAGGATCACAATCCACGTGACAGACTGCAACCTGCGGATCGGTCAATAGAGAGGCCCAGGGGAAGCCCGACTATAATCGTAAATAACTTGTATTTATAAAAAGTAAGTTAGGAAACTTCTATTGCGCGATTCAGGACTCAAATAATAATCCTCGTTTTCTTGCGAAAAGGGGAATATTAACATGCCTATTGGTATACAAAGTTTTGAGAATAAATTTAGCTAGTTAACATTTGATAATATTTACTTCAGTTTATGTTAATAATCAGACAGTTTCATTAGCAAAAAGATTTTAATACAAGTGTTTGGTCTAACCAATAGCAAAGCTGCAGAGCGTGATCTTACACCTAAATGAGCTTAAATGATACAGCTGACATTCTATCTGCACCTTTAACATAAGGCTTTAGAGTTGATATTTTAATACCTTGTAAATGCTATCGTAAAACTGCTCCAGCGTCATGAACTTATGAGTCATGAAGTTCATTGTCCAATGATTATACCATAGAAGTATTTCTGCCGGTCGTCAGGCTGCATATATAATACTAGCAACTCGCCCCGGCTTCGCACGGGTAGCAGAATTTTTTTACACCTTGGGTTACATTATTGGAGTTTTCGTAAGGATCCCTAATTTTTTTTTAAATATAATATAGCCTATGTCACCCGGAGATAGTGTAGCTTCCCAACAGTGAAAGAATTTTTCAAATCGGTTCTGTAGTTTTGGAGCCTATTCAATGCAAACAAACAATCAAATCTTTTCTCTTTATAATATTAGTATAGATATATATATATTATAGCAAATCATATTAGTTGACTACTAATTAGTAATTAAAAAAACGCGTGAGGTGTCTTTGGTACACCCGGTTGAAACGAAATTTCTGTCGCTATACTTATGTATATAATAATATTAAACGTATTGAATAAATGATATCAAAATTGGTAAATAATAAATAAATGCTGTAAAAACTCGAAATTAAAATGTTCGTTTGTGCTGCAATTTTGCCAGATATTACTGCATTTTCATTCCTAACTGTTTCTTCCACTTTTTTTGGCCTTTTGACATATTCTGGCCACACTGACGATCGTTTATTTCTAATCAGCAAAAACCCATATTTTATAATTTTAATATTAACAATAACAAAAACGATTTAAATATAATTTAAACATTGACGGCAACACGTTAACTGATCTGTGGTGGTTTAATGCTTACATGTAATTGCAAAGACTTTGAGTTCTAAAAAGTTTCTTTTTTTAACCACACTGTGGCTCTCGTGGCGATTTGAGCTGCTACTTATAGTTTGTGCACGTTCCCTATAAGTAGAGTGTGTGCTAAGTGTGACGCTAATATCGATATCCGTTTTTTTATGTAATTGGTAGCAGACAACGTCAACGTGACAGTCTGTCAGGTCAGCTAGTACTAAGTAATGCTGAAATAACTTCAATTAAAATTCGGTACTTAATTATGTTTTTAATTATTATGAAATAGAGTTTATAACTAAACGATTTAGTCTACGGTGGCCTCAGTAGACTACGGTAGGATAAAAATATAAGTACTCAATAGAAGATATTTTCTCATTTTTGAAATCATAGCAATAAGCTAAAGTAATGCGAACGTCGACTGTTCATTCTATTAGCAGAGATTACCGAATAGTGCTTTATGGTTTGTACTTGTGAGGGGGAATTCCCCACTATAGCAAGACACAAGACACAGATTCGACGCGGATAGGAATGTCCCGCTTGTACGGATGATTATTTGTCTACAGGGAAATCCCCGTATCGTGCCGTCACATCTCGAATCGAAATATTCTTCAGACAGTTAGTTACCTACTTGTTGCAAGGGCTGCCAGATTTAGAACTTGGATACAAAATTTGTATAATTCATTAAATTTCGTTATATGTATATTATGTCATAATCAAGCCGTTCCTGGAACGCCAGCCCACTATGCTGGCGCTCGATGGAGTCAGTGACTCACCGTCCGCGCCCGGCCGGTTCGCTACATGCGGCGTCAATCTTTTTGGACATAAACTAAAATATATACCTAAAATTTAATACTGATCATTGGAGCGGTCAGCGTGAGCGGACACCAAAACCATCGCGTATTTTATGCCTACCTACCTACTTTGTTAACTAACCTACTGCTTATTGCAGTTAGTCAATTTCGAAATTTTATAATGTCTATATATCTTAGCTAAATATTATTTAACTAGCCGCTTCCGCGTCCAACAACATATGTGACGATAAAGGATCAAGGTCATCACACACTATACCGTCACGGTAACGGCACGGCTCCAACCCAGCAATAAAGGTAACGTACACTCAATAAAATATGAATATGAAAAAGCCGACGGCGGGCAGTAAGCGCGTATCGACATTATGAAATGTATTATACGACCACGTTTTAAAGCTCAGATTTGAATGACAACTTAATTGCTGGGGTGGAGCCGTGTTGGTATAGTGTGTGATGAGCTTCAAGCGGCAATCTGTTATCGCCGACACCATATGACACCAGTATCCTGTTTGTATAGTAGATTACCTTGTTTAATTTGATACAATGACATTACTGATGTTATTTTATTGTAAAAAGTATGTACAGACATATCGAGATACATCAAAAGAAAGCACGTCTGAAGTGAGCTGTCAAACTCTTTTACGATGAAGTTAAAAAGGGGATTTAATCCAATAATAACGTTTATTTAATACCCAAACGTGTGATGCATTGTAGTAGTACAAAACTGATCCATACTATTTACCTATTTAATATAATTATTATAAATGCGAAAGTAACTCTGTTTGTTTGTTTGTTTGTTACTTTTTCACAACCAAACGGCTGGACGGATCGTAATGAAATTTGTCAATAAGGATTTAGATTATACTAGCAGCGCCCCGCGGTTTCACCCGCGTAAGACCCGATCTCGTGGAAATATCGGGAAAAAAAAGTAGCCTATATGTTAATCATGATCTCCAGCAATCTATCTACGTGAAAGTTTGTGAGGATGTATGGATGTATGTATGTATGGATGTTTGTTACTCTTTCACGCCAAAACTACTGAACTGATTGCGATGAAACTTGGTATGTAGGTAACTGGAGACCTGGATTAACGCATAGGCCGATATTCTCACGGAATCGGGAGTTACGTTTACGCGGGTGAAACCGCGGAGCGCTGCCAGTATTTAATTTAAGTAGGTACCGTATTTACGCATGTGATTCTTAAAGGAATTTCGTCTAGTTTTGGACCAATAACAAATGAGAGACCCTTTATCAAGGAGCGAGCACCAATCACTAGCAGAGCACAGCTAATCTGCCTAAAAATTCTTTTTTGACATGTTATTAGTCAACATGATTTATTAACAGGAGTCTCCTCTGTATCTTTAGTTTTACGGTACAGTTTACTCGAAAGTTAAAAACAAATTTCAAAAATACACATATTCGTCATCTCAATGTAACACGTCAGGTTAGCAATGCAATAAATGGAGCCAGCGACAACCCAGATACTAAAAATTCGCATCCCCTTTTTTTCTATCACTATTAATAACAATAGTGATCTAATAAATAGATAGGTAGATATAATATTCTTTATTATACACCATTATTAAAATACAGTTGAAAAAATAATTATCTGACAAACCAGAGTACAATGGGCGGTCTTATCGCTAAAAGCGATCTCTACCAGACAACATTAGGATGGAGATAATACTAAAATTATTTAATAAAAACATACTAGTTGATGACGTACTATCATTGGCGTATCTAGGGATTTGTCCAGGGGGGGTCCTGGCCCCTAACCTGAGATACGACGCATACAGTGGGTTAGTACGATTAGTATCATAATTCACAAATAGATTTACACTTCTTATGAACTTTGTCGCTCTAACGTAATATTATGTTTCGCATGTTTGAATAGCTACATGAATTTAAAAGCGTTAGATACAGTCACAAAGTATACAGAATGTATCTTACAATGGAACACATAGTTACATCACTGAAAGGACATGACAGTAACATGCAGTTACAAAAATAATTTTTGAATTTTAAATCGTACATTTTTTCTTTTTGGATATATTCACACAGTTATTGAGAAAATCCATAAAAACTAACTTAAGTATTTGAAGTTAGTTTTATGGATGATCTTAGTAACGGTATAAAAACATTCCAAAATAAAAAAATATTTACGATTTAAAATCTTTAACTTTACACATTCCACCTGCTTTTATGAGAAACGGAGGTAAAAATACCTAGAAATTCAAACGGTCGTAACTTGTAAACGAATAGTTTTTTTTTAATTTTCTTTTTATAACTGCATGCCCTTTTATTCCCGGTTTCTAAAGTACGTTCCAATATACAAGAAACGATTCGTTTTGCTTACGGACGGTAAAATTTCTTTGAATTTTCAATGAAAATTTTACCGTCCGTAAGCAAAACGAATCGTTTCTTGTTTATTGGAACGCGGCATAAGACCAACGTAGTATAAGTTATTTTATTTTAATTTTTCTACAATTAAATTAACTTTAATTTACGTTTCTTCTCAGTAAAAATTAAAAATAAAATTCTGGTGGGACGTTTTCCTTGACGTACTTATTTTCTATGTGAAGAAGGGTAGTGCTTGAGAACCCCTCTTCTCCCTTAGTAGATCTCAGCCACGTCTTAATCCTTCGCATTGCTGAATGATTCGAAACTATTTATAATGCCAACTTGTCCGAGAGTTGCATTTTTACTCTGAAAGTATTTACATGGATTAACACACAATGAATCGTGATTTTGAAATGGAAGTTAACAAACTTATGGCTTTCGCCTTATGTGTGTCTTTATTTTGACTTATTTCTTCTTCCGTTCAGTCTTACAATTTTCATATCGACAGCTCCTTCTCGTGGTCCTTAAACTGCCCATTTCACGACAAGTCTTTATATTAAGAGAATCTTCCATTTTTTTTGTAAAGTAGCGTGACAGCCAGTGTTTGTTAAATGGATTTACAGTGCTTCGAGATTATTAAAAAAAGTTAGTTGCAGGTGATACATTAGCGCATGAGTCTACAACAGCTAGGTTAAGTTTATGTGCTAGACAATGCACGTAAATAGCATAAGGATACTTCTCCTCAATGATTGCTTGTAAACCTTTGTGTTTTCCAAAACAACACTTGCGCCATCATATGACTATGCAAGAAATTCTCTACTAGTGGAGCAATCAATAAATCCCATGAACGACTCTTCAACTTCCAACCCCATCATGTATGTCAAAACAATCGTGATTTTTTCTACTCTGTAACATCTTGCATCATTAACCATTATAAACAAATAACCAGATTGTTATATTTCTTTTACAATTTCTTCTATTGTGATTTGATTCATAATAATAATCAAATAATTCTGTAAACCAGCACTGCAATAGGTTACATGTTTTTCAAAATATTTTGAAAATGTTTTGTCGTATTTAGCGAATAGTTCAATCATTTCTAAAAAAATTACCTTTAATTTTCGATTCAGCATTTTCACGATGACCTCTTAAAGGCAATCTTTGCCGTACAGTAAATAATTTCAATAAATTTTCTTTATTTTGTTCAACTTCCTTTTCATGGTGGGTCATAACTTGCGCATGGACATTTGATGCTTGATTTTTATACAATGCATCACCTTCCTACGATTGTGAACCGCAGACTGTGCGTGTTTTCGAAGAGCTTCTGATAACTTCTTCCAGTTATTGTATCCGGTGGTTAAAAATTTTACATTCTGATCGTTCATTTGCCGAATATTCTACACACGAAGCAGTATACTTTATGATCACTGATGCTATTTTCTAACCACGTATATTTATCATAGTTTTGTGCGTTAAATGCCCGCAGTTTTTTCTCCGAGTTTTTTACGGAGAAAGTCAATTCTGGGCTGACATGGTCCAGTCTGAAGCATACCTAAGTCACTTATGATCTTTGGATGCAAAACTTGTATATTCAAACTTAAGTTAAAATACGTATTTGGTACTAGGACTGGGGCTGCTGGCCCCTCTGCATTATCCAGAGATTGTTTATCGGTATGCGAAGTTTTATTAAAGAAAGGTCGGAGTTCCCTAATTTTCTTCATTTTATAATCAATTATAATTACCTAGAAAAAAAAAGTGTAATTCAAATCTTTCGCCGATTTTATAAATAATATAGGTAGGTATCCTTTTATTGGATTAAACCTAATTGTCATGAATGATATAATTATGATAATAAAATTACGCGATTACGTATTTAAAAGGTACGGTACTGTCTTCGTTTTCGGGAGCGTTTCTCTAACACCCGGTATGAATTCAGTCTATAATTTCGAATCAGGTTCTCAAATATCCTGGGGTGGGCCTCAGACCATTCTGGGGTGGGCACGGCCCACCCGGCCCCCTCTCTATATACGCCTATGCGTACTATACGAGATATACATACACATATACAGTTACTTAGTGTAAATAATATAGTATTATAGACAGCAATTTTGATCTTAGTTATGGGAAAGAATAGAATAATAGTATTATAGTGATAGATAATGTTGCTTGACCAAATTTTTTAAAGGCTGTAAGGGTTTCAGCTTGCCGAATTTGTACCGGTAATTCATTCCACAAACGAACGGACAAACCATAAACGATTTATCAAAGAAAGTTGTTGAATACGCCGGCACTTTTAATATCAGATTTTCTGATGATCGTTAGAACTTCGTATGAGTACCGTGAAGGAATTCAAATCGTCCTTTTAAATAGGAAGATGTATGAGGGTTAAACAGTATACTGTATAGCAAAGAGAGAATATGGTCGTTCCGGCGCAGACGAATAGGTAACCACTTGAGCTTTTTTCGGAATTCAAAGACATGATCATATTTACGCAGTCCAAATATGTATGAGTCTAATACAAAAGTACAACCTGAAATAAGCAAGATGCCAGATCCAAAGCCCCATACACCCTCAAAAATAACCTAAGGATATAAAAACCTCCGTGGAGCGGCGACTGCGGCGACAGGACCGCAGTGCCCTACTGAATGTTCCTATGGATTTGTTTGCAAACAAATGTATGTTAGTATGTTTATCCGTGTTCATGAACTAGGTCTAGATTGTGTTGTGTATATTCCAAAATATTATAACCCACATAGCATTTCAAGTGTTTGTAAAATCATATTCTTTTTGAGTTTTTGTATTATCGCATTTTACAGGAAATACAACTATGCAGTTGAACTTAAAATGCAAAACTGTATCTGTACACAAAATTTCATCAAAATCGTTGGAGCCATTTCCGAGATCAGCCGTTTCAAATTATATATATATTTTCTTTTTAAAGACAACTCCCGCATTAGGAATGACTCCTATGTCGCGGGGGACTTGACAAACATACAAACAACGGACACAAAGAACACCCAGACCCGGGTGGGAATCAAACCCACGACCGTAGCGTAGCAGTCAGGGTCACTAACCACTAGGCCAACAAACCAGTCAATTTGTTGTGATGAGACCTCCGCGCTGTTTGCATCCTCCTTCTATTGGAATGAAAACTCCTTGAAAAGACACGGAGGTCTTGGCTGGTGGCCGGTGGTGAATTATTCTAAATTCGAGTTAGGCAACTCCAATTTAGAATAATTCAAAAATAGTTTTGAAGATTGAAACTGGAAGAAAAGATGACGCTCGTCTAGGACTGATGCGACAGCCTCCGTGCGGTGACGGACTACTCAAGAAATATTAATTTGTTTGAATTTAATGAATCTATTGTTATTATACTCTTGATGCTCATTATAGCGCCAGTTATGTTTGCCTAATCTTTTAATTCTTCTCCCCTCGCTAGCGACCCTAGAGTCCCGGGAACCGGAATACCCCCCGGACATTGCAATATACACACATACAAGAATTGCTCGTTTAAAGGTATTACATAAACTAAAAATAACAAAAGAACCGAGAACCTATGGTACACTTTCACTATTTAACTTCTTAGCCGATCATCTTGAAATCTTGTAACCCCAAGATTCAAGAAAAAAAAGTGTGTTCTTTTCTGCAGAAGAGGACGCAATTTTTGTACATATATATATATATATATATATATAAATATATATATATATATAAATATATATATATATATATATAAATAGGCGAGTACCGAGAGATACGTGATTTGAATGACAAAATCTACTACATACGCAAGCGAAGCCGCTATTAAAAAATATTTCAACAACTAGGATTCTAGGAACTACAGTATTGACATCGTCTAGACTCTAGAGGGCACACAAAGTATAATATTACATTAATAGTATGTAATTAAAAAATGTCGAAGATTCACCACAATTTTTTAGTCCAGGAGCTTTAAGCCCATAAATCACTGACATCACTTTGTCCCTTGTCAATTTTTATTTCCTTTTTCTTTTAAAGACAACTTATTTTAACTATACCAAAGGGCTACCGTCTTATATAAATGTATGTATATGTACATATGTACCTGTGGTATCAATGCGATAAACCCTCAAAATATATTTTTATTTTCTAAACAGCTGTAGGGTATGGACTTAGACCATTGAACTATCAGTTCAATGGTCTAAGTCCGATTGATGATAATCCAGCTGCCGGCCTAAATAACCTTGTTTACTTTTTCGTATTGTGTAAAGACAGATTGAGGGGTCGTCCGTTCCGGTCGACAACCCATTTATCTATCCTATTCGCTTACGGCAAAAAAAATTGTTACTCATATGTTTTCTTTTTATTTTTGCTTGTTATGATTTGATAACATTGATATTATAATAAAACATGACTTATTAATTTAAACAGCAAATTAGGGGTTGTTTCACATTCTCCAGTAAATTTTGCGGTTAAGCTATATGGAAGTTAGCTGTTGAGTGTACACTTAGCTTTCTCATAAACACAGATAACTATCATATAGTTTTATTGTACTGCTCATAAAAGACTGGTAAACAACACGGTGACATTCTCATACAGCACACACACATACTAAAACGCCATCTAGTAAAATCCAACCGAACGACACGTAGCAACTACTGATCATCTCCTGTCTGCAACACGTAATGAAAGTATTATAATGTCAAAAGACGGTTAACGGCATGATAACCTAACCTGGTTGAAGAATCCTCTCTGTGTTGAAGGAACTTTAGGCATATTGACATACCTAGTTTGCGGGTGTATGTATATTTGACAGTAACGTCTGATTAATTTACCTTAGATTGTGAAACAAATAGAAAATATTTTGGATTTTGCGCTAACATTACACTTGAATATACTAGCAAGACAAGAAGTACACTATTTAACCGGAACGCAAATGGATCTCATGTGGCTCACAATCTTGTGACATATGATGACACTTTTCTGGAACTAGCATTAACTACAATATTAGGATAGCTCAGCAATGAACAGGTTCACAGAAATCTTTTTTTTTTGTTTATTTGGGTAAATCAACAGTAACACAATACTTGTGTGTAATGTATACAGTTTTCTTACAAACGTAATTCAATTAATGTGTCACCAACACCATTTACCACAATTTGAGTAAATTCTGTTAAAATTTGAGCCAGAAATAAGAATGGCAGATCCATCCACCCCGCCGCGCAAGGGGGATTATTATTTTTGGCTCTATGTTTTCAAAATAATTATTGTTTTATTTTCTTCTTATTATTATTATCTTAGACGCTATCAGAGCTGTGTACCACGTAAAAGATTTATAAATGCACTGTTTCTTTTCCGTAGAATAAAAAAATATTATCTTTATAAATGCACATCTTAAGCTTACCATGATATCAATTGAATGTGACTTTGAAATATTAGTATAAATTTTATAATACCTAATACCGTTATATGTATATTTAGTGACACGAGTAAATTATATCTAATTGTAACTCTATTATTAGACATATTGATTGTGGAAGCTTGGCTCGCGACGGTTTAGACTCACATAGCAAGCCGCCAAATAATTAAAATATCTTCGTATCGAGGTATAAAAAAGTATTATAATATCTTTTCTATGGCTTACTGCAACCAGAAATTAACGTAGAAGACAAAGACAAAGATATTTATTTTTGTAAAACAAGAGTAGGTATGACAAAAAAAAATTAGATGTACTACGTACTGGTAAGTGAATTAAGGTGCCTATTAACCTATCATCCATGAATGTGTGAGGCAGCTGAACATTGAGTGTGATCAACACTAAGGTGGGAAACTATGAATCATATTATTATATCAATGCTTCTATAAGCAATGCATGTGAGCGTGGTGAGGGCGAGGGCAGTGGCGGATTTACCAGCAGGCTGAGTTGGCTGGAGCCCAGGGGTTTTGTCTTACAAAACTTAAAACATATATACCTATCTATATGTTAATAGGTTTACACAAACAATTCAACATATGATATGTTTCACCACTTATATATTTTTTTTAACAATTTGCGTGGTCACGTTTGGTTGCGGCGCGGAAACGAGTGACATGACCGTTCACTAGTGTGTCTAGCCAAGACAATTCGGGTGAGAGAAGATTTTCTAATTTAAAATGATTGAAAAGTTATCTAAGTCTACAATTAAGCCAAGAACTTTCGTACCGATAGATACGGCACCGCGTCTATGGAGCATATCGACGAGACGTTTTTGGTATAAACTATGACAAAACCTAGGTTATGTTCATGAACAAGTCGCACCCAGACCGATTGACTTCGAAGGATTGACGCTCGAAGTTGTTCATAAATATGTCTACCTTGGGCAAGTTATCCAGCTCGGTAGAAACAACTTCGAGAAAGAAATCACCAGAAGGATCCTGTTAGAATGAGCAGCAATTGGAAAACGTCTTCGACCAGTGCATCATCGTCATGACATATGGTACTGAGACGTGGACACCAGCGGTGGAGCCATTTCTGTCCACGTCTCGGCACCATCCGGTCTAGCCCACTAGCTTAAAGTCGCGCAGTATACCATAGAGCGAGTTAAGCTTGGAGTTTCTTTAAAGGGTAAAATTCAAATTGAGGTCACCTGACAAAGAACCGAAGTTATCTACATAGTTTGCAGAATAAGCATGCTGAAGTGAGACCGCGAATCGGTAAACAGAAGGTAGGCCACCCCATGGTAGCTTACCCCACCATAATAGTACATGATTGAGCTTTTATTAGCTCAGAAAGATACCCAAAAACTATTTCTTGTAGCAATCTTAACTAAATCATTGGGTTGTAAAAATAATCTAGGAACTGAGACATCGATCCCCTAGTTCACAATATACTAATTATGGGAAAAAGATGGTGTAATTAGGACGGTTGTGCACGAATAATTTTGTAATTAATATGAATGTGAACTGGGTGTTTGAATCCAAAAGTCCGGTAGGAGCGGCAAAATTGAAACTATTTTAACAATTAAGTGAATCAAAAAAATATATTCGTAAAGAAGGTATGTCCATGTTAGATTTCGTGATTCAAGGACAACGCATGCTTAGTTTAGAGCTCTATTTAGAGTACGCGACCAAAAAAAAAGCTGAATATCCAGTTGCAAGCTCTTATGTAAATTAATAATTAACAACAAATAATTGACAAATATTGTGAAAACCAAAATGGATCATAATTATCAGCTTCGCTAATATTTGGGGTAATTTCACTGTCGGCCTATTTATCAGAACCCGTAATTTCAAAACTAATTTCTTTGTATTTTCTTTGTATTTTTAAAAGTGAGATAACATAACTGAATTTAAAAATCATTTTTAGATCGTCTATATGGGGTATGGTAGCTTTTTTTTTAGTGTGGAATCCCTTCGACCCGAACCGAATGAAACCACAATACATGATGTTCCTGCACCGGGTCTTATGGCCGGGGCCTCAAGTGTACCTAGAATGGAAATCCCTGTGAACCCTGACAGACTTGACGCTTGTGGAGCAACGCGAGCCCACTAGGTGGTATTATAATGTATAATTTCAGACCTAATATAATTTCAGACCCTACATCACGTACGCCGTCAAATGGAAAAACATGCGGACCAATAGATAGAGTTACAAAGCAATTTATTTATTAAAATTTTATACATTAATGAAATGTATGACATACAATAAAGTCTGTTAAAATACTTTCCAACATTCCTGTCAACAGATATTCAATTTACATGTCATTATTACCTTTCATAAATACATTTCATTGCAAATTAACACACGAACGTATTTCTAAAATGTTATGGATAGAGATATTTTGTAAATACGTACATGTTATTAAGAAATCCTAATAAAACAAACTTTAGGTGTAGAATCGGAGGTAGTGATGCAAGAACTTAAGTCTTTTAAGTATTTTAAAAGAAACTCGACTCGTTACAACGACTTATGACGCTTCACAACTTGATCAAGTCTTTAAACCTTGAGTCCCGAGTCTTTTAAGAGTCTTCGACTACGACTCGGGTTTTATTTTAAACTGAGTCTTTTAAAAAGACTCGAGTCTTTTTAAACTAACCAATTAACAGACAGTTGTCCATAGAGTACCTATTTACTTAAAAATGTAGTCAAAAGTGCGATATCAAAATCACAATTTGATAATGACGTACTTACTGGATTATATTTTTAGAGTTTTTAACCGACTTCAAAAAGGAAGAGGCTCTCGAGGAATTTGACAAAATTGTTTTTTGTGTGCATGTTACCAGAAATCTACGCCTTTTCTGAACGAATAATAAATCATTCTTTCATTAATAGAATTGGCTGTATTCAAGGTTGGTTCCATTTTAATTTAAAGAAAATATTCCACCTCTAAGAGTGGAAAATTAAAAGACGAAAATGCAGCTTATTATATATATATATATATATATAATAAGCTGCATTTATACCATATTATACCTTTTGTATCGGATGCTGTGTCAGCTTGGTCGGTAATCAACGCGAGTGCGTTGATCCCTGAAGCGATGCACCTTCAGCGGGCGTGGGATGAGGTGGGGGTGAGGCGACTCCAGGATCAATTATTAGAGGGTGCTACGGGGGCCGATAAGGCTAGACTGCGGGGTGTATCGCAACCTGAATCTGGAGCGTGGTTACATGCGTTACCTTCGCCTCATCTGGGCACTCTGCTCGACGACGATTCTCTGCGTGTGGCGGTGGCTTTCCGCCTGGGCTGTAAGGTGTGTGAACCCCATATGTGCACCTGCGGGTCCATGGTGGAGGCGAATGGCCATCACGCCTTGAGTTGTCGGCGGTGCACTGGGAGGTTTCCGAGACACCACGCTCTGAACGATATCGTCCGTAGGGCCCTTGTATCGGCGAACGTCCCCTGCGTGCTTGAGCCTCCGGGTCTAAGCAGGTCGGATGGTAAGAGGCCGGACGGGCTGACTTTAGTGCCGTGGAAGAACGGTAAGTGCCTAATTTGGGACGCAACTTGCGTCAGCACTGTAGCCGCTAGCCACCTTAGTCGCACCGTTCACTCCCCGTCAGCCGCCGCGGAGGACGCCAGCTTAAGGAAGAGGCTTAAGTACGCCGATTTGGAGCCGCTGTACTACTTCGTGCCGATAGCAGTGGAGACCCTGGGGAGCTGGGGCAAGGAGGCCAAAATCGTTATAAAGGAGATTGGGCAAAGGCTCTTAGAGAAAACTGGTGACTCTCGATCCAGATCGTTCCTGGTACAGAGGCTGGCCATCGCAATCCAGCGTGGAAACGCCGCGAGTGTGATGGGCACTTTTGTGCCGGGAACGGTCAGGGGCGGGTTTTTTGATTAGATAAGTTTATTGTACTTCAGACATTTAATATTATAAAAAAAAAAAAATTATATTAATTAAATGAAACAAAAAAAAATATATATATAAAATAACATAATAATATCTTATGAATTTATTCGTCAAAGAGAATAATGTATTTTGTATTGACGACGAATAAGAAATCTATAAAAGATTAGGTGTCAATCAATCACAGTAATATAATAGCTCTCTTTGACGATCTATGTGCCGGCCGCAGCGATAGAGCATTCCACTGCAACTTAGATATAAGTATTTTTTTTTCGTTTTAAAGTTCCCATAGTACAAGTTACGCTTAGTGTGTGTTAGAAAGCGTTGTTTGTCCCAGAATATATAGATATTGATAGATGAGCACATTTACTTAAACCAAACATATCTAAATACATACATCTACACATACGAAATCAGCTGTAAATGTTTTAAACAAAATGTCGTAATCTCACTTTCAGCCGATTCGAGTGTAAGAGATAAGAGTATAATATTTTGGAGTCAATCAATTTGTGTTCAGTGAAAATTGTGCACTGACTTATATATTGTTTATTCGAATATACGGTATAAAACCAAATAACAGAAAATATTAAAGGGTTATGGCCCAAGACTGGCAATGAGAAATTATTACTATTGTATTCCAATGGTGTAGAATAGTAGTTAAATCTGGTAAGTAGTTCAAGTTCAATCAGCCTTTTTTAGTCCACTGGGCATCCCGGTACTCCACCTTGCAGATCCAATCCATCCCAGCTGCCTTCCTCAGGCCGTCATTCAGTGGCGTAACTAGGTAACCAAAGGCCCTGGGGCAAAAAAAATAAACTAGGGCAACAACTAAACTATATAAAATCGTTTGTTCCGTATTCGTCGTGTTCCGAATTCGACGTACTCCATATTCAAGTTATCAAGGACGCAATTTGATATAAATAGTAGTTTAGTCACAACTCTAGTACAAACCTGACAACTTCTGGTTCTAAAAAATCTGGTTTATTTATATTCCGAATGTGGGCAAATTTTCACTAGTTCAAATTTAATCAAAATTCAGTTTGTAAGTCAGAGTTCGAGGGGTCTCCTGCGCTTGGGGGCCCCGGGGCACTGCCCCGTCTAGCCCTCCGGTAGCTACACCACTGCCGTCATTCTATCTGGCTGGAGGTGTCCTTCTTTCCTAATCTTTCGTTTACCGATTCGTGGTCTCCACTCCAGGACCCATTTAAGTCAGGTAAATTAAGGCTATTCGATGTTCTGCAATCTGCAACTAATACATAATTATGTAGGTACATCGATATATCAAAAGTCTAAAAAAATGTTGGAACGTCACTGTGTCGTCAAAATCGTTAGACATAAATTTAAAGCTTTAGTAGTGCATAGAGGTTACAGCTATAGATAGATAGAATAAAGGTTTAAAACTATTAGAAGCCTGAACTAGATCTCCGTTAGCGAATCGCAACGGAATCTTTTTGGGTCTGGACAAATTGCTTTCCGTATCTCTGAAGGTCCAGGAGGTCCTCTCTGTTTCTATTGAGAAACAATAGAATGATTAATTGTTTAGTTTAGATTGATTAATGACCTGTGTTACTATTAATAACAAAAGGCGTTTAGAAACAAAATATTTTTTGTAACTAAGTAGGTACTAATACAGGCATGCTTGGGCAGGCTCTCATTAAGCCCTAGTATAAGATAACATCTAAACACATTCCCATGTGAGCTAAGTGTCTACGCATTCTAACAGAGAGGCCGTATTAAGCCGTAATATTATAAAGTTATAAATATGAGTAGGGAAGGATGGGTATAATAGAACAATGGTTTTACAGGAGCCACTTTGAACATTGTAAAGTTTTGTTTTTTGCTTCTAAGACGATTAATCTAACTAGTCTATGGATGGACATAATAAAGGACAATACTATTGAAACCCGATGCCTCCCTACAACACGCGATAATATCCGGTGTTCATAGTGTGAATCGGGTTTAAATAGTAGTTTATTTTTGCGGCTTTATAGTTTATGGTCACTGCTCACCGGTCAATCAATGGTCACCGGTCCTGTTGGTCGTAACGTGATGTTATATAGCCTATTATCGACCGACCAAAAGCTCGGTTTCGGCCAAAAAAACTAGTATCGGCCTTAGTTTCGGTTTCAGCCAACAATGGCTGAAACTTTCGGCCTTACCAAAACTCAGTGTTCGTGAATCATCCATCGTTGATCGTATTAACTTGAGAACTATTAGGGAAGTATTTATGTTTTCTTTTGATATTATTTTATTTTAAATCGTAATTATTTAAGTATCGAACTTCGTTTTGTTTTGTTTTATATTTAAGGGACATTTAAAAGAGGTTATATTCGATTCAGATATTACTTGGACGTGTTTGTAAGTAGAGTTTGTATTGTTGTTGGATTATATTTTGTACCTTTATTTTTAAAAATTGCCAAGCGAACAACAAAGTATATGCTGGGATTTTATTGGGTGTGACCTTTAATAACTTAATTTTCACTGTGAGAAAACGCGTAGATATAACTCGTGCGAATTACCTCGCGTTGTACTTTTTGTCTATTTAAAATTCAATTCATATTTTATTTACATGACTAAATATATTTTCCTTAATTTAGACTGAATGCTGTGTGCCCTCGTTATTACAGTTATTTTATTTTATATGAGATATCATTTATTTATCTTACAATAATATTTTTTTCAGGTATAAAATATTACAAAAAAAAAAAATCCGATTTGGAAATTCTTTTCGCGTCTAAGAAGTGAAGAAGCGCGTAAGAAGTCATATTCATTGGGAAGCCACGAACCTAAAAAACAAACATTGCACGGAATATGACTTTTTACAAATTTGCAGATAGCTTTACATGAATCGCTAATGCTTTTAAAAAAAGTTCCAAATCAGATTTTTTTTCTTTAAAAAAAACTGTAAAGCTTCATTTATCAAAATGTATGGCGCAGAACACAGACATGTGTTAAAACAACCAAAATAAAGAAATACGCGGCGTTGGTGAGACCGCGCTGAATAGCTTGCTCCACTGCCGCTGCGCTCGCCGGCGGAGGCTCGTGCCCCGCGGCCCCCAGCGCAGCACCCGTAGCGAGGCGGCGGCAGCGCGACCGCCACTGTCTCACACCATATTTCAAATTCATTTATTCATAAGAATACAAGCTCACAGTTAACACCAAAACGCTTATATCTATACTAAGCTTACAGAAATATAGTTATGATTACAATGCAATAATAAAAGAATATACAATCAACAAAAAATTATAGATCATTTCTTAAAACTATTCAGAAAAAGGTAAAACATTTTCTGTATAACATAAGGAGCATCAAAAAATATGTCTGCATCCGGAGTATTCTGCAAAAAGCTATTTATTAGTAATACGGCTCGAGTAGTAGGGCTGTTGTGCATCTGGAGGAGAGGCCAACTAGGTGGACACGACAGTAGTCTATGTTGCCGTCTGCCGACACCACGCATGTATTGATCAGGGACATAGAAATAAATGCACTCACGTACGGGTGCATTGTCGATCTTATTTATAAGCAAGAAGTAATAGTGCATTAACATTGATAGATCGCGTCTGAGCAGTAAAGTGTCAATACTAACCATCCCCGATACAAACAAGGAAGGGTATAGAAGTGGATAATACCCATACTGTCGTTTGTATAAGTACCTCGCAAATTTTCGCTGGATTTTTTCCACCATACCACTGTATAGTTTTTCTTGTGGGTTCCAAATAATCGCGTTGTACTCTAATTTACCACGAACATAGGAATTGTAAAGAAGCCTTATTACGTGGACATTTTTGAATTGGGATGATGTTCTAATAATGAATCCCAGACATTTGTTAGCTGCTTTACAAGTGTTCGTTATGTGTTCTCGAAAATTTAATTTACAGTCTATAATTAAGCCAAGGTCTTTGATAGATAGTACACGTTCTAATGGTACGCCTTCTAATACATACGTTGCTTTTATAGGAGAACAAGAGCGGGAAAAACTAATTGTTTTACATTTCGAAGTATTGAACGATAATTTATTCTCAATGCTCCAGTTATTGACTGCGTCTATATCGCACTGCAGTGCTGTGCACTCTTCAATGCTAGTCACTGACAGGAATAGTTTTAATAAAAATATGCTGCTGCTGTCACTCCGCACACTCCCACCAGCAAGTAGATTGCGATGTAATGGTGGACGTCGTGCTGAGACACCTGGTTCACTAACCCCGTCTCCGCCTTGAGTTCCTTTACTTTAGAACCTATTTCTTCCAACTCCTTTTCGTTGCCACTGATTATAGGTTCCGGCTCCGTAAACGATGACGTCCAATTCTGGTTAAACAGATGGTTTACCGGTGGAATTTCTACCTTTGCTACGTCAGCATGCACTCTCAAATCTTTGACTTGGTGTTTCTGGGCAATGATAGTAATATCTGAGCCTTTGTTGACGCAATCACTTCCTAGTTTTATTATACCGCTATTGATGAGGTGGTCTGTGGTAACCTGGTCTTCACATATGATTCTTATTGACCGAGGGTCACAACAAAAGAACAAATATGTATTAATATTATTTAATTGGACCCACGAGTCTTGGCACGACCTGGACTTAGTTTCACAGAGCTGTGTTTCTTGGTCTTTGGTGCATAATCTTTCCTGAGCCTTCATGTGTGAAAAGGGCTTCTGTAAGGGGCATAATTGTGTTGTCATATCGAAGTGTACGCATTCTGCAATATCTATGTCTGATAATGGTATGTATAAATCCTTCCGTAAGTTGATCGCCACGTAATGTGAAACAGGTAGTAGGGTGACCATATTGTTTTTTACTTTCTTTGGGATCGAAAGTATTTTATATAAATCATAATTATTCCGACTAACGAGAGGTATTTTGATTTCAAAAATAAAATAGCCTTTGTTCATTTTCGCCCTTACTTTCAATAAGTGGTATATTTTTGGTAGTTCGGTAGGAATATTATCTATAGGTAAGCTCAGCTCCTTTGATAGTTTGCCTGAGATGGTATTCAATTCATTCAACAGTTGTTCTGGCTTCAATAGATGTACGTTGAATTTCCCGTAATTAACCTCGGAGATGGTGTCTACTAATACATCCTGAATATTTTTCAAGTTCACCAACAAACTATTTGCTGCGATGGAGGACAATAAAAACTCATTGGTGTTTTCAATACTCCTGACCTCATTCTTCAACGAGTTGGTAATATTTTGTACTTGGTTAAGGTGTTGGTTGAACATTTTGTGCTGTTTATCAATGGAAGACCCCATTCTTTTCAATACATTATATTCGGCCTCTACGATAGAAGTTTGGTTCTTCCATAGCGCCGCTAAATGGTTCTGGTTAACTCTTATGAGGTCGATGTCCTGTTTATATTTTTCAGCGAATTGGTCATCAAGTACACCGAATAAACTGTGTGCAATATTACCTACTGCATTAATAAGACCTCGACGCCGACGCTGTGTGTGGCCGCCTGGGAACTCCTGACTTGACAAAATGTTATTGTATCGCTCCAACTCATTATAGCTGTGACGTAGTTGCAATAAAACGGATCCACAGTGAAATTTTGCAGCTGATTGACTACAGATATTTTCTAAATGGTTAATATACTTCAGTAGCAATGTAGTCCCTTGCCAATACGGGTTTACGTCGTAGTAGACTACAAGCTTCCATTCATCCCTTACAACGTGCACAGTAGATATTCTATCAAAATATAAACTCAGACTGTCGTTTAAGTTTACTATACTATGAGCACACGTGATGGGTGATATTAAACACGAGAACAACGTGAGGGCTATGGTAATAAAATGATATATGCCTCGTTTGTTGTTCTGTTTTGGTCTGGATTTTGGTGAAGGCACTTCGTCGTCCGATTCGTCGAGGAGAACTGCTGAACTCGCATTTTCGTTGTGACAGGTTGTACTTTCATTTATTGGTAACAAAGATAATTTAACGATTGGTCTTTTTACTATTCCATTTTTGGTTTTGACGGATACTACTCTGACGAAACCGTCCTTACCAGGATGGAGTTCCACTACTCTTCCTAGGGCCCACTTTCCCGGTGGGAGATTGACGTCATGTATTATTACAATGTCGCCAATTGTCATATTTTGCTGCGAACGCTGCCATTTGGACCGAGTATTCAGCTGTGTTAAATACTCTGTTCGCCATCTCTTCCAGATATCTTGGTATATCTTCTGCGTTAGTTGACATCTGGTTCGTAAATCCTTTTCTGTCTCAACAATGGTTAAAGTGGGTCCGCCTGAAAGGAAATGTGCTGGAGTAAGAATATCTAGGTCCTCCGGATCTTCGGTTAGCGGACATAGAGGCCTAGAGTTGAGACAACCTTCTAATTGTGCCAGTAACGTCGAAAATTCTTCGAACGTCAATCTTTGCTCTCCTATAACACGTTTCAGGTGGTATTTCAGGCTCTTTACCGCTGCTTCCCATAGACCTCCGGCACTGGGCCACGATGGAGCGTTAAAGTGCCACTCAATTTGCAACTCTGTTATAACATTATAGAACTGGTCGTCTAAAATTAATTTTAGGTTGACTATCTCTTCCTGTAACACTCTATTGGTTTTTATAAAATTAGTCCCGTTGTCACTATAAATGTGCCCGGGTACTCCCCGTCTAGCTACAAATCTACGAAGAGCTGCTGTAAAAGCGGAGGCAGTGAGGTCGGATACTATCTCTAAATGTATGGCCTTGGTTGCCATACAAACAAAAACTGTTATATATCCTTTGGTACATCTCACTCCTCGTCCCTTTGCTGATTTAACGTCAACAAAGCCTGTCAAATCGACCCCCGTATGGTAGAAGGGTCGAGTTATATTGGTTCTGGCTGCTGGTAAGTCTCCCATTAATTGGTTTTGCTTGGAAGGACTATATCTTCTACAAACGACGCACCTTCGGATTTGTTTCTTAACTGCTCTATTGCCACCTTGTACCCAATATTGTTGACGCAGCCAAGCCAACGTTAAGCGTGCGCCACCGTGGAAGGTCATTTTATGCGCTTGATCAATGAGCATGTTTGTTATATGTTGGTTATTTGGTAAAATCGCGGGATGCTTCATGTTATACTGCACACCTGCAGTTGCGATTCGTCCCCCGACTCGTAAAATTCCTTGGTTGTCCAGGTACGGATTCAGTTTCAATAGTTGGCTTTTAGGATTTGGTTGGTTATGTTTGTTAATAAAAATAATGTCTTCATAAAACTCTGACTGTACATGTTTAATTAGTATATTTTTCGAAACGTGAAATGGTCATCACGTGACTGCCACTGTAATCCGAGTGCTTTGGTGCACTCTTGGTGCTTGAAGGTGTATGTCTGATCCTCACTACCAGTGGGAGACCATTTTCGGAGGTTAAATCCACCGGCGCTTAAAAGTGCTATGAGGTCGGATTTAAGCTGTTTGGCTGACTCCAGGTCCTGGTGCCCATGGAGTACGTCATCCATGTAAAAGCTGGTTTCCAAGACCTTGGCTGCTTCTTCAAACCGATGAGCTTCATCTTTAGCCAGCTGTTTAAGCGTCATCATCGCTAAGAACGGGGCTGCCTTTGTCCCGTAGGTTACAGTGGTCAACTGGTATTCCCGCAGTGGTTGCTTGGGACTGTCTCGCCATACTACCTTCTGGAGAGCCTAATCTTCTTCGTGGACAAGAATCTGCCTGAACATCTTCTCTATGTCAGCCGTAAAGGCAATTCGATATTGTCTCCAACTGATAATAAGAGATAACAAATCTTTTTGTAAATTGGGTCCGCTGTACATAAGATCGTTTAATGAAAAACCTGTCGATGTTTTAGCTGACGCATTAAAAACAACACGCGTAGCTGTGGTCGTTGACTCCGCGCGTAGTACACAATGGTGTGGTAAATATGACTCCGGTGTCTGGTTACCGGCGCACGCCTTCATATGATTTAAATATAAATACTCATGAATGAATTGTTTATAACTCTCATATATCATTTTATTTCTGGTAAATCTTCTTTCCAAATGACGAAATTGGGCAACGGCCTTGGTTTTGGACTCCCCTAATTTCTCTATCACATCTGGTCGAAGTGGTAATCTTACAACGTAACGTCCGTCTGGTTGGCGTGTTGTTTTCAACTGGTAATGTTGCATACATTGATAGTCATCATTAGGCATGTCTAGCATATTTTCAGAGAGGTCCTCTATCTCCCAGAATCTCCGAACATCGTTTAAATCAATCAATACGATGTTACAGTAGCTTTGAGGTTGTACAGTGCCGCTTAAAATCCAACCAAATTCCGTATGTTGAGCTATTGGTAGAGAGGTGCCCTTACGGATAACACCTGGTAGTAAAATTAACTCGTACACTTCAACGCTTAAAATCATATGAATTGACCGACTTTTATAGAACTCGGGGTCCGCTAGAGGTATGTTTTTTATGTGTGGCCATGCTGGTCTCGTAAATGATTGGTTTGGTAAATTTCCAACGACTTGCTTCATGACGTATGCTTCTGTGTCGATGGTAAAGTTATTGTGTAAAGACGATATGGTAATCTTTACAAGCCCCCTGCTAGTATTGGCCTTAGCCCCAACGCCTACAACCACACAGTTGCGTTTAATCCGGGGTAGACCCAATAATTGCGCTGCCTTCTCAGTGATAAGTGACGATTCCGCACAGGGATCGATGAGAGCACGCATGGTGTAGTAACAACCGTCTATTGTTTTGATATTAATTTAGGCTGTGGCTAGCAACTTGGTTATACTTTCTGAAGGCCCTTGGGTAACGCATATATTTGATTTTCGTAGCTCTTTCTCAACTAATGGTTTGCAAGTCTCATAAGCATTGTGCAATAATGAGTTGTGCGCATTGTTGCAAACCCGACAAGTTTTTTCTGAATTGCAGGGCTTGCCAAAATGGTTAATTAAACAGTTTTTACATAATTTATTGTTTTCAATAATTTGACGACGTGTTTCTGGCCCAGATTCTATGAATGTTTTACATTGAAATAATGCATGGTTATTATTACAAAGTAAGCATTTTCGCTGTGGTGCAATTGCGCCAGGCTTCGTCGTCGCATGATTAATAGTAGGTTTATGTTGAAATATTTTATTCGTCGAATTATTTGGTAATTTATAGGTATTTCTTTTGTGAGTTTGATAGTCAGTATATGGAGAATTGGATGGCATTGGCTTATTCGTCTCTTGTTTACGCCTCGAGGACTCTAATGACGTAAACTTGGTCTCGAGAAAATCCAAAAATTCTGTTATGGTTGGTAAATCTCTAGGGTTCCGTAGTGACTCAATATAATCATGGTGGGTTTCCGCATCTAATTTCTGGGTCACAATATATACGATGAGTGGGTCCCAGTTCGTAGTGTCGACCCCCATTGCCTTAATAGCGTTAAGACACTCATTGGTAGTATCATGTAGCTTTTCAACAAGCGCGGCAGATTGCTGTTGCAGGTTAGGTAAGGCTAAAAGTACCTGAATGTGTGAGTTAAATATAAGTCTCATATTGTTGTATCGATGGTTTAGTATGTCCCAACAAATTTGGTAATTGTCAGAACTTATGCGTAAGTGTTGTATAAGTTTGTCCGCTTCTCCCCTGAGTTTACTTTTAAGATATTGCATTTTTTGCGCACATGGTAATGATTTATTATTATGTATGGCTTCACAAAACAAATCTTTAAAAGATATCCATTGCTGGTAATTGCCGCTAAACGTTGGTATTTCCATTTTTGGTGTAGACTTCTCCCTATACGACGTCGACCACATTTTGCTATTAATAGCCTTTTTTATAAAATTATATTTCTCCTCATATTCATTAAAGGCTTGTTCGTACCCCTCATTCTCCACGATGCTGTCGTTGTCTATCTCCCAATGTAAAGTATCGATCGCCGACCACCTAGATTGTACCGTTTTGAGAATGTCTTCGAACTCCCATCGCTCGGAAATGCTTTCCAGATCGACAGCGTCAATGGTGCGCGAAAATGCCTTAAAATTGGTCTTCTGCTTCCGCAGCATTTCTTCTATCTTACATGGGTTACCCTGAGTGGTTGTTTTGGTTACAATTGGTGACCGAGAGGCGCCCGCCTCTGTTGGAGTGGTAGAAACATCGTGACGCTCGGAAAATTGCGATAATGGTGTCGCTGGTTTTAAAAATGGTTTGGTTATGTCTGCGGTCATATATTTCTTAATAAGTGTCTTAATTTCATTATAAAAATTGAGAGCTTTTTGGTAATAGTTTTCGCTAAAATAGTGATGACTAGGGTCTTCGAATTCAGCTCGCAATTTCGTGTGATTTAGCTGAAATTCATTCCAATAGGCATCTAACGTGTTTAACCTTTTTTCAAGATAGGCAGGCGTCTTGCGTTCTGCCCCATCCTTCTTGAAATTACTTCGGAGGGTGTCCATCGCAGCCATGATTTGCTCTTGCGTGGCTAAAAGTCCCTCCATGTTGGTTGTGGTTAAAATGGTAAAAAATTGGTAAAATAGGAAAGATCTTACTCAGAAGACTGGTACTTGGTGACCTGGTTTGTCCCGGAGCTTGATCCTGGTTACTTTGCACAATGTGTATTGGTAAATGGTACACTGGCAATGGTTACTGGTAATGGTTACTGGTAGTGGTTACTGGTAATGGAAATGGTACACTGGTTGCGTTGTCGTAAGCGGGTTCACTACCACGTGTTCACTTTTAACACTCGCGAGGGTCCCGTTTTACGACGTAAACTCGAAGGACCACTATGTACTGGCTATGGTTACCGTACAGGGGAAATATGGTTAAATGAAAGAGAAGGTTAAGCAAACTAATGGTTTATCTACTTAACTTACTCTAGGATGGTATGGTTAAAATGGTTATGAGCACAACCGAACCGAATGGTGACCGAATATGTACTGATTTATATTAATGATGAAATAGCACGGCTCGGCGTAAACTGCTGAGCGCGCACAACGTGATTGTACGAGGCTCGTGTCGATTATTGCATCGTACACGTACTATTTAAAAATCTTTAACTTTACACATTCCACCTGCTTTATATTATGAGAAACTGAGGTAATAATACCTGAAAATTCACAGATAGTTTTTCTTTCAAAAAAAATTTTTTGTAACTGTGTCATCTGTGTCACCCTTTCAGTAATTAAAGTAAGTGTTTCATTGTCAGATACACCTGTATATATATTTATATAATCAGGACATAAAAAATAAATAATTATATTTGTTACATATATTTGTTATATTGAACACCATTTAACTGTCTATATGTAGGTATAAGTAAATAAATGTTTAAAAACACAATATATTTAAGTGTACATTAGAAGTTTTTCAATACGTGGGAGAGCCATGCATCGTACATGCCATGCCCATACATATGGGCTGGCTCGACTCCGCTCGATACCACGGCCTCACAGAAAACCGGCAGTGAAGCAATGCTTTCATTGCATTTCGCCGCGTGAGCTAGGTTACCGGAGGCTCTAGTCCCTTCACCCCTCTCCCCTCTTCCCACTCTTCCCCCCTCCCTCTCTTCTCCTACTCCCACCTTAAAGGGCGGCAACGCACTTGTGACTCTTGAGTTACAGGTGCCCATGGACTGCGGTAGTCATTTACCGTCAGGTAACCCGTCTGCTCGTTTGCCCCCTATACCATAAAAAAAATGTTTAAGTAAGATTCAGTTTCAGTTGTGGTTTCGGCCGAAACTGAGACCAAGGCCGAGAGTTCGGTTTTGGCTGAAAACCCTGTTTCTGTTTCGGACACTATAGCCTATAGCTTTCCTCGATAAATGGGCTTTCCAACACTAAAAGATTTTTTCAATTCGAACCAGTAGTTAATGAGATTAGCGCGTTCAACCAAACAAACAAACTCTTCAGCTTTATAATATTACACTTCAGCTTTATATATAGTATAGATGTCGCACTGACATCTATATGTCAAACGAAGCATTGTTTTTGTGCTCTGTCTTTGTGATATAATAATAGAAGCGGTTCGTAGTATACCGATCAAGCAAAAAATCACAAACTGATGTCATCAATGCACAATCAGTTACTAGAGTAGGTACCTACAGACCTCTTGTTTATAAATAGATACACAATTATGTGTTAAAATGCTCTCTCTCTCTATTATATTTGTAAAAAATATTTAACGTATAAGCAATACCTGCATAATGTTCCATTTCCAAAAATAAAATAAGACCACTATGATAAAACAAACTGACGGAATAAAAATAGCCTTCACATTAAGAAAAGTCGCCGTCACCCTAGATCTTAATAAAAGGGTCTTACTCGGGACGAACCTCAATTTGTCATTGCCTAGAAAATATGTACATTATTAGATAGGTTTGAGGCTCACCTAACGTATTACTTACTAACGTTAGAGCTTTTATTTCTTGTGAAAATAGATTATACCTGAAAATTATTGATTTAAAAATTTTCTACAATACCACGGACAATTTTTTTTTTTGACCTGAAATCTTCTTTAGCGGCGTTGTGCACTTTTTGAGATGTAGACATCCAGCACTTTTTCTAATTTTACTGGTCTAATCGTTTTTCAGAAAAAAGTACCTTAGGAAAAAGTACGCGAAAGTAACACTATTTGTTGCCGGGTCATATGAACAGCGTTAAAACATCGGATACTGTTCATTTATATTCAAAATGAAGTTTATATACTAAATAAACCTAATATTCTACCGTCATACGGTGAAAGGCCGTAACTAACATTTTTATCAAAAATGAGTTAAAAATTTATTCGGATTCAGCAAGAAATACTCTACCTTTCTGTCTAGGTAATAAAGCTCTACACACTTAGGAAAAAAAGGCGTAATTTAGCTCCGAAAATGCTGTTTTCTACGAAATATATATATTAAAAAGCCATAATTGCTATATTGCGTATGGGACTCAATAAATAACTAAAACCATATGTAATAAAATATATGTTTTTTTACGAATTATCATATAAAATAAGTCAAGTAACGAATATCGACAGTGCTTAGAAACTTCACTTCTTAGATTATATATAGGTCCAGATACCGTGACTAGTACAAAAGTCACCGTTTACTTTGAAGCCACTTTTTGGTGCTGTGTGAGTGAACCCCGCCCAACGCGAGTGTCTACGTACAATGTTTATGCTTGTGTGCATTGACGGTTTTACTACCAGTGCATAGAGGTTACCCCAAAATTCAGGGACTTTTTATTAAACATATTTTTTTTTTTTAAATGAGTAATATTAAATAAATACATTTTGAATGTATTTAAATCAGTTACAAATATTCGTTTATTTCATTTTTTCGTTTTTTTCATTTAATTCGTTTAGTTAAAAAGACAAATGTAAAATAAAACTACTTAGCAGGAACTATTTATTTATAACAATATTTTTTGGTTTGTTTTCAAGACGTTTTTTTTTAGAGTTTGCTCTTTAAGAATCGATTTTCATATAAGGCCGTATGAAAAAAATTTGAGAATAAGAGTAATTTTTTTTATGGTAAATGTAACATAAAAGCACTTTTGAGTAATAAAATTAAATGCAACTTTATTCACAGGAACAGAGTAACAAAAGGTATTTTGATAAAATAAAGTAAATGTTTTACCTTGGTTTGTAGGACTTGGATATATATATATATTTTTATAAAGTATCAAGAAACTAGCAAAATTTTACAAGTCCTAAGTGCTCTATAGCTGTGTTCGTTAGGAGTAGTAATAATAAGTTATAATACGAGTACAATCCCACAGCTAAAGTATCGTTTGACGGACACATTGAACTCCGGGTGCTAGAGTTTAGAAATTAAGAATATTTGAAGGATTCCAGTTTCGTGAACATTAACGTTAAGCATATTTCTCGTCTTTCTATAAATAACAAGTTTGGCAAAGAAAAATATATATACTGCTAGAATGCGTTATGGGTAAATGAAATTAACGTCCTGGCAACATTTCTAGTAATGGCGTCGTAATTTTATTAATTTGAAATTTTGTTATATTGTTTATAAATACATTAGGAAATAGAATACTTACATATGAAATGTGATGTTCGGACACTTAAGATTTTTTTTGTATAATTTTTACAGAATGTGACAGCACAAGCAGGCATTTTTAAATATTATAAGTAGCGACTCGAGACGTACTTCAGCGGCGAACGTTCGCTCGCGTGTGACGAGTGAGACGCTTATATTTATATTAGACGCTTATATTTTTTGACTTCAGTTTTGAGGCACGGATTAGGCATCTGGACCTGTATATAATCTAAGCTTCACTTATTCACTTCAGACAAAACTGTCATATACATACTCAAAATAAACTTTGAAGTAATTTCGGCCGTTTACCGTATGACGGCAGTATTTTTTCAACTAATTTTTCTTTTTTTTGTCTTTCGTTCAATAACAAAGCTAAAATTGGCCAGTAAAGTTCATCTGGGCGAGTCACCTTACGAAAAGGTGGAGGCACCTTACGAAACACAACAAAGTGAAACAACAGCAACTTATTGAAGTGAAAACTTCTTTAGCGGCGTTGTGCACTTTTTGGGATGGGTAAAAAATGTTAAACTCGACCTGATCGAAAATTCGTAAAACGGAGCCGAGTTTCTTATATTTAAAAAATAAAACATTCGAAATTCAAACATTTATGAGCGGTTAGGAGCGCAGAACTTCCAGTGTACCCTATGTACCTATACATTTAGAGATGTTATTACCTACTTTTTATTTTTAACCTAATTATATATAAATAGATGTGTGTGTGTATGTATAAGCAAATACATTGTGAAGTTATGTTTTTACTTCTGACGTGCAGTCCTACGACTGACTGTTTTTTTATCTATACCAAAAATTAAATCGAAAAGTTAATTTGTTTCATTTATGACTTTAAATAGTAGTTCACTAAAGAGTAGAATTTAATATATGGTCAAAGTTAGTTGCAAATATTATGCATTTTAAAAGAGATCATAAAACATCATATGAATTATTTTATAAAAAAGTAAACGGAAAGATAATCGTATCACAATAACTATAAATCGATATAATAAGCAAGATCATAATCGACTAATATTGCGATATCTACTGGGTCTAGTACGTCACTAGTTTTTATTCGAGAAATCGTTTTTTCTCTTGTCGGCAATCAGTCGAAGCGTAGTATTAGAATTTTAGATAAATATTCTACTTGACTGAATAATTAGCAATATTCAAACATGAAGGGTATAATATTTATTTGTTTATTATCACTATCGGTGTGCTTCAGTCTACCAAATCAAGAAGGTAAGTGAAAATCAGATCAATCTGGCATGTTTAATGCGTCTTATAAGAATTTTCTCACGCTAAGAGATGCGTAGTTTATGACGTTGGGTATGTAGAATTATGATTTGGGAGCTAAAGATTACTGCACAATATATATAAAACGTGCTCTGTTACTACGATGGTAAAATTATTCCATCTACTTCCTGCAAGATCAAGAAATTCCTTGCTAACAGGTTTTTTTATGACGCGGCATTACAATTCCAATAACAGATCACTTAATTCAATAATAGCAATGACTGGTTATTGAACTCAATAAATCCAATTGCTACAATATCTGATTATAAAAACTGCTTACTCTGCACTGATTCAGGCTCTTGAGCTAGTGTGTATGTAATATTTCACAATGTGTATCAATATAGGTAATTAAATGACCTCGATTGACATTAATTATACATATAATTAATGTCGATCGACATTATTATTATAATAAATAATTAAAGTCACAATTCTGTATGTATAAATTGACTGTTTGATTTACTTCAAGAAACTGAACAGTAATGAAAAGTAGGTTTTTTACCTGATTTTTAAGTCAGGAATAAAATTATTATTCACTACCACACTTTTTTAAAGTTTGTATATTAACCACCCACAATGAAGAAATTCTTGAATCCATTCAATGCCTCACTAATAACTGTTAACATGCCGAGTTAGAGACCACTATAACTATATGTATATATAAATATATAATGTTATATTAATATTAAACTAGCATAAATTAAAAATACCCCCTACCCAAAAATCCTCTTAAAGTTTAGAAAAAAGATGACCTTTAAACGGTTGAACAGCTTTTCTTGAAAGTTGATACCACTCTTGATCAAGTCGCCTTTCAAACAAAAAACTAAATCAAAATTTGGTTCATTCGTTTAGGAGCTACGATACCACAGACATACAAAAGTTAAACTTATAACACCCCTGCTTTTTGCTTTAGGGTTTAAAAAAGATAGAAGTCTTATTTAATATGTTCTCAATACTTTATCACACCTACTATGTGTATATCATTAAGCCACTCAATGCTAGTAAAGACATAAAACAGATTTCTACCTATCTGTTTTATGCTAGCTGTTTTATGTTTCAGGTGGGTTAGACTGAAAATTTACAAGATATAAGTCAGTACACCACCATAATGTTAATGGTATAAATGCAGAAGTAATAGTACTGCCCACTAACAAAATTAAATACATAATTTTTCCTGAATGGTGTAATATATAGTAGCCTGAAGGTTTCTAGAATTACATTTTAAACATTTACTTTGTGATACTTTAGTACTCTAAGTTCATGTCCAAGAAATGAAGTGTAGTGTAAGGTCCTTTGTGTCCCCCACTATATTGATATGTGTTAACTTTAATTTATTTTTCGTTCTTCTTAGATCTTCTTTGTTCAGTTGTTGATGTAGAAATCCCTGTATAAACTTGCTAAAACAAAGGAATTCATTCAGATTGTGCTAATTTATTTAAATAGAACTCAGCATACAACTCACTCATTGAATAAGGCATACTTCGACTTTTCACCTGGGAAGGCTTGTTTAAACTTAGCACATATAATATGTAGTTCTAATGACACTACAACATGATAAAGACCTGCAGCTAGCCAGTCACACAGTTTACAGCAGCTCACTCATGTTTGTTTTTATTAATTCATGTTAATGAGAACTTTAAACCTATTTATAAATTGTTGAAGATATGTTGTTTAAATATTTAAAACACAAAATAACAATTTAAGTAGATATAGTATTCTAGCAACCTGCCCCGGCTTTGCACGGGTAGCATCTTCAATAATCATTAACATATTTCAATTAATTTACACAAAATCTTAACAAATTATACACCTAAACCTTCCTCATGAATCATTTGTCTATTAGTGAAAACTGCATGAAAATCCATTCAGTAGTTTTTAGTTTATCGCGAACAGACAGACTGATGTGGTGGGAGACTTTGTTTTATAATATGTAGCAATATAATAATAACTTGAGACACCTCACACATCCCATCTACCATCTGATCCTAAACTAGGCAGAGCCTGTACTGTAGTAACCAGAATGCTTATAACCTTACTTATATATCACTGAATACATACCGTACATACATATGTGAGCACATTTAATTGTCTATAATCACCACAAGGCCTAATATTACCCTCTTTCTTGGGTACAATATGTAAAGGACTTGCACAAGGGCTGTTACTCAGTTTACAAATCCCTAATTTCTGCATTATATATAAATTTTATTTTTAGCTTTTACATACCTCTCGGGTGGCAGTTATCTGGCTCTCGCATACACTAGAAGTCCAGTGATCTCTATATGTTGAATGATGATACACCCCATGCTTCCATGTTCCCTCAGTAAGAATAAAGTATATTATTGGTGACCTCAAATATTAGTTCTCTCCTGCACATGATTACCTAGATTCCTTTAATCCTACAATTACTGTGTAGAAGTTTTATTGCTGAGATTCCCATAGGAAGTGAGTAAAATGAATTTTTGTTTTAGAAGATTTTGCATCGTTTTACCAAATATTCAGGCTTCTTTTAGTGCAAAAATGAAAATGTAAAATCAAAAAAATGTTTATGATTTTAAAATATATTTATTACTTTATGTTGTGTTTATATTACATAACTGAAATATATAATAGTCATAACAAAGCTATACTGGTCAAAATACAATGCTTCCATATCTTTTTTTAGATCCCCAAGAATGAGTACATGATGCAAAAAGTTACATACAGTATGTAAGACTTTATTATAGTTAAGACTAAATGCCTCATTGCTTACTGGTTACAGGAGAATATAGCATGCTTACATATATTAACCGATTCTTATACAAAGATTCAGTGTAAAACTGAACTAAGAATTGTATGAATCTTCACAAGAAGACACAACACATTACATAAATTACAGCTTAGTAATTACAGCTCTTATTGGTGATATCTAATAGGAACTAAGTTAGTGAGCCTAGACGAAAAACCTTAGATAAATAATAATAATAATAACTACACACATCTCACATATGGCTGCCTGATTCCAAACTAGGCAGAGCCTGTACTATTGTAACCAGACTGCTGATAAACATACTTATATATTTCTAAATACATACATATTATAGATAAATTACACCCAGACACAGAACAAATGATCATGCTCATTACACAATTATTTGTTCTGGGTGGGAATCAAACCCACAACCTCTTTCTCAGCAGTCAGGGTTACTAACCACTAGACCAACAGGCCAGTCATGTCATAAATGACAACATAGTAGTGAAAACTCTTAGAAATAAAAATAGTTTGTCTTATTTTTGTACTTACTGATGTTCTATAATGACACGTTTGGTTTTCTGCCCCTCCTAAGTACCACACTACGCACATAATATGTGCGCAGCATCCAACTGTAAGCCTGCCACTCAGGCAAGTATAATAATAATGAGTTCTAACATCTCGTCCGTTATTAGGGTTCCGTTCCTCAAAAGGAACCCTTATATGATCACTTTGTTGTTCGTCTGTCTGTCTTTCTGTCAAGACCTATTTTCTCAGGAACCTGTGGACGCATCAAGTTGAAATTGATACCAAATTATTAATACTTATGTCTGTGATCCCTTGAAGCTGTAAAAAAATTAAACTTCTAAGATAATGCCATCAAAATATTTGGTCATTAAGCCTTAGTGTTGTCGCAGCATGTGGCCGAGAAACCTCTGTAATATGGCCGTCAGAGCATACAAATAAAAAAGACTTCGGCAGATTTCTATATTTAATTTTAATTGAAAGTGGCGACTTTTTTGATAGTCTGTATACCATCGCGTATAATATTAGCATTTCTTTGTTCTATAGGGCTTCCTGAATTTCTAAATAACCTTTCTGATAATGATCGAGTTCCTGCTAGATTTTGTCGATCTTATACAGTTAGTGTTTGACCATTTAGGTCCACATCTACTTTAAAAATCCAAGATTTCTGTCTGCATATTTGACATGAAATATTTGTCAGTTTTGAAATCACCTCTCCAACACCCTATCGAACAGTAATTTCTATGGGCATTAAATTGGAGATTTATAAACTTTTGTTTATTAGCTATTGGTGCCGATTCTATTGTACACTCACTAAACTAAAACCTGACTTAATTTCTTCATATGAAATCAACCTTGTCGTCTTCGTAACAAGGTCTATTTGTTACTGGCATCTATTTCTCAGCGCCACTAAATTTCATTAAAACCTGTCAACGTATACTCAACTTAATCACGTCATCATGTCACGCAGAGAGTCCACATTTATTCAAATGCCGTATAATTGCCACGCAGCTATAGTCCCCAAATATTCAAATGCCGTATAAAACTTGTTCAAAACGAACTAAGATGACGTTATTTTAGAGAGTGATGCAACAGAATCGGCACCATTGCCGACCTCGAGAGTTAACTATCAATGATTTTTTTTGGAAACAGTGTCAATTAATGAATAAAGTATGTACGATGATATATTTAGTCTTCTGGGCGACCACTAAATATTAGGAACTAGTGACATTTATTATTAGAAGAAATACTAGTTTGAACTGATTGATTTTAATGAATATTAGTTCCGGGTCTTAAGGAAGGCCACGCACAAAAGAAGTTATTATTTATATGTTTTACAAGCCTTAGAGTATTTGTACTGTAAAAGTATTAAAGTAAAATTTTATGTAACAATATTTATAGTTAGCTACACACCTAATTAACCTTGAGCGAATATAGAATTATTTTATATGTATGCTATTAGAATAAAAGGCGAAATCACAAAAGAATAGACATATACTAAAATGTTAGCATGAGTCGTTGTGAATTCGAGACGAACAGACGAATTCTTTTTAAAATTTAACCCATATTAATTATAACTGGAGATCGCCCGATGGTCGAATCTCGACCTAAATTCATTTTCTGTTTAATTCATTGGCCAGTGTACTTACTTACGTACCATGACAGATCTACATAATATGGTACATCAATCTACACGCGTCCACTATAATATACGTTGAACATATAGTGGACCCGTGTAGATTGATGGAGCCGTTTTTATGTAATTTTAAATTTATCAGATATATTGTTTAAACTTTGTATTCCAAATTCTACGTTCTTGTGTTCGCTAAATTTTCTTAAAAGTACAAAGAATTCTCTTTACTTAGTAATATACATTTTTTTCTTTGCGTTCCGTTTCTAAGGAACGGTTGGTTTACCACACGATAAGAGCTTCACTGTTCTTATCGCCGTGACTTAATATTATGAAATATTTTATAATGAGTTACATATCTACGAAAAATACCCAGCCAAACAAAACAATAAACGACGAAATCGATTGTGCGTATTTTTTTATCCATTGTTCTTAATGTTAATACACACTTATTAAATACCAAATGAATCAAATATGTTATTCTACTTTTTATTTTCGATTTCTGTTACTTAATAATTACACAATTATAGATAAACCCTCAGAAAAGGATTAAGACGTAAATACTTTATGATAAGCGCTAAAGTTTTTAAAAAATATCATTATATTTCAAAATAATTAAGTACTACTGTATGTCTAATGTTATGTATTAGAGATCGCGTGGTGGTCGAATTTCGACCATGGTTTTTTTCATTGGCCAGTATTACTTGACCTGTCGTCTACGCATATATTGGATGCGTGTAATTTCATTAGCCGTTTTTACGTAATTTTTAAAGTTATAAGACTTCTGAGTTCTGTGTTATAAGAGTTTCTGCACTTCTTCTATATATAAACTGTAAATATTCCAAAATTCACGTTACTATGTTCTCGAAATTTTCTTAAAAAGGGGTACAAAGAATTCTCTTCACGTATTAATATAATGTTTTACAAAAACGACAAAAATCAATCATTTTCAATCTAAGACTACTGTTATTATAAGGGAATAAGAACTCTGGTCTTTTGCAACATAATTTCTGTAAAGCTAAAACATTTATTTTAAAACAATGTACGGTCAAGTAGCAGAAGTGCATCAACAGTACTTAATGGCCAATCAGATTTCATTACAAAAACAGTTTTATTTTATCTAAAAATTGCAATTTCTTAGGTACGAACCTACTAAAATACTAATATTTTACAACACTTTGCGACGCATGTTAGCTCTACATAATACTGCGTTAAACTGCATTCCTGGCATAGTGCTGTGTATCTACTGGTGAATTGGGTCGCCAGAGAATTGTGGGAAATACTGGGAGGGTTGCAACTCTTAACTGACACTACTGATGTTGCAAATATGCTGGCTTATTTATCACCGAAAATGACTTTCTTCTTAGGACGTCAGACAATGTCTTACTTTAAGTTAATAATAAAATGTTGATATTTCAGTTGTACAGACTGCTAAAACTACACCACCATCAGCACCCGTAGAACCCTCGCCAACAGAATCTAAAAAAGAAGAGTCTAAGCCGCAAGGACAGGCACCGGTACCCGCAGTACACGAGAAAGATGCTACTAATATTACTACAACAACTGTAACACCATCTAATTCCAAAAATGATAGTACTGAAGCAAAAGACAACAAAACTGGAAAAAATGATACCAAAGCGACAGATTCCCCTACTCCAACAACAACAATAGAACCAGCAAAGACTAAAACTGAAGCAAGTCCGGCAGCCAACCCTAGCTCACCGACGGCCTCTACCCCAACTTCTACCCAATCTACGGAACCCAAAAAAGATGACGCTAAACAAGACACCAAAAAGAATAGCACAACAGAGAAGATTGAAGCATCTACTGCTACACCTAAAGTTGTGCAGGCATCCAGATCGTAAGTATTTGTACTAATTATGATTAATTGACATGATAGATTGGATATCTGGAGGCCGATTACCGATTACCTCTGAGATGATAAATGTTTCAGTATGATATTATATGACACTAAACTATTTTAAAATAATTCTTGGTTTGTAACTCTTCATTCAGGATAGCCAGATAGTCGGCCTGAACTTGCCTGGAATGGCTGGGGTGGTTGTCTTTCAGGCTAATCGCTGCTCCTGGGAACATGTGTAATATCGGAAACAACGTCTGTTACATGTGATTTAGGTAGTACAACTTAGATATCTAAATTAATCATGTATGACGTCGACGTGTAACTAAAATTTCAGTTGTGGCAATGGATCACCATAAAACCATCTTAGAGGGAGTCAGTGAGGCATACCGAAAGGTCTTTTAATAATTTTTTGAGACAATTTGTTGTTGTAAAAAAGCGTATACATACAACCTTCGATCATATATACACCATAGATGTTTGATCGGCGCTCAAAAATGGCATAAACTGTGCTTAAATGCACTTGTGAGCACAGTTGAGCAATCAGATGCTTCGTTACGCTAGCGTTATGACGTTTTAGGTGTAGCTGAAATATACTGAAACTAGGCTTTAGAAAATATGCAAAGGAGGCATGAAATGTCGCACTTTCGATAGGAAAGATATTTTTATCATAGCTTTATTTTTTTAAAGTATAATAAATGCACTAAAAAAACGATAATGTAAAGTTTGTTATTTTTTTAAATACTTGCGTACCTGTCCTTTTTACTCTTGTGAGCGTGCGTGTGGAATACGTACCACGAGTTTAATACTCCCCGTTTACATTGCAGTTTTTGTATCAACCTATTACTTTACTACTACTATTCATAGAAAAAATAGTTGTGTAATCTGGTTTATTACTACGATGGCATATTAAATGCATGCACATAAAAAAAAATTAACTACTGAGGGCCATTATTTGACGCGATTGGCGATCTATGGCTGACAAGTTTAATGCTGAAGCTTTAGCAATAAACTTGTCAGCATTCACTACTACACATTAAGCTTGTATTAAAATGAAATATAAATAATAATCAATTTTCACGTAGAAAATGAGCGTGGTTATCTTATATATAAAATTTAGCCAACAAAGTAAGCAAATGAGAGGAGTGTGAAATGGATTTTAAATGTGTCGATTCGATTGCAATAGAGGAAAGCAATTTCTGTTTTAATATACTTTCACTTGCGTGTAAAATCCGCATAAACCTCACGCAGCCGAGCTATTTTTATTATTACTTAATCTTTACGAGAATTGCGAATATTACGAAATGTTGCGCTGCGCGCTTCAACAACAGACATGAATTAATATTACTTCGATTCAATAGAGCATTAGGTCTGCTCTAAAGAAAAGTTAAAACGAAGGTCACACATTAGTACTCGGCCGCAGAGTTAGGTCCACAACGTCAGCACACCTAAAGCGATAAGGAATAGATGATAGAAAACCTGAAGAACAATAGTCGTATAATCTTTATGCTGTTGTCAACATTCGACTCGTAAAACAATAATGCTATTTTTGTTTTTTGGAAACCACGTGGTCAAGGTGAACGTAAGATTTAGTTATAAATAAAGCAAGAATTAACATACACTATCTTACCTTTAGCGAAGTCGTTTCCCGAGAATCGATATAACTATGTTGCGTAAACTTTTTAATCTTTACGCAACATAGTACGTGTTTAAACTGGACAGCGTTTTAAATAAAAGGGCCTGTTTCTTGAACCTTTGTCGAATATCCAATATTATGCAATGATCATGCAATAAGAAAAGAGTGATGGGGATATCCAAATGTCTGGCCCTATCACAACTACAGGCTGTCTGTCGACGTCCTGCCCTCTCGAAACTCACGGCAATACGTGCACCAGTAGTCTAAGCAGCCTTTTTTCCTTGCAGGTTCGATGGAGCAAGTTTCATCGGCGGTATCATATTGACCCTGGGTCTCCTCGCAGTCGGCTTTATGGGATTCAAATATTACAAGAACCAAACGGAAAGGAACTACCACACTCTCTAGATGATTAAATTCACTTCTTCTCTCTAAGTGCACCTAATTACAAAGAATTATTTTATAATGAGGAGATTTTATTTGTTTTACATCATTAAAATATTCATGTGCACTATAATTAAAATACAGGAAAGTGTAAATCTATACGGGGTTCCAGTTTTAGGGTAGCCTATTATGATTTAAGTATACATTGTATCTTGACCAATACCTACGTGTAATATATGCAAAAGCTTCTTGAAAATATATATTGCTCATCTAGTTATTTGACTACAGCAGGAATCTCGTATACAAAAAGAAATAAATACTTTAGTAATATTTTATAGCTTGTCCGAATTATATTAGGTGGTTGGTCATTAATTAGATCTAATTTTAGAAGTCAAATTTGTTCTCCTTATCTACGTAGTATAAGTTTGTAATTTCTAGTAGATGTTTTAGCATTTATTTTTCTATTGCATGCTAAATTTTAAGTAGATATTATTACGTAAGCATGTACCTATAATTTTATTTCGACAAGTTTTTATAAACAGTTGTTATATTCGTAATATGTGATTTGTAAATTTCGTAACAATGTTATTATTATAGAGATTCAAAAGTATTTAAGCCGACACAGTTAGTGGTGATTTATATTCCATCTCGGAGTGCAATGTAGTTGTAGTGTTATGTTCTATTTGTGAACTGTGCCATGTTTCGGGTTTCAATGTTGAACACTGCATTTTGTCAAATTGATATTTCCGTATGCAGCTTCATACACACTATTTCAAAGATATAGGCTATAAGTATATTTATTAATGTTAAGTGTTACTGTAAGGAAACGCAATGTGATGATGAAAATAAGGGTCTAAAGTAGTACCTATATTGGTTTGGCATAATCAAGTTTATTGAATCTCGTGTACTAAATCAAAATCTCAAATCTCTCAACACTTAAGAGAATCTCGGAAAAGAATATCAGCTACTTTTTTGTGCCAAATCACATAATCGAACCACAAGAATCAATCACTCCTTATACCCCGCTATCAATACTCATTGTTACGTTCGCTTCATTAATAAGAGATAGATGACGAGTATGCGCTCGAAAAAAAAAAACGCCGGCAACGTCTTAACTATTATATATCGGTTCTTTCCTATAATCCTCTTACTCTGTTGCTCTTAACAAAATCTGTATTTTATGTTTCAATTAGTTTTGAATGAGATAAGTAAAAAAAGTTTGTTTCATGAAGTTTGTTATCAATGATTATTCTTGTCTTGTAACTAGAGTTTAAACATTAACGATAATTACCGTTAATGTTAAACTGTAGTAACAAGTTAGTGAGACTTAAAACGTCTCAAGTGATTGGTCCTTGTGGATGTTATACCAATTCTGTATATTTTGTTCTTGTGATTTTAGCACGCTATTTGTAAACTGGGGAAAGTTGATTCCATCCTAAAGTGCTCTTAAATTTGTTTATGGGATAGTTATTCGAAAGGTTTACACGCCACTAAGAATATTCTCTGAATGCTGCTATTACTCGTGTCTGTCAATGGTTATGTTAAATAAAGGTATACATACAATAATCGATTTTTATTTCATATAAATATTATAATCCACATTTAGAAAATATAATCAATACAATTCGAATGACGTTCCTGTCACTAAATACGTTCAAAGGTTGTTTGGTAGGGATCGGTTTTAGCAATACCTAACTTCAATAATAAATTTAAGATCCATTGTTACACAATAAAAAATATTCTATTCTACAATATTCGTACATTCTAGTCATTTTAGGACTTGTAATTAAAGCCAACCAAGAATTACTACACCTATTTACCTACTTACATTAAACTTCTAACTCTCAATCAACAGCCTCATAGGTGAAAAAAATGTGAAGATATTTGTTAAACGCTGTAGGGTTGAGCGAAGATGTGTTTGCTAATCAAGGGCATGGATTTGTTGTTGTCGACACCGCATACCCAAAACCAATAGTTGTTTTTCTGTTATTCTTTTGTTAATATCTACATAATGGTTTTTTTGCGATTGCTAGTAATTGTAAAGCAAGCGTTGAATTGTTTTGACTATGTACTGGACTCTTGACTAGGTACATTGTATCCTGCCTGACACGTCGTATGTTACGAGAGCTGCGACCCACGCGGTTATTCTTCGCAAATAGCCAGAACGAGAAAACCAAACAAAAATATTACCGTGCTGGTTTGTAAAATTAAAAGCAGAAAAGAGTAAACGAATGCTAATATAGAACATTAACGAATACAAAGTTACTCTCTACGAAAAATTCAACTAGTTGTGTCTTATGACTTCGTTAACCGATAATCTACAATGTGTTAAGGTGAATCCACATACAGGTACAACCTTTCCGTGTGTTATGGCGTTCCGCAAGGGAGTATTCTTGGGCTTACGCTCTTTTTAATCTATAGAAATTTAGACAGATCATTTAATGGCCTTGGCTCATTTTTGAGGAAACTTATCTCGTATGCTGACGATACTGCGCTCATCTTCGCAAGAAAACGTGGGCTCAAACCTATGATTCTGATCAAAAAGGTTTTGACATTGTGCTAACAGCATTGGCTACATGATAATGGATTTACCTTAAATGCAGAAAAAACAAAATATAATGCATTATCGATTCGTGTCTCACGATCACATGACTATAAACTTATCTGACATTGTCCCCAGTCATTGCAAACCTCTTCAACACACTAAGGAAATCAAATTTTTAGCAGTTGTTTTAGTTTTAAACCACACAACCAACTACTTACTAAAGGTTACGCAAACTTACATATATTTTTAAAAACATAAGACATCTTGTTTCACCTTTAACTTTAAAATAATTTATTTGCTCTCTGTCGGTCGATACTTATCTACCTACTGTATATCCTCATGGGGAAGACTAAATACGACTCTTATAACTAGAGATTCTCTATCCAACGAAGCTTCTGTACGAGTCTGGCCAAATTCTAACAATGCGTCAACTTTTTCTAACAGGTATCCTGTTAAGAACACTACCTGGAAAACGAATAATCTATGAAGTGTGTGATCGCTCTGAAACCTAGAACTTCGTTTATTTGCAGAATCTTCCCATTTTTAGGTTCACATATTTACAAGAAAATAATATATTTATTTCCATTGAGTAAAACAGGAGAAAAAATCCTTATCTGCTCACATAAATGGCTAATAATGAAGTGGAAAATCTGATAATCCCTCAATGACAATTCAATATCTGTCTTAAAGTTAAACTACGAATCATCTTTATACACCGTAAACTACGCACGCACACATATGCGCACTCACACACGCGCGCACGTATGTAATATAAGAAATAAAATGCTACAATAGTTACTAGATTATTTTAACAAACACTTATGCTTAGTACTATTGTAATTTTTTTCATAATGTATTCAAAGTGGGAGCCGCTGTGTACTGAAATATAGACTATCAGCCTACCTCAGTAACAGAAGCTACAACTACATATAAAAATAGTCATAATAAAATTAGTGCATAAAATAATTTGTGTAAACTTTAAAATGTTGGAAACATTTGATTTTATTAAGTACACATAGTTTTACAAATCCTACAAAATTACAGAATGAGAAAACTGGCAATGGTTAATCAGGGAAAAATAAATAATCACTACGCATGCATTTAAAAAGTTTAAGACAAGAAATCAATAAATAAAACAAAAAAAAATAAAATAACCGACTGCATTAATATACTAACTAATAAACATATACTTAGTTGAATATGTTTAAATCATCTTTTAAAAACCTTCATTTTATGCCCCATTCGATTGGTTAGGGGTCAAGAATTTTTGGAAAACATATTTTGGCGCCATTTTGGGCTTCGCCGAAGTCGGGTAAAGGGCAATTTCGCATTAGCAGCAGTCGGACTTTCTACAGTCGAAGGAACTATTACCTTATCTGTTACTACACTGCTACAGTTAAAACATTAGAATTGCTTGTTATGTCTACTTAGTAAAATGAAAAGTTCACGGTGTTTCGTAAAAAAGGAAAATATTTGATTGTAAATTAAAGTCCAAAAATATAAATTAACAAGTTATTTACGCACATTATCTACTTTATCCCGCAAGTCAATTTCTTCATCCCATCCTTGAAAACAATTGATAAATAGATTTACTCAGTGTAGGCCCTATATTGCGACCTAAATTTCCATATTTCAAGTTAGCTAATAGACATTCTCCTTCATTACGATCACATTTTTGATATTGTATAATCAAAGACCTGGGAGTATTAAACTTAGCTGTGATTGCTAAAGCTTTTTCTACAGACACTCCTTTGAGTTGCAGCAATAGTTTGATGAATGTCTCTGTGACTGTCAATGGCTTTGTTTTCGCTGAAGCCTTGTTGAAATATTCAAATGTCATCAGATATTCTTCCGTTGCTTCATTGCTGCAGCCTTTGAGACATTTATCCTGAAAAAAGAAATTCGGGAATGTATAAAATTCACCGAGATAAATAAAAATAGAATAAAAATAAATTAAATATCTAAGATATTTTTTAATGAACAACTAGCAGTTCATTACATTTTTATATAGTAGTACTACATTTTTATATATTTAACTAGCCGTCCCGTCCCCGCAGTTTCACGTTTATGGTCACTGCTCCGCTCCTATTGGTCGTAGCGTGATGTTTTATAGCCTATAGCCTTCCTCGATAAATGTGCTATCCAACTCTAAAATAATTTTTCAATTCGAACCAGTAGTTCCTGAGATTTGTGCGTTCGAGCAAACAAACAAACAAATTCAGCTTTATAATATTAGTATAGATTATTTTTAAAATAAAAGTAGCCTAAGTTTCCTTGTAACGCCAGCTATCTGCCAGTGAAAGTCCCGTGGAAATCGGTCCACCCGTTACAGACAGATAGATAAATTTAAAAACTGATTTTTAGGCATAGGTATCATGCAAATAACTGTATGAGCTTTAAAAAAACTATTACTTTGACATTACAAACAGACACTTCAATTTTATTTATTTGTATTGATATTGATGTATTGAATGATGAAATGATTTGTTAACCATATCATATCATTAATTTTAATTTTAGTTTTAATTTATAATAATTACCTTATATCTAATATTAAGTCTTTTCGTCATCATAGCTAAAAACCTCGCGGAATTAGTCAAAGAATCCGTAATGTGAACTTTGAAATCGTCCTGGACTCTTGTGTTTGCCAGAGCTTGCATCAAGTGCTGTATAGGCAAACCTACATTCTTATTGGTTCCATAGTTTTCAATCATATAAACCACATTTCTTAGTCCACACTTTCTTAAACGGAACTTTTGCTCATGAAATCTGCCATCTTTGATGCTGGCACCAAGATCATCCATCCTTTTTCGTTCTATGATGTATGGGAGGACTAACTCTTGCTCTTTATTTACTTTGTGCCTTGCTATCCAAGTGAAGTCCCCAACTTTCAAGCTTCTATACTCATGGTTCAAGTCGGGATACTTGTTGAATTGAGCCACTGTTGGATCATTCTTTTTTGATGCCCTGTAAATTATTAATATTATGAAATGAGCATTTACAAAATACTAGGTCGAAATTTTACTTTTGCTTTGCTATGCTATAGTTGAAAGAAATTATGAAGAATATTAAATAAGGCTATATGTATAAGTAAGGTTTCTAGTTAATAAACTATATCAAAAAACTATATCTTATGTGGGAGAGCCATGCTTCAGCACGTATGGGCCGACTGGACTCCGCTCGATACCACGGCCTCACAGAAGACCGGAAGTGAAGTAATGCTTGCATTGCTTTTCTCCGAGTGAGTGAGGTTACCGGAGGCCCAAACCTCAACCCCCGCTACCCCCAATGATGGCGCTGTTAAAAAGAACATTACCCCAGGGAGGTACCAGCTGCGCTAGGGTTGGAGATTCCCCCTCCGGGCATCCACGCTCAGAACACAGTGCACCTGGACGTGGACGCCCAGGCTGCCCCTCGTACTCTGGGGAGGGCACAACCGCGCTTAAAACATCTGCTAGGGACAAGAGCAAGCATAACAAGGCACCCCTTGCCACGCTCACCGTGGACTTCTGCAACATCAGGGGATACATTGCAACCTAAACGCTGTTCACCACCACCTCGAAACAGCAAAGCCGGCCTTGCTTTTTTTAACCGAGATATTCATAAGTCGAGTGGGCCCGACGGAATCTCTCCCATCGTGCTGAAGACGTGTGCTCCAGAGTTGGCACCGGTTTTAACGCGCCTTTATCGGCTCTCCTACTCCCTCAGCGTCGTCCCGAACTCATGGAAGACAGCTTTAGTGCACCCGATCCCTAAAAAAGGTGACCGCTCGGATCCGTCCAACTATAGACCTATAGCCATAACCACCTTGTTCTCCAAGATAATGGAATCCATTGTCAACCGCCAGCTCCTTCGGTACTTAGAAGACCACCAGCTACTCAATGATCGACAATACGGTTTCCGTCAGGGTCGTTCAGCTGGTGATCGTCTCGTATACCTAACTCATCGGTGGGCACAGGCGATCGAGACCAAGGGGGAGGCATTGTCAGTCAGTTTGGACAAAGCGAAGGCCTTCGATCAGGTCTGGCACAAAACGCTTCTCTCGAAGCTTCCTTCCTATGGGCGTCCCGAGAAATTATGCAACTGGATCACCAGTTTTCTCGCAGACAGAAGCAGCAAGGTCGTTGTCAACGGTGCATGGGTTTTCTACCACTTCTTTATTGTATTTTTTTTTTAATAAAGATTACTAGTAACGTGGGTCACACATTACTAGTAATCTCGTTAACCCCTCCAGCTAAGCTTAACGCTTGTATTAGGAATGGGTTCACGACGGTAGTGCACTGGGCGGGGTTCGAACCCGCAACGACTTGATCGCAAGTCCGACGCCTTAGCTAATGGCTAAGGCGTCGGACTTGCGATGCGAATAAGCATTCAAATACTAAAAGTTCATATTTACATTAAAAAATGTTAGTTTGAAACTAACATTTTTTTATGTAAATATAAACTTTTAGTATTTGAATGCTTATTCCTGTAAACTTATTTCGAATCCTTACCGTAAAGCAGGGTTTGGTGGTTAGGTTTTTTGAGACTTCAAGTCTGTCAATGCTGGTGTCCCACAAGGCTGTGTGCTATGATGATAAATGATATGCTTCAAATCAGCAGCATTCATTGCTATGCCGATGATAGCACGAGTGATGCCTTGTATACCGGCCGCGCTAACATTTCTCGGGAAAACGTCACTGAGAGTCGATCCAAACTTGTGTGTGAAATCGAAGCCTCCTTAGAAGGAGTTTCTGATTGGGGTCGACTTAATCTAGTTCAATTTAACCCAACGAAGACGCAGGTTTGCGCGTTCACCGCCAAAAAGATACCGTTTGTCGTGTCACCTCGCTTTGAAAGCACTTCCCTGACTGCCACAGCCAGCATCGGAATCCTTGGTGTCGATATATCGAGCGAAGTCCAATTCCGCGGTCACTTGGAGGGTAAGGCCAAATTAGCCTCGAAGAAGTTTGGTGTGGTGAATAGATCGAGACAGTATTTCACCCCGGCCCACCGCCTACAACTTTATAAGGCGCAGGTTCGGCCGCATATGAAATACTGTTCTCTTATCTATGCAGGAGCACCCCAGTACCAGCTTCTCCCTCTTGACCGCATTAAACGGAGAGCGACTCGAATCATCGATTGCCAGGATATTTCAGATCGGCTTGACCCTTTGGCGTTGCGTAGAGATGTAGCTTCACTCTGCATTCTCTATCGCATGTGTCATGGGGAGTGCTCCGAGGAATTGTTCGGACTTATACCGGCCGCGTTTCGCCATCGTTCAACGCGACAAAACTTTCATCCCCATCACCTGGATAATATGCAATCCACCACTGTGCGGTTCCGCAGAAATTTTTTGCCTCGCACAACCAATCTCTGGAACAAATTGTCGTCTGCGGTATTTCCGGACCGATACGACCTTCAAACCTTCAAGAAAAGAGCGTACTCCTATCTCAAAGGCCGGCAACGCACTTGTGACTTTTGAGTTGCAGGTGTCCGTGGGCGACGGTAGTCACTTACAATCAGGTGACCCGTCTGCTCGTTTGCCCCCTATAATATAAAAAAAAAACATTTATATATATTTTTAGGCATACATTTTATGCAAGTAACTGTATGAGCTTAAAAAACTATTATTTTGACATTACAAACAGACACTTCAATTTTATTTATTTGTATTGATGTATAAAGGTTTTCTGCAAGAAATTGCTTTCAGTGATAAGGCCGTCCTATGTACATATTAACCTGATGTATTTCTTTTAAAAAAATTTTTGGCGGTGTACAATAAAGTTTATTTCTATTCTATTCTATTCTATTGATATATTAATTCAGTATACACACTAGTACTACTTAAGACATTTCATTTTTTAAAAGACAACTCCCGCCTTTGGAATTACTCCTGTGTCGTGGGGGACTTTACAAACATACAAACAACGGACACAAAGAACACCTAGACTCTGGTAGGAATCAAACCACGACCTATGGCATAGCAGTCAGGGTCACTAACCACTAGGCCAACAGGCCGGTCAACACATCTTTTGCATATCCTTCATAACATTAAACTTGAGTAGAGAATACTCTTGGCTATGTGTCTATGTACAAAATATGTGCATAAAGTTTAAATCAAAATTTAATTAACATGTGCAAAAGTACTTCAAAGCAAAATTATGCTAAAATTAAAATAGAAATCTCCCCCCACCCCTCCTAAAAATTTTACTAATTTTCTGAGATAATAAATTGAGTATTTTGTTTCTTTTTTTACACTGACTGTTGATTCACCTGTCACAATGATCAACAACCATGCAAGCCGAGCATCACTCTCGCGAATTCACTTAAATTTAAGCTCTCTTGGAATCCTGTAACTAATCACTATATGCTATTGTGAATATTTTGTGTCTTTAAACTGTACATTTTAAGTGGCACAGTGAAGGTATAAATTCTTATAATAGTTGTCCTTTAAAAAAAAATAATCATACCCGCCGGTTTCATTTTTGTCAATAAGTAATATTATATCAAATGAACCAGGTGGCATTTCTAAGCCAGTATTATTTATATTCTCTGGTGGATTAGGGATAGCTTCATTAATAATATGGGCATCTTCTTCTCTAACAGCACTTGTGGATGGTGCACTATTAAAAATAATATCATTAACTGTAGGAGTATCTTTGCTGTCTTCTAAAAGTTCTTCAGCGAGTTCTATACCTTCTTTAGACAATAAATATCTAACTTTTTTATTTCTAACCTTTGTAACAAGTCCCTTAGTCACCAGCCTGGACATATTAGACCATGCTGTGTAAAAAGTATCTGGTTTAGGCCTTAAAAAGGATTCCTCAGAGTGTTTTTGAGCCTTATGAATTAACTCCTCCTTTGTTAATGAGTTTTCACTTGGATTTTCTTTAAAATGTTCAAGCAATGCTATCAACAAAGCATATGCTCCCGATTTATGTGCGGGCTTATATCTCTTACTCTTGGACTTATTTTTCTTCTTTTGACTTGAGAGACTCTGAGATTCAGAACTTCTATCTGTATTAACAACAAGAGTGCTGTGTGCACTAACCTCAGTATCAATTACTATATTGTGATTTTTTGTTGGAGACTTTTTACTTAGATTAGGTTCAGTAGAAGTGCTATGAGAAGTCTTAGATTGCTTAACTCTGTGTTCAACGTTTATAATATCAGACATAGGTGAGCTACAGTTAGTATTCCTGCCACTTGATTGAGAACTGGTGGTACTACCAGTCTCTAAAGAGTGTGCCAAAGCCAAATTATAGTTGTATACTTCTAATCGTTTATCTAAATGAGCACACAGTTTCTTTCCGAAGCCTTTTAAAATAACACATTCAGCGCCCGATTGAAGCGGCAAAGGATATTTTGATAATGAGTCTAACGCTTCCTTCAACATTGATTCCAACTTGCTTTTCTTTTCCTTTGCCTCTTCGTATAGCTCTTCCAGCCATTCTTGAAAAAGTGGATTTGGTCGAGCCCGTTTGTAAGTAATTCTTTTAACCGTGTTGTTACTTATTTCCATCTTAATATACACAAACTTAGATAATATGGGGCGTAAGCGTGCAAAAATTACTATAAAATATGTCCCACGGTATCGTTAAATCTGTAAATTACTAAGTACATTTCATTTAAAATAAGTTAATCCAATCCATCTATCAAATCAGTACTTGAATATATAATTAAATACCGAAACGACGATCGGTAGCAGATCTGACACAGTGTAAGTAAACAAAAACCAAAACAATATAAATAATTATTGACATTGACAGATAGTACCAACACTTGCCATAAAAATATTATTTGATGATTTTATTCGAGCTGCTTACACAGACCATTACTATACATAGAAGGATTATAGCTAGAGGCAGGAAGGTATTGGGTTCCCTGTATATGGATTGGCGACGTCCCGTCGGTAGAAAGAGAAAGAAGACAGCAATTTACATGCATATCTCTCTCACCTCATCTCTGATTTATCTATATCTCTACCTTTATGAGTAACCGTTCGATAAATAAGAAAATATAACCGCTTCTTTTGGAAGTCAAGTCTTTGATTTTATATATTTTTTTATATAATATTGTCATGCTGGACTGCACGCGCCGACTTGCAACCTCTGTGGACTGATGATAAACCTCTTTGGCGCGTGAAGTCTTACTGGCGACACCGTTCTCAAGATTCGAAATAATTCGTATTTGAAATAGTTCAGAGAATGGAACCATGAAAAGGATGACTCTCGTCTGTGCAGCCTTGGAATACAGACGTCCCGTGTTGTTGCACGGAACCGCAAGATATATTGTTTGATTTGTGATAAGATAATTTATATTGTCAATGTGAATGTAATATTTTAAAGGTTTCAGTAAAACCTAAGTTTCACCCGCGTAATCTTTTATTTCTCTGCCTAGAAATTAGATCCATCTTTCCTGATACTGCCTACCATCTGAGTTGCGGCAATATGACTGTCATAAGCTATTATTATTTTAATTTTCTGTACTTTGTAAACTGTAGAAATATGTTATATTGAAATTTGAGAGTAACAAAAAAGTTTCAGTAAAGCATTTACAAACATAACAACTTTTGTCATGTTGCTACAGCTGTATACAGGTGCATAGGTTATGTTTTGGACCTCTGATGACATTTACTCATATGTTTACTTTGAGTCAACCAATCAGCGAAGAGGTGCGAGAGAGATACATGTGAAACACTGTCTTCTTTCTCTTTCTACCGATGTCGCCTACCCACATACAGGGAATCCAATACCTTCCGCCTCTACCTATAATACCTCTATGTTCGTGATCGTTTCGCCATTTTTATCGCCGGGTTGTGTGGTACTGCTATTAAACAGTTGTGGTTCAAAATTATTTATTTGGTTTTCTTGAAAAAATCCGTCTATAATTAACTAGATCGCGGTAGACCACGGGTAAGAAACCATTTTATAGTATCCAGGGCTTGGAGTAAGTGTGTGTTCCGATATGCACTGAGGGCACTGTAAGGTGTGACGTCAATGAGGATCAGTCACGTTTTTTGTTAAGTATGCAGATTTATAACTATAAAAAAACAATAAATACTGTGTTTAAATTTTTTTAATCGGATCAAAAATGACCAAGATACAGAGATTTTAGTGCACCAACTTAAAAAGCGCTCGCGAGAAAGATCGTGAACGCTCCGACGTCATTCATCGCGTATCGGCAAAAATGGCCAGCTTGGTAAGCTTTAGTCTAGCGCAGTTATTGCAACGACCTGACGATTGCTGATTTTTCAGATTATTTTTAAAGTGATAATGCCGTCAGATAAGTATTGCATTGTCCCAAAATGCAAAAATACAAGTGTTAATGTACCTAATAAGCTTTTTTCACTGTGCCGAAAGATGCACAAATAATAAAAAAATGGTGTAAAGCAATGCGGAGAGATGACAAAACTCCTCTGTCATGCCGAATTGGTTTATAGGTACTGTTGCGAAGATCATTTTGACGTAAGTAGGTACCTACAGTACCTAGCTATAGTATCTAACTAATATCAGTAGGTACAATATGGTCAACGGGTCTAGTGCTAATCATTAACTGAAGAAAAAGCTGCACTGCGCATGTCAAACAGTTAAAATTCACGAATAGATCCACTGACCGTATAGAGTTTAATATACCTACGTATTGTGCATCGTTTCTATCATTCCTTAATAACATTTGGATTTCCACGGATAGCTTTGATGTTCGTTCATTCTTGCCTAATGCCTACCTACTCAAATAAACAATCGAAAACAAGAATATTCGAGCCCAGGGCTGTACTCAGACCACCACCGCGATGTTACAGAGAGGATTATTCGACCAGAGTGATACCACGGCCTCACAGAAAACCGGCAGTGAAGCAATGTTTGCATTGCTTTTTGGCGCGTGAGTGAGGTTACCGGAGGCCCTAACCCTTCCCTCTTCCCTATTCCCGTCCTTCTACTCTTCCCACTCGTCCCCCCTCTCCCCCTACTCCCACCTTAAAGGGCGGCAACGCACTTATGACTCTTGAGTTACAGATGCCCATGGACGGCGGTAGTCGTTTACCATTAGGTGACCCGTCTGCTCGTTTGCCCCCTATACCATAAAAAAAGTGATTTTGTCATGTGATAAACGAGATCTGTGATTATGTGTGAAAGCGCGCCTGCTGCCTGACGCCCGTTACTGACTGTTGAGTATTGTTTTATTTGTATCCTCTCCCATTCGGATGAAATGGTCAAACAATAGTTTTCGTCATAGTCAACTTCGTGTATAGCTAAAGATTTATCTTGTTCAAATTGAGGGCTCGCTACGCAAAACAAGCATTTTCTTTTTCCTGTGAAAAACATGCTGTTCGGCTCGTATCTATTTAGATATCAATAGATACTCACTATCAATATAAATACTGTTATACTAATAATATAACATCAAATTATAGTAAAAACTAAATAATTAACATACCACGACATGAGCGAAACGGTGAATAATCTGAACCAAAATGACCAAACTAGTATAGCAATTTTGCACGAGTGGAGAGCGCGAATCGCGACGTGTGACGTCATCATACCAAGCGCAGCTCCAAGCAAGCGTTTCGAAATAGCCGAACAGAAAAGTTTAATAACTTTGTCATTTCTTGTTGGATTTGAATCATTTAAAAAACGAAATGATCAGAATGTTATAGCGCATACGCTCTTACATTTAGAAATCTAATATTTTGTTATGTGAATGATCCTCATTAGGGTATGTTCCGATATACACTGAGAGCACTGTTCCGTGCTCGTACTGGGTTATCATAAGTTGGCGGGGAGAAGTAATTTTTTTACAATTTCTTTTTGCTGTTTCAACTGTTCTTTATTGTCCGATCAAAATTATTATTTGTTTGCTTTTTTTTTTTTAATAAAATAAAATAATACCCTCAAGTTGGCGGGGAGAAGTATTTTATCTTTTTTTTTTGCTACTTCAATTAATAACTGTTCATTATTCGATCACAATTTTTTTTCGTTTGTTCTTAGTTTTTTTAAATTATAATATAAAATTTGCTTCCTTACGTTGGCGGGAAGAAGTCGTTTTTTACAATTTTTTTTGCTATTTAAACTGTTCGTTAACTGTTCTTCCTATATATACAGATGTGTGTGTGTGTGTATATGCAAATACATTGTAAAGTTATGTTTTCACTTCTGACGTGCAGTCTTACGACTGACTTTTCTTTTACAATGTAGCCACTTATACGTGGGCTACACTGAAAGTTTTGCGTAACTCATTAATAAAACAATTTACATGTAAAGTAATGTATTTACTGCTTTTAGAAGTATTCTTCATTACATTTCAACACTATCGTTCGGTCAAACCATTGAACACACAAGGACAATTGGTCATTGGTTTAAGTCTAAGGACATGTTTTTCACGTGCTGGTTGAAAGGTATCAGGCCTTTTCCGGCCCCGTAAATTTTACACCTCTCATCAAATCTTTAATTTTTGGGAAAATAAAGAAATCGCACCGTGCCAAGTTTGGATTATGTGCCGGGTGGGTCACTAGCTCTACCTTTTCAGAAGCAAAAAATGACTTTGTCTTGTTCGCAGTGTGCGCCGAAGCATTGTTCTGGTGCAATAGGATGCGACTTCTCGGTCGTTTTTCAGTAACTTTTTCAATGACACTGGGCATACAAATAATGCATTCAACACGAGTCCATTTTTGTTCTGGAATGATTTCATGAGGAATCCAGTGGCAACAAAGTTTTCTAACATTTAAATACTGATGTAAGATTTTCTTGAATTTGGCTCATACCAAACTCCAAATGACCTCGAATATCCTCATAAATTTTCTTCAATTAGTTGTCTGACAGTAGCCCACATTTTCCTCAGTGATCGCAGTTGAGGGCCGACCTTCATGAATTTCATCATGGAGAGAAACACGGCCACGATCAAATTCTGCGTACCAACGCCTTACGGTTCTCAAACAAGGTGCTTCCCTCCCAAAAGCATTTTGAAGACGAGCAGTACAATCTTGTGGAGTCAGTGAACTTTAAAAATCATAAAAAACCACAGCCCTAAAACCTTTTTGCTACGGACGACGAACTTCAAGTTGTGATAAAAAACAATTGATACGTTGCGTTGGTACAATCTATGGTAATCTGTGGTAGTTGTCGCTGGTCACGTCGTCAGGGTATATTTATTCTGTGCCATTTTGTGCCGCTGAGGCGCTGACTGAGCGTTGTATATTTTTGTTTCTATTTTCATCACGGCATAAATAAATTTTGTGATGTAGTGAAGTGTTAAAAAATATTTCAAAATGTCGCTCGAAATACCGTTGATGAGCACTGATGAGGTAATTGTGTAAACAGCATGCATAAAATTAACATTTATGAGCATTTTATGCTTTGGAAAGTGTCAGTTTCGTAATCATTTTTCCCTTGAAATATTTAGGTGATTGAGCTGGATCCAGAACAATTGCCATCGGGAGATGAAGTGCTTAGTATATTGCAGCAGGAACGATCCCAGCTTAATGTTTGGATAAATGTCGCAGTAAGTAAACTTAACCTCTAAACTTCGTTTATGCTTACACGTAGTCTAACCGTCTAGAACAAAATATTTGTCTAAGTCTATATGTTGACCAGATAAACTATTAAACAGAATAACAACTAGTAAACCTACAAATTTTTAAGTTCGAAGCTACAAATTAAGCTTACGAAATTTTATAATTCATGTACTTTTTCTATCAACAGAAACAATAGATAAAGTCAAAACAAACCGTTTACGTGACATCATTTAGAACAGCATATTGGTTGAAAGCTAAATAACCGTGTTATAAAGAATGCAATATCATTTTTACGACATTACCTTTGATAACAAACCACATCTGGCACATTATAATGGTCAAAGGCGGTAATGACCAAACCATCAAAAGCTGACTAAACTTCTTAATATATATAGTTGAAAATAACTTCTTAAATTTTATTTTGGAACATAGTAATATAAAGTAGTAACATAGTAGTTCCATACAAATTACTATTCCATATTTACGATTTTTGTATTACAGTAAATTTACTTAACTTATCCTCTAAACTCTTAATTAGTCCAAAGTTCTGTTATCTGAAAAAAAAGCAGACCGAAGTAGTTTTGTCTGAAAATCATTGGTTAATTGTAATTTTGACTGCAAATTTATGGTTAAATGTTGCTTTGACTGATGTTCTTAGTCAAAAGTATATTTAAACACTATAACATCAGTCTAAATAGAAACTGGTTAGAATTTAAATAAAAGTATCCAACCTAATAATCACTTTTAACCAGTTCCATTGGGCAATACTCCTTGACTTTTATTACAGTCAAAAGTACAGAGCTGCAGTCAAAACTACTTTCGACTGATTTTACTAGTTAAAAGTAATTTTAACTGGTTAAGAGTTTTGACTGCAACATATACACCAGCCATTTTCCAACAGTTTGCCAGCATCTGACCAAAGTTGAAGTATTGGTTATGACTCTCAGAGTGTTCACTGTTTCAATGGTAGAATATATTTGTACTGCAACTGTTGCAGTTGACAAACCAAGAGTGGGTGCTGGTTTTGCTATTCACAAACATAGAAATATATTGGAATTTCTTTATATGCCTGGCAAATTTAAGTAATGGCAAATTTAAATTTTATTAATAATGTCCACACAATAAAGATATTTTAAATATACTATTCATATACCATAAGTAGCCAAACATAAATACAACCTCTCATGCAGTCCAAGTGTCTTCTTATCTAATGGTAACAAGTGCACTACAATTATGATCTCTTCAATGTCAGTAAAAATTTATCAATTGAATTGTTACACAGGTCTGGAAAGAAATAAATTATTTAATGTTTTTTATACAACAGTTAATATTTCTTATAATTGCCTTAAAAGGAAGTATATTTAACAATATTCATAACAATGATATACCATGTCACTATTAGATAATTTGTTATTATGTAATTATAAAATGTAAATTGTATACTGAAACGAAAAGAATAAAAGGCTTTATATTTATTATTATTGTACCATGTCACATTTACTAGATTTAGACGACACAAGTGCATTGCAGGTACAAAACAAAAAATAAATATATTAAAAAATTTAATAAAAAATTGCAACATGTCAAATGAAACATGTCAAATGAAAGAGCCTCAAATATATCTTTGTTTTTTTTTTTTATTTGAGATCCAAATGATTCCTAATACCAGATCTTGCTTAGTGCAAATCTTTGTATGCATCATAAATAAAAATAATGTGACATGATCATGAAAACAAAGCTCGTATTTACAATATAGTGTATAGTTGATATAAAATTATATATATACTAGCGGACCCGACAGACATTGTCCTGCCTTAACTTAAAAAATATTATTCCTGGAACCCCTTTCGCAGCGCCATCTACCGGGTCCAATTGTAAATCTAAACCATTCTCGAATCCACCTGAAGACACAAAAATTTCATTAAAATCGGTCGAGCCGTTTAGGAGTTCAGTGACATACACACGCACAGAAGAAATATATATATATATATAAAAATTTAAAAAACTTTTTCATTGCAAAACTGTGTCATTAGACTCATTAGACTCTTTATTCATATATTGTTTTCAGCTTGCATACTACAAACAAAAAAAGATCGATGATTTCCTCAAGATACTTGAGGCATCCCGCGCAGATGCCAACATTGATTACCGGGACTTTGAAAGGGACCAAATGCGGGCCCTCGACATGCTGGCTGCATACTATGTGCAGGAGGCCAATAAAGAAAAGTCCAAGGACAAGAAAAAAGAATTGTTTACTAAAGCAACACTTCTTTACACAATGGCTGATAAAATCATCATGTATGATCAAGTAAGTGGAAAACCCTTAACAAAAACTTAAATAGTTAGAAATATCTTTGATCCGTTAGAAGAAGAGTTTTAATAACTCTTCATTATTACAAGTAATTTACTATTTTTTCTTAATTAGGCTGTTTTTAATTTTTTTTTCAATTCAAATGCATGATTTGAATTGAAAAAGAAATTAAGAACATTGTCAATCATGAACAACATGCAACATTTTAAATCATTTGTGGCTTTCAGAACCATCTCCTTGGTAGGGCCTACTTCTGTCTCCTGGAAGGTGACAAAATGGAGCAAGCTGATGCTCAGTTTAACTTTGTACTCAACCAGTCCCCTAACAATGTGCCGTCATTACTTGGCAAAGCCTGTATTGCATTCAACAGAAAAGATTACAGAGGGGCTTTGGCTTTTTACAAAAAAGCTCTCAGAACAAACCCAGATAGCCCGGCGGCATTGCGGCTAGGAATGGGTCATTGTTTTATGAAGTTGAATAATCAGGAGAAGGCAAGGTAAAGATTTTTTTTCATTTTCTATGTTAAGACTACTAATTAGGTTAATGTCACGGAATAGTGTAGCTGAGTTATATAATTCTGTATAATGCCTAGTCGTTTTTCGTCAAAAATCCCATATAATCAGTGCTGTTCATCTGATGTTATATGTTATAATATTCAATTTTATCGAAATTAATGTGATTTTTCTGCTGGCCGTAGGTACAAGTAGGACACATTCAGCCATAGACAACTATCAGCCTTGTTTGAAAGTACATATGTAACTACGTCTTTAGACATGATCATTGCTTTGAAAAGTAGTAAAAATATATATAATAAAGGTAAAAACTATGTATGCGCGCGCTCATTGCGGCAAAATTTTAGGACAAAAATACGCGGCAAGATTGGTTGGGGACTCCCACAAATAGATCTGTTTAACTATACTGTTGCATAAAAATCCTTTAATTTTTCTCTTCATTAAGTTCACAATAAATCTCATTGATGACTATATTCGCACTAAAAGAGTGTTAAATACTATATCCCCAAAGACTTCTGTTTGTCGCCTCAAGAATTTTGTTTTTTTTTTTACAGGATGGCCTTTGAGAGAGCTCTCCAATTAGACCCACAGTGTGTTGGAGCTTTAGTTGGTTTATCTATTCTAAAATTGAATCTGCAAGAAAATGAGTCCAACAAGATGGCTGTGATCATGTTGTCAAAAGCTTATGCTATTGATCCTAAAAACCCAATGGTTTTGAACCATCTAGCTAACCATTTCTTCTTCAAAAAGGTATCTCCAGTTTCTGTTGTTTAAAAATGTATTTTTAATTTTAAGTATAGACACGATTATTGCAACTATAGATGTCTATATGACAAGTAAAAGTAAAGGCTTAATATATATATGTATATATATATATATATATACTTAATTGCCGTCCTAGAAAAGCCAGCAATCCTTCAAAATTATAATTGCGATACTCAGTAACTTTCCTTTATTGACAGGATTTACAAAAATTGTAAATATTTACGTTAACGCTTGAGATGGCTTGAGATGCTATCGACTACTACTTTCTGTAAAAACCTTGATTGAAGTTGCTTGTCTATGGTTAAAGAAATCAAGTCGCGTTTTAGTAAAATAAAAAAAAAAATGTAGAAAATTATATCATACTATATTTTTAACAGGACTACAGCAAGGTGCAGCATCTAGCTTTACATGCTTTCCACAACACTGAAAACGAAGCTATGCGAGCAGAGAGTTGTCACCATCTTGCACGAGCGTTTCATGCCCAAGGAGATTGCGACCAGGCATTCCAGTATTATTACCAAGCAACCCAGTTTGCACCACCCAACTTTGTACTACCACATTATGGTTTAGGACAAATGTATATTTACAGAGGAGACACAGAGAATGTAAGTTTGGATCATAGATAGATTGAAAATTTGGTTAATATTTACAAAGTAATGCTTTTATTTCTTCATATTAAAAAAAAAACAAATTTTATTGATGCGCAATACAACTGAAAAAAAATTATTTACTCTTTACTACTATTATATTTGTTTCTTTTTATTACATCAATCAGATTCAAATGTTGTGGATATGGGTTCAGACTTGCGATCAAGTAGTTTGGGTTCGACATGGTGGGCCCCAGTACACTATCGACGTAAACCTTCTAACATTTCAAAGCATTTAACTGAGTTCTAGAAATTAGAAGGAATACTATTAATATGTACATGTTACTACCAGTTTTGTATAACAAACAGAATATATTTTGCAGGCAGCCCAATGCTTTGAAAAAGTACTGAAAGTTCAACCGGGCAATTATGAGACCATGAAGATATTAGGATCTCTGTACGCAAACTCACCATCGCAATCTAAAAGGGACATTGCTCGACAACATCTAAAAAAAGTTACAGAACAATTTCCTGACGACGTCGAAGCTTGGATCGAGTTGGCACAAATATTGGAGCAAAATGATTTGCAGGTAATAATAAATAGATATGCATTGGTAAAACTACAAACAGCCATATTATGAGTGACTTTATTTAAATGTTAATTTTTCAGGGCTCATTAAATGCTTACACTACTGCAATGAAGATTCTGAAGGAGAAAGTAAATGCAGATATACCTGCTGAGATATTGAACAATGTCGCCGCCTTACATTACAGGCTTGGCAACTTGCCTGAAGCTAAAAATTATTTGGAAGAAGCTCTGGAAAGGTAATTTTTTTTTTAATATAATATGTGAAAGCCTTTGGTTATCCAGTGATCACTGATCACATCTTATGTTAAGGAGTTATGAAAAATGAGCGATAAACTAAACAAAAGCAACTGCGTGGATGCCTCAGTAGTTTTTAGGTACAGTCCAATGTTTTCTGTTTGAAACCTGCAAGGGACAAATAATTGTTCAGAACACATTATATCCTGAGTATAGCTGTGTCCATCTGTAGCTGTGATAGCTGAGTATAGCTGTGTAAGTTGATAAATTAGTCGCCACACAGGATTTTCTCCCTAATGTGGGATGGGACTATGAAAATTCCAAAGTATTGGCTTTTGTAATATCAGACAAAAGTCTGATATTACAAAAGCCAATACCTATAATAATAATAGTTAGTACAATAATAATAGTTAGTACCAAAAGGTACTAACAAAAAATATAACATAACATGTGTTTCATCGATTTAGAGAAAAATCAGACGCCGAATCACTTGACACCCAATACTATAACTCGATTGCTGTCACAACTATGTACAATCTGGCTCGACTAAATGAAGCTTTGTGCATGTACAATAAAGCGGAAAAGTTATACAAGGACATATTGAAAGAACACCCTAATTACATTGACTGTTATTTGAGGTAAGCTAGCTAAATTAATTGTAAATAATTAAATCGTAAAATTTATAAAAAAAAATGCTTGTGTAGTAATCAATTTTGATCAGTTTTTCGTGGCTGCTGTAAAATATAATGTAATTTCTTTTGTAGGCTTGGATGTATGGCAAGAGATAAAGGCCAGATTTACGAAGCTTCTGACTGGTTCAAAGAAGCTTTGAAGGTCAATACAGAGCATCCAGATACATGGTCACTGTTAGGCAACTTGCATTTAGCCCAGCAAGAGTGGGGCCCAGGACAAAAGAAATTTGAAAGAATATTGCAGAATTCAACTACTTCAAACGATGCATATTCTTTAATAGCTCTTGGTAAGTCTCACAGTTCAATTTCATTTAACCACCATTCAGCCCCTCTTCAATCATGTTCTTATATAAAGTCTTTTATTTTTATCAGGTAATGTATGGCTCCAAACTCTCCACCAACCAAGTCGCGAAAAAGACAGAGAAAAGCGTCACCAAGAACGTGCGTTAGCTATGTACAAACAAGTTTTAAAGAATGACCAGAAAAATATTTGGGCTGCTAATGGAATTGGATGTGTACTTGCACATAAGGTAAGCTAGCACTGTATAACATATAGGAAAAGTCTTCGAGTAACTACCGATATTGATTTGTAAAAAATATATTACTGATTCTGAGAAGGATTTTTGTAGGATTTGTAGGAGACCTTTGATTTTTTAAATTTTATTTTCATTTTGCTCATAATATATATATGTAACAGTGTATTAGACTTTTTACGAAATAAAAAATGTGTCACTAAACAGACCTTGTTTCATACGTGAGAAGATTAATGTCACCGCCAAGTGATGCCCAGGGTGTGCAGTCAAGACATGAGTTCCACAAGGCATCAATCTTGGCCTCTTTCTATTTGAATCATACACAAGAAAAAAATTTTGCAGATCAATATGATATAATTTTAGGAACCAGCCCCCTTTAAGGCATGCATTTTTTCAAATGTGACTAATAGAAAGTAATATTCGCGCGTTATTGTTAGTTTTGACTTATAATTGAGGGGTTTAGATGCAAAAGCGCTTCTATCCACTTTTTTTTTTTTTCAGAAC